>OY728145.1:2050905084-2052155084 GCA_963277665.1 Viscum album
ACTCCATAGTGCATTTGAGTACATTAATGAGGAATATAAATGTTGAGGGATTCAATTAAGGGCAGGTGTCTTGAGAGAATGAGGGAAAGTGAAATAAATAAGTCGATGAACCTAGGGTTGGACCTGAAGATAACATGTATGGGCATTCCTACGTTTTTCATAAGGATGAGAATAAGGACACATGTAGTTTAACATCATACAGTGAGGAAGAAGGTTTTGACTTAGTTTATTATTGTGTGGCTAGGACATTGGGGGGGGGGGATTTTAAAGGATCACATATAATATAGTGACTATGACCCAATGTAAAGGGGGACCAAAAAGGTCTACGGTGCACCATATGTTCCTAAGGAGACATAAATATGGTTTAATTTCGTGATTCTTGGACTTGAGATCCGAGTTTAAGGTCATAGATTTCAAACCATAGAAAAGGCTGAGAGGACAAAGAGGTTGAGGAACCTAGGGCTAAAAGCAAAGATAAAATGTCATGGCATTCTTAAGTATCCCATAAGGATGAGAATCAAGCCACACATAGTTCTTCAATTTCGTATAGTTTAATGCCATTCGGTGATGATGGGGTAGGGAAGATCACTCCCAAGGGAGGCACATGGTGTGACTATTTTAAACCCGATGTAAATGAGGATCAAAGAGATCCATACCACACCATGCCCCCTAGGGAAATTCAGGTCATGGGGACAAAAGGAATTAAAAGATCTATGGAACTTGTGGTTGTACCTGAAGATAGAGTGTTTGGGAGTTCCAATATATCAGAAAAGGACGGGTATCAAGACACATGTAGTTATAGAACATGACATGGTGAATGACTTGTTCCAATTGTGATTCCCTCTTAGATGAGGACAACAGTGTGTTGTACAGTTTATCATTATGTAACTCGGATAAAGCAGTAGTTTATTATCATGTGGGATAGGGTAGTTTAGCATCATGATGGATATATGAGCACTTTCCATTTATTTTTATGTAGAAAAGACCATAAATACTATTCATTTTAATGTATTACAGGTAGGACATGACTATTTAACATCATGATGGATAGAAGGTCAGTGTGGCTCTACCATATCTGTACACATCCTACCAAAACTAATATGACCACATGAGTCTTGCCCAGTGTCAGAAACAAGGAGTAGTGATGAGAATTTCTTGAAAATGGAAGCACACATCAAGGGAATGATTGGTGAATAACATCCCTATTCCATTAACATTCCTACTTAATGCAAGCAAATTCATAGAGGGATAACACCTAGGGTGGTAGAGTTCAACCTAAACACAAGGAGGGGGAATTATATGAATAATAACACCTAAGATCTAATGGAGGTGGAAGAATAAATGGAGGATAACTACTAACCATGTTCGAAACAAAACATTCATATCATGTAACCTAATATGAGGACTGAAAAATGAGGGTCACTATTGACCATATTCAAAATGTGGACCCATCTCAAAGTGTTGTTTGAAGTCTTTTGGGGCATTGTCCCAAAATGGTATGTGAGCCCAAGTGGGCAAACACAATGTCATTGGGGGATCCCTCCATATGTAAAAGATGAATGATACCCAAATAAGGGGACACATAAAGCATGGATATGGAACAAAAGAATGTCCACATAGATTCCATCACTCAAGGTCCCACTCCATAGTGTATTTGAGCATGTCAATAGGGCATACCAGAAGGAGGGATTCAAACCCATTCTCAAGGATAAAGGCCTCGAGAGTGCTCTCAAATATGGAATGGTAGTGTACCAGATCCAAATAAAGGGGATGATTAGGAGAGATAATAAGGTAAATAAACCAGATGTTGGACCCAAAAACAAAATGCTCGGGAGTCTCTATGTATCCCATAAGAATCGGAATTAAGATACAAGTAGTTCTAGAAAACCATGCAGTTTAACATCATGCGGTAAGGACGCTACATTTTGTGGTTTACTATTACGTTTCTTGGATGATAAAGATATTAGTTTAAGGTTATAGAGATCTGACCATTGGATGAAGCTCCAAACATAGAGATATGTAGTGTGGTTCCATGAATAAACCCGATGTTAATGAGGATAAAATATATCCACACCCCACAAATTTTTTTTGGTAAGAGATCAAAAATAGTTTATCATCCAAGGGGAAGAGAAAAAAGGATCGAGAGAGCTTGTGACTGGGTCCAAAGACGAAGTGTCTAGGCATCTCTATGTATTCCATATGGATGGAAATCAATCAATATATAGTTCCTGAGTTCCATGCAGTTTAACCTCATGTGGTGAGGATGATAGAGAGAGATACCCCAAAGGGTATGTGTATGGCATGGAAGAGTAACCCAACATGAATGAGGATCAAATAGATCCACACCACACCACACACCCCTAAGAGGACACATGCCAAAACGATGAAAGAATAAAATTACGGCTGGGCCTGAAGATGAAATGGACATGTGTTCTTATGTATCCCAAGAGAATGGAAATCAATGAATACATATTTCTTGAAATTTCAAGTAGTTTAATTTCATGCGGTGAGGAAAATTTAGATCCTAATTTATTATTATATAGATCAGACCATTGGATGATCATGTGGTTTACCATCATGCATGATGACACTATGCAGTTTAACGCCCTACATGATGAGAAACGAGGGACTTATTTGTAGTTTAATGTCACGAAGGACATGTAAAAATGGTTTTATGAAAAGTAATTCTTGAGAAACTAAGAATTGGATAGAGGGATGACTCAATATACATCCATGGTGACTAAAGAGTATTCACCATTAGGATTGACGTTATGAACAATATAAGTTCATTCCCATTTGGGCTCCAACTTTGGTGGATTTATGATAGGTGTCATAAGAATTCTCAGAGCCAACACTGTTTCACCCTTTAGGAAAGATAAGAGTAGAATTCCCTTGTTGAAATATTTAGAAATATTGTTTTAGTGCCTCTCTATATAATTTATGGCCCAGAGCCTGTTCTTGTTGAGGACTTCTAGCTTATATAGACCGACTTATGCTATTCTTTTTGAAGTCTACTGATCATAGAAAATTGTTTAGAGTGATAAAAAATAAATCTTGATGGGTAGGGATACCTCTGTTCTATACACTATGGAATACATAGTCAACTAAGTGTAATTACAAGACGTCATCCAATAATCCTAGAGAGCATTGGGGAGTGTGTTTGACAAACTCTTCTTGTTCCGACCCACCAAATTTTCTAGAGTGTTAGTGTGGGTCTTATTAAATGCCTCAATCTTTCAAATTTTCTTCACATGATAGAAAAAAGTATGGTTGGACCAGATATTGTACCTAGAATACAATTTCTTCAACTTATTTTCTTGGAAGTTGGTTCTATTATTAGTGAGAATGATGTGAGGGAATATAAATCTATGGATTATATTAGAGCTCAAAAACTCAAAAATAGAACAAGTCTTGAACTCCTTGAGTGGGATTTACTGTTCCCATTTAGAAAAGAAATCTATCACGGTCAGAATGAACCTACATTGGCGAGCTGTTGCTGGTGGGTATGGTCCTATGATGTCGAGTCCCCAAGCTATAAAAGGCCAATAATACATGGTAGTATAGTGGGGCGCTGGTGGTTGATTCACAAAGTTGGAATGGATATGACACACATGTAACCTATTTTAAAACTCAATAAAATCATGGACTATGGTGGGACAAAAATATCCCAACCTTTGAATCTAGTGGGAGATTTTTAACCCTTCTTGGTGAGCTCCATAGGAACATATATGAACTTATTGCATTACCTGGGGTATCTCATCTACTTGAATACAATTGGGGATAAATCGATCAAACCCATGCTTTTAAAGGATCTAATCAAGGTTGGGACCACTCTGGGGGTGAACTGCATTGCACTTTAATGGACTCGCCCACGCTCGAATCTGTATGTCAGAAGATTTTCAGGCTGGAGATAATTGACGAAAGGGGTTGTCCAATCAATGTTTTCTTCTACGATGGTTGGGGGATTCTAATGACTATAGGTAGAATAATTGATTGTATGTTGGCTTACCTGCAGGTTTTGATCACCTTTTCGCACTAACATGGGTGATGATCCTTCGATGCGCCACATGAATGATTATATATTCTTGATCAAGATTTGAGAGAGAAGCATCTAGACCAGGCAGGGAATCTTATCAACCATTCTATGATTGAGGTACATTAGTCACCTCTAGATGAGAATGTAATTAGACCATAACCTGGCGAGTGCACTATAGTAGGGGCACTAGCTCTGGCTTCCTGACGACGTAGTCACTATTGATCTACTTGATGACTAACTTAGAGTCCACCTTCACTTTTAGGTGGGGAACATAAATATTAAGAGCCATCTCAAGACCAGTGATGAGAGCCTAATGCTCTATCTCATTTTGTGTTGAATCGTTATGATGACAAGAATATATAAGAAAAAATTGGTTTTGGAGGTGCAATGATGATGATACCTAGTCCTACTCTGTTGAGTCTGGGATTAATGAGAATTCTTCCAATTAGGATCTGTGAGGCACCATCAAAGTGAATCGGCCATCATGGCACAACCTGATCCACTAAGAGGATGACCTCATATGGAAAGTCAAGATCTAGACACTACTCTATGGGGGATAGATGGGAGGGTAGAAATTATGCTAGTGGCTAGAGTTTGAAAACTTTTTGTGGAATGAATCTGATGTCAAACTATTTAAGGATATCCACCCAATGAGCTAGATGGCTGGTAAAAAATTGGATGATTTAGAATAGACCTTAATGGATCCATGTGGGACACCAGCCACATCTCATGGTGCTATAAATAATGCCTCAACTTATGTAATAAAAAATCTAGCATGAGCCAACACTTCTCGATAGAGGAATATCTTGTCTTGGTGTTGAGGACCATGTAGATGAGATAGTATAAAATATTATCTATCACTATTTATTCTTCTAAGTGAGAAGGGTGATGAGGGATCATTCGAGGGTGGTAACATAGAGAACCATTGGATATTTTGATATGGGTGACATCAGAACCATAGGATTTAACGTATACTAATTGATCTCTTCGAAATCAGTCTAGAACAATTCATCCACTAATAGATGAGAAATTTATTCCTGATTTGGGAAAAGGGATTAAACTTTCTAGCTAGATTTTCAATGAAATGGAATATATAGGTTAAGTGGCCTTGAATTCCTCAGATATCTCGAAGGTTTCTCAGAGGAGGCTTCTGACTGATGGCCTTAATCTTCTCAAAGTTGATCTCGATTCCTCGGTGTCTGAAGAAGAAGCCAAGAAACATCCTATAGGTAACCCTAAAGGTACACCTAAAGGGGTTCATCTTCAAATGGAGGGAGCATAAGAAGACAAACAGTTTCTCAAGATCTCTGATATTGTCCCAATGCTTGTGGTATTTGACCACAAACTCTTCAACATGGAATTACACTAGTTTCCCAAGGATTGATTTGAATATACTATGCATTGCATGATAATAGGCATCTCCTTCATTTTTCAAACTAAAAATAATTAACTGATAATTTAAGGTACCCTGAAACACCTTGAAGGAAGAAGATTACTCATATTTAGGTGATATTCAGATCTAATTATACATGTAGTAACCACCCATGAAAGATAGAGAAATGAATCTAGCAGTGGAATCAATCAACAATCCAGTCACAGGAAGGGGGAAATAATTCTTTAGATAGTGACAGTTGAGATCATACAAGTCTATATAGACTCTGATATGTCCATTCTTATTTCTAATAGAAATGATGGTGGCTAGCCACTTGGGGTACAAAACTTCCTTAACAAATTTTTCCATGATGATCTTATAAACTTCGACCTCGACCATGGCACCGTGGGATGGGTGCATCTTCTGGGGAGGCTGTTTGAACCCACGATCACTCACTAGGAGACAAAGGCATTGGAAGGTGACTTAAGGGTATAACCTTGGAATCTTTTTATAACTCTATGAAAACACATCATGATTCTGCTTCAGGAAGTCTACACGCTACTGTTGTTCTTCCGAAGACATGCCTGAATTGATCAGTGTGGGCCTTAGGTCTACCTTAGTGTCGAGATCTATCCCAACTCATCAAAGATAGTGGATATTCCCTCTTAAAATACAAGAAAAGAATCTTCCAAATCATCTTCATCATCTGAGGTGAGAGTTTCATCTAGAGGTGGAAATCATTCTAATTTAACTAACCCTAGAGGACTACTGGTTCTAGCTTGGGTTGTGGTGTTACCTTTATCCGAAGAGTCCTATACCATTGAAACTATGTAAAAAAATATTTCAACCCTATTCCATCAGTCATTCGAATGAGGTTCCCATTCTTAATGATTTCAAAGTAAATGTGGCACATCAGTCTGTGTTGACTTTTCCTATAATGGGGAAACAAATAGGTGTGGCATATAAATATAGACATAAGGTGAACATCTCAATATTTTATAGGGGTAAAAGGCTCTGGTATCACACTATCCTTTCCTGTACAGAAATATAAGGTAATATTTTGACATTCATTATATCTAGGAAGGTGTCTTCCCCTCATTTCAGAGACAACAAAACAATGTCCCAATTTAGGTGTTGTAACCTTAAACCGATGAATCGGGAGGATGAAAGCACCATCCAAGTCCATCCAGGGGTTTTACACAATAGTAGGGTGCTAAAACATATTGTTTTGAACCCACTTATCCTTAATATTTTAATAATTGACATCCAATTAGTGGGATTTACAAGGGAAAAAAGGAGATGTGTCTCCATGGAGCATGCCCACTTGACCGTTGAGGGAGTACTTGAGGCACTGATGATATGATGAGGGAACTGCTTTATACATATGGAGCCAGGGACTACCCATATGCATATTGTAGGTGGTTTCCTACGAGATGACCATGAAGTCAGTGCTGGCAATCAGGCCACCAAACCGAGTCTTCAAAAGAATCTTTCCACACAACCTCTTCTCAGTCCTATCATAAACCATAATCTTCAGGTCAAAGGGACTTAGATCTTCTTCAGATAGTCCCATATTATGGAGTATCTAGGTCGTGATGAGATTGATCCTGGAAACTATGTCAACAAGACAATGGTGGAAATACACACCATTGAGATAACCTATGATGTATAGTAGAAAAATATTCCCCTTCATGGGATAAACTTCATCTTATCCTGAGAATGAGATAATGGCTCGACATTCTGCTCACTCTATTTCCTCAACATGGAAGAACTCTACAGCCGCTACCTCTATTTCAAATTAGAGGTGTATTTTTAAAGCCTCTTTGAGGGATTCATGCATCTATTCCAATTGGACAAGGGCATCAAGAATCAATATATTTGTAGGCATGTTGGAAAGATGCTTAGGCACATAATAGTTTCATTCTAGAAGCACATTTATGCAAGTAGGAGGTTGTTATATGGTAGGTGGTATGACGAGCATTACTAATAGAACCATCGGATTCTGAATAGTGCTAGGGAAGTATCATTTCTCACTACCTTAGGCACAAAAAATTACTACCAACTAACTATTAAGTGACTATGTTTTTCCCATATTTCGATGCAGATGATCATGACAAGGTCGTGGCGGCTCTGTCTGATCGAGTAACATGAATAGCGGTGGCTGTGAACCTAACGAGATGAGATGGGGGAACTTCTCCTATTGAGTTCTGCACTAAGTTTGATTTCTGGTCTTGGTATCATGCACACCTTGGTTGGAAGTGATTTCTTGATAATTACAAAGATCCTCATGTCCATGATCCCATTGACAGTGGTTTAGACTGAGTATATTAGGAGTACCTTCCTAATACTCATCATCATAGGGAACTATGTAAGGGTTCACCATCTTACCAGTATTCAATGATGCATACTCTTGATCATCACTTGAGGAATCCTACATTACTGGGAAGATTCTAGGGGTGAATCCCATATCTAGAGGTATAATGTCTCTAATAGTATGAGATGACTTCAGCATAGGTTGGGGGAACTACTTTACCTTATACCATCAACATCTGCTCTTCTGAGAAGTAGAAGGTCGAGATGTGGATATAGAAGCATTAGCTAGTGGAGATGTGGAAACTTCAAGAGAATCAAGCCAATTTAGATGAGAACAAATGATACCATGGGCGTGAGAAACTACCACACATGATAACTAGTCATCATACTTTTGAGACCTATAGCTGGAGTCCTTCTACCACTCATCTTCATTATTACTATCAGGCTTTATTGAATTACATGCCACCTATGCTGGTGTAGGACCCAACCCGACCATGTTGTTATCAATATAGTCACAAATCCATTCTTTGAGTATATAACACCACTTGATGGGGTATCCAAGGAACCGATGATAGGGGAAATATTTTAGGTGATCAGTGAGATCATCCTCCTTAGGTTTCCTGTATTCTGGAAGCTTCAGAATTCGTCGATCCAAAGCACTACAAAAATAACCAGGAACCAAATCCTTATTAAGTGAGTAGGTCTAATTTATCCTATCTAGAAAAGAAAATATGGGAGTATATACCTAAAAAGGGGATGAAACCTAACATAGAGCTAAAGATTGATTGTCTTCAATGGGCAGAAATGCATGACGGGGAGGTGCCAGTAGATTCTACAGAACGTGATTCTAAGCCTGATGTTGGGCATGTAGCTGGGCCTGAGGCTATTTCCCTCCGCAAGGATATGGATGTTTCTCTACCAGTAATATCTATAGTAGTTTGGGTGCCTCAACCTATGTGATTATAGTAGTCTCGACCTTGGTGGCTCTCCTTGTGGGAGCTTTGAGATGCAATGGGCATGCCTGTTTAGCTTGTTGTGAAGCTTCCTCTAGGAACTAATCCTTGTAAGAGAAATCATGAAATCCACCTTCTAAATTATGAGTGATGAGGGAGTGAACCAATTGAGTCTTTAAATTCCCCATACACATATTTAGTATCAACTCATGGGGTCAGTGATATATCAAGTGAATACATGAGGCCTTTCCACCTAGAAACAAATTAAGTGACTTGCTCATCTGGCCATTTCTTGCACTTGAAGAGAATAAAAATAATCTTCTTGCGAGTAGTAGAGATGAACTAATAAAGAAACATCCTATGAAGATCTTCCCAACTAGTTATGGATTCAATGGGTAACTAGATATACTAGATGAATACATGCCCTTATAGTGTCTACACAAAACACCATATCTTGGAAGCTTCCTTCTATGCTAGAGTTCCTAACATGGTCTTGAACCTTTAAATATAGTGGGAAATGTTCTTCTGTGGGTCACCCATCCTATTGATGGGGGAGAAGGTATAATTCCCTAAATCTGGGGGTGTTGACGTATCGTCCACCCATTCCAAATACGACTTTCCATCTAGTGGGATCACCACATATTGCAAATTCATGTCCTCAAGGTTGGAAATGAGAGTTTCCATTAGATCATTATGATTGGGATTCCTATCCTGTAAAGGGTCTCCAACTACTAGTGAATTAGTAGGTTCTTCAACACAGTAGGAATTATCAATGGCTCAAGGAGTGGTTGGTAGAACCACATGAGGAATAACCTGAGGATATATGAGAGGAATGACCTAAGCTAGGTCCCAATGATGATTATCATGCAACATGGTTAGATTGGGAAATGCATACCACGACCGCTTTTTGAACGCTCTGATATCTACGCTATTGGGATGCACATGATTGTGAAGATTAAAATGAAGTATCTAGCCAAGTAGGGACTTCAACTACCCCTGCTACCATAGTGTAGGAGGTATGGGATCATATCTAGGATCACCGTAATTCGAATGCCATTCCTGGAGGTGCTCAGAGAGGTGCTCATTAAAAAGACTTTTCTTCCCTTCAAGCTACTGGAGAAACATATCCCTATCAGAATAAACCTCAGTATTAAGCATTTAATTAGAAAGGTCAGAGGGATTCAAGGTTTCCATTGATACTTTACCTTTATCGGTATTCCAACTAATGGGAAATGATGTAGAGGGGTCTCTTAGGCCAAGTAACTGCCTCTACTGACATGTGTGGACACTTGTAGGGTATGCCGGGTGTTGTGTTTCCCCAGGGTGCAGGTCCCCCTCTTATGACCCCATGAAAAAACATTCTTTTGGGTATAACTTGGGAAAAAAATATTTATGGTGATGGTGACTGGAGTCATATCCTTAATATCGCTAAGTGGGTCCGACTGCAGAAAGATAGGGCTGAAGTGGAGAGCAGAATAACATCCCAAACCTCATATCGATACATATAAAAATGGTTCCTCAATGATTCAATAAATCATGGTAAATATCCAAATGAATTGTTTCTGAAGGTCCTAGTGGTAATTTGGTGATACAAGGTGTTGAAAGATGGAAATCATAGATTTTTTTACCATGCGACACTATTGGATAATATCAGCACAATGTTCTTAGGTTTTTTCATAATACAACCATTGACCCTGAAGGTGGAAATTAATAACCCATAGGGTTTGAAAGAATCACGTGAATTTTTCCTTGGTGGGGTACTCCAGAATATCGAAATTGAGAACAACTATTGGCTAGAACATCTCAAGTAACCTGAACGCCACAAGAGTGTCCCAAAAAATTCTCTATTCAGAAGTGGGATCTAGCTCCTGGTTTCCTCTATCATTAATTAGGATGATTGAGGAACTAGAGACATCATTGATATAGAATATTATGGTAGTGGACTTTCCAGTTAAGAGAAAACCATGTGATATGACAAGATGATGCTCACTGGGTCATCTCCGGGGAATGGTACCAATTGCACTATCATGTATCTCTAAGATGGGGTGTTGACTATCACTTCATGCACTAAGTCAATGGTCACTGATTGGGAATTAAGTCGGTTCTCATTGTCTACAAAACCACAGGATAACTCTCTATGATATCATGTCGAGGTAGATAATGAGTCCAGGGATGGTAGAGAGGACAACACAGAAAGATCCTAGATGGGAGCCAAATCTGTCTCCTCCTACATGTACCTACAAAGGGTTTTAGGGATTTCGTAAATCTCACTTTCTGAGAGGACGAAACTCACACACCAGGTTCCTTCCTCAAAGTCCAATGTAGATGATTAGGGTGAATTCTCCATCATTGAGTCGAATTCCACATCATAATCCGAGAAACAGATTGGATTGAAAATGATTTGGTGTTTCTCATAGTTCTTCCTTCAATGGATAAAGTTCTCCCTTCTTCCCTTGGATGATTCTTTAGGGTTGGGTAGATCCTTGATATAGGGAGAAACTCCTTGTGGGTTAGTGCTGGAATGGGGAGGAACTCCACTAGATCTAGCTATAACATGAGGATGGCCTTTGTATCAGTTATTATAAGAGTTCGGATGATATTCAATTTTTTGAGTTGGGGTGTGAGGAGAACCTCTGCATATGTTGAACGAAACTTCTGGATAACTTCAGTTTTTGCTGGTGGATGTGCGGGGAGGACCTCTGTGGTTGGGAGTGCTAGAGCAGGGAGGACCTCTACCATAGCTGATGAGAACATGAGGAGGACCTCCATGCATGTTTCCATTGGCACAATGAGGACATTCGCATTGGTTGGAAGTTCTATTATTAGGATAACCTTTGTACTGATAAAGATAGACAAGGGGAATACCTCTATGTTGATTGTAGATAAAGTGGGGAGGGCCTCCACTGAATCTGGTGAGAATATGGGGATGACCTACATACTATCAGGTGACAGGGCGAGGAGGACCTTCACTCTGGTCAATACTGTTGTAGGGAGGACCTTCTATTGAGATAAAAATGATGTGAGGAATACCTTCTCTTTGATGAACTGAGATATGGGGATGGTATCCATATCAAGATTCATAAGCATGAGGAGGACCACTATTATGGATGTCCACAAGACATGGAGGACCCCCACTTAGACAGAAGCTGGAGGAATGGGGGAGGAAATGTATGCTGAGGGAAAGAGAATGAAATACCAATACTATAGCTAGAAATGGTATTAGGAGGACTTCTGCACTTGATATCGTCATCACAGGTCAGCCTACGATGGATTTTGATTATTCTGTTGATCAAAAGAGTCAACCCGACCTACCTGTGGGGTGAAAGAGATCTTGATCCCGGTCAGTAATTGAAGTGCCCCTACTCTGCAATAATAGGGAACAAGGTATATGCACTGGTGGTTTCATGGCCCACTGAAGCTATAGAAGATGAAGTCCCTGAAAAGGTTTCTTCCTGTCCATTAACTCGATTTTGGCGTCAGGTCATCTGGAATGTAGCTAGGGGACCATAGTTATAGATTACCTACTCTTTATCCTAAGAGACCAGTAACTGGTGGTGTTGATGTGGCCTGGTGGGAGCCCTAATTAGTAGCTCCTGGGCAGTAGTTATAGTTAATATGACTTAGATATCCCTTACCACATCTGTATAGGGGAGTGAGTAATAGGAATTATCTAGGGCGATAATCCCAAAATGAATAAATTTCAGAGTGGGGAGTAGTGTCTCCCCATGTGGCCCTCGGGGGTGGTGGTGACGATGAGGTGCAAAAGCCTCCAGGTCATGGAGGGCCATATCCCTCGTGCGAATGACCCCCTAATATTTTTATCATTAGACCGGAGCATATATCACTCTCCTTGAAACCATTTATTAGGGTGATACAATACGTGGGTTCCCAATATGCATGATTATGGATTATGTCACAATGGAGATGGAATCATACGAGATTGCTGCATTGTCATTCCTCTTGAACCTGTATCTGCGAGTTAGGGGTGAATGGTTTAATGTATCTTGAGTCCTACAAAGTAGGAGGATTCAACCATCAATAGTGATTCATGGATATCAATTCCCAATTACCCAACGTTGTTATGTCTTCCATGGTTATAGAGAGATATCTATGCTGACAATGACACAAACCAGAATTCCCAATAATTAACAGCCCCAAATTCTGGTGAGTTTCAGGCCAGGCCCACTATTTTCTTAGAGGGAACTAGCACTGGATAGATGGATCTGGTGACATGATCATCTTTCAATGACTTGATCATTACTAATTCCCATATTTTTAGGAGAACTAGTTCATGTCGTGTTCACCATTTATTTTTCTGATGCTTTCCGACAGGGCGCACGTTGTCTTCTATGGGACACATTGACCTGTTGCACTGCATTCCATCCTTCCAAAGGTGGGAGAAATTCATCAGTTTTTTATGGATGTATTCTCTATTATCTAAATTGGATGATGGGATGTTGGTCCCTCCTTATGTCGATTCCTCATCAGAATTCATCACCTAGTTAGAGTCTCCCTTATAGATTAAGAGGTTGTTCGTGAAACTCGTTCCCAGTGCCATCTCTTTGTTGACACCGATAAATTACACTGCTTCATTTTGGAAATTCCAATGGGTCGGGAAAGGGTAGAAACCTTTATTTAGGAGAGTAGTCACACTTGGCATTGAAGGCATGTATAGATGCTAAAACAATAGAACACATGTATTCTTCCTCGTTAGAGGACTTCTCAAGGGAATGAAAGCACAAGGAATCCCACATTGATGGTAGGGAATTTTATGTCAGAGGTATGTATCTAAGGTTTTACTCAACTTACTATGTTTAACATATGGTATAACGCAAATTTAATGTCTTAATGTGATGGTTCAGGATGATCAAATTTTTTTTTAAGGTGAATCTGATGGGTACATCCCTAAGAGGGATCACCTAGAAGGTTTACCAGGTGGATGGGTTAGAATTCCCAATGAGGATAGACCTGAGATGGTGTGTCCCATAAAGGGAATCTTTCAAACCATGAAGGATGATCTAGACACAAGTAATAGTGGATCATTAAAGGTAAACCATAATGAGGGGGACACCAAGGTTTACCATTGGCTGGGATTAAACCTCAAGGAGGAATACTGTGCACCTTGTTTATGAGACAGGGATCAAAACCCACATAGTTCATAGGGGTGATTCGGGGATTACACATCGATAGATTCTCATCACAAGAGGGTCACTCTTGGTTGAATGAATATGTATCATATGAGGCTCACACATATTTAGATTCCTAGGTGCTTTTATGAGAAACGATGAGATGGATGACATGATGCTACCAAGATGTGGCATCCCAGGTATGAATAACGATGTATATGGAGAAAGTGCCGATTGAATGGAAGGAATATGGAGGGTGATGGGTTGTTGGACATGAGCCTTAGGGAGGCTTCCTACGCACCCTATTTATGAGATATGGATCAAATTCTACATAGTTCAGATATGGGCAATGGGGATTATGCTTAAAGAGATGGCCCAATCAAGTGATGTGGGGATTATGCATTGAATCTTCCTAGGTGTGTATTATAGATTCTTCTAGGGTCTTATAAAATAGTTCACCCCTAGAAGAGGGAACAAAATTTTACCTCTATTTGGGATTGAACTATGAAGAGGCTACATAAATACCCTGTTTAGGAAATAGGGATCAAAGTTTTCATAGTTCAACATAGTGGGGCATGGTGATTATGTACTAACAAGGCCCAGGTCATCACAACCACTATTAATATCTAAGCCCGCATGAGTCATTCTCGATGTGTGAAACAAGAGGTAGAATTAGACATGACGATCATGTCACGAATAGTGCGACAACGAAAGGTGATGCAGGGCTTATGCACTATGGCGACCAAGGGAGATGAAGATTGGGACTTAGTCCTTGAGGGAAGCCTGAGGAGGGTCTCATTCCATGAGAGGAAGATCTCATTCAGTGACATTCATACATAGATCATCATATCATGGTGTTTTGGGGATTACGTGGAGACAACCTGAGGTACACATGGTGACAAAGACCAAACGAAGAGATAGAGTGAGAGGGCTCTGGTTCCCATCCTCTTTCTGGTCTTCTCAAACTTTTAACACATGTGAAAACAATTGTTTATCAACGTGTGTTGAGGATTTTGGTACTAGGTGGTTTAACATACTTTAACTGGGATGATGAGGACTCACTACTCACCCCTTGGACTTACATAATTCATACCAACTGACACTTGGGGAAGAAAAGTCACAAGTAATGCTCGATGGAAATAAAGTGGAGGAATGGTCAATTATGGGGTCCATGTTAGAGTAGCTATGAGAATAATCAATAGTTTCTAGCGTACCTATGTGAAGAAGCAATATGTAGGGAAACAAAACATGAAACACCATACTTGGAAACATGAAACAACTTCACATAAGCCCGAAGGGACATGCAGGGAAGGGTGTTGAAAATCCAGGGGGCTTTCCAAGAGGAGATTTTTGAAGGAAGGGAACTTCACGATGGAAAGGTGATTTGTGAAGGAAAGGTGCTTCGCAAAGGAAAGGTGCTTCGTAAAGGAAAGGTACTCATGGTTCCTGGCCTAACCTTGGAATATGGATCATAATTAGAAGAGTGCTCCATGAAGGCTTAATGAGTCTTGGAGCCTAGGGTAACACAAAGGGGACCCCTCCTTCATGAAGGGTAGAGGAATTTGTGAATAGAATCTCTACCATGAGTAGGGGATGTGAAGGAAAAAAGGAAAGCATGGTATATTGTAACACCCGAGACTTTTATGTTATATGAATCATCAAAGGAATATTTTTATACACAACACTTGCTTGACTTGCTTTACACGCAATCGCGACCTTCCTCGATAGCTTGCGTCGTACGCAATACCGAGTTTCACTAAACAACTATATGATATTAAAACTAGCCGTTATGAATAGTAATAACCACTTTTTGAAATTTTATAAATTTTATTTTTCAAAATGGACTTCATTTTTGGATTCAGAATATCGAAATTAGCCTAGGGTGAAATTTTGTTATTTTTCTGAAAACTTTCAATTTTTGATGAATAGTGAAACCACTAAGTGGTAGGTTAAAAACTGAATTTTTCATAAAACTTAATTTTACCGCTTTTGTGAATGGAATTTCAAAAATCCGACAGACACGGTTGATATCAGTAAGTAAAATGTGGTTCAATGAGATAAAAATATTTTTTTGGTGAATAGTAACTTTTTACTATTTTTACCGCGGTTAATAGTAAATAGGGTAACTAAGGGTAAATATGATATTAATATTACCCTAACACATGTCCTAATTCTATTGTACAAGTTTAATTCGACCAAAAACAAACTTAGGAATAAAATATGACCATTTAGGACCACTTGTATTAGATTAGGACATTTATTATTAATTTATTTAAAGAAGGGTTAAAATAGTTAAAATCAAAGTTTAATAAGTAAATCATTTTTAATATGGGGTTATACATAAGATAAATTCGATTGTAAATATTCATTAGAAAGATAAAAATATTTCCTACATGATGGTATTTTATTTGTAATTTTTAGACATCAAATAATTTAATTTATATATGACACAATGATGATGCAGTAATTATCTTATTTATGAAATATCGACATAATTGATGTTATAAACACCAAAATAAATGTAAGTTAAGACTTTTTATGAATTCCACTAATTTTATAGGTTAATATGATATATTATTGTTGATTTAATCAACTTGGTTCGAACATATAATTCTGTTATGACTTTCAAAAAAATCATATATCAAATAGTGTCAAAATTGACACAAAATAGTTTTTAAATCAAATATAATATTATTAATTGTTATTTTATTCCTAAAAATCTAAGGTTCAGACAAATGACTTAGATAAGGATATATATATTAATAATAAACAATTTGGGGTTCGTTTGGCATGTTATAGTAAGTGTATTAACCATATAGTGAAAGAAAACAAAAAGACATGGTAAAAGTTAAATTATTTAACTTAGAGTTAAATCTAATTGATAAGGTTAAAATAATACCCTAAACTTGTCTAAATTCTATTGGTTGATAGGATTGCGACCCATCCCCACTTTAGCTTCTAAATAAGACCCTTTGGAACCATTATAAACCTATTTTGACATTAATATAAAATAATATTTTGAGATATTCCTAAGGTGCCCCTCTCCTCCCTTATAAAAGGGCACCTCCTCCCCCTCCTCCTCACACCAATTTGAGCACTCAAGCTCGGCCAAACCCTGCCATTTTCTCCTCTCCACTTCCCTAGAATAATCCTTGAGGTCCTGGTCTTCTTCAAAGACCAATCTTAGTTCCCTAAGTGGAGAATTCAAAGAGGCGTTCCAAAGAAGAGGTAATATCCATTACCGATCTTTTCAATTTCTTTCTTCTTCAACTTCTTCTTATTTAGTTGTTTCATGATAAAGTAATAACATCAGTATTACTTACATACTGATATGTTATTATAAATATGAAACAACCCTAATTCACCTTCTATCCATCCCACGGAAAAATGAAATCACCGCGCATGCGTACGTACGGAATACCGTCTCCACGCCGTGGTGTAATCTAATTTTCCACCATCACTTTACAAGGATGGGTATAATGGTGTAATGAGTAACTATTTATGATTATTATAAAGTAATATTGATACTTAAATAATATATATATACTCCAATACAGTTCCAAGATCATAGGAACGATATCATCACTCGTGCGTACGTACGGAATACCGTCTCCACGATGTGATGTGACTCGTTCTACATGATCATCATTACATAGTAATTATATAAATGAATTGAATGAATAAATATGATATATGTTACACTAATACCATTCTGGATATAAGGTATCTATAACCTTAAAAGAAGAATAATAATGTATTCGGCAAAACACGCATAAGAACAAAAGGCAATAAAGACCCGAGTAACAGGTAACAATGAAATATTACTAACAAGAAGCTAAGAATATGACCATATATGATATCATATCAATATGTATGATTCTGGAATAAGTCAATAACATTATTTAAACCATTATACAGGAGATTCGGACACGTACAAAGCAAATCAGACCTAAGGTAAGGGAAATATCACAATCTCATTTTTATCCGAGATTGTTTATTCGTAAGTATTTACTGGGGTGTATTTTATCATCCACATCCATGTTTCATCAATATGTAATATTATTTCTATCCACCTACAATTTTTTAAATCCATTTTTACCCTTCGGTGAGTTTTTAGTAATATCTATGAAAGGAATCTTTTGTCGTACGAGGTACTTTTTGACTTTTCCGACAAAAGTACGAAGAATGTTTTTTTTAACTTATACGGCATGAATGGATTTTTTTAAACATCAAATCCAAGAAGCTTCCTTTACAAGTTTTCAATTTTATTTTTAATCAACTTCTTTTATTTTAAAGTCGTATGACATGTTATGAAAGGAAAAATGTTTTTGAAGAAGAAAGGACATTTTCCTGAAGAATGGAGTTCATGTGTTTTATCAAAATTATTTTCCATCTAAGATAATAAAGGGTTCTGTTTTTATCCCTATTGTTACATGGAATTGATTATGTTGTGATGGAAACATTTTTGTGAATTACTTTATCTTATATGAATTGTTTTATGATGTCATGTTGTTTAAGAATCCCATTTTTTATTACATGGGTTATGCGATGATGTATGATTTATGATTATGTGGCACACATAAGAAAGGATTCATTATAAGATGGGTGGGACCTATATCTCCCTCCAATGCATTGGGTAAAGATTTTATATCTCATGATATAGACATGGCTGGAACGGAAGGTTATTTCGGTTCAGTGATACAGGACTGAAACGAGGAGTGAACTCGGTTCAGAAAGGGACTTTTTCCACTAAGATAGTCTTGGCAATGAGTCATGACTAACAAGAAATGATTTTCCATGATTATGTGTGCATGCCAAAAAGTTTCAAGTTTTATGTTATGATTATGGGGATCTCATTTTCACTTCTATGATTTATTCCATGTTAAGATATTATGATCTCTTTTGCAGGTTTTGATTTTCAAAAAGATATGATATGATTTTTATTTCCTTTATTTGCCCTTGCTGAGCATTTGAGCTCACCCTTTTATGTTTTCTTTTCCCCAGGTCAGGAAGATGGATATTAAGTAGAATATGCTAAAAGGGACCCTAGATATGATGAAATAAATGGGAGACACTGTAGAAGATTTATGAACCAGTTGTTTATGTTTCCCAGTTTCTAAAGACACTATACCTATACGGTCCTTTGTGGTTTTGTCATATGTTGTAATAAGTGTGCTTCAATTTTGAAGTATTAACAATATATGTAAAGTATGGGTCGTTATAGTTGGTATCAGAGGAAAGGTATAGTCAACCTTTGGAAACTAGGATGTGAAAGCCTTAGTAAGAACCCTAAGGATAAGTCTAAGCATAGAACACAATCTTAGTATTTTAGAAATGGCCTTGAATAACCTAAGATAAGACCTTAAGCATGAAAATTTTATTCTTGAATTATGTGGTTTTCCTATTATAATTAGTGTTGCTCACACTATTCTTCTTGGTTTTAGTCAATGGCTGGAACCCGAAGGAACCGTGTTAATGCGGAATGCGATGGGAAATGCAATGATTGTCCCCCTGAGCAACCAAACGATATGGGAGCTAGAATGCAAAATCTTGTAGCCATACTCACACAACTTTCTCAAGCTATGAATCATGCAGGACTTCCAAACGAGCAAAGGAAGGAGCAACATTCTGTTGAATCCTTCATGAGGCAGCGTCCACCTTCTTTCAGTGGGACTACTGATCCATTAGTTGCTGAACAATGGATTAGTACTACTGAAAGGATATTTGCAGTTCTTCAATGTTCTGAACATGATAAAATCATCCTAGCAGTCTATCGTTTGGAAGGAGATGCTGATCAATGGTGGAATCTTATTAAGAATACGAGGCAAAGGGATGAAATTGAGTCTATGGAATGGGACGAGTTCAAGAACTTATTTTTCAATAAGTACTTCCCTTGTATTCTCCGAACAAAGATGGAGAAAGAGTTTCTTGAACTGAAGCAAAGGGATGATGAATCTGTTGGTACCTATGAAGCAAATTTTACAAGACTTGCAAGGTACGCTTCTGGTATTATTATCCAACCTGAGAGTAAGATCGATCGATTCTTTAGTGGCTTAAAACCAAGTCTTCGAAGGGCGTTAGCCATAAGGGACTTCAATAGCTACGAGGAAATCGTTCGATGTTCTCTCAAAGTCGATATGGAGATTGGAGTAACCCATCAGTCACATGGGTTTGATAAGAAGAGGAAGATGGAATTCAAAGAAAAATCTAAAGAGCACACGGAAAAGAAGATGAGCTTTTCCTTATGCTCAAAGTGTGGAAAGAAACATGGAGGGACCTGTCTTAAAGGGACAAGTAAATGTTTTAAATGTGGAAAGGAAGGTCATCGGGCATTTGAATGCCGTGATAATGGGAAGAAGATGTCTAATGACACAAAAAAAGGAAGGGATACACAGAATGAACCTACTACACTTCAATGTTTCAAGTGCAAGGAGATGGGGCATTATGCCAATCAATGCCCAAATCCAAGGGTTGATGATGATGGTCGACGTCAACAAAATCTTAAGGCTAAAGACAAAGGAAAGTCACATGCAATTTCTATCAGCAATGTGGAGTACGATAACGAAGTGGTGAAAGGTACACTTACCATCCACTCTAATGTAGCAAATGTTTTATTTGATTCTGGATCCACCCACTCTTTTATTTCTGAAAAATTTTCTAAGGGTATCACCGTATTACCTCAACAATTAGATGTTGAGTTAGCTGTGACAAAACCTAATGGCACAACAGTCGCATCAAAAGTTTATAATTCTTCTCCGATCGAAGTTTGTGGGAAAGTGCTTCCTACAAATCTTGTGATCCTTCCATTAGTGGAATTTGATGTGATTCTTGGCATGGATTGGCTTTCTCTACATGGAGCTCATATCAATTGCCAAAGAAGGGAAGTCACATTTCATATTCCAGATCAATCTACGATCGTATATCAATGCAAGGATGAACATAACCTTCCAGTGGAAATTTATTCCATCTTATGGGTATTGATTCCACTAAATGAAGGTTATTTATCTCAAATGGTTGGTGAGAAACTCACGATTAAGAATATGCCCATTGTACGGGAGTTTGATGATGTCTTTCCGGAGGAATTACCGGGTCTTCCACCAAATCGTGAAGTTGAGTTTTCAATAGAACTGGTACCGGGTGCTTTGCCTATTTCAAAGACACCTTATAGAATGGCCCCAATTGAGTTACATGAATTGAAGAAGCAACTCCAAGAGAATCTTGATAAGGGATTCATATGCCCTAGTGCGTCACCGTGGGGAGCACCTGTTCTATTTGTTAAGAAGAAAGATGGATCAATGAGACTCTGCATTGATTATCGAGAACTTAACAAGATCACTATCAAGAACAAATATCCTCTCCCACGCATTGATGACTTATTTGACCAACTACGCGGAGCTCAATACTTTTCCAAGATTGATCTTCGTTCAGGGTATCATCAATTAAGGGTCAAAAGGGAGGATATACCAAAGACGGCTTTCCGTACAAGGTATGGACACTATGAATTTATAGTGATGCCATTTGGTCTTACTAATGCCCCTGCTATCTTCATGGATCTAATGAATAGAGTCTTTAGAGACTATCTTGATCAATTTGTGGTAGTCTTTATAGACGATATTCTTGTCTATTCAAAGAGAAAGGAAGAGCATGAAGATCACTTGAGAATTATATTGAAGACCCTGAGAAAGGAGAAGCTTTATGCCAAATTTACCAAGTGTGAATTTTGGCTTCAAAAAGTTGCATTTTTGGGTCACATAATCTCAAAAGAGGGGATATCTGTGGATCCAGCAAAAACAGAGGTTATCGAAAGATGGTCGAGACCAACAAAAGTAACTGAGATTCGAAGTTTTCTTGGTTTGGCTGGATATTATCGACGTTTTGTAAAAGTTTTTTCACGATTATCTAATCCACTCACCAAGTTGACTCGGAAAGGAGTTAAGTTTGTCTGGACAGAGGAATGTGAAGAGAATTTCAAGGAGTTGAAAAGAAGGTTATCCAGTGCACCTGTGCTCACACTGCCTTGTAGTGGAGAAAGGTTTGTGATCTACAGTGATGCATCCAAGAAGGGATTGGGGTGTGTTCTTATGCAAAATGATATGGTGATAGCTTATGCCTCACGACAGTTGAAAATTCATGAGCAAAATTACCCAACACATGATTGGGAGTTGGCTGCGGTAATCTTTGCATTAAAGATTTGGAGGCATTACCTTTATGGTGAAAGGTGTGATATTTATACTGATCATAAAAGTTTAAAGTATATTTTCACACAAAAGGAGTTGAATATGCGTCAAAGAAGATGGTTGGAGCTGATTAAGGATTATGACTGCTCAATCCATTACCACCCTGGGAAAGCAAACAAGGTGGCAGATGCATTAAGTCGACAAGACCATGCTAGTTTATCCATGATGAGGATCACAAAGGATCCAATATTTATGGATTTACAAAGGATGGATCTTGGAATTATAATGGAAGGGGAAAAATATTATCTTTCTCAAATTAATGTTCAACCATCTATACATTTGAAGATTAAAGAGGCACAGAAAGAAGATGTCGAGTTACAAAAGAAGGTGAGAAATGTTCCTGAATTCAACCTTGATTGTGATGGGATAATAAAGTTCAGGAATCGGGTTTGTGTTCCTTCCATCCCCGAATTAAAGAAGGAGCTGCTGGATGAGGCTCATAGTTCTTCATTCTCTATTCATCCTGGAAGCACGAAGATGTATAGGGACCTGAAAGAGTACTTCTGGTGGGATGGCATGAAAAGAGATGTTGCTGAATATGTCTCTCGATGCTTGGTTTGTCAACAAGTTAAAGCTGAGACACAGAAGTCTAAGGGGATGTTACAACCATTACCCATACCCGAATGGAAATGGGAAAACATCACTATGGACTTTGTCACAGGACTTCCTAAAACATCCAAAGGCAATAATGCTATCTGGGTCATAGTTGATCGTCTTACAAAGTCTGCACACTTCATTCCTATTAGAGAGGATTTCTCTCTAGATCAGCTTGCCAGGATATATGTAAAGGAAGTGGTAAGATTTCATGGAGTACCACTTTCTATTATATCTGATCGGGATCCGAGATTTACCTCGAAGTTCTGGCGAAGTCTTCAGCATACTCTGGATACAGAGTTGAGTTTCAGCACTGCTTATCATCCCCAGACAGACGGTCAGTCTGAGAGAACAATTCAAACCCTAGAAGATATGTTGAGAGCTTTCTCTATGGATTTCAAAGGAGGTTGGGATCAACACCTACCTTTGGTGGAATTTTCTTATAATAATAGCTTTCACTCCAGTATTCAGATGGCTCCTTATGAAGCTCTCTATGGAAAGAAATGCAGGACTCCAACTTGCTGGGATGAAGTTGGGGAAAGAAAGCTGTTAGGACCTGATCTCGTTGATGAAATGGCAGAAAAGGTCAGATCTATTCAACAACACATAAGAGCAGCTCAGAGTCGACAGAAAAGTTATGCCGACAACCGAAGAAAAGACCTAGAGTTTGAAGTGGGTGATAAAGTGTTCTTATGAATATCTCCCTGGAAGAGGGTTATGAGATTTGGAAAGAAGGGGAAGTTGAGCCCTAGATATATCGGTCCTTTCGAAATACTGGATCGTGTTGGGAAGGTAGCTTACCGATTGGCGCTTCCACCGAATCTATCTCAAGTTCACGATGTGTTCCATGTATCTCTCCTAAGAAAGTACATACCAGATCCTTCACATGTACTCAGCTCAGAAGTTGTACCGCTGGAGCAAGATCTTTCTTATGAAGAACAACCGATAGAGATTCTGGATCGTAGCGAAAAAGTCCTACAAAACAAGACCACTCGCTTGGTGAAAGTTTTATGGAGGAACCACCAACTTGAAGAAGCTACATGGGAGCTTGAGGATATGATGAGGGAGAAGTATCCTCATCTGTTTGTTACAAAGTGACGAATTTCGAGGGAGAAATTCTTTTTAAGGGGGGTAGAATGTAACACCCGAGACTTTTATGTTATATGAATCATCAAAGGAATCTTTTTCTACACAACACTTGCTTGGCTTGCTTTACACGCAATCACGACCTTCCTCGATAGCTTGCGTCGTACGCAATACCGAGTTTCACTAAACAACTATATGCTATTAAAACTAGCCGTTATGAATAGTAATAACCACTTTTTGAAATATTATAAATTTTATTTTTCAAAATGGACTTCATTTTTGGATTCAGAATATCGAAATTAGCCTAGGGTGAAATTTTGGTATTTTTCTGAAAACTTTCAATTTTTGATGAATAGTGAAACCACTAAGTGGTAGGTTAAAAACTGAATTTTGCATAAAACTTAATTTTACCGCTTCTGTGAATGGAATTTCAAAAATCCGACAGACACGGTTGATATCAGTAAGTAAAATGTGGTTCAATGAGATAAAAATATTTTTTTGGTGAATAGTAACTTTATACTATTTTTACCGCGGTTAATAGTAAATAGGGTAACTAAGGGTAAATATGATATTAATATTACCCTAACACATGTCCTAATTCTATTGGACAAGTGTAATTAGACCAAAAACAATCTTAGGAATAAAATATGACCATTTAGGCCCACTTGGATTAGATTAGGACATTTATTATTAATTTATTTAAAGAAGGGTTAAAATAGTTAAAATCAAAGTTTAATAAGTAAATCATTTTTAATATGGGGTTATACATAAGATAAATTCGATTGTAAATATTCATTAGAAAGCTAAAACGATTTCCTACATGATGGTATTTTATATGTAATTTTTAGACGTCAAATAATTTAATTTATTTATGACACAATAATGATGCAGTAATTATTTTATTAATGAAATATCGACATAATTGATGTTATAAACACCAAAATAAATGTAATTTAAGACTTTTTATGAATTCCACTAATTTTATAGGTTACTATGATATATTATTGTTGATTTAATCAACTTTGTTCGAACATATAATTCTGTTATGACTTTCACAAAAATCATATATCAAATAGTGTCAAAATAGACACAAAATAGTTTTTAAATCAAATATAATATTATTAATTGTTATTTTATTTATAAAAATATAAGGTTCGGCCAAATGACTTAGCTAAGGATATATATATTAATAATAAACAATTTGGGGTTCGTTTGGCATGTTATAGTATGTGTATTAACCATATAGTGAAAGAAAACAAAAAGACATGGTAAAAGTTAAATTATTTAACTTAGAGTTAAATCTAATTGATAAGGTTAAAATAATACCCTAAACTTGTCTAAATTTTATTGGTTGATATGATTTTGACCCATACCCACTTTATCTTCGAAATAAGACCCTTTGGAACCATTATAAACCGATTTTGACTTTAATATAAAATAATATTTTGAGATATTCCTAAGGTGCCCCTCTCCTCCCTTATAAAAGGGCACCTCCTCCCCCTCCTCCTCACACCAATTTGAGCACTCAAGCTCGGCCAACCCCTGCCATTTTCTCCTCTCCACTTCCCTAGAATAATCCTAGAGGTCCTGGTCTTCTTCAAAGACCAATCTTAGTTCCCTAAGTGGAGAATTCAAAGAGGCGTTCCAAAGAAGAGGTAATATCCATTACCGATCTTTTCAATTTCTTTCTTCTTCAACTTCTTCTTCATTAGTTGTTTCATGATAAAGTAATAACATAAGTATTACTTACATACTGATATGTTATTATAAATATGAAACAACCCTAATTCACCTTCTATCCATCCCACGGAAAAATGAAATCACCGCGCGTGCGTACGTACGGAATACCGTCTCCACGCCGTGGTGTAATCTAATTTTCCACCATCACTTTACAAGGATGGGTATAATGGTGTAATGAGTAACTATTTATGATTATTATAAAGTAATATTGATACTGAAATAATATATATATACTCCAATACAGTTCCACGATCATAGGAACGATATCATCACTCGTGCGTACGTACGGAATACCGTCTCCACGATGTGATGTGACTCGTTCTACATGATCATCATTAAATAGTAATTATATAAATGAATTGAATGAATAAATATGATATATGTTACACTAATACCATTCTGGATATAAGGTATCTATAACCTTAAAAGAAGAATAAGAATGTATTCGGCAAAACACGCATAAGAACAAAAGGCAATAAAGACCCGAGTAACAGGTAACAATGAAATATTACTAACACGAAGCTAAGAATATGACCATATATGATATCATATCAATATGTATGATTCTGGAATAAGTCAATAACATTATTTAAACCATTATACAGGATCTTTGGACACGTACAAAGAAAATCGGACCTAAGGTAAGAGAAATATCACAATCTCATTTTTATCCGAGATTGTTTATTCGTAAGTATTTACTGGGGTGTATTTTATCATCAACATCCATGTTTCATCAATATGTAATATTATTTCTATCCACCTACAATTGTTTAAATCCATTTTTACCCTTCGGTGAGTTTTTAGTAATATTTATGAAAGGAATCTTTTGTCGTACGAGGTACTTTTTGACTTTTCCGACAAAAGTACGAAGAATGTTTTTTTTAACTTATACGGCATGAATGGATTTTTAAAACATTAAATCCAAGAAGCTTCATTTACAAGATTTCAAGTTTATTTTTAATCAACTTCTTTTATTTTAAAGTCGTATGACATGTTATGAAAGGAAAAATGTTTTTGAAGAAGAAAGGATATTTTCCTCAAGAATGGAGTTCAAGTGTTTTATCAAAATTATTTTCCATCTAAGATAATAAAGGGTTCTGTTTTTATCCCTATTGTTACATGGATTTTATTATGTTGTGATGGAAACATTTTTGTGAATTCCTTTATCTTATATGAATTGTTTTATGATGTCATGTTGTTTAAGAATTCCATTTTTTATTACATGGGTTATGCGATGATGTATGATTTATGATTATGTGGCACACATAAGAAAGGATTCATTATAAGATGGGTGGGACCTATATCTCCCTCCAATGCATTGGGTAAAGATTTTATATCTCATGAGATAGACATGGCTGGAACGGAAGGTTATTTCGGTTCAGTGATACAGGACTGAAACGAGGAGTGAACTCGGTTCAGAAAGGGACTTTGTCCACTAAGATAGTCTTGGCAATGAGTCATGACTAACAAGAAATGATTTTCCATGATTATGTGTTCATGCCAAAAAGTTTCAAGTTTTATGTTATGATTATGGGGATCTCATTTTCACTTCTATGATTTATTCCATGTTAAGATATTATGATCTCTTTTGCAGGTTTCGATTTTCAAAAAGATATGATATGATTTTTATTTCCTTTATTTGCCCTTGCTGAGCATTTGAGCTCACCCTTTTATGTTTTCTTTTCCCTAGGTCAGGAAGATGGATATTAAGTAGAATATGCTAAAAGGGACCCTAGATATGATGAAATAAATGGGATACACTGTAGAAGATTTATGAACCAGTTGTTTATGTTTCCCAGTTTCTAAAGACACTATACCTATACGGTCCTTTGTGGTTTTGTCATATGTTGTAATAAGTGTGCTTCAATTTTGAAGTATTAACAATGTATGTAAAGTATGGGTCGTTATATATATGGTTCTCAAGTACCTTGGGTGATCCATTTGTCTCTCAGGTTTGCGATGCAAGGGAGATTCGTGAAATGAGAGCTCATAAGGTGAAAGGTTGCAGTAACAATGGTCCGACAGGGTGAGAGTTGACTATTTATAGGCAATGGGGTTTGTGAGGCTCGTGGGGCTTAATTCGAAGAAAAAGGGATTCCACAAAGAGGTAGGGCTCTGTTGACCTCCTAGAAAGGCCATCAAAGTGGCGGTCACAGGTCTTATAATCGAAAAAAGGGTGCCCAAAGAATCCGGTCTCCTTAAGACTTCTTCAGACTCATGGAGGTACCGTCAACTTCCTTTGCGGTGGTCATGATGCTCATTGGACTCATAGAGACACCATCATGGGCATTCGCGGTTGCAGCTTCGAGGGATCTCCATGATGAATCTTCATAAAATAGACTCATTTGATGAATTTTGAGTCCATTTGATTTTGGAATAGCTTCAAACCAGTACTGACCTGGTCTATATCTTCAGTAACATTATTTTAGGTGCCAATAATAACTAGAGGGAAGGGGATCCCATAGAGGTGTGTACTTTCAATGACACTATTTCAAAGTACCAAATGGGATTTATCATTTCAAACTAGTAACAACCTTAATGATGAATTTATTTACATTAAATGATGTTGACAATCCAAAGTGATTTTTAAACCTTTTTTAATGTTCCAAATGATCCTCAAATCAATGCTTTAGAAAAATAGTTTTAAAATCTCTTTTGAACAACATTTAAGAAACCAAGAGAAAATTTGAGAGCCAAATATTTAAAGAACACATCCAATGAAATTTATACACACACACATATATATAATATGTGTAAAACACATAAATATATACATATATCGAAACTACACACACATATGTTAATGGGGAATTCCAAAGGAACAAAGTGTCACAATTCAAGACACTTATCAAGATATAAGAACCCAAAAAACCATAAAAAACTAAAACTAAAAATAACCTAAAAAATAACAATATAACTTCAAAGAAAAATTCATATTAAGGATTAGAGGATATTGATAATTTATAACACCATAATTCTTTTGAAAAAGTCCTCTTAGGAATTTTTACAGACACCTAGTATGCATATACTTTTGACACAAGAATATAAACATTTAAACCCTTGGTAAATACCTTTGTAAATAAAAATAATAGCTCAAAAATCCTTCAAAATCAATTTATATCATTAAGAACACGATAAATTTAATAATAAAACATTAACAAACTTAGAGAATCTCATGGTGTGAAATGGAAAAAAGTAATGAAAACACCTACCTTAACCATGGGTATATGCGATGAAACTCTCATATATGAATGAATAAATTCCCAAATAAAAAATCATACACATTGAGAATAAAATCAAAAGGGTTTTAAGACCAAAAATTACCAATGGTTCAACTAAAATGAACCCTAAATAATAGAAAAAGGAAAAAAAGAGAGGAAGGATAAGGAATTAAGAAAAAATACTATACCTTGAAGCAGACAGTAATAAAAAAATAAGTATGCATCAAACATGAAGGGGGAATCCAAGGAGAGGATCCCAAGACTCCCTTTATTGTGTATGAAGAAAATGGGGAGGAGGATGACCTAATTTGGGTTAGATTTGGAGAAGAAAAAAATGGATAATTCTATATTTTTAAACCCCTTGATAAGTCACACACTTTCACTGAGAAATTTACCAATTCATATGACAATCATGCACCCCAAATTAGACTTTTCATGAGAACTACACAACTTATCTGTATAGTGTGGGAAATTTATTTCCAACTATGATAAATTTTCATTTTAAAGACTATATACATTCACACTATTGATTTATATTTTTCACTAACTGTGCGGGATAGCTGTGCACCCTTCACTAAATTCAAAAGTTTAAAATTTTTGGACTAAATCCACCTAAAACTCAAGGATAAAATAATAAAATTATAATACATTAAATAAATAAGGAAAATAATGGTTTTTGTGTGAAAATTATCCCCATAAAAATACTTTCTTCCCCCAAAATTCCTTTAGTTATAAAAATAAAGAGACTCTCCTAGGATGCTCAGCAAATTCACTGATATTAACTATAACCATCACCTAAAAATCTATCTCTAATATAAAAAAATAATAATTGGCCAATCTAAGAATAAATTAAATGAATACCCACAATGGTTCCCCTTACCATTTGAGGATTCAACCATCATGGTGGTTCAACAAGGAAAAAAAATCAAAAGGTCCACTATAAATCACCACATGAAATTACAATAAAAGGAATTCAAATAGTTTACTCGATCAAGGTGAAAACATAAATTAAAAAAGGTACCTATATCTCCAAAAAAGTATTAAATATATAATAACCCAAAATATAACCCATAGATCAATGATAATAAAACAAGTTTGAAAAATAAAATGAGGAATGGTGAGACTACTAAGAGTTTCTTCAAAAGTTCATATATAATTACTATATAGATTTTGGATTAAGTAGGGATTATTATTCTTATATTGATACCCCAAACCACACAACTCTTGAAGATATATTATTTTTCCATAATTATTAAAGGTAATTAGATCACTAAAATAAGAGAGTATATAATTCCCGAACTGACCACACTAAAATCACACAAGAGAACACTTCCCTTTAGAATAAGTAATGATAAGATAATATCTTCCCAAGATTTATTTATTTGGTCTAAAATCCCCACCATATTCTAAAATCTTATTATAACCAAAGGAAATTGGGATATCACTCATTGTGGGTCACTGTTTGAAAACCAAATCTGCCCGAAATGCCTCATCCACCATTTCCTCAAACAAAACTGACTCATTTAAAGGAACTCATTAAGTAATATATAATAAGACACCATATTTAAAAATATGGGCCTTCAATGAATCACACAACACCATATCTAGAAAAAAATAAATCATCTCATTGAGAAGGTGAACATACTCCCTCACCACCCATTGGCTCCACTGAGAACCCATAATCCTCACCACCTTATTTACCTTCACTTTCATAGGGAGAAACCATTGAGAAAATACAGTCTTAAATAATTCCCATTCCATTACATCTTGAAATGAGTATATAATTATAACCTTCCATAGATCCAGACTCGATCACTCAAAAATGAACCAACATATCTCTCACCCTCAATGATTATAGAGTTCTTAAGGAACTAAAGATCCCCAAAATTTTATCTTCCCACCCACAACCCCCTACATACATCAATAAAAAAATAAATAGGAAACAATTGAGAGGGTTCTAGATTTAAAATTATACTCAGTGTTAGGGTATAATCAACCATTGGAAGAAAGACATCAAAACTATAAGAGTCAGAACCCCTGTGATTCTTTGGAAGCATTTTGGGAAACATACTCTAAATAAAAAAAGACACATAAATTTGAATCAATATAAAAATCTTCTCAAATCACACCTAGAAAATAATCTAAATTCTGAATATGATCCCAAAAAATAAAATCAAAACACTACTAAATATATCCAAAATATAATATAAATTTATAAGATTTAATTTTGAAATGTCTAACATCATGTGTTGAGGACGTTGGTACTAGGTAGTTTTACATCCTGCAACTTGGATGATGTGGACTCGCTCCTCACCCCTTGGACTTACATAACTCATACAAACTGAAACTTGGGGAAGAATCATCACAAGTATTTTCTAATGTAAATAAGCTACTGGAATGGTCAATTATGGGGTTCAAGTTAGAGTAGCTATGCGAAGAATCAATGGATATTAGTGTACCTATGTGAAGAATCATTATGTATGGAAACACAAAATGAAACAACAAACTTGGAACAATGAAATAAATTCACATATACCGTAAGGGATGTGCAGGGAAGGGTGTTGAAAATACAGAGGGATTTTCAAGAGAAGCTTTGAGAAGGAAGGGAACTTCACGAAGGAAAGGTGATTTGTTAAAGAAAGATGCTTCGTAAAGGAAAGGTTCTTTGTGAAGGAAAGGTCCTCATGGATTCAGTACTCGCCTTGACATATGGATCATTATTAGGAGAGTTACCCACAAAGGATTAATGATTCGTGGAGCCTAGAGCAACCCAAAGTGGATCCCTCCTTTATAAAGGGAAGAGGACTTTGTTAATATAATACCTACCATGAATAGGGGATATAAAAGAAAAAGGAAAGCATGGTTTGTGGTGATCATGTACCTTGGTTGATCCATTTTTATCTCAGGTTTGCGATGCTTGGGAGATTCATGAAATGAGAGATCCTAAGGTGAACGGTTACAATAACATTGCTCAGAGGTGGTGAGAGTTGACTATTTATAAGCAATGGGGGTTTTGAAGCTCGTAGGGCTTGATTAAAAGAAAAAGGGACGCCACAAAGTGGTATGGATCTATTGGCCTCATGGAAAGGCCATAAAAGTGGTGCTCATGGGGATTGTTGCGGAAGAAAAAGGGTGCCCAAAGAATCCAGTCTTCTTCAGAATTATTTAGAATCACAGAGTTACCATCAAGTTCCTTTTCAGTGGTCACGATGCTCATCAGACTCACAAAGACACCATCAAGGGCATTCAGGGTTGCATTTGCGAGTGATCTCCATGACGAAGCTTCAGGAAAAAAAATCATTTGAGGAATTTTGAGGCTGTTTGAGTTTGAATTAGATTCAAACCAGTACTGACCTAGTATATATCATCAGTAACATGATTTTAGGTGCCAACAATAACCAGAAGGAAGGGAATCCCATAGAGGTATATACTTTCAATAAAACCATTTCAAAGTACCAACTGGGCTTTAATATTTCAAACTAGTAATAGACTTTAAGATGAATTTATTTAAATTAAATGATGTTGACAATCCAACTTTATTTTTAAACTTTTTTAATGTTCCAAATGAGCCTCAAATCCATGTATTATAATAACACTTTTAAATTCTTTTTTGAACAACATTTAAGAAAACAAGATAGAATTTGAGAGCCAAATCATTAAAGAACACATCCACGGAAATTTATATGTAAATAAATAAATATATAAATATATGTGTAAAACAAATAAATATATACATCTATCCACACCCACACACACACACGTTAATGGGGATTACCAAAGGAACAAAGTGTCACAATTCAAGACACTTATCAAGATATAAGAACACAAACAAACTATTAAAAACTAAAAATAAAAATAACCTAAAAAATAACAATATAACCTCAAAGAACAATTCATATTAAGGATTATATTCCAATGATAATTTATAACACCACAATTCTTTGAAAAATATCCTCTTAGTAATTTTTATAGACACATAGTATGCATTCACTTTTGACACAAGAATATAAACATTTAAATCCTTGGAAAATACCTTTATAAATAAAAAGAATATCTAAAAAATAATTTAAAATCAATTTATATCATTAATAACATGATAAATATAATAAAAAATAATTCAATAACTCCAAGAATCACATGGTGTGCAATGGAAAAGAAAGGAATGGAAACACCTACCTTAACCATGTGGATATGCGATGAAACTCTCAAATATGAATGAATAAAGGCCCAAATAAAAAAACATACCTTGAGAATCAAATCAAAAAGGTTTTAGGACCCAAAATTCACAAAGTTTTAGCTAAAATAAACCCTAAATAAGATAAAAATGGAAAACAATAGAAGAAGGATAACTAATGAAGAAAAAATAATATACCTTTAAAGAGACACTAAAAATAAAATAAGTATGCATCAAACAAAAAATGGGAATCCAAGGAGAGGCTCCCAAGACTCCCCTTATTGTGTATAAAGAAAATTGGGAGGTTGAGGACACAATTTGTGTAAGATTTGGAGAGGAAACAAATTGTGAATTCCACCTTTTTAAACACCTCAATAAGTCACATAGTTTCCTAAAATAATTTACCAATCCACATGTCAATCGTGCACCCCTCATTATAATTTCCTTTAAAACTACATAGATTAGATGTATAGTTTAGGAAATTATGATCCAACTATGATAAATTTTCATTTTAAAGACTATATACATTAACACAGTTGTTTAATATTTTTCACTAACTGTGCAGGCTAGCTGTTCACCCTTCACTAAATTCACATGTTTAAAATTTTCATTGTAAATCAACATAAAACTGAAGGATAAAAGAATAAAATTATAATTAATTAAATAAAAATGGAAAATAAAGGGTTGTGTTTGAAAATTATCCCCATAAAACTCTTTCTTCCCCCAAAAAGTCCAGGAGTTATAAAAATAAAGAGATGCCTCTAGGATGATCACCAAATACACTGATATTAACTATAAACATCACATAAAAATCTATATCCAATATACAAAAGTCATAATAGACCAATCTAATTAATTGGAAAAGAAATGAAGACCCACAACGGTTCTCCTCACCATTTAAGGATTCAACCATTATGGTGGTTCAATAGGGAAAAACAATCAAAAGGACCATTATAAATCACAACATGAAATTACAATAAAAGGAATTCAAATAGGTCACTCGATCAAGGTGTAAACATAAATTAAAAAAGGTACCTATCTCTCCAAACAAGTATTAAATATGTTATAACCAAAAATATAACCCAGAAATCAATGATAATCAATGAAGTATGAAAAACTAAATGAGGCAGGGTGATACTACTAAGAGTTTCCTCAAAAGTTCATATAGAATTACTACATAGATTTTGGATCAAGTAGGGATTATTATTCTTATATTGATCCCCTAAACCACAAAACTCTTGAAGATATATTAATTTTACACAATTATAAAATGTAATTACTTCACTAAAATAAGAGCGCATGTAATTCCCAAACTGACCACACTAAAACCACACAAGAGAACAATTACCTTTAGAAGAAGTAATGAAAATAGAAAATCCTTCCAAGATAGACTTATTAGGTCTCCACTCTTGACCATATGACAAAGTATTATTATAACCAAATAAAATTGGGCTATCACTCATTGTTGGTCACCCTCTAGAAACTAACTCTTCCTAAAATGCATCATCCACCATTTCTGCAAACAAAAATGACTCATTTAAAATAACTCATTCAATAATATCTAATAAGAAACAATCTATAAAAATATAGTCCTTCAATGAATCACTAAACACCATATCTAGAAAAAATTAAATCATCTCATTGATAGGTAAACATAATCCCTCACCACCCATTGGCTCCATTGAAAATCGATAATCATCACCACCTTATTTACCTTCACTTTCATAGGGAGAAACCATTGAGAAAACATTGTATTAAATAATTACCATGCCATTAGATCTTGAAATGATGATATAATTATAACATTCCATAGATCCAATCTTTATCAATCAAAACAGAACCAACATATCTCTCACCCTCAAGGATTATAGAGTTCCTAGGGAACTAAAACCCCCCATAATTTCCTATAACCACCCCATAACCCCTACATACATCAATAACCAAAATAAATAGGAAAAAAATGAGAGGGTTATAGATTTACCACTATACTAAGAGTTAGGGTATAATCAACCATTGGAATAAATACATCAAAACTATAAGAGTCAGAACCTCTGTGATCCTTTGGATACTTTTTTGGTAAACATAATCTAAATAAAAAAAGACACATAAATTTGAATCAATTTAAAAATATTCTCAAACCCCACAAAAAAATAAATAAATTCAGAATATGATCCCAAAAAATCAAATCACAACACTAATAAATATAACCTCAATACAATATAAATTTAGAATATTTATTTTTTGAAATTAATTTAAAATATTTCTTGAAAACCACTTTAAAATCCGACAATTTTCTTTAAGAAAATCACTCAGTGAATTTTAAAATCAAAATTATTTTTATCCATACTAAAAAACCTATTCCCAATTCTAAAAGTATCATTTTATAAATAAATTTATAATTATAAAATCTCTTTAACAATATCTAAATCCCTAAATCATTTTTATTCTTAAAAACCAACCTTTTTATTACCAAACATCAACCATATCCCAATTGATATTATCACATGAATCTAAATATTTTTTAGGAGAGACTAATAGTTTTTCGTGAATATTGATCATTCTTTGGAAGACCATGTGCCAATTAGGGAACTAACACCATAAGTCATAGAGAACCATGAACATGGCTTCCATACAGTTTTATTTTTCATGAGAGATAATCATGTGACACCAGTTTAACTCCAATTATCATCTCCCAAATATTTGTAAATCCTTTAAATAATCCAAAATACTAATGAAAAAATACACTAGTTACAAAAAAACATTATAATTATAGTCTAGCATCCCGATATACCATGATAAATTGTGTCTTAGAATGAGTGATATCTAACTAGAATCTTTTTTCTCTTATCTATCATTTTTTAAATGTCTTATCTCTTACCAATCAGGTTCCCCAAATAAAAATGGGTGTTCCAAGAACATGTACCACTTAAGAAACTAGGATTTTATATCATTATGTCATGAATAAATTTTGTTTCACCCAAAAAATATGATCCCAAAATATCATGCATAATACCCAATGCACATTCCAAATATTCCTAGACTAGAAACTAATTTCAGTGTATCAAATAAATGATCAATTGAAAGAATTATCCCAATAAAAAAAATTTAAACAAATAATGTAATTATAAGAGAATTATGACATGATAAATCCATACATTAGACTTTCATTCTACACAAATAAATAGAAAAAACAATAAAAAAACCAAACATAGAATATCAATTGTAAACAGGCAATCGAACATAAAAAAAAAGAGAAACCCAAAAATATAATGAGAATGCCAAATTTATGAATAAAAAAACCCAAAACACCATAGAAAATATGAATTTGACCTCTTAGTCTCCATATATTCATAAAACTAATCCAATCCTTGAGTGATCAAAAATAAACCTAGACCTATAAAATAGACTTGGGTCTACTGACATTGAGTGAAACAAGTAGGGTATAAGCATAAAAAAGCTGAGTGGGTAAATACCATAGGGTTCATGAATTTTATTTCTTATTAAAACACACAAAATATAGATCTAAATATATTTATTCAAAATATAATTTTTATCATTTTAAGGGAAAAAATAACTCTCCCTTTAATAACCCCCATTTAAATGCTCAAAAACACTTTAAATAAATCATTATTAATTTTTTTAAAAAAAATTAAATAAAATATTTAGAAATCCATTTTTAAAACATGTTTAAAATTAACTCAAAAGGAAGTTAACACAACCCAAATAAGAACCATCTAATTAAACAAGATACAAAATCAAACTTTCAAAAAAAGTCAAGAAAATTAAAACACAACATAAACAAAAGGATAATAGAACATTTCAGGTGAAAAATAATAATAAATGGAAGGTAAAGAACAAATAAAAATTTAAGTACCAATAAATAGTGGGAAATATTAAATATAAAGTCACAGTAAACTCATAAACATCAAATGAGGTGACCCTAGACGTACTCAGGTTGGAACCACCTTCCAAACTAATGCTAAATTCCTAAGCCTATAACCAACCATATACTCACAAATAGCCTCACTAGTGGAACTCCCCTATGTGATTTGAAACCATAGTGGATTTAGTCTATTTAATCAGGACTATATAGTAAAAATCTCGCATCCCTCCCTAAGACTCCTAAGATTCCCACGATTATAATAACATGAGGTGAGGTAGACTTTTCACACAATATATCAATAAGAATTACCATAATCCAACCATATATTCTTATCTTACTTCCCTACAGTAACCCATGATAAAACCCCCTTTAAAATCAATAAATAAAATCTAAACATTAGTAGAAAGAAGAAGATTTTATAGAGGAGTAGACTTTCAATAAAACCATTTCAATGAACCAATGGGTCCTTAACATTTCAAACTAGTAATACCGTTTCAAGAATAACCACCTTCCTAAAATTATCATTAAGAAAAGTGATTTTGAAACCCTTTTCTAAAAGTTTCAAATAGGCCTATAACCATTATTTGGAAACACAACATTAAAATATCTTTTGAAAGGCATTTAAGAAATCATGAGAGAAGATATAAACCAAATATTTAAATAATGAATCCTATTAAATTTCAATATATATATATATTTATACATATATGTGTAAAATAAATAAGTCAATAAATAAATATAATTTCATGGGGAATACCAAAGGAATAAAAAAAGGTGGAACAATTCATGTCACTCGTTAAGATATAAGAACCTAAAAAATCATTGAAATCTCAAAATAGAAATAACCCAAAAAGTCACAATATAAAATCAAGGAGAAACAAATAGAAAGTATTAGAAGAAAATGATCATTTAAAATGACACAATTATTTGAAAAATACACATTAATCATTTTAAAAAACATCTAGTATACATGTTCATTTAATAAAAGGATACAAACATGGAAAAACCTAAAATATACCTTTATCAATCAAACGATTAGCGCATAAAAATTTCAAAATAAATTTATAGATTTTAAAAAAATGATAAATTTAATTAAATAAAACTTATAAGAAAAAGAATAATCTCAAGGTTTGAAATGGAAAATAAAGGAATGGGAAAACCTACCTTAACCATGCGAGAATGCAATGAAAATTTAAAATAAAGAAGAACCAACGCCCAATGAACCAACCACACAACCTAAGAATCAAATCCAAAATGTTTTAGGACTAAAAAACCACCTAGGGTTTTTATAACATAAACCATGAACAAGAGAATAATGGAAAATAAGAGAGGAAGGAGAAGTAATGTATAAGTAATTCCATACATTGAAGGAAACACAAAGATTCAAATAAGGAAGAATAAAATATCAAGGGGGAAGAAAGGGTGAAATTCCCAAGATTCGCAATCATGTTCCATGAGTGAATAGGGGGGAGGATGACCCAATATAAGTTTAATTTAAAGGAGAGAAAATGGGAAGATCCAACTTTATAATCATCTAGATAGGTTTTATGGTTTAGATGCATAGTTTACCTAACCATGCACCACTCACTGAACTCACCTAGAGAACTACATTGTTTGGATAAAAAGTTTGGAAAACCGTGTTCCAACTAAGATAAATGTGAATATAAAAGATTTTATATATTAGTAGTGTTTCATCATGGGGTTCACTAACTGTGTTCCCTACACATAATTAAAATTTTAAAAATTTGATTGAAAATCAGCATGAAAATTTAGGTTAAAAGTTAAAAATAAAAGTGAAATAAATAAATAAGGGAAAAAAGATCAAGTGATACATGTTTATGTTTATAAAAAATGAAACATTATGAAAGAATATAGTAGAATGATATATTAATTTTCACAGAAAATTTATAATTAATTTAACAATAAGAATCACCGATGTAATATAATTATTTCATCGAAAAAGATACTAATCATTGAAAACCCAATTGTTAGGAACCATCATTACTCTAGAGGATACAAAATAGAATACAACATGTGATTATCCACACATTATCCATGATCATGGAACATCACTGATGAATCTTCAAGTGCTAGTGTGGAGGAATTCATCCCAATTCATCATTCATTTTGTTTGAAATAAGTGATACTTTAACATTGATGATCCTGTTTATTATTATCTCATCCATGAGATAGAGTAGGAATAAGTGGAAGATCTCTCAATATTAATGGAAACCCTAGATATATTATTAATGGACAGAATTATCTTGGGATAAAAATTTTGTGCACAAGTAAATGATTATCCCACATCCTCTAAAATGATATTAAAATGTATATATAGATCTATGATATATTTTTGTTAATTACCTAAAGGATATTAATTAGAAAATAAACATAATATATATCCCATACCAATAGAAAAAATAATAACAGTATATCACATGTCATGAGATAACCCAATCATCTTTTAAATATCATTTTATCAAATAAATGAATGATTATTTATTTAATTATATTTAATGCTTATATCATTCACAATATCGAGTGCTTGACTAAAACTGACCATCCTACTCGATATTTACCATAACTTGAATAATAAATATTTATTAAATTCATTTTATAAATAAATAAATAAAAATTTCATAGTATTGTGGATAAATACCCATTTTTATATATTCATGTAATTAAATAAACATTTATTTTAATAAATTAATATTATTTGTCACCTTATGAATAAAATAAGAAATTAATAAATATTATATTTAGTAGATATGTGAATAAATATTTATTTTAATATTAATGTAAAAAAATAAAACATATTTAGTAAATAAATAAATAAATATATTTTATTTATTACCTTATCAATAAGAATTAAACACACATATATATTCTAATTCAAATATAACTGGTGACTGGATTTGTTTGATAAAAAAAATCCCGAATAAATATTATATCTCACTCAGGAGAATATTATTTATTTTATCTCTTAAATTTTAATATAATTTAACTAAGATCTCAGAAACCTTAAGTTTGTGACCTTTTAATCCACCTACTAAATGGTATTAGGTGATCTTTCATAAATTCCAATATAAGTTTCTTGCAATAGGTAAGTGAACCCATATAAGAAGAAGTTAATATCATAATGACAAACACCACATATTAATGCTCACTTTTTAATATAATATTTTTTTCTCAGCATATCAAAATAAAATACATTGTATTCTCATCTTATCAACATTTGTGCATAATTTATCTTTCTTTAAATATCTTCAATGAAACTTCCAATCACCATGTCCATGGGATTTTAACACAACAGTTCTATTCTAATCAAAGTGTAGTGACCCCAACCTCAGCAACCCATAGCTAGTTCCATACTTTATTAAATTGACATGAGATATAGGTAATAATATATTGAAGGAATGAATATTTTTTTAGTCTTAGTAAAATAGTATGATACATTAGAGTTACATTAAATTTGAATACAGAAATTGAAAAATATTTTTTTTTGATATTAAATTAATTCAATCAAGCATATCCCTATATACCAGTTATAGTAAACTTCATAGAATCATAGATAAAGGAAGAAAAATATGGGTCAGCTAAAATTTTCAGTAATGGTTAGGTACAAAGGAGAATATTAAGAATAAATAAGAATAATAAACATGGTAAGATAAATAACTAAGCACACAAGCCATTTAAATAACTAGATAAGGAATATTCAGTATGGAAAGGTAAATAACTGAAAAAACATTATATTTAATCAATAAACTAAAACTCAAATGATTCTAGAGATAATTTTATAGTGAAAATTTCATAGATAATAATAAATGAATTATTAATGAAGAAAATGATTAATTATCAGACGCCATGTTTCCCAGGAACATGATACATTTATAGTCAATACCTTTTACATGATGGTTTAGAAGATACTGGGGAAAAAAGACACTTAACTAAGGCTATCCATTTGGTTCCTCCCATGAGATTATCAACACATCAAAGGGAATTCATTAAATGATCCCCAACCCATGTCTTGTATTTCAAAATAATTACTCATATATCAAATAATCCATTTAATTCAAGAACAATGCGACTTATCATTAAATATATGTATTGAGTAATTAATTCAAATTTATCAATATTTCCCGAAATAAATAATGACATTAAAAGTAAACACCATATGTAATAAATATATATTTTCAATTAGATAAACATATCCAAGATAATTAATATTGGAATTTAGGGGAAATTTAATCTCCCCAAGAAATTTAATAATTTAGCGTAAATTTAATGACTATAAAGAATGAATCAAGGAAGTGAATGTAAACACCGTCCTTAGTAGAAATAATCATATACCATCTAGAAGAATATTGAGGATGGTATCAATACAGTATATACACAAAAATGTAAGAATAAAATTTTGTTTTAATTTATGAATAAAAATACCATAAAAATATATTTTAAAATATTCTTGAGGAAAATATCATTTTTGTTTTGAAAAACATTTTGAAAATACTTTTATTTGAAAATCACTTTTAAAAACTTTTTCTTTAAATATACAATTATAAAATTTTAAAGGAATTATTAATGAAATGATTTTACTAATGAATTTTAATTCCATGCATGTTTTAAAGGTTAATTTTTTTTTTTCACTATAAAAATGTTAATAATGTGCCTTCTTCAGCAATTGATAAGATGATTCCTTTCACATTTTCTAGTAAAATCCAAATGACCATTGGTTTAAAAATTACATAAGATTAATTTGAAAATTTTTTTAAAGAGTAAAAATGGTTAATAATTCCATTTATAAATACTTTGGAAAATTTTAAAACATGTTTGAAAACATTTTTAGAAAACACGGTTTTGGAAGAAAACATATTTCTGACCAAAGAGAGAAATCAATTCAAATTTAATAGAAAAAATATTCTACAACATTTTATGTACCAAAGAGTGGAAATAATAATATTAATTGAAAATATGATGAATAGCTAGGGGATAATAAAATTAACTGGGTTTATTTTGAAATGGTCAAGTAATTTCCATCAACAAATATTCAAGAATAAACAATCTCAACTTGAGATCGTGAGACAAACCCTTAAATGATCATAAAATTAAAGTGAGAATAAACCAATGAATATATTATTTATATCAATTTTAAATAAAAAAACACATGTAAATAAAATATATGATAATAAAAAATTCATTATGCACATAATCTTATCATGACATAATAATCTAATTAAATGTTTAACCTAATTTGAGGAAATTGAGTTAAGAAATACCTTACCACTTATTAACTCATAATTCAAATCCCCTTGGATGAAGTAATTAAAATTAAAACATAAAATACCATAAATTATTAATTAAAAATGATATTAAATTCCAAAGGGGTAGTATATACAACATATAAAATAAATTAGAAGCATAATATTACCACATGCCTCAATTAAATGAAATTGTGACAAAATCCTTTACCACTTAGTAACATTTAATTCAAATCCCATTTGAAGAGAAAATTAAATTTTGAATTTTAAATATCATGAATAAGGAATTATTTATGATATTTCATTTAAAATTGTCCGTATATACACTATATGAAAGAAAATAGGTTCAAAACATTACAATATTCCTAAATGAAATTAAGTTGGCATGAAATCCCTTACCTTATACTCTATTTCAGTTGAATGTGATTTAGCCTAATGTATAATAGTTTTAAACATGTTATTAAATTATTAAGGAACTATATTAATATTTATAATATCATATAATATCCTTTTATAACATCATATTACCCATTCATTAATAATATTTAATTATTCTTATTATTTCAGGTGTTAATTGCCTTTTTTTCTCAAGCATGTTTCATCATGAAAGATCCGATTATTATAGATATTATATAGTAATATAATCTTCATAACATGAATCTAGAAATAAGTTTAACATTTTAATATCATTTTTTCTTTTAAAATGAACCATTAGTGATGGTTATGAAAAATTAAGTACATTGTGATCATGAAGATGGTAGGCTGTATGTATGCATGAGTAACAATTCCATTTTTCAATTATCATTATGAAAAGTAGTTCAGTAATATTTTAAATTTACCAAATGATAATAATATAATATATAACATATTATATACTAAAATATATCATCCATGTGGTTTAGTGATGAAAATATAGTCACAATTCTTTGTGAAGGCAGTAGTCCACACATACACGAACAATGTTATCATCTTTACATTAGTGAAAAAGAAAAAGACAATGATATATATTATCTTTGTATAATGATAAATATTTCATTAATATTATAATTATGTCATTTACATCACATATAATAATTAAATATATCTTTCTTACCTTCCATGTGAATCATTAGTGAAAGATGATTCACATCGCTTCGTGATGTGGTAGTCCACCGTATACATGAGCAGCATTATCATATCTCATAGGGAATGGAAGGTAAAATGATATATATGATATAGTGACTCTAGGTATATAAATATTTTATAAATATTATATATATATATAAGGTATATATATCATCATACCCAACCATGAGTGGTCGAAAAGGAAAAAACAAATAACATCGATTCATGAGGTGATAGTCCACTGTACACACAAATAATGATTTCATAACACATTTGATGGAAGTGGAGGTGGTTTTAGGTCCTGAAATTATTATAACAACATACAAATATATGGAAGATACTAAGGCTATTATATAGTCATTTTTTAATAAAAATTGAATGAGTTGTAAAAAAAAGTAACGTAAATACACTCGTTGAAGAACAATACCTCTTCTTAGGGTATCCTCTATAGGTTAGCACTAATTCCATAAAAGGTTGTCTTAAAGCAAAAAATATGGCCTCTAGGAATAGGGTATAGAATTTAAGAAGTTATTTTGAAATTTATTATCGAAACCAAATTGGTTTTAAGGTGTTAAGTAGAGAGGAGACAATGTGGCCTTTTATAAGTGAGAGAGAGGACACACATGGTATTTTTGAAAATAATTGAGTGAATTATTTTTGTTATTTGTAAAAATGGTATAAAAATAGACCATTATAAAAACTTATATGTTTAATGGTATAAATATTTCATTAAAAATGTTTTTATATAAATTTATAGGTCATTTATACCCTTATATTTTTAGTTTAACCCCTTGTAAACCCATTTTTACCTTAACTGTGATAATTAATTTTTTACTTCATTCACTATTAATTTTGGTCAAAAAATAAGTTTAACTTATAATAAATTATAAATAATTTTTATTAAAAATATGGAATCCATTTTTCCAAATTGAATTCACAAAATTTAAAAAATTTAATTTAAAATTAATCCTGCTGACTGGTTGAGAAAGCAAGGTTTTAAAGATAAAATGTTCGAAATATTACAATGTTTTAATATAAAAATTCAATATAAAAATTATTACAATGTCCTAAATTGGATTAATTGTTATATACTTTAACTAATTTTACTTTAAAACCAATTTACAATATAATTTATCCTTATAAATAATTTAAACCAAAATGTAGTTTTCAATTAAAATTTTTTATTTTTCACTAATAATAAAAAATGAATTTTTTAGAAAAATTCAAATAATTCAACCCTAGATAATTTTGATTTTATGATTCCAAAAATGGTTTTTAGTTTTAAAAATTAATTTTATATATATATTAAAAAATAATTTTCAATTATGTGTTAAAAGCACAACAATAACATTTTTTAGAAAAAATACTGTTTTTCAAAAAATATTTTTTTTCTTTTAAATAATTCTTATTTTATTACTAATCAATAGATAAATAATAAGAATGTGAAAAAAATATAATTTTCTAAGTTAATTTATCTAATTCATTCCCTCCATTCTAATTTATAGGTTATAACAATCATATTAAATAATAATATTAATAGTATATTGTTGTTTGATAAAATGTGGTCTTGTATATAACAATAGCTAAAATGAGTGTTGCATGTAACATAAGATAAACTCAGTGTTTAGTGTAATAAAAGATAAACTCAGTGCTTCATTTAATTCAATATTTTAATGGGATTAAATTTCATTAAAAATAAATATATTATAAGGTCATAGGTGTTATCTTTTCTTCAAATCTTAGTGTTGTGTGTCACACATGCTCTCAAACACAATGTTTTTATTTTAGAATTTTGGGGTATTAAATTCTCCCCACATTTATTAAATGTCATCCACACAATTTAAACATTATCTCAAAAATAATGAGTATGGAATTTGGAAAATTCTTTTTTGAAATACCCACATCATAAAAGGGTTAATAGAACATCCTTTTAATTAGATAGATAGAGAAGTATAATGTTAACATGGAATAACACATAAATATGTTTCTATGTAGAAGAAAATTGGTGGAAATTGATGATATGAACATGGATGAAAAGTATCAATAATTATAGAGAGCAATAGAGGTAATTGATCACAAGAAAGTGAATTATCAATGGAAAGTTTGGGGACCAAAAACCAGAAATCTATGACCATTCTAAAGACAATATGATCCATCAGATATAAATATAATAGGATAATTTTTTTCAAGATCATTTTCCTAGATTTGATGAGTTATTTTAATAAATAATAATATAGGGGAATATAAAATTTCGTCATTTCTTTTTTCTTAAATCAATTTTCAATTCACCACTTACTCTATGAAATGAATATTGAAAACTGATTTTTTATGCTTGAAGCACTAAAATTCACTTTTAACAGATCACAAGACCCATAAAAGTGTAAAAAGTATTTCTGTCTATCTCTAACTATTTTAAAAAAACTAATATAGTTAGAATAAATTATCCAATATAATAAATTAATCTCTAAACCTAAAAATTAATATCATTGGTTCATTGTTAATATATATTTTTCATATCATTTAACTAAAACAATGCCATATTAACTAAGACTTCATGTAAGCCAGTGGTAAGCACTAAAACCCTATAATCCTCCACTCATGGGTTCAAGTCCCATGAGGTTTCCAAACATAATGATTTTACCATGGAATATATGCTATTATTTTTATATATTATATTAACAAAATTATGATAATTTTTAATTTTTTAATGGAAATATTTGAAATAAAATCTATCATTAAATAAATTTTTTACTAATGTTTTCAATAAAATATATTCTTTTCTTTTAAAAATATAATAATCTTTTTTTACAATTACTAAAATGTAATTAATGAAAATATTAACCCTAAAGGTTATCAGTACCTTTAAACTTATGTCTATAAAATTTGAATTAATTATTACTAAAAAAACTTATCCTCTAAAACATATAATTTCCATAAATTTATGTCAAATATCATTAGTATTGGTATAATCCCATTACATAAAACCTAAATAGAGGTGTTTATGACATCAGAAATATGATCAACCTTAATATTTTACAACTGTGATGGTATTCATAACTCTTAATTCAATAAAGACACTTGTTCTTCTAAAATTTAACTTAACGCTTATATGTTTCATTATTCTTATACCCAAAATAATATTGATAAAATCATTCTATAATAAAAATTCTTCCATTTAATTTCAGAATATGTTCTTACTTAGTCAAGGTGTTGACCTAGGTTATTCATTGAAATTATCTATTCAAATCCTTCATAATGGTTTTTAAGGAAAGTATTAATTATCCTAAGAACATCCCCTAAAAGTGTCAAACCAGGTGTGCAGTAATGCCCATTTTTGTGCACCAGGTGATGATCGGGTCAAGTCTAATGTGAACTTTTTAGAGTTATTACACCTAGATACATCCATTCCTGAACCAAATCCACTTTTAGTATATAGAAAAGGATGTATTTCTAGGAAAAACCATATAATATATACCTTTCCAAAATATTAGGATTATATTATATACTTTTCCTAAACATCAATTATAGGGTTATATTTCCTAGTCTATATTTTCTTAAATCTACTTATCATGGATTCTTCTAAAATTCCTTTCATACCAACTGTAATGACCCCAACCCCAACAACCTGGAGCTATTTCTATTCTTTATTATATTGGCTCCAGATACAAGGAATCATATCCCTATGGAAGAAATAGTTTAGTGGTCTTGGTAAATTAGATACATACACGTCTTACATTACATTTTAACAAAAAAATTACAACATAATTTGTTTTCAGGAAAATATTTATTCCATCTAGCATATCCTTGTATACCAGTCATAATAAAATTTAAGGAATCCTAGGGAAAGGGAAAAAAGCCAGGGTGAGTTCAAATTCTTAGTAAGTCTTATGTATAGTGGAACCTATTAGAAATAAATAAGAATAATCAACATTGAATTTAAATAATTGGGAAAACATTACATTTAAATAACTAGATAAGGCATAATCAATATAGAAAGGTAAATAACTGAAAACACATTCCATTTAATTAATAAATTGAAAATGAAATGAATCTTGAGATAATTTCACGGTTAAAAAATCGAAGATAATAATAAATGAATTTTTAATGAAGGAAATTATTAGTTATCAGTTTTCATATTTCCCAGGAACATGGTACATTTACCATTAAGACCTTTCACAAGATAGTTTAGAACTCATAGGGTGAAAATCCCACTTAAATAAGGCAAGAAAACATATTTTCCCATGAGACTACTGATAAATTAAGGGTTTTATGTTAACTAGTCCCTAACTCATTTCTTTCATTTCCAAATAATTCTTCATATATCAAATAATCTATTTAATTCATGAATAATTTTCCTTATCATTAAATATCCATATTGAGTAAATGATACAAATTTATTAATATTTCACTAGATAAAAAATACATTTTAAAGTAAACACAATTTGTAAAAATGGTATACAGTTTAAATAATAAACATATCCATGATAAATAATTTTGACATTTAGAGGAAATTTAATTTCCACGAAAAAGTGAATAATTTAAGAGAATGTTATGAATACAAAAAATGAATCAAGGAAGTGAATATTAGTACTATCCTTGGTAAACAATGATCATAAAACATAAATAGGAAGATTAAGGAAAATATAAACACAATATATACCCATTAGAGTAATAATAAATGGTTTTTGAAATTTATGAATTGAAATACCATAAAAATATATTTATGAAAATTCTTGATGAAAATATCCTTTTTCGTTTTGAAATTTTTTTTTGAAAGTACTTTTATTTGAAAATCAATTTTGAAAAAAATTTCTTCAAAAAATATACTCATAAAATTTGATAGTAATATTCAAATAAATGGTGACCAAGATGGTGGGTAATTCTTTACATGCCATGAAATTTAAAATAACATTATTTATCTACTATAAAAAGTTAGTAAATTTCCCTATTCAGTAAATGATAAAAAAATCATTTCAATTTTTTAGTAAAAGAAAAATGGGAATTGTTTTGAAAAAAACATAATATTCATTTAAAAATAATTTTTAAAGCATAAAAATGGGTGAATATTACTTTTATAAATCATTTTGAAATGGTGAAACCTTTTTTGAATTTTTTTAGAAAATATGATTTTGGAAGAAAACATATTTTCGACCATTGATAAAAATGAAGACAGACTATCTTGAAAACATTTAACATACAATTTCAAGAACCAAAGAGTGAAAATAGTAATATTAATTAAAATCATAATCAATAAAAATAGGATAATAAATTTAAATGGGTTTAGTTGTATTTTTCAAGTAATTTCCTTCAATTGATATTCAAGAATATACAATCTCGATTAGAATGAGATTGTGAAATAAATCCTTAAAATATTTATAAAATTAAAGTGAGAATAAAACTATGAATATAATATTTTTATGAAATATAAATATAAATTAAACATGTGTAAATAAAACTTTATTTAATAAAACATTATTTTATGCATAATTTTATCATGACACAGTCAGCAAAGTAAAACTTTAACCCAATGAGTGTAAATTGAGTTAAGAAATCCCTTACAATTTGGTTACTCATATGTAAAATCCCATTAGATTAGATAATTAAAATTTAAAGTTAAAATACCATTAATTATCAATCAATAAAGATATTAATTATAAAATTGGAATTATATACACCATATAAATGAAATTATGTGCATAACATTACAATATGCCTCAATGAAATGAAATTGAGACGAAATCCAACAACACTTTGTAACATTTAAGAAAAATAAACTAAGATGAAATAATTAAAATTTAAACATAAAATATCATTATGAATGAATTATTCTTGATATTACATGTCTAAGGGATAGTTCATACACCATATAAAAGAAACTAGGTTCAAAACATTACAATATGGCTTAGTAAAATGAAATTGAAATGAAATCCCTTACCTTACAATCCCTTTTGGTTTAAAGTTATTTAACATAATGTATAGTGGTTTTAAACATGTTATTAACTTATTATATAACCATATTAATATTTATAATATCATATTTTATCCTTTTAAAACATATCATTACCCATTCATTAGTAACATCTCATTATTTTCATTGTTTTAGGTGTTAATTGCCTTGTTTTCTCAAGAATGTTTCGTTTTGAAAGATCTAATTCATGCACATATTACATAGTTATATCATATAAAAAATAATAATCATGAAATTATTATCATATTTTTACATCAATTCTACTTTTAATACCAATCACGAATTATGGTTATGATAAATGAAGTATGTTAACCCTCATTGAGATGGTAGGTCGTACGTACGCATGAGTAGTGTTTCTATTTTTCAATGATCATTATTGAAAGAAGTTAAGTAATATTTTACCTTTAAATAATTATAATAATATCATATATACCATATTATATACTTATGTATATCATATATTTTCATGAAGTGATGAAAAGAGAGTCACATCACTTTGTGAAGACTGTAGTCCACACGTACATGAATGATGTTATCATCTTTACATGAGTGAAAAGGAAAGAAATATAATGATATATATTATATTTAAATAATAATAAATATGTAATTGATATTATAATGAGTTCATTAATATCATATATTAGCGTTAAATTTATATTTATCACCTTCCATGTGAATCGTTAGTGAAAGACATGTCACATCGCTTGGTGAGGCAGTAGTTCGCCGTACACACAAGATACATAATTGTATGTCCTACGGAATGGAAGGTAAATATATTTATATGACATATTGAAGAAATAGGTATAAATATTTTATAAATATCTTATATATATACATTATATCCATCATCATACCCAACCTTGAGCGGTGGAAATTGAAAAACACACGACATCAGTTCACGAGTCAGCAGTCCACCGTTTACATGAACAATGATTTCTTAACCCATTTTATGGGAGTGCATATGGTTTTAGTTAATTAAAATATTATAAAAACATCTTATAATATTTAATATACCATGGTTATTATATCATATTTGTTTAACAAAAGCAGGTGTAGAAAGAAGTAACATAAAGATACTCATTGAATAAAGTTACCTCTTCTTCGTGTATCCTTTTAAGGGTTGCACTAAATCCTATAAATATTAGATTTGTGCCAAAAATAAGGATTTTATATATAGGGTAGGAAATTTTGGAAGTTATTTGGGTTGTTATTATATAGAAAACATGTTTTAAGGTGTTAAGTAGAGTGGAGAGGGGTTACCTTTTATAAGTGGGGGTGATGACACATAAGGTATTTTTGAATAAAATTGAGTGCTCCCATGTTTTACATATGTAAAAAGGGTAAAACATAGACCATTATCAAACATTATCAATTTAATGGTCTAAATATTTCCATAAAATTGTCTTTATACAAGTTTATAGGTCATTTATACCCTTATATTAGTAGTTTAACCCCTAGTAAACCCATATTTACCTAAACCACTATAATTAATTTTTACTATATTTACTATTAATTTTGGTAAAAAAATAATTTGAAATTATTATACATAAAAAATTATTTTAATTATAAATACTCAATTAATTTATCTAAATTCAATTCACATAAGTGGATAATTTTAATTTAAAAATAACCTCGTAGACAGGATGAGAAAACATAGTTCTAAGATAAAATGTTCGGGAGTTTACAATGCTTTTATATCCAAAATCAATTTTAAAATGATTCCAATAAACTAAATTGGATTAATTAATATATAATTTAACTAATTTATATTAAAAAAATTAAAAATATAATTTATCCTTATAAATAATTTAAATGAAAAGGTAGTTTTTAATTTAAAATTAGTATTTTTTTTACTATTCATCAAAATTGAAGATTTTCATGAAATTAACTAAAATTCACTAAGATAATTATGATATTATTATTTAAAAAATGGGTTTTATTTTTTCATGTTAATTATCTAAATTTATTAATAATTAATTTAAATTATATGTGAAAGCACTACTAAACTGTTTTTGAGAAAAAATACTTCTTTTTAGAAAATATTTATTTTTATTTTAAATGATTCTTGTATTATTAATAATAAATAAAAAACTAATTAAAATGTTATATATATATATTTTCATAACTTAGTTAATTCTATCCATTCCCTCCATTCCAAGGGCTAGAAGATAACTTCTTTATTAAATAATAATATTAATAGTTTATTATTGTTCTGTAAAACTCGGTCTTGCGTATAACATAAGCTAAACTGAGTGTTATGTGTAAAAAAATATAAATATAGTGTTGTGTATATATTAAGATATAATTAATATTAAATTTATTTAAAATTAAATATTTTTTTAATGTCTCTGGGTATTATATTCTATTCTAATCTCGGTGTTGTGTGTCATACACGCTCTCAAACACAATGTTCTTATTTTAGAATTTCAGGGTGTTAAACAAAGGACCTAAGTTATTAACATCGTTAAATAGTAGTGAAAATAATTTATTTACTTATTAATTAACAAAAATCACTCATTACATGCCCGTTTCATCCTACATCCCAATGCGCATAGAGTATAATGGTTTTGGTCAATACATCAAAGTACACCACTGATGATATAAATTAATAATAATTTTATGTCCAAGGACCATTACATATATTCATAGATAGATATATCCAATGGAATGTAGATATGTAGAATTTCTATAGGTGGGTTTATTCTCCTAAAATCCTCTGTTAGATATTATCAGGTGAAAAATTCATGTGATGAAATATTACCCACTTATGAGCATCCAGAAACTGACAGTCAAACCTAATTTACATCACATCAGAGAATGTTATTAAAAAATTGAACATAATTTTAAGAATATTATCATTTCAATTTAAGTTTCTCACCATATCATAGAACATCTATTACCTTTAAATGTGACTTATACTCTAGGACATTATCACAATAATTTCACATAGAATAATATTCAATATGTGATAAGATATTCATTAATATTCAAGGACTTGATATATAGTTTATATAAATTAAAAAGTAGTTTGTTATAGGGTAGTAATGACAATAAAGTCCCAATTTCACTTGATACAACTTCTAATTTATTTTAGTACACTATATTATATTCATGCCTCTATTGATATAATGACTTAGTCAATGGGTCAACCATGTCCTTCAATGTGGCAACTCTTCTTATTATAACCTCACATCTCAAAGAAAAACCCATAGGTTATGATATCCCCAAGTATTTAACATTTTTACCTTATTATAAACTTATCATATTAATTAATATTATAGTGAAATATAACTATCATAAAAAATACTATTACTATAAGTATAACTTAAAATTGGAAAAGTTTATTTCAAAATTAATTCTTATGATACATCAAAAGATGCAACATACTTAGTTATAATAGATATTTAAAACATAGGTTATAATAATTTTGTCTTGTATATTTACTTATCCTTACTTCGATCCTAGACAAAATTGATGAAAAAGAACAATAGTTTCATTTTCATTTATCAGGAACTGAAACATTTTTTACTTTCTCATTTTCTTTTGGATAGTCCTTACAACATGTCTATGAAATTAATCTATTTATTTATTGATATACTCACATTATTATTTACATGCATGATTTATCAAACACATTTACATATCATGGTTTATGATATTAATTCATAGATCTTGTGTTTGTAAAATTCTATTCATAATATACTCTCTTTTTGAGAGATTAAACATCATGTGATAGGGGAAACAATTTTGTTAAGAATTTTTCCATAAAGTATTTATCCAATAAATTTCACCATATTTATTATGAATAGATTTAAATACCCATAGATCCATGTCATTAGATCTTGTTCCCAAGAACTTTGGTTTCTAATTTAAGACATATGTAGAGAAACAGATTCTATGGTCATAGAAAAAGGAAAGACAAAGTAACCATTTTCCATTTGTTATCAGCATATAAGCCTTGTATGAATATAGAACTACCACAAAACATTTACAGAAACATGTAAATTATCCATTCTAAATGAAAATTCTTTGATCACTATGATTATTTCTATCCATTAATGGATTTTTATATCTTTCATATCTTATTATAATTTTTTGGTTTCTCCAATCCTTTTGGCTGTTCCATATAGACATCTTCCATTCGGTCTCCATTAAGGAAACTATACCTAACATCCAATTTTCCAAAATTATCCTAGAAAATAACTATAAAAAGTAGGATTCCAAAGGATTTAGTATGGTTACTTTTTCATATACCATGGATAAAAATCATTTAATCCATTTTAAAAATCAATCATACTTTATTGGTATGGTATTGAATATCATTGCCTTATTATATACTTGAATACCCACCTATGGTATCAAATAAATGAAATCACTATTATATAGAATCCTTTAATTTTGGTCCCTGGAATTCATTAATGAATTGAAATAAATGTTTTAAATTTCATATTATTTCATATTTTTAGTACGATTTATTATTAATAATAATATATCACCCACCATGGTTAATATTGAAAGAATATTTTTCGTTTTATCTCTCCTACACACTATATATCTTTGAAACAAATAATATAATTAAGATGTAGTGGAGTCTAGTATTCTTTTTTTAACTCTTATTAATCTGAATCCTCAACTTCATCAAATTATATATTGATCCCAATATATCTCTTAGATATTTCCCCCCTATAATGAAAAATGAGTCTTCTATTAACCATGATTCATTTATCAGAGGGGTTGTATATGTTATACCCTTTAGTTTATATAATGTATCCTATAAAGATTCAATTAGTGCCTTGAGGTACACATTTTCATCCAAATATATCCTTAACAAATTATTCATATTACCACACTTCTATATATATATATATATATATATGAAAAAATAGACTTATTACTATACCAAATTTTACATCAAATATCGTTTTCCACTTTAGTTAGTATCTTGGATAGATATTATGCTACTATTTATAAAAAATGCATTAGAAGAATCATGGAATATTTGAAATAAATATAATAATTTTCATTGATCCATTTACTACTAAAAAATACTTTAATTTATTAATTAATGTGAGTTCTTGAATACCTTTAATCCACATATGAATTATTGATGAATACTTTTTTATGATATAACTCAAAAAGCATGCCCGAAGGAATATATATCCATTACCAAATGTGTTCATTACTCTATTGAACATTCCAAATATTTCATAAAATAATCCCATAAATTATATAAACTTTCCTTTAACTGAACCCTTGAATAGTTCACATGGATTTATTGCAATAACATAATATTATATGTGGAATACCTTTATTTATAAAGTTTTCTTTGTTTAAAATATAATAATGTAGTTTTTCAGTTTCCTAGTATCTTTTATCAATAAAGACTAAAACACTATTATGGATATAATATTGTTAATTATTATCAATGTTATTTTATAAATAATTGTATTTCCACAATAAGCTACTTCTAGTCTTATATTTATAGTCACCATTAATTTCTTATTTTGGACATGTTATTCAAGAATAACTGAACTATTAATTATGTATGAAGTACCAAAAAATTAATTTAAACTATGAAATAATGTCTCATTATATCTAAAATAGAAATTAATATATTTTTTTGGTATTACATTATAATAAATAATAATTTAACTTGAATCCATTGGCCAATCCTGAAGTCTTTCTGTCCCCTATATTGATATGGGAATCACCCTTCTTCATCTCCTTAGATAATGTATCTTACTTCATGCAATATTTATATACTTATTTGGTCCCTATATTTGAATAAAAATATATGTATAATCATATTTTATTTTAATACCCAATGAGTAGTATAAAAATATAATGATGAATATACTTGAAATAGATGAAACTTTTTACATCCTCTTAAATTCATTATAGTTCTTCTCCCAATGAAATTTCTTACCCTATGAAAAGAAAAGAGCCTATTTTTTATTTCGATCCTTATGAAAAATTTATCTATTTTAAGGTCATTATAAAGACACCATTATATTTATATTAACCATGGTATTTCAAACTATGTATTTCATTATGTTCACCAAAAGGGGTGATGAACTATATTCCCACCAATCCTTAACAACTTGGTGGAGAATAGCCAAAAGAATCCTAAGAAACTTATCCATAACATCCATCTTAAAATTATTAATGAATTTTAATATACTAAGTAATAAGGAAGGAAATATAATATCAATTGATAATTTCTTATGAAAATGGATTCTTATCATAGATAAGAAATCAATGCACTCCAATATTATGAAGGCATTATCACTAGCTAATAAATAATCATCCATTTTACATTGATATAGTGTGGTGACAATATTTTTTTATCTTAATATGTTATTTCTCCTTCTCTAGTGATCTGAAATGAGATAACATTGAATATGATTCCATATCATTATATTTCATTATCAGATATAAGGACATATTTGATGTCATAATGAAACAAATATAAGAAGAATCCTCCATAAATAAGAAGTAAACTTACATTCCCATTCCCTCTCTTGGAGGGGTGGATGGTCTATAATTGGGAACTATGAAACATAATATAACCCTTTTGGATGTATTTTTTTCACATAAATAACAATAACACTCTTAGAAGTTTATGTTGGTGAGGACATGGTCATTTTCAAAAAAAGACTATAGTGATTTTGTAGTCAATGGAATTTCTAATTTTAATAATACTTTAACCATATTATCATTTTATTAAATTTATTATAATGTCTGACATAGAAAAATTTATTATATTAGTATCCTAATATTTTATCATAACCCAAAACCCCTCACTATTGGATGCAGCATTTATCATTTCATGGACACTCACGTATAATGGACCTATATTTCCCTACTCCTAACCAATGATAGGGTATGTTCAGTTACTTGAAGGTATATAAGTAGGTAGGTATTTACAACTATATTAACATAAAACTACATGATTCGTTGAGTGGACTCCCTAATCCTGAAATACTGATTTAGATTTATTCAATAGTTTCCTCTAAGTAAGATCAAGGATAGAGTGGGATAATTCTCTAGATGTTTACATGATTAATTCAACTAAAAACCTACATAATAACTCCCCATTAAAATAAAGTGTCTAGATTATTGATAGACCAATACATGGTTCTATGGTTTCATTTTTAATCAAGTAATGGAAGGCGTTTCTAACTTAATATTTTTGAGGTAATTCATTTATTTTATGAATACTGTTTTTATCCTTGATATGTATTATAATATTATGAGGATTTCAAATAATAAATTAATAATTTTATTTATAAAATAATTGATTAATAATATATTTATTCTATTTTATATTTCATGTCTTCTAATATTATTTAAATTATATGATCACATTAATAATCATATAAGCATTCGTCACATAAACTAGATAACTATACACATCGAAAAAATAAAATAAACTAATTGAATTGATCATAAGATTTATAATGGTCTATTTATCGAGTGAATGATAAATCAATCTATGAACCTATTTGAATAAAATTGGTGTGTTAGTATTTCTGTGAGTTGTAGCATTACACTATTTACCTTTATATCTTCTTGGTTTGTTTTGACTTTTCTTGAGTTCTGAACCACCTCCTATACATAGAGCTCCATCGCAAAACTTTTTTAATCACTCATAGGTGAGGGGAACCATATGTATGATATATATACTAAAACATGGACATACATCTACAAAATATTAAATGTGATAGGGATAATATAAAGGTCATCATATTTTATTTAATAAAACATTATCAAATTTAAAATCCATCCAATAATATTTAATTAAACAGAAACCCAACACATAAATTTTTTAATCAAGCCCATGATCAATCACATACATGAAAATTAATTGAATTTATAAAAGCTATCATCAATTTACAACAATTATATTAATTAATATTAATTTATCTTGAATGAATAATTAATGTTTTTATAAATTAAATAACTCTATTTCATTTATTAATCAAACAATCCTAGAGATACATAATCTTTCCATCTAGTTTAATTTGTAAATAAAATAAATAAATTAATTTTATTTATAATTAATTAATTACAAAAATTGTACTTGGATTCAGAAATGTGTGTATCCACATGAAATACTTGATTCCTTTTATGGTCATGTACTATATATTTACACAACATAGAGAGTACACATTATTTTATATAGATACATGGTGTGTAGTTTCACGTGGAATAATGAGTAGTAATATTGATATTTATTAACACATGGTTCATGTTTAACCAATATGGTGTGTACCAATTTAAATGTTTATGTAACATAAACTACATATAAAATTACAACACATTGTGTAGTTTTGAATTTTATGTGAAAATTTATTAGAAATTGAACATTCTTTAAAACCTATCACATGAAATGTTCAACCCCATGTCATGTAGTTTTCTTTAATACCAAAATTAATTTTTATTCTTCATAATTAATATTTAAATGTGTACAACCTAGATTAACATGTACTCTAGTCAAATGGGTACACGTTACATGGAGAAAACACTAGCTATACTATGTTTAACAAATTTATAAGCATCCCATATTATAATCTTAGAGATTAAATATGTAATTGGTATAGGATGTTTATCTTTACAAGGATTATACACTAGAAACATGCTATATAATCCCATAGTGCATTTTTATTCTAGATTTAAGACTTTATACAAAATGTAATAAATGATTGATACTTTTTTGACCTCATGGTTATAGTAAAATTCACAAGTCTAATCATGTAGGACTACACAATGTGTATGAATGTTACACTATGTGTAATCCATAAAAAAATGTGCCAAATGGTCCCAGAAAAAAAAATTTCATTTAATGATGTCGTATTACCTCAACATGACCAACTACATTTAGAATGGCTCATCCTAGTGTGGTGAACCAGGATAAAAATCATATACCTCAAGGTAACATTCCATGTAATCTTGTATTGTCAAACTAGTATCTTTGACACCTATGGATGTGATATTTAAATTTAATTTATATGTTCTTAGTAATATTAATGTGAATATTATATCTAGTCTTTTGGATTAAATAATAATGGCAAAAATTAAAAACTAACAAAAGAATAGTGATACTGATCAATGATTGCTCTAATACCACTTGAAGGTTCCAGGCGTAGTGGAAGCGAGTAGGGTACCCAAACAATGATGGTGTTTTCATTATTTTCAATGAATAAACTATAAAACATAAAAAATAATTATATAAATTTTGAATATAGATGAAAAAAAATTACAAAATAATTAGAGAACCAAATAAAGGATCATTTATGATAAATTTATAATTAATTTAATAACAAAAATTACCTCTGTGATGAAATTAATTATTTGAAGAAGATGTTGATCATTCAAACCTGATTTCTGATTTACCTTCACTAAACTATGAGAATAAACGGTATAATACCTCTAATAGTGATCCATGTGTGCATCAGGATCTTGTTACATCTCTAATGAATCTTTGGGTGCTAGCACAATGGAATTGACCACCATTCATCATTTGTGTTTATTGTAATAAGATATCCTTTAGCATTGATGGTCCCATATATTATTCTCTCAAACTCTAGATAGAGGGGGAAGAAGAATAAGTTCTTTATATCATGAGAGAAACTGTAGAGGTATTCTTGGGAGAGAGAATATCATAGAGAGGAGAAATATTTTGTATAACCAAATTATTCTCCCACATCACCTAAAATGTTACAATATGGTATATAAAGAGATATATTTAATTATTAATAATTTCATAAAGGACCATAATCAAACAATAAACCTAAAAATATCCCATGACAATAATAATAATAAAATAATAATAATATATCACATGGCATGTGTTAACTGACACATTTTGTAAAATATCATTTTATTAAAGAAATAATAGAATATTTATTTAATGATATTAAATGATTATACCATTCTCGATACCGATTCCTTGAATCGAACCATCCATCCTACCCCACATTTACTGAACCAAAAATAATATATATTTAATAAATTTATTCGATAGATAAATAAATATTATTTTCATAGTATTTTGAATAAATATTTATTTAAATATTCATGTAAATAAATAAATATTTATTTTAATAAATAAATATCATTTAATATTTTTTGAATAAAACAAGATATAAAAAATATTTTATTTAGTATACATATTTTAAATTCATGTAAATAAAAAAATATTTATTTAATAAATAAAAAAATATTATTTACTTCCATGAGAAAAGCATTCAACTCCCATATATACTCGAATTTTAATATAGTTAGTGAATGAATATTTGGGATAATAAAAATCCCAAATAAATAATATTTCTCACCGAGAACTATATTATCAATTCCAAATGTTAAATACAAATATGATTTAACAAAGACCATGTAAACATTAAGTGTGTGGAACTCTCAGAATCTTACTCAGAGTAATTAGGTGGGATTGCCTAAAGTTTAATATCAATATCTAGTAGCACGTAAATGAACCCATGGAAGAAGAAATTAATGTCATAATGATAAAAATAACATACAAACACCCACTATGAAACATAATACATTTGACTTGAAATCTCAAAATCAAGTAGGTTTCATTTGCATGTAATCAGTGTATGTTCTCAATTTTTTTTTCTTGAAGAATCTAAAATGAACCCACCAATCACTATTACCATGGAATTTTAGTTTGATGGTTTCATTCCAATTGAAGGGCTAGAGATATCAACTTATATAAATGGAAGGTGAAAATATTATATTTATTTATTCATTAATGAAAACCACTCATGAAACACCCACCATATCATTACTCCTAGTGAACATAAAGAATAATTTTTTTTGTCAATACATCAAAGTACATGACTCAGGAAATGATTTAAGAATAATCTCAAGTATAAGGATCATTGAACACATTGATGGATAAGAATATCAAACGACACATAAACATGTAAAATTACTACAGGTGTGTATGATCTCATAACCATCTATCTTAGAGATTACTAAGTGCGAACTTCATGACATGAAGCGTGAAGTCTCATACCCTTACAAGATTCAATAATGTTAAAAAACATACTCTATCTCCCATTAGATAATGATATCCAATTTTATAACATAAGTTTTGTAATATAATTGTAGGCCTTCCATTTTCTCACCATATAGGGACCTATTATGACCTTTAAATGTGATATATACTCTATAAAATTATTACATTAATTTTGAAAAAATATTAACAAACATTTGATAAGATATTATTTAATATTGAAGACCTTGAATATATAGTTAATCTAAAATATAAAGTAGTTAGATATAGGAAACCAAAATTAACATTTATATGGAACCCAAACCCCATTGATGATTCCTCTACCAAGGGACTAATAAAACTATAGATTAACCACTAATAACCTCATAGTCATCAAGATCTTGAAATTTTTGAAAGGACAATAATAACAATACTATAAGATGGAGGATCACTATTTCACACTATAAAATTTATTAGAACATGATAAATGAGATTAATTTATTACTAATTTTATTTCCTTAACCTTCCGCTATGAACGATGTAACAAACCCAACTCCAGTAACCTAATGTCCATGTCTACTTTATTACAATGGAATAAGATAGAAGGAATCTCTTCCTAAAATACTGATAAATTTTTTAGTCTTGAAGAACCAGACACCTAAATTATTTTTATTTAATATTGGAATTAAAAAATAAAATATAAAACATAAATTATTTTTAATCCTTTAGACTTATTCAAATGTTTCTTATTCATATCCTGGTGAAATGAAACAAAATAAGTGTATGATCAAAGGCTAAAAATTGGTTAATAAAAATCGAATATATTAGGAAAAAATAAGGCATGATCAATTTTTCATGATAAATAACTAGAAACACAAACTATTTGATTAATAAATTAATAATTAAAATCCTAAATGTATAATACAAAATTAAATATTCCTATTTATTATAATGGCTTAATTATCAATTAAGGAAATAAAAAATTTTGGATGTGATTATGACAAGCCTTGTTTTTATTGCACATTAATACATGATTTATAACCCAAGAATACACATAATGAAACCCTGTATATTGATAAGTCTAGTGTATTGGGTAATTAGGTACATTACATAGTAACATAAAACTAGGGTTACATCTCCATTATTAAAAACTTCCTTAACCTACATATAATATTCCATCATACTTAAAATTGAATGGGATAACTTGGGTACATACTTAAGAAAGGAGTGTGATATAAATACTACAAAGGTAATAAATGTGGAATGACATGAAGAAAATATTTCATGTTAGAGAATAGGAATTTAAATAGTATATATTAGGGGTGATAATCATAAACATGAACAAATAGGCATTATATATCTTGATAATATGAAATCAACATGGAAAAGTGGAAAAAACTTAAAACATGACATCATAAAAATATGTCAAGGATAACCACGAAGACATAATAACATGGAGTAAAAATTCTCTTCATAGATTGGGTTAAATCCCTAATAACTTTCATTCCATATCATGACACTGAAACATTACCCAATGCATTGGAGCACTATATAATTATGGGTTCACTAATCACTTTAATATCATTTATGTGCATAAGTGTGCCATATAGAACATTCAACATGGGATTATATTTCATCATATTAAATTAAATGATAAAATAGTGTGGAATAAATACATTGATCTAACCAAACAAAAGAGTATTAGTATTTATAGGTGAATACCCTTGAGTGGATATAGAGATGGTACTCAAAATTAAAAGGTTTTGCATGGAAACATCTCATTGAAATTTCATAAGCCTAACAAATAGTGATTAAATATTCATAAAATAGTTTAATGAAAAATAAATGGGTCTATAATCATTTAGAAATAAAATTCATGATTTGTGGTACATGTAAACCATATCCCAACATTATGAATTGTAAATAAAAGGCATAAAATGAAGAAGATTCTTGAATAAAGAGGAGGAGAAAATCTCTCACCTTGAGAGGGTGATTACAAAAGCTTTGGAGGGGATTATTGAGGGTTTGGGGTAACCTTGGGAGGACTATAGATTGGGGAGGAAAGAGTAAGAACACAATATAAGGTTTTTGAGTAAAGAGGAATGAGACCATGGGTGGAGTTATATAGGAAAAGAGTGGGGAGTTCGTTATTATTTCCCAAAAATAAGTTTTGGGACTCTATATAACAAAGTAAACAAAACCAAAAACCTTCCCAAGGAATTATCCCATGGTTTCTAAAAAAATATGAATTTTTTCATTATTTTAAACATCCAAAAGAAATTAAAATATTACCCTTGGTGATATGGAGGTGAGTCATGTTATTAAATAAATTATTTTAAAACCATAAAAAGTAATATAGGTTTTGAAGGATTAATAAGGGATTTATAAAATTAATAAAATGACCAAAAAACAACATTATTTATAAAGGAAAAAATATATTTTTTCTTGGATACCATTTATATAATTTATTACATAATTTTGAGTAAATTTGATATCATAATACACACCGTATATTTGTACTGTATTTAATTTTAAATTGAAAATTAAACCATCACATAGAATTATGAAAAATTCACCATTGAATAATTTCAAATATATGATTCCAAAAAAAATATTTATTTTAATTAAATAATATTCTAAATATTTAAAATTTTGTTTTTAAAAATAAGATTCTATATTTATTGATAAATGATTAATTTTTTTTACAATAACAGTTTTCAATCCCTTAAAAAAATTACATTTTACTTCAGAAAAATTATATTATATTTTATATTATATTAAAAAATATTTAATAATAATATTTTATTATAAAATAAATTATTTCAGAAATACAGGATATAATCAAAAGGAATGTCTTAATTAAAATTGTATATTACCAAAAAAAATACAATTTTTATTTTATCTTATGAGAGTCAAAAAAATTAATAATGTAACAAGAATAATAATTGAATGTAATTATTATTCTATTAAAAATAAAATATTCATACTAATATTCTTAGGGTCTCGACACGTATCCCTTCATTACACTAGTGAATACTCTGAGGGTAAGGTGTGGAATTGTGAGATTTTCTTGGGGTTTCTTGACGTATATGGTTTTGGCTGTGATCTCTATGAGTTTAAACTTCTACAATAAATGGGTTTTATCATGATTTATTTATTGTATCTAGGATTGTGCTTGGTCTAGGTAAAATCCCACTGATAATATCTCTCTTATAAGCTTCAATAAATGATATTTGTAGGGTACGATCCTACTAGTTGAGGCCATCATTTCTTTTATTTCCGTCAATAGGATTTATCAAATATCAGTATTTATAATAATTATATGATCACTATTAAATAACTATATTATCATCGGTTATGATTATTAATGGTATTTTAAGTCTGATAGGATATAATGAAACCAAATATGTTTATGTGTTTTATATAACCATAATACATAATGGAGAATTTAATTCAACCACAAAGGGAAAATTATTTATAAAAGTTTGGGTCATTTTAATCTCCCACTTTAGAAATATCACTCTCAAGACATTCATTTCATACACTAAAGAATATGATATTTATTATATTTCATCACCTCCTCTAGTTACCACATCGGTTATTCAAACTTATGGATTCTCCATAGAACATTGATTAGGTGCATTATCTTATTTCATAGAACTTTTGTTGGGAAAACAATACCCCAAGTTATCCTCTAGGTATGTTTTGGGTGTGCTTGTGTTTGTTGAAAAAGTCATATGACTTAAAATGAGGGTTGTTGGTGTTTTCCAAAGGTAGGTTTTTAAGGTGGTGATGTTTCGTAGTGTTTGCCAAATTTTTGGGAATTGAAATTGGGAGTTTGGTGTTGGAACTAGAAGGATTTATTAATATGAGTGAACTATATGAAGAACGTTGAAGAAAATATACAAAGGATGTGAACCGCATACCATAATGCATGGATCACATACCATGATCTAGGAATGGTACACGGAGAAACAAAAACGGTACGCCGGAGTGGTTTGTGAAACTAAAAACGGTTCGCAGTAGAAGGTGGTTCCACACACAGATAGATTGATGATGATAGAGGAGAGAGATCATGTAGAAGAAAAGGTAGTACAAAGAGAACATATGAAAAATGGATCGCATGTGGCTTGCGATTCGCGGTGGTAGAAGGATCAGTATGCGATGGAGGATGGATTTGAGATTTGGTAAATCATGGATTAGCAGATTTTGTACATATTTTTCCTATATAAGAATTTCTAATCCCACCGATTACTATGGATATTTAACATCATTTGAGAAAATATTTTTCTCTAGGAATTCAGAAAATTTTGAAGGCAGTTTGTGAGAGAGAATTTCGAAAAAATTTGAAGATGGTTCACGTAGAATAAATTTTGAAGAAGGTGTTTACATGAATTCTTAACCCACAAAGGAATAAACGGTACATGGAAGGAGTATAATCTGTACACAGTAGAGGAATCTCTGGTAAATGAGAGAGTATTCCACAAGTGGAACACAAAGGGGGAGTTCTGGTACACAGAGGTGAAGACAGTCCACAAACAGAGAACAATTTGTGGATAGGGGGAAGTTTGCAGAGGCGGAACAGAGGTAGTGGTATGCAGAGGCATTTACAATTGGAAGAAGGAAGAAGAAGTATGTGGACAGGTGTTCCACATACCAAACCCAGTACTCATTTTGTATAAGAAGAGAGCAGTTTGTGATTTGCACAAGGAGGCTTGAAAAAGCTTCAAATCAGTTTTCAAAAGTATTTTCTGGTACCTAGCAGTACCCGGGAAGGTGGAATTCATCTACGGGTGAAAATGTAACTTCAAAAGAACATCTACCAATATTTAAGGATGCCGGATTTCATTATAATGAAAGAACCTACATGTCCATAAACTCTGCACATTGCTATTGTATACTCCTTGGATGTAGCCTAGTGAGGGCGAACCATGTAAAAATCGTTGTGTCCTATTCATGATTTCATATCTATTAATATATTTCTATAGGAGGAATAGAGAATTGAGTTTTGTATAATAACAAAACAAGATCTAAAAGAGTGAATGTTTTAATCTGTCATACCCTGATTCACCCCCCTCAAGGTATTTGACCTAGTGGACCTAACAACTTTGTATCTAAGATCTAAGATCTTCATTGAATGAACCTCGTATAAGATAAGAATATTTAACGCTACAACCTATAGATTCAACACATGTGTTTGTGTGGGGGTTGGGGGGGGGGGTCTGTTATGTATTTCCTCAAGAGGGATACATTGAACACATCATGTAATTGAGATATGTTAGGTGGGAGTTCTAGTCTGTTGTCCACCACTCTAATGTGATTAAGGATCTCAAAGGGGCCGATGTATCATAGAATAAGACTTACCTTACTCATTAATATCATGAATTTATTCCATGTAGATATGTAGAGGAATACCTTATCTCTATCCTCAAGCTCTAGTTCACTATAATGATTGTCATAAAATCTCTTTTTTTGACTCTGGGAAGACTTGATGTCTTACCGAATGGTCTTAACCTTTTCCAAAATTTCCTCAACCATTTTAGGACCTAACGGGTTCTGTTCCCAAACATCATCCCATCATATAGGTGTTCGACACCTCTTCTCATAAAGGTATTCATAGGGGTATATTTTGATGCTTGATTGGAAGCTATTATTGTATGAGAACTCGAACAGAAGAAGACATTGATCCCATCTTCCTCTAAAGTCAATTGAGGATCCTATCAAAATTTCCTCAAGTTCCTGGATAATATATTCATATTGGACATCATTTTCCATAAGATAAGTCATGATAAAGTTTAATTAAATATTTAGATCATATTGGAGACTATTATTGAACTTAGAGTAAAATATTGGATCTCGATCAAATTCATTTAGTTGTGGTGTTCCATACAGCCTCACTACATCTCTAATGTATATCATTTTATGTTGATTGAGTGTTAAATACTCTATAATTACCATGAAGTGAGCAGTTTTTATAATAAAATCCACCTTAACCCATATAGAATTATTTTCTATTGATTTTTTGGAAGAGTATTGACTAAGTCCATGGTTATGTTTTCCCATTTCCATGTTGGTATGGGTAATGGTTTCATCATCCCCTTGTATTTTTTTCATTTCAACCTTCACATCCTGATATAAAGGGCACCTTGATGCATATTATGTGATCTCTTTCATTATATTGTCCAACTAATAGTTCTTTTTAAGATATTGATACATCTTTGTGCTTCTTATATGGATGGATAAGGTCAAGCTATGTGCATCATCATACAAATCCTTATTTAACTCAGGATTTGATGGTGCACATTGTCATGACCCAAATCACCAAACTCATTCTTCATTAATTTTGAACTATGAGGATTTCACTTTTCTTATAGCTTCCACTTTCTTTTTAATTTCTACATCATATATTTGATTATCATTTATATTATCCATAAGGGATGGTTTAGAATTCATTTGTGAAATGATTAATGATGTTCCTTCCTTTCTGATTCCCATGTCGATCCTTTTCACTTCTAAGAAGATCAGATCCTTCTCAATTCTCATCGATGATTAAATTATAGGATCCTTTATACTTAGAGAATCTTCCAAATTATTTTATCTCCCAGGATGGTATTGTATTGATCATTCATAGCTCTTAATTTCCTCTAACCATCAATTCTAGTGTATATTAAACTATTTTTGTTTAAAAATATACTCGAGGATATTATGAACCATATATATTTATAAATTATCTTGAAATAGATAATGAAACCGTACATTAAACATGAAAATCAATTCATACAAATTCAAATCATTTGTTGGGTAGTTTTTTTTGAATATTCAATTTCCTTGAAGAATTGGCTACCACATTGTAATTCTGCATTAACTCACAACCCAATCCCTACTTGGAAGAATCAATGTATACCATAATAATTTCCCCACTTGTTGGTAGAATAAGTATAGGTGTATTGATAAGACACTTTTTCAAATCCTTGATGGTCCCTTAATATTCCTCATTAAAAAAACATGACTTAATTCCAAATTAGTTTGGTTAGAGGGTTTTTAAAATCATGAGAAATTTCTCCCAAATTGATTGTAGTACCCAACTAATCTACAGAAACTACAGATTTATATCATATATGTTGGCCTCATCCATTCTTAAATTACCTCTTTCTTTTAAGGCCCCATATATATCCCATTACTTAAGATATTATTCCCCAATAATGAGACATTATTCAACCAAACTCAAATTTTTTGTACTTTTCATAATGCTTCTCCATTCGTATGGTTTTTAGCACAGTGATCAGATGCTCCCCATGTTCATAATTTCTTTTAGATTATATTAGAATGTCATTTATAAATACTATAATTTTTTTTGAGGTAATATCTAAAGACTCTATTAATAAATTCTATGATTATTTATGGACCGTTAGTGAGTTCGAATGGAATTATTATGAACTCATTGTTCCTGTACCTTACATGGAAATTAGCCTTGGGATATCATCCGTCTTCACCATTACATGATAATACTCTGACCAAGGATCCAGCATGGAGTAGTATTAGGCTCCATGTATATGATCAATAAAGTAATTAATATGTTGCAGATGATACTTGTTCTTTATCACAATCTTTTTGAGCTCATGATAATCAATATAAATTCACATTGAACCATCATTATTCTTGATGAAGAGAACTGGTACACCCCATGGTGAAGCACATGAGAATATGAAACCTTTATCTATAATCTATTATAGTTGTTTCTTCATCTCCATAAGTTCCAAGACATACATTATATATAGATTCTTGTATAATAGAAACTCCCCAAGTATAAGCTCAATTAAAAATTCAACTTCTTAGCTTGGAGGAAGACTAAAAAATTCTTCTGAAAACACATCAATGTATTACCTTAAAATGGGAATGTCTTTAAGGGTTATATTTTCCTTATACTCAATAATTTGAGCTAGATACACTTTTTTGTTGGTCAATAATATCCACACTTGAGATGTTGGTGCTAAATAAGATTCAAACTCTTACTCTCACATGTACAGAATCAGAGGACGATAAGCGATACAGAGAGCAATTTCCTTCTCAAAATAGTTCATATTGGCTGTATATATGAAAATTCAATTGACACCAAGAATTGAATCAAAATCCACTAATGGGATTATAAGAAGTTATATTGGTAAGTACATCCCACAAAATAGAGGAGGAGTTATATACTTGTGATACAATAATTTCCCCATTTTTCATCTTCATCGACATCTCTAATACCACGTTTTGTGGGGGTTTTTGAATAGTTCTAAAATAATTGTGTGATATGAAGGAAAGAGTAGAACTAGAATCAAAAATTACTTTTTATATTATTAAATAAATGACTAGAGTACCCATCACTACTATGTTTTAAGGATCCACCTCAACAGTTTAATTATAATAATATCTTTCTTTCTACCTTGGAGCATGTTGGTGTTAATTATCTCTTACAACCCTTGGCATAGTGTATTGGTTTTCAAAGTACCCTTTTTTCCTTGAAGTTAAAACATATTTCAAATGACTAAGGGTTAAATGAACCATTCATATCTACCATTACGTTCGTGTGTTTCTCATGTCAATAATCACTAGTTAGGTTCTCTTCTTTTCCACGTATAAATCATTTCACTATTACGTCAGAAAATTTTTAGGTTATTTTTTCCTTTTTTTTGACATGTGAGATGTTGAAATTTATTACCACAATTATATTTTCCCATCAAAATAATATAAATAAACTCTAATTACTATTTATTTTCCTCATGAGGCCTTTTAGATCCACTAATCCCTATTTTAAATTTGAGGGAACGTTAGAAAATTTCATCATATAACTCGCAGTATAAGATCAACATGACTTTTCATAGGCTCAATTTTATCCCCTCAAAGAAGTGGTCAAATATTCATTTGTGGGTTATAAAAAAGTCACAGCCATATCATGAAAGTATTTTGAAAATTCTGTAATACTCCCAAAAGGATACGCCATCTTTTTTCTCAAGGGAAAAGAAACACCTTTCAATTTTAATTCAGAGAGTGTGTGGAAATTATATTTCCAAAACCAGTTTCTCAAATTGCATCAATCCTCATGCATTGATATCTTCATCAGGAATCATTTTCTTGATCATTTTACTCTACTAATCATATTTTATCTCTATATGATAAATAGTTAGTATAACATTCTATTTCTTGTAACATTGAAATATGGATAAGATATTCTCAATGTAGTTGATCCATTATTTTGAAATTAAGGTATTAGATGATCCATTGAAAGTTGGAGGCCCTTGCTACATAAAGGCCTAAATTATAAATTTTTATTTCTTAGTAGGATTTGGAAATTCCTATTGATTCAGGTTTTTATTTAGAAATAGAGTCAACTGAGGGAGTATCCACACAAATTTCTTGTTTCCCACCCCATCAGGTTGGGCTCTTTGTTTGGGAAGTCATCAAATTGACCTTCACATTTGTTGTCTACTCGGTTCCTACTATTTTCAACCATTTTTTAGAAAAATGATAAAATTATGGATGGGTTATTTTAAACTATCAAAAAAATAACCACAAATACAATAAAATAAAAGGATAACTTTTAAATGACATTTATTTCCTTAACTTATTATTTTTTGGGCTTCAATCTATGTTATCTGTGCTCTATATCTTAATATAGAATCTTATGAGATTTTCCCCATATAATGTTTCATAATGAGATTATAAATTCATGAAGGAATATCCCCTAGGAGTGTCAAAATAAGTTTCTAGAAATAACCATTATTGTGAACAAGTTCCTGATCGAGTCTAGCTCAATGCAATGTCTTCCGGTTTTACCCCTATGTAAATCTATGCCAGATCCACATCCACTTGTCGTATCTAGAAATGGATGTATATTAATGGAAATCAATTAATATATAAATTATCAAAATTTATGGATGTATTATTATGTTTATTCTTATCCATAAGGATTTCCCTTGAGTTTTATAATCCTAACCGTAACAATAACTAAACTTTCATTTCTTACCAACTATGAAAAATCCTGTTTTTAATATACATTAATTTGTGATTTATTACATCACATAAAAAATAATATAACATAGAAGATCAATAAGTATAGTGTATTTTACAATTAGGTAAAATACATATCAAATTAAAATAGGGGGTATATAACCATTATTGAAAAATTCTTTAACATGATCATAATATTCCATTGAACTCAAAATTGTATGGGGTATCCTGGGAAGACACATAAGAAATGGGTGAGATATAATGCCAAATAAAGGAATAAACATGACACAACATGAATAAATTATTACATATTAGAGAATAAAAATTTCAATGGTACATAAAAAAATGGGTGAGAATCAAAAACATGAACAAAGATGTGTGATATAACATGATAATATGAAGGCAATATGGGAAAGTGGAAACAACCTTAAACATGAAATCATAAACATAGGTCAATACTAACCTCAAAGACATCATAACATGGTGAAAAAAGACCCATGATGGATTATATTCACTCCGTAATACATTTATTGATGTCTCACAAGACTAAAACATTACCTAATGCATTGGAGTGATATATAATTATGGACATACCTATTACTTTAATATCATGTTCATGCATAAGTGTTCAACATTAAACATTGAAAATAAGATCATATTTAGTCATATTTAATTCCATAATCAAGGGGTGTGAAATAAATACATTTAAGTCCCCAAAAAAGGATTATATGTATGACTAGGTAAATACACTTTAGTGTAAATAGTGATGGTATTCATAATAAAAATGTTTTTCATGAAAAATGTGCAGTGAAATTTTAGCATCATAACCAAGGTACTTAAAGATTCATAAAATTTTTTATTCAGAGGAAAATGGATATCTAATAATTTATAAATCAAATGGAAGATAATATATATATGTAAAATAATATCCCAACATTTTGAATTTGAAATAAAAGACATAAAATAAAAAATATTCTTGAATAATGAGGAGAAGTAGAGGATCCCTTACTTTGAGATCGTGGATCCAAAAGTTTGGGAGGATATTCTTGAGAGCATGGGGAAAGCTTTAGAGGAATATAGAGGCGGGTGGGTAAGAGTAGTGAAATTATACAAGGTTTTTAATGAATAGTAATAAGAGCTTAGGTGGGTATATATATGAAAAGAGAGGGGAGTTCTTTATTATTTCCTAAAATTATGTTTTGGAATCCATAAAATTATGTAACAAAAAAAAACCTTATGATAGTTTTTTCCTTGGATTCTTCCAATGAGGATTCGATTTAATTATTTCATAAGGAAAAGGGCTGAACATATTAAAATATTACCCTTAGTGAAGTGGAAGTAAGTCATGTCATAAAATAAATAATTTTAAAACCTCAAAATATAATATAGGTTTTGGAGGATTCATATTGGATTTATAAAATTAAAAAAATTTACTCAAAATAAATCTATTTTAAACAAGAAACATAAATTTGGTAGTTTATTCCTTTTATATAATTTATTACTTCATTTTTTGGTCATTAAGGTGTCATAATACACACCATATATTTATATCATATTTAAATTTTACATCAAATTTGACCATCTCATAAAATAATTTGAAATTCACTTTTGGATAATTTCAATATCTTGATTATAAATATAATATTTATATTCTCAAAATAATTTTATAAATAAGTTAATTTTTTCATTTAAAAATAATAATCGACATTTATTGAGAAATGTTGGATTTTTCTGACAATAATAGTTTTCAAACCCTTATAAAAAGTTACATTTGAATTCATAAAAATAATATTTTAATTTATATTTAATTATAAATTATTTGGTAACAATATATATTTTTAAAAATAATTTATTTAAAAAATCCATTAATTTATCAAAATTAATTTCTTAATTGAAACCACTATTACCCAAAAATATAATTTCTGTTTTATCTTATCAAATTAAAAATAATTTATAGTGTAACAAAAATTAGAAATGAATTTAATTATTATTATATTAAAAATACAATATATATTCATACTTTTAGAGTCCTGATTTATATCCATTTATTACACCAGTAAATTCCCTAAGTGTAAGGTGCGCGATAGTGAGATTTTCTTTGTGTGGTTCGGATTACATGGTTTGAGCTCTGATCTCTATAAGCTTGAACTTATCCCATAAATAGTTTCAATCATGCTTTTGTTGTCAGATCTCATCATGGTATTGGTTAAGGGAAAACATTAATGATTCTATCTCCCTTAGAAGCCCTGATAAATGAGTTTTATAGTGTATTTTCCTTCTAGTTGAGGCTATCAGAACATTTGTCTGTGTCAATTGAATTTTTCAAAACCCTATATTTATAATAATCACATGATAACTATTTAATGGATATATTATCAATGGTTATGTTTCTTACCAGTATTTTAAGTCAGGTATGATATAATGAAAACATAAGTGCATGTGTTTTATATAACCATAATACATAATGGGAAATTTAATTCAACCACAAAGAGAATTTTTTTATAAAATTTTAAGTCCTTACATTTATGACATCATACATCATTCTATCTTTACTAAAAATGACTTGTATCAATACGGTTTAAACTATGGGTAGGTATAAACCAAAAATCCATTTAAGGCTAGCCAACTAGTCTGTCACATGTAAACTGTCAATGAATTAATGGGATATATTATTCAAATCCCAACCTTAAACTAATATATTTAATGATAAATTTAATTCCTGAATAATATACCTCATAAAAAATCTTTATATTGAGTACAAAATATAGAATATCAATATTTCCATAGTCAATCAAATTACTTTCAAAGCGAAACAAAATATGTAGAAATGACAGGTGGTTTAGAAATTAATCATATCCATGATACAAATATTATGGGTACTTAAGATAAATTTAATGTCTGTTGATGAAAATAAAGTGAATGTTTCAAGAGAGAGTTAATGACCAAAAAATTAATCAATGTATGATAAATGACCATAAATTCCTCAGGAAAGTAGATTTTGTTGCAAAATAAAGACTTTTAAATAATAGAAGAAAATAAAACCAAAATTTTTGAATTAAGTTTTCATAAAAGGGTTTAAATTGTAAAAACATTTAAATATTTTAGTATAATATATATAGTGTAAAAAATTTATGGTGGTAGGAAAATATGATAACGTCATATGTGTTAAAAAACATTCCTTTTGATTTTTTATAAAGAAAGTCGAAAATAAACCATTATAAAAACATTATAAGGATTATTTTCAATCATTTTAAAAAGTCAATTAGAACATAAAATGTCATTAATAAATCAATTTTATAATTAATTGTACTTTTGTAATATAATGTTGAAAAATATGGACAAATAAAAAAAATATACCTAACTAAAAGTGAGCTAAGATTGACATTTATATCAAACATTTCACTTCTTGATTAAAGTTACAAATAGAGATAGTATTGGAGGAAAATATAAAAAATCCTTAAATATACAATGTAAATAAAATAGATGAGTTTTATAGAAGTAATATTATAAGGTTCCTTCAATGAGAAATATAAGAAATTAGAGAAAAATGAGATTTTAAAATAAATTTTTAACTATTTTGTAACTTTTAAATTGTAAACCTTTGAAATAGTAACATATATTGAAATATTAATCACAATTATTAAATATATAGTCATTTTATATACATAAAAGTGATAATATATACATTTTATAAAATTAATTAGGTGCATATTAAAAAATATGTCTAAATAGAGTGGAAATTGATATGAAATCCCTTACAAAGATCATATCATGGAAATGAGAATTAGTAAATGAATATATTATGTTTAAAAAACTTAAATACACACATTATAATTGGAAAAAACGTATAATGTTTTTTATTTTACCCATAATCTTGAAATAAAATAATTAATGAAGAAGTGATATAATCTAATCAATGAAAATTGAGTTAAGAAACCCCTTACCCCACATTTCGCCATAATTAAATCAACATAACCTATTTTATAGTGGTTTTAAACATATTATTAATTTCTTATAAAACCATATTCATATTCATAATATCTTTTATGGTACTCTGATAATATTTTATCACTCGTTATTTAACAATCATTCATTATTAACATTATTTTGGGTGTTAAGTGCTTTATTTTCATATACATGTTTTTAAAAAAAGTTTTGGTCCATATAATTCGATTATGGTTCCACAATATATCTAATTTTAAAAATTATATAAATATAATATATATAAATTAAATATATACTTATTACCATCCATGTAAAGTGGAAATGAAAAATGGGTCACATCGCTTCGTGGAGGTGCCAGTCCACACGTATGCATGAGCGACATTATCATTTTCAAATGGATTTAGAAGCTAAAAGATAGATATTATAATATAATTTCATAAGAATAATTATGTTATAAATATAATATACATTCATTATTTACAAATTTATACCCATCCAATTAAAATGGTGATTAAATATAAATTACACCACTAAATGGAGACGGTAAGTCGTACATATGCATGATTGATGTTTTCACTTTCATTAGGATGTAAAAGATGTGGAAAATGTTTTTACCAGAATAATAAAAAATATAAGTATATTAATGATACTATATTAATTTTTTTAGAATAGTTACACTATATTTTGAGGACATAGAATATGAAGTATGTTTGAAAGAGTCAGTAAAGATGATTACCTCTTCTTTGATTGAATTCTTTTAGATCTTCTATTAAGAGACTTAGGGTTGGTATTTTGGAAAGAAATGAAAATATATAAATTTTATTATTATTCTTAGATGATAAATTATAAGTTTTTGGTTAACATATTTGACTTAATTTGGTGTGAAAATTTGAGATAAAGTGATATCCTTTTATAAGGGAGTGAAAGGACCCACTTAGAATTTATAAAAATATTAAAATATAATCATGCCATTATCATGTAAAATGATTCCAAATGGTTATAGATTCAAATAAAAAGACAATATTCTCAAAACATACTCATAAAAGTAAATTTATATTAGTTTTTTGTAATTTTAAATCATATATTTTGGTTTAACCAATTGGTTATCTAATTTTAATCATAACTATAGTAATGAACTTTACAATCTTAAGGGGTTAAAATTTTATATAAAAGGTCACAATTGGATCATAAATTCATAAGGGATGAAATTTTAGACCATATATTATACCTATTTCCGTAATTTAAGTTTATTATTATTTTTAAATAATTTAATAAAATATTATTTGCAAAAAATATCATTAATGTCATTTTTGATACTATTTATTTAATTTGACATTAAAGACACCATAAAAAATATGTAATTATATTGAAATCCTTACACACATATATAATATTATATATTCATCTAAAAAATTATTGAAACATAATAATTGATCCAAATTTTTTACCTTTAAGTTTTTTAATAATTTATATTACTTTTCTATTAATTGAATATATATTATGTCGGTATTGCATAAGAATTTAAGAAAATTATTCAATCACTAAAAATGTGAAATAAATAAAAGTGATAAAAAAATAAATTACTTTCATATTAAATCTTTTAATTCATTCATAAAATATTATTATTCTTATGTGAACATATAAAAAATTAAAATCAAGAGAATGGAAATTTGGAATTTTCTTTACTTAAAATAATATAAATGTAATTAACAAGGTCAAATGACACTATAATGTCAATATTATAATCTGGGGTGGATATGGTTGAATTAATCTCATACAATGAATTAAATCTATGTGCTAGGTTTATTCATAATGCTTTATCCCATTATTTTTATCCTTAATTACTAGATTTACCCATTTCCGAGGTGATAAATTTTACCATGGTTACCATTCATAATTCCTAAAATAAAAGGGAACTATTTAAAAAATTTAACCTCATAATTATAAATATGTTATGAATTATTTAGAATTCAATTTATAGAAGTGGAATAAATTAATTTTAATATAAAATTTTAAAACTCAATGAAAACATTTTTTAGAAAATGCATTTTAAGCATAAAAATTAACATATATAAAAATTTTATTTTTTCTATAAATATTTGATTAGTATGGATAAAATCGATAATATTTTACTTTAATATCAAATAAAAAAATATAATTATACATTTAAATTTCAATATTTTGAGAAAATAAATGATAATATTTTAAAAATAGGTATTTTTACTATTCATTGAAAAATTGATCATTTCATAAAAATAGTAAAATTTAAATGTAAGTAAATTTTTATATGATGATTTCAAAAATGATTTTAATTTATGAAAAATCAATTTATAAAAATTTATAAATTTTCTATTAACCACATTATTTAATAAAACTATGTGTATCAAGCTATTTTTTCCTTAAAAAGAAAAGATTACTATAATTAATGCTCGAGTGTTACATTATTCACTCCTTAAAAAAAATCATCCATGAAATTTACAGAATGAAACCTCATGAACTGATTTGGTGTAACACCAGATGTTTTAAAAATAAACTAAAATGGATGAAATTTTTTTTAAGGAGATAGTTTTAAACTAACCGTCTGACATAATTTTGTTGCTTTTGTGTTTTGAATTTTGAAAAACAGACAAACATGATTGTGATCAGTAAATTATTTGGAGTCTTCTAGAACCAAATTGTTTTTTAGTGAATAACAATATACCATTATGAATATTAATATTAATAGTAATATGACCCTTATTTATGGTATATATTATTACTTTTTTTTCTTAAGGTTATACGATAAAGAGATCTTGATTATTTTTTCAAGGTGATATAAAATAAGTTATAGTTTTAAAAGTGTTATTTTTGGAATAAAATATGATTTTATTTAAAAATTAAATTAATCATAATTATAAATTTATTTTTAAAAAATTGAGTTCATTTTTGAACTCAATAATTCAAAAAATTGTTGCGGTAAATTTTTGGGATTTTTCTGGAAAATGCGAATTTTTGGTGAAAAGTGAAATACAGTAATTAACACAATATGCAAAATAAATGAATTTTTTCATCATTCTTGAGTCATGGGTGTTTTAAATGGACATTTTTTAGAACTCACATGCACTTATTACTATTTTTTGTCACATTAAGTAATACTATTCATAGTGTTTAGAAAGAAATATTAAAATAATGATTAAAATAACATAAAACCCCTCATCTCCTCCACTATAAATATCACCCTCATCCACCCTCTTCCTCTCACACCACTGAATCCTTGATAATTGTATAAGTTCTTCCCAATCCTCTTCCCAAGGCTCTTCCCCACATTCAAAACCTTATGGTATCACCAAAATTTCCAAAATCAAAGGCCTTATTGAGGATCTCAATGTGAAGAGATAAAGAGGTAAAAATTCTCTTTTATTTTCATGTGATTTCATTTCAATTATTCTCTTTTCTTATACTCTCTTCTCCCCCATTATCTAAGAGTAATTAAAGATATAGAATCTTATATATTATTTATTTTATCTTTTTTATGGAAAAAATCATCCATTTAATTATTCTCCTTCCCGCTCTTATTCTAAAAATAAGAACACCTCCACGATGTGACAATTTACAAAAATCATGGATGATTTTTTTTTCAATTTCCTTTACTTCCATCAAGTCTACATGTGAGAATATTTAAATGGTTTAATTATATTATAAAGTTTATTTTATCACCTCTATTATGTTATTTAATTAACTTATAAGCATAATATTAATGGTATATGCTGAAACAAGTTCGTGATTATCAAAGAACCACCAAGATGATCTAAACGAATATCACTGAAGATTTATCTAATGATTCATCCTCATACTATATAAAAAAAATTATTTATAGAATAATTAAATATTATGAAAACCTATGAATACCTTTTCATTCCACTTCTGTAATTTCATTTCCATACAACAATAAAATCAAATACAACCCATCCATGGGAATCCTGTAAAGAACGCACCGGGAAAAAAGGAAGTTACACAATGCTAATAATTAAAGGGTGAAATGATGTTATGAAATAATCATATAAGGTGTTAAAAATATGAATATTCTTATTTAAGAAATTAATAACACTCTTTTAACAACTATACAGGAGGTCTAAAAATGTTTTAAGTAAGATGATCCCAAGGTAAAGGAATTATTAACCCAATTTCTATTCTTTGGGTTAACCTTAATTCAATAATTATCTAGTATTAAAATTGTTTTTGTGATGAATTTTTTTTATATTATGTTTAATTATGTGTATTTATAGTTTATTTACATATATCATCCACTCTATTAAGTGTCACTTCAATTATATGAAATTTCTAAGGGGCTTTCTTTTAAAATTCTCTTTTAAAATTCTGTTTAACAAAATTCAAAAGAAATGTTTTTATGCAATTATAAATGTTGTATGATTATGTTCTGATTCTTTGGAAATTTTTATGATGATGGTTGTGAACTTTATATCCCTTCAATTCAATGGGTATGTGTTAGTTGGATTCTGGCCATAGGGCTACTCCATGTGTAACTATGATGGTTACACAATAAAGTATCTATAAAGGTTACATTGTAAGACATCCAAGAGGGTTACAAATTCTAAGGCAGCCAAGATGGTTAAAATATTATATAAGTAATGAAACAAGATACCTTTATGTTTTTTTGGAAATCTCTATGAAATCTCAAGTTTCAAAAAGTAATTATATATGTGTTCCATGTATGTCTTTTTGAAAATGATTTCATACGTTCACAAGTATTCCCAGAATAATGCTTTCTTTCCTTCTTTTTATAACCCATAATAATATTTTTGTTCTCATACCATGTTTCTAAATTATTTTCATAGGTTATAAGGATGCGTAAGATAAATAAAAAATCCAAGTAAAATGTTATGAAGATTTGTCAAAGCAAACATGTTTTATTTGAAAAGATCAATATTTTGGAAGAAATGTATACTTTTTTAGAGTATCTAACATCTACGAATGTGGACTAATATGTATGTGTTATATCCCAATTCTCTAAAACTCTAATCTGGAAAATATTCTAAATGTGAATGTAAGTGAGTTCCTAACTAAAATTTAAGATTATGTAATGTAATAAGGTTGGGTCCTTATAGTTGGTATGAGAGGATGGTTTAGATAAATGTAGTGGTTAGGATGATGTTAAAATAATACCATAAATGATCTTTACTCTATGGTTAATTTGAAATGTTATAGCATTTGAAGATTACCATATTTATTTGACTAATATATGTTTGTTTAGAATGGATATCTACATAAGAAATAGGGACGCTAGTGTGGAATGACACCGATAGAATGATATATACTTGAATCTGCAGCCTAGAATGGTAGGGATTGGAATCAAGCAGTTTGTGAAAGTAATGGATTAGCTCAAATAAGCAGTAAATGGCAGAGGAATAAATGCAATAGAATAAACAAAGCTACCACAATGGAATATGATGATAGTGGAACATTTTATGAGGTGAAACCATCATGATTTTAGTGGATCTTCTAACGCAATAATAGCTGAAGGATAGATTAAATCCCTTGAAAAGATATTCAATGTAATGAGATGTTCAGATAAAAAAATTTAATTCTTTACATTTATCATTTTGAAGGTAAAACTGATCACTAGTGGTCAATGGTCAAGAATATCTGGGATAAATAAGATATTAAAGCATTAGAGTGGGATGAATTTAAAACTCTTTTTCATAATAATTATTTTCCAATGGTAGTTTGACGAATAACAGAGAAGAAATTCCTTGAATTGAAGAAAAAAAGGAATATTTAGTGGTCGTGTATGAAGAAAACTTCACCCAACTGGAGAGGTATACTATAAATCTTATTCTAGATCTTGATAGAAAAATCAATCATTTTTCTTAAGATTTAATCCAAGATATTGAAGGGAATTGGATTCCCATGAGTTCAATAGTTATGAGAAAATTTTCTGATGTGCTGAGATGGTAGAGATAGAGTATTCAAATGACCAAGTGTACCTTGACAATAAATAGAAGAATAGGTCAAGATGGAAAGCGATTGATAAGAATAAATCAAAGAAATATGATGGTAAGAAATCACAGTTTTTAGTTTGTGAAAAATATGGTAAAAATCACCCTGTGGAATGACTTACCAAAATAGGAAAGTGTTTTCAATGTCTTCAGTTTGTACATATGGCCTGAGATAGTAATGAAAATGTTCCTAAGACTAATCCAGACATGAAAACTCTAAAGTGTTTTAAATGTGGTGAGAAGGGTCATTATGAAAATGCCTACCTAAAGAGAGATCTGAATGATGCAAAGAAGCCATACTATAAGAAAAAAAGGTGTTGTGAGATCCTTTGAGACTACCACTACTGGAAAAGTAGGTTATACCAACGGTTTATAACCGTTGCTATAGGATGGAAAATCGTTGGTATAGGGTATACCAACGGTTTTCCAAACCGTTGGCCAGTAAGGTGTGGGGAAAGCCCTTTACCAACGGTTTCATTTAAACCGTTGGTATAGGTGCTCGAGAATTCTGGAAAATAATTTACCAACAGTTTACAACCGTTGGTAATGATTTTTCCAGAAATCTGGAAAAACTTATACCAATGGTTCAAAACCGTTGGTAAAGAGTTTCCCAAAACTGTTGCACAGCAGCGCCCAGAAGCCCCCCCAGAAGCTACACCTGCATAAAAAAATAGTGCACAACAGCCCTCCAGTATACCCTCCACTATACACCTCCATAAAAAATATCACAAAAGCCACATACAGACTTCAAACAGTATAAAAAAAACCTAAAATAGCCCAAAAAACACATATGACAACAATCATCCGGTGGTAATTCACCTCACCCATCAAATTCTAATAGGCAGAATAGTTTGATAAATATCTATGAGAGTTGAATAAGACATTCAAATTGGATCAAATCCCATTTTTTTGTGATACTAAGTTTGGGTATGTAATGATTTGTGATGAATTTTGCATTGAACTTGTATTGTTTATAATATATGGTGAAAAGATATTTTCATAGGAGTCTCGTCACTTATGACCCCGTGAGTGAAACTTCCAAACTCATGAAAAAGAGTCGTCGATGAGTGTAAATTTCAGTTGTATTCACTTAAAATGATTTACTTTTGAAATAAAAGAGAGACATTGAGTGGTGTTGTCCACACCATGCCTCGGATTGAGGCGGAGTTGACTCGTACACATCACAAATGACCCATGGATACATGTCCTAAAGTATCAACAGTATCCGAATGCCTTTGGTCTATTTTCCGTATGTCAGTTGTTGTTTTAACTTAAACTGTTTTCCATTTCAAAGAAAAGTGAAACACTTTGAGTGGTGCCGGCCACACCGCGCCTCGGATTGAGGTGGGGTTGACTCGTACACGTCACAAATGAAGAATGGATACATGTCCTAAAGTATCAACAGTATCCGAATGTGTTTGGTCAGTTTTCCGTATGTGGTTTTTTTACTTAAAAGCGCATCCATTTTAAACAAAAGAAAGAAACTTTGAGTGGTCCCGGCCACACCGGCCCTCAGATTGAGGCGGGTTTGACTCGTACACGTCACATATGACCCATAGATACATGTCCTAAAGTATCAATAGTATCCGAATGCCTTTGGTCTATTTTCCGTATGTCAGTTGTTGTTTTAACTTAAACCATTGTCCATTTCAAAGAAAAGTGACACACTTTGAGTGGTCCCGGCCACACCGGCCCTTGTATTGAGGCGGAGTTGACTTGTACACGTCACATATGACCCGTGGATCATTGTCCTAAAGTTTCAACAGAATCTGAATGCGTTTGGTCAGTTTTCCGTATGCAAGTTGTTGTCTTCACTTAAAATCCTGCCCATTTCAAATAAAAGTTAGACACTTTGAGTGGTGTCGGCCACACCGCGCCTTGGATTGAGGTGGGGTTGACTCGTACACATCACAAATGACCCATAAATCATTTTCTTAAATTTTGAACAGAATCTGAAAGTGTTTGGTCGGTTTTCCGTATGTCGTTTATTTTACTTAAAAGCGCATCAATTTTAAACAAAAGAAAGACACTTTGAGTGGTACCAGCCACACCGGACCTCGGATTGAGGCAGGGTTGACTTGTAAACGTCACATATGACCCATGGATCGTTTTCGTACAGTTTCAATAGAATATGAATGTGTTTGGTTGGTTTTCGATATGTCAGTTGTTGTTTTAACTTAAACTGGTGTTCATTTCAAAGAAAAGTTAGACACTTTTAGTGGTACCGGTCACACTGCGCCTTGTATTGAGGCGGGGTTGACTCGTACATGTTACATATGACCCATGGATCGTTGTCCTAATGTTTCAACATAATCCGAATGCGTTTGGTCAGTTTTCCGTATGTCAGTTGTTATTTTAACTTAAATTGTTTTCCATTTCAAAGAAAAGTTAGACACTTTGAGTGGTGCCGGCCACACCGCACCTCGGATTGAGGCGGGGTTGACTCGTACACGTCAAAAATGGCCTATGGATACATGTCCTAATGTATCAACAGTATCCGAGTGCATTTGGTCAGTTTTCCATATGTGTTTTTTTTACTTAAAAGCACATCCATTTTAAACAAAAGAAAGACATTTTGAGTTGTACCGGCCACACCGGCCCTCAGATTGAAGAGGGGTTGACTCCTACATGTCAAAAATGACCCATGGATACATTTCCTAAAGTATCAACAGTATTCGAATTCCTTTGGTCCGTTTACCGTATGTCAGTTGTTGTTTTAACTTAAACAGTTGTCCATTTCAAAGAAAAGTGACACACTTTGAGTGGTACCGGCCACACCGGCCCTCATATTGGGGAGGGGTTGACTCGTACATGTCACATATGACCCATGGATACATGTAATAAAGTATAAATAGTATCTGAATGCCTTTGGTCCGTTTTCCATATGTCAGTTGTTGTTTTAGCTTAAACTGTTGTCCATTTCAAAGAAAAGTGACACACTTTGAGTGGTCCCGGCAACACCGGACCTCGGATTGAGGTGGGGTTGACTCATACACGTCACATATGATCCATGGATCGTTGTACTACAGTTTCAACAGAATCTGAATGCGTCTGGTTGGTTTTCGGTATGTCAGTTGTTGTTTTAACTTAAACTGGTGTTTATTTCAAAGAAAAGTTAGACACTTTGAGTGGTACCGGTCACACTGCGCCTCGGATTGAGGCGGGGTTGACTCGTACGCGTCACATATGACCCATGGATCGTTTTCCTAAAGTTTCAATAGAATGCGAATGCGTTTGGTCAGTTTTCCATATGCCAGTTATTATTTTAACTTAAATTGTTGTCCATTTCAAAGAAAAGTTAGACACTTTGAGTGGTGCCGGCCATACCACGCCTCGGATTGAGGCGGGGTTGAATCGTACACGTCACAAATGACCCATGTATACTTTTCCTAAAGTATCAACAGTATCCAAGTGCGTTTGGTCAGTTTTCCATATGTGGTTTTTTTTACTTAAAAGCGCATCCATTTTAAACAAAAGAAAGACACTTTGAGTGGTACCGGCCACACCGTCTCTCAGAGTGAGGAGGGGTTGCCTCCTACATGTCAAAAATGACCCATGGATACATGTCCTAAAGTATCAACAGTATCCGAATGCCTTTGGTCCATTTACCGTTTGTCAGTTGTTGTTTTAACTTAAACAGTTGTCCATTTCAAAGAAAAGTGACACACTTTGAGTGGTCCCGGCCACACCGGCCCTCGGATTGAGGAGGGGTTGACTCATACACGTCACATATGACCCTTGGATACATGTCCTAAAGTATAAACAGTATCTGAATGCCTTTGGTCCGTTTTCCGTATGTCAGTTGTTGTTTTAACTTAAACTGTTGTCCATTTCAACGAAAAGTGACACACTTTGAGTGGTCCCGGCCACACCGGCCCTCGGATTGAGGTGGGGTTGACTTGTACACGTCAAATATGACCCATGGATCGTTTTCCTAAATTTTCAACAGAATCCGAATGCGTTTGGTTGGTTTTCCGTATGTCAGTTGTTGTTTTAACTTAAATCGTTGTCCATTTCAAAGAAAAGTGACAAACTTTGAGTGGTATCAGCCACACCGGCCCTCAGATTGAGGCGGGGTTGACTCGTACACGTCACATATGACCCATGGATCGTCTTCCTAAAGTTTCAATAGAATCCGAATGCGTTTGGTTGGGTTTCCGTATGAAAGTTGTTGTTTTCACTTAAAATCCTGTCCATTTCAAATAAAAGTTAGACACTTTGAGTGGTGTCGGCCACACCACGCCTCGGATTGAGGTGGGGTTGACTCGTACACGTCACAAATGACTCATAAATCATTTTATTAATGTTTCAATAGAATCCGAAAGTGTTTGGTCCATTTTCCGTATGTCGTTTTTTTACTTAAAAGCGCATCCATTTTAAACAAAAGAAAGACACTTTGAGTGGTACCGGCCACACCGGCCCTCATATTGAGGTGGGGTTGAATTGTACACGTCACAAATGACCCATGGATACATGTTTTAAATTATCAACAGTATCTAAGTGCGTTTGGTCAGTTTTCCATATGTGATTTTTTTTACTTAAAAGCGCATCCATTTTAAACAAAAGAAAGACCCTTTGTTTGGTACCGGCCACACTGGCCCTCGGATTGAGGCAGGGTTGACTTGTACATTTTTCATGAGGGATTTGGAAAACCTATTAGCACAAAGATCTCTAAACAAATAGCACAACTGAATAACTGAGACTCTAACATTATTGGACAAGAGATGACAGATTGCTATTGGAATCAACTCATGCAAAAGGACGTGATAATCATGAGTCTTCAAAGATTTCAACTTCAACTCTTTTCTGTTGACCCGTTTTGATATATTGCTTGAATAGCCATCAGGAACTTTAATAGTCTCTTGCACTTCCAGAAATTGATTTTTTTCAGCAGGAGTCATCACATAAGTAGCACATGGAACTTTCCATTTATTTTCACTGATACAGACAGGATGCAATTCTGGTCTGATCCCCCAATCTACCAAGTCGCTCCGAGATCATAAATCATCTTTTGTCTTCCCCTTGACATTTAGAAGAATTGAAAGAAACATTTCACATATATTCTTTTCAATATTCATTATGTCTAAGCAATGACGTAACAAGTTGGTTGACCAATATGCCAACTCAAAGAATATACTTTTTTTCTTCCAATTGTAACAGGTATCATTGGAAACATTTTCCCTCTTTGTAGATTTCATTACACTCTTCCAAAATGAATAACTGAAATCGTTCAATTCATTAAGCACATCAATTCTAGAAATACGCTGAGGTGGATTGTCATTCTCCATGGAATTGTCAAATCTTCAACGATTGTTTCTATATGGATGGTTCATTGGCAAGAATCGTCGATGTCCCATAAAACTAAAACTACGATGATATTTCAGTCTTATCGATCGATTATTATTCATACAAACAGGACATGACAATTTTCCTTTTGTGCTCCATCCAGACATCATTGCATAAGCAGGAAAATCATTGATAGTCCACATAAGTGCAGCACACATTTGAAATATGTCTTTCGAACATGCATCGTATGTGGGAACACCCACATCCCAAAGAAGTTTCAACTCTTTTATTAAAGGTTGCATGTATACATCTATATCATTGCCGGGATCAGAAGGGCCAGATATCAGTATACTCAAGAAAGTGTAAGGTTTTTTCATACACAACCAAGGGAGAAGGTTATAAATGTGTATGAAAACCGGCCATGTGTTGTGCGAAGTAAGCATATGCCCAAATGGATTAAAACCGTCACATGAAAGAACCAGTGTCACATTACACATGTCGGCTGCAAATTCAGGATATCGAGCATCAAATCTCTGCCATACAAGTCCATCTGCAGGGTGAACCAACTCTTCATTATTCTTTTTTCTCTCGGTGTCATGCCATCTCATTTTTACGGATATTTCATCAGACATGAAAAGGTTCTGTAATCTGGGGATCAATGGAAAGTGCCAAATTACTTTTTATGGCACACAAGATGGTGTGCCATCATCTTTTGGCTTCCATCGGGAGGTTCTGCATTTTATACAATCATTTCTTTCAGCAGTTTCCTCCCAAAATAAGCTGCAATCATTCGGGCAATCATGGATTTTTTTGAGAATCCAAGTTCATCAACCAACTTCCATGCCATATAGTGGTTTGAGGGAATATCTTCGTCATCTGGAAGTAATTCCTTCAAGAAGGTAAGAATATAATCAATTGTAGTATTTGAAATCCCATACATAGTTTTCCCATGAAACAATCGGATTAAAAATTCGAACTTTTTCATTTTGTCACATTGCCGATATACTAGAGTCGTTGCAGCATCATTCAATTTTTTCACCCTATCAACATCATCATTTTCATTGGACGCATCATGTGTGCTTGTATTGAAATCTTGTTGGCTGGACATCCTTTCCTTCTCATGATGTCGAATAAATGGAAACCGATCATATATCAAACTCTCCAATTCAGTCCTATCATTTGGATCATCAACATTTTGAGATTCCATTTTCTCTCCATTGTGATACCACACATAATAGTTTGTTTGGAAACCATATTTGGTTATATGATAGCTAACTGCTTCACGGCTCAACCAAGGTCTTCTAACACAATTAAAACATGGGCAGTGTATGCGACCACTATCTGAAGCCTTTTCAAATGAAAAATCTAGAAAGCTGTTCAAATTATTTTGAAAATCGGTTGAAATCCGATCAGTTTCATACATCCAACTTCTATCAATTCTGTAAAAAAATCGCAATAAGTCATTTCAAATCAATTCAATAATATTAAAGTTTAATCAAAAAAATATTTACGTAAATGACAATTGTTTACTCTATATAAAAGCATAACTGACACATTACTCTATATGAGAATCATATTAAGAAATACAACAAAATACAGTGTATATAAGAAAATAAGATACAAAATTTCTAATGCCTATATTCACGGATTGACCAGGAAGATATTGGAAGTGGATCAAGGAATAAATAATCTTTAAGGGTCTTGTTGGGAGTATATGAGTTTTATACTTTAACTTCTTCAAGTAGATCAGGATTAGGAGTAGGATGAGGATCATGGGAGTGGCGGGACTGTCCAAGGGGGTGTGGCGTGTCCAGGGGGTGCGGGGTGTCTAGGGGGTGGTGGGGCTGTCCGGGGGGTCGGAGGTGTCCAGGGGGTGGGGGGCTGTCTAGGGGGTCGGGGTGTCCAGGTGGGCGGGCTGTCCGTGGGGGTGGTCAGGTTGTCCAAGGGGGTCGGGGTGTATAGGTATATTTATATGAAATGAATACCCCCACAATAATCATGCAGCCCTTACATTAGTCTAAACCCCTAGAACACATAAAAGAAGCTAGTATGAACATTTACTAAAATATTTAACACCATACGAATGAAAATACAATCTAAATATAGTTTGAGAGGATATAATGGTGTGTGTGAAAAAAAATTATATTAAATCAATTTAAATGAATATTGAACAAATGAGGGTTTATAAAACACTAAGAGTACCTCAAACAATCCAAAACCACTCTAGCACCACCCCCTTGGATAGCCCGCCCACCCCCCTCGACACCCCTTCTCCCTATGGACAACCCCCACCCCCTTGGATAGCCCACCCACCCCCCTGGACACCCCTACCCCCCGTGGCCAGCCCACCCACCCCACCTGGACAGCCCGCCCACCCCTTCTTGACAGCCCGACCACCCCCGTGGACAGCCCGTCCACCCTTGTGGACATCCCGCCCACCCCCGTACCCCCCTGGACACCTCGTACCCCCCCTGGATAGCCCCGCCCACCCTCCCAAACATCCCAAACCCCACTCCTCTGCAACCCCACCTAGACATACCAACCCCCCTGGACACCCCACACACCCCTTCCCCACCAGGACACCCCACCCAGACCCCCAGGACAGCCCACACCCCCTGGACAGCCCCGCCCACCCTCGTGGACAGCCATTCCCACCCCCGTGGACAGCCCCACCCACCCCCGTGGACAACCCACCCACCCCCGTGGACACCCCCTACCCCCTAGACAGCCCAACCACCCCCGTGGACAGCCCACCCACCCCCCTCGACACCCCTTCTTCCTATGGACAGCCCCCACCCCCTTGGATAGCCCGCCCACCCCCTGGACACCCCTACCCCCTGTGGCCATCCCACCCACCCCCCCTGGACAGCCCGCCCACCCCTCCTTGACAGCCCGACCACCACCGTGGACAGCCCGTCCACCCTTGTGGACAGCCCGCCCACCCCCGTACCCCCCCTGGACACCCCGTACCCCCCCTGGATAGCCCCACCCACCCTCCCAAACAGCCCACACCCCCTTTCCCTGTAACCCCACAACCACCACCTAGACATACCACCCCACCTGGACACCCCACACACCCCTCCCCCACCAGGACACCCCACCCAGACCCCCAGGACGGCCCACACCCCTGGACAGCCCCTCCCACCCCCGTGGACACCCCCTACCCCCTAGACAGCCCAACCACCCCTATGGACAGCCCACCCACCCCCCTCGACACCCCTTCTCCCTATGGCCAGCCCCCACCCCCCTTGGATAGCCCGCCCACCCCCCTAGACACCCCTACCCCCCGTGGCCAGCCCACCCACCCCCCTGGATAGCCCGCCCACCCCTCCTTGACAGCCCGACCACCCCCGTGGACAGCCCGTCCACCCTTGTGGGTAGCCGGACCACCCCCGTACCCCCCTGGACACCCCGTACCCCCCCCTAGATAGCCCCGCCCACCATCCCAAACAGCTCACACCCCCTCCCCTGCAACCCCACCACCACCACCTAGACATACCAACCCCCCTTGGACACCCCAGACACCCCTCCCCCACCAGGACACCCCACCCAGACCCCCAGGACAGCCCACACCCCCTGGACAGCCCCTCCCACCCCCGTGGACAGCCTTCCCGACCCCCATGGACATCCATGCCCACCCCCGTGGACAACCCACCCACACCCGTGGACACCCTCTACCCCCTAGACAGCCCAACCACCCCCGTGGACAGCCCACCCACCCCCCTCGACACCCCTTCTCCCTATGGACAACCCCCACCCCCTTGGATAGCCCGCCCACCCCCTGGACACCCCTACCCCCTGTGGCCAGCCCACCCACCCCCCCTGGAAAAGCCCGCCCACCCCTCCTTGACAGCCCGACCACCCCCGTGGACAGCCTGTCCACCCTTGTGGACAGCCCGCCCACCCCCGTACCCCCCTGGACACCCCGTACCCCCTGTATAGCCCCGCCCACCCTCCCAAACATCCCACACCCCCATCCCTGCAACCCCACCACCACCACCTAGACATAACACCCCACCTGGACACCCCACACACCCCTCCCCCACCAGGACACCCCACCCAGACCTCCAGGACAGCCCACACCCCCTGGACAGCCCTGCTCACCCCCGTGGAAAGCCCACCCACCCCCCTCGACACCCCTTCTCCCTATGGATAGCCCCCCACCCCCTTGGATAGCCCACCCACCCCCTGGACACCCCTACCCCCCGTGGCCAGCCCACCCACCCCCCCTGGACAGCCCGCCCACCCCTCCTTGACAGCCCAGCAACCCCCGTGGACAGCTCGTCCAACCTTGTGGACAACCCTCCCACCCCCGTACCCCCATGGACACCCCGTACCCCCCTGGATAGCCCCGCCCACCCTCCCAAACAGCCCACACCCCCCTCTCCGACAACCCCACCACCACCACCTAGACATACCACCCCCCTGGACAGCCCACACACCCCTCCCCCACCAGGACACCCCACCCAGACCCCCAGGACAACCCACACCCCCTAGACAGCCCCGCCCACCCCCGTGGACAGCCTTTCCCAACCCTGTGGATAGCCCCTCCCACCCCCGTGGACAACCCACCCACCCTCGTGGACACCCCCTACCCCCACAATCCATTATCCAAAACATATCAAATTGGTTTGAACACAATCCATAATTCCCACAATCCATTATCCAAAACATGTAAACTTTCACGATAGCCTCCCCCAACTCTAATTTACATGTTTTGAACACTCTCCTTCCAAACATAGAATATAAAAACATTAAATAAGTCTTCAAAAACACAAACAATATCTTATTTAGATATTAATTTCAATAATCAAGTAAACCACCAACACCTGGAAAAAAATCTATTCATTAAAACAACTACAATAATATGGTTGAGATCAAATTTTACCTATTCGGATGGGGGTGTACCTGTTGGGATGGGGGTGATGGTGTTCGGATGGGGGGTTCGCGAGAGCAGTGGAGCGAAAGAGATTCGGATGGGGTTCACGAGAGCAGCGGAGCGAATAGATTAGGGCTCTGTCCGAATGGGGAGAGGAGACCGCGATCTGCAATTTGGGGAAAACCTTTGCCAATGGTTTATAAAAACCGTTGGAAAAGTCACACCTTTCCCAATGGTTCACTGGAACCATTGGGAAATGTGTGAGTTTAGCACCCATTTCCCAACGGTTCTAGTGAACCGTTGGGAAAGGTTCCACCAAAATTCCCTTTTCCAACGGTTTAAACAAACCGTCGGCAAAGGATCACTATACCAACGGTTTAAATAAACCATTGGTATACTACTGTTGGGAAAAGACCAAATTCCAGTAGTGTACATCAATAAAAATCAGGCCATCCATTGAAGTTTTATCAGGTACCTTGATTGTTTACTAAGATTCTTCTAAAGGTTTATTTGATAAGGGGTCTACACATTCATTTATTTCTGATAATTTTTTTTGGCTAATTGTAAATATCACCTTAGAAAATAAGACTAGAAATTATTGATAAAACACTAGGGGAAATATTATAGAAAAAATGAATTATAAGAAAATATCTTTTATGGTATGTGGAAATACTTTTCCTACAAACCTTGTTATTTTTCCCTTAGAAGAGTTTTTTGTCATTCTGGGTATGGTTTGGATTTCTGTTTTTCATGTTAATATTGATTATAGATATCAATAAGTTTTTTTAGAAAGACTTAAATTTATTATACAAGAATGAACCCATATAATTGATAACATATCAGGAAGCTGAGAAACTATTAAAATATGGAAATAAAAGTTTTCTTTCTCATATTGTTGAAAATAAGAGAGCCATTTAGATTAATGATCTGCCAGTGGAAAATGAATATCTTGATGTTTTTTCTTAATGAGTTACCCAATGTTATATATAATTGGGAAGTTGAATTAATAGTTGACTAAGTTCTTGATGTTAATCCAATTTCAAAACCCCTAATCTAATATCCCAAATGGAACTTATTGAATTGAAAAATTAGTTATAGGAGTTTCTTAATAAAGGCTTCATTCATCCTAACACTGCACTATGGGGTGCTCTAGTTTTGTTTGTTAAAAATAAAGATGGTTATATGAGATTTTTACTTGATTATAGAGCCTTGAATAACATCACTATTAAAAAAGGTATTCTATGCCTCATATCGATGACTTGTTTGATCTACTCCAAGGATCACGGTATTTTTCAATGGTTGACCTAAGGTCGGGGTACCATCAATTGAAAGTAAATGAAACAAACATAAAAAATACTACTTTTTGTACTAGATATAGGCATTATGAATTTATTATTATTCCATTTGGGTTAACTAATTCACATAATGTATTCATGTATATTAGGAATAGAATATTTCCTGAGTTCATGGATAAGTTTTTAGTTGTGTTTATTGATGACATTTTGGTATTTTCTAAAAGTAAAGATGAATATAAAAACATATAATGGATGTTTTTCAAATCTTAATGAAAAATAAACTATATGAATAATTCAGAAAGTGTGATTATTGGTTGTAACATATTTCTTTTTTTGGGAACATTGTAAATAAGTATGGATTAATAGTTTATCCTACCAAAGAAAAATTTGTTTATGAATGACCAAGACCTAAAAATATTATATAAGTTCATAATTTTCTTGGATTAGTAAGTTATTATCGACGTTTTGTTAAAAAATTTTCACGGTTTTTCTTGTCGTCAAACTAAGTTAACACAAAAAGAGGTTAAATTTATTTGGATAAAAGAATGTGATGTTTGTTTTCAAGAACTGAAGAAGTGATTGGGGAATGCTCCAATTTTGGATCTTCCATCTAGAAATAGTGATTTTGTTATCTACGGTGATGCTTCATTGAAGGGGTTTGGTTTGCTTTTGATAAATAATGATCTGGTAATTTCTTATACTTTAAGAAAGAAAAAACCTAATGAGTTATATTTTCCCACACAAGATTTGGAATTATAAGTTTTGGTTTTTTTGTTGAAAATTTAGATGCATAATTTACATGTATCCAAATGTCAAATATATAATGACCATAAAATTATGAATTATATATTCACTTGAAAGGAATTAAACATGAGTCTGAGAAGATGGCTTGAAATAATTAAGAAAACAATGTGGCAAATTCCTTGAGTCGAAAAAATTATGCATCATTAACCATGTTACATTTGGAACATGATCCATTGATTAATGATTTGATGAATTTTGGATTAGAAGTTGTTGGTGTAGGAAATACATCTATTTTGGTTTAGGTTTCAGTCCAGTCATCATTATTAGATAGAATTAAGTTAGCCCCAATGGAAGATCATGAGTTATAGAAAAATGTATAATTGGTTAAAATGGGAAAGTTTCCAGAATTTACCCTTGATAAAGACTGTGTTTTAAGATTTGGAAAAAGATTATGGGTGCCTTATGATTCTCTGATGAAGAAATATTTTTTTGTGCAAAGCTCATACTTCTCTATTTTCTGTTCATCCTGGTAGCACAATTATTTACAAAGACCTTTGTGAGTATTATTTGTGGGATAGAATGAAAAGCTACATTGATGAATTAACTGTGAAATGCTTGACATGTCTACATGTTAAAGAAGAGAAAAAATTAAAAAAGGGGATGCTTCAAGATTTCCCAGTAATATAGTGGAAATGGAAAAATATATCCATGGACTTCATTGTGGGACTACAAGAGACTTATTAAGATAACAAAGAAATATGGGTTATTGTTTATCGACTAACTAAATATTACCACTACCTTCCTTTTAGAGATACAATGTCATTGGACTCGATTTATCGACTATACCACAAAGAGATTGTTAGGTTACCTGCAGTGACTCCTTCCATTGTTTCTGATTGGGATCCCAGGTTCACTTCTAATTTTTGGACGAGCCTTTAAAAGTATTTGGGCATATAATTAAATTTGTTGCACAAATTTGCATCCTCAATCAGATGGGAAGTCAAAATTAACAATTTAGACATTATAGGATATGATTCAAATTTGTTCAATGGACTACCAGGGAATTTGGGATCATCATATTTCTTAGTTCAGTTTTCTTATAATAACAATTTTTATTCTAGTATAAAAATGGAACATTTTGAGGCATTGTATGGGATGTGGTGTCGAACTCAAGATTTTTTGGATGATGTTGGGGAAAAGAAGTTTATGGGAATATAATTAGTAGAGGAAGAGGATAAAAAAGTAATGATGATCCAACAACACATGAGGACAGCTCATAATGGGTATAAAAGATTTGCATACAACATGAGGAAATGATTTTATTTTTTAGGTAGGTGATCATGTTTTTATTAGAACCTCACCATTGAAAAGTATTATTCATTTTGGTAAGAATAGAAAGCTATGTGCATGGTTCATGGGACCTCATAAAATCATTTATAAAGTTAGACCAGTCACCAACTGAGTTTATTTAACTCCAAAGTTTATCTACGATACAAAATGTTTTTCATGTTTCAATGTTGATAATGTATGTTCCAGATTCATCTCATTTCTTGATCCCAGAAGCATTTCAGCTAGAAGAGAACATTTCTTATGAAGAGAAGCCTATTTATATTCTTTATCGTGGAGAGCAGGTATTTTGGGATAAGGTAATCCACTTGGTAAAGGTTTTGTGGAGAAACCACATGGTTAAAGAAGCAACATGGGAATCTTAAAATGCTCTAAGGAGAAGGTACCCTCATTTGTTTATAAGTAAATAAAAAACCGTGAGGACATAATTTCTAGAGGTTGGGGAGAATATAACACCATAGGTTTTAAAAATAAATTTAAATGCATGAATCTTTGTTTTAAGAAGATAGTTATAAACTAGTGGTTAAACATAATTTTTCCACTTCTTTGTTTTGAATTTCAAACAATGGACACACGCGATTGTGATCATTAAGTTATTTTGATTCCGATAAGACCAAATTGTTTTTTTGGAGAATAGTAATATACCCTTATTAATAGTAATATGACCATTATGAATAGAAAATATTATTAGTTTTTATCTTAAGGTTATAATATAAGGATATATTTATTAAATTTTCAATGTTGTATAAAATTAGTTATAGTTTTAAAACTGTTATTTTTGGAATAAAATATGAATTTATATGAAAATTATATTAATCATATTTAGAATATAATTTTCAAAAAATGGATTTCATTTTTAAACTTTGTATGTTTAAATATGGTCAGGGTGAATTTTTGGGATTTTTCAGAAAAACTTGAATTTTTGGTGAATAGTGACATACGGTAATTAACAAAATATGATAAATAAATGAATTTATTCATCATTCTTGAGTTATGGATGATATAAATGTCCATTGTTTTGAAATAAAATGAACTTATTACTTTTTCATATCACATTAATCAAGTCTATTCATATTCTTTAGCAAAAATATTAAACTAATGATTAAAATAATGTAAAACCCCTCCTCTCCTCCACTATAAATGTCACCCTCACCCCCTCTTACTCTCACACCACTCAAGCCTTGATCCTTATCTATGTTCTACCCAATACTATTACAAAGGGTCTTTCCTATGTCATAGAACTTCTGGTCTCACCAAAAGTCCAAAACCAAAGGCCTTATAGAGGATCTCAAGGAGAAAAGATCAAGTAGTAAAAACCCTCTTTTATTTTCATATGATTTCATTTCAATTATTTAATTTTCTTATACTATATTCTCCTAAAATTATACAATAGTAATAAAATCTTTAGAATCTTATATATTCAAGATGTTATCATGTTTAGGAAAAAATCCTTCAATTTACTTCTAATGATTCCCCACTCTTATTCTAAAAATAAGAACACCATCCGTGATGTGCCAATTTACCAAAATCATGGATGATATGTTTTTAAATTTCCTTTACTTCCTTCAAATATGTTTGTAAAAACATTTTAATTGTTGAATCAGATTTTAAATTTTATTATATGACATCTCTTATGTTTTTTATTTAACTTATCTGAAAAATATTATTGGTATATGATCAAACATGTTTGTGATTATCAAAGAACCGCCAAAATGATCTAAACAGATATCACTAAAGATTTATCTAATGATTCATACTCATACCATATAACAAAAATGATTCATGGAATTATTTAAAATTCTGGAAACTTATTAATACCATTTCATTCCACTTCTATAATTTCATTTCCATTCGATAAGAAAATCAAATACAAACCAACCATGGAAATCTTGTAAAGAACGCACCTGAAACAACGGAAGGAACAACACACTAATAATTAAAGGGTGAAATTATGAAATGAGATTATAATATAAGGTGTTATAAATATTAATATTTTTATTTAAGTTACTAATAACATTCTTTGAACCATTATAAAAGAGGTTTAAACACATTTTAAGTAAGACAAACCTGAGGTAAGGGAATTATTAAACCAATTTCCATTCTTTGGGTTAACCTTTTAATTTATTAATTATATGGTATTAATTTTCTTTGTCTGATTAATTTTGTTTATATTATGTTTAATTATTTGTATTTATAGTTTATATACTTATTCCATCCACTCTATTGAGCATCAATTCAACTATTGGATATTTTTAAGGGGATTTCCTTTTAAAACCCTCGTTTAAAATTGAATTTTATAAAATTTAAAAGCAATGTTTTTATAAAATTATTCATGTTTTATGATTATTTTATGGTTCTTGGGTGTTTTTTATTGTGAAGGGAGAGGCCTATATATCCCTCCAATGAATTGGGTATGTGTATGTTGTAGGTTGACCACATGATTACTCCAAGTGTAATTGCGATGATTATACAATAAGGTAGCCGTGAGGGTTGCATTGTATAATAGTCGTGAGGGTTACAAATTATAATATAGAGAAGAGGGTTACACGAATATGTATGTAATTTCTAAATATATCTTTAATTTTCTATTTATTTTTTGTGTAAATCTTGTGAAAATATCAAGTTTTACAAAGTAAGTATATATGGGTGACAAATATGTCTTTTTGAAAATGATTTCATACATTTACAAGTATTCATGGACTAATGTTTTTTATCCTTCTTTTTATATCCCTTACTGAGATTTTTTTTCTCATCCCATGTTTTTAATTTATTTTCATAGGTTATAAGGATGTGTAAGACAAATAAGGAAACCAAGTTAAATATTATGATTATTTTTCGAATAAAACATGTTTTATTTGAAAAGTTTTATATTTTGGAAGAAATGGATATTGTTGTTTTGTGGTATCTGATATGTATTAATGTGGAATGTTATGTATTTATGATATATCAATTCTTTGAAATGTTAAACAAGAAAATATCCACATTATGAAACGATGTGTGTTCTTGACTAAAATTCAAGATTATGTAATATACTAAGGTCATGTACTTATATTGAGATAGTTCTTTATCATAATTTATTTAGGTTACCATGTTTCCCCTTCTATATTATGGTATCTTCAATGTAGATTTACCAGTAAATTCATCTGATTCCCTAAAATTTACTCTCCGGTGTCTATAATATTAGTAGTCTCTCCATGGTAAGATAAATCAAGTTTTAATTCTATTTCCTTCTAGGTGAGATCATGTTTTAGATCTGGAATATACTTCCTTAATGAAGATATATGAAATAGAAAATTTACTTTATAGTGTCTTGGTGGAATTTCCAAATGGTAATTCATGAATGTAATTATTTCTAGAATTTCAATAGGACAGATGTACCTATGAATATGTTTTTTCTTATAAAACCTTATAATAAACTTCCATATAGATACATTCAATAAAAATTGATCACCCATTGATATCACAAATCATTCCTTTTTTTTATCAAAATAGCTCTTTTTTCTACTTTGAGACTCTTAAATATGGGTTTTAATAATCTTTAACTTCACTATTTTATCCTAAAAAATTTATGAGACCGTGATATTTCATTCACCAAATTCATCTTAAAAATTTAGGGTATGACATATATTTCCATGTAAATCATTATACAAAACCATTTTAATACTTTAATGGAAGATATTATTATAAAAAAAACTCTAAAAAGGTAATTATTTTTCTCATACAACTTGAAATTCAAGTGAGAATGACCGAAAAATTTATTTTAAATTTTGAATAGTTCTTTCATAAGATCCATCGGTTTGACGGTGGTTAGATGTGTTTAAATTAATCTTAGTATATAGTTCCTTATGAATACTTTTCTTGAATTTTGATGTGAATCATAGACCATGATCAGAAACAATTGAAATAGTTTTACCATTAAGTCTTATAAATTCATTAATATAAATTCATTCAAGGTACTTAAGAGATAAATATTCTCTTATCGTGAGGACATGTACACATTTGGTAAGGTGATCAACAATAACACAAATTGCATTATTTTTTCTATGAGTATTTGTTAATCCAATGAAACATTATATATAAATCTCATCCCATTTATATATAAGAATAGTAAGAGGTTGCATAAATACTTTATTATGTTGTCTCTCTAGGTTCACCTATTATAAAACCAAATATCTTGACACATAATGAAAATTTTACTTCTTCATATTATCCCACAAAAAAATTTCATTCAAATATATACACATATTTTTGATGTTTAGTGTATAGTGAAATTGAATATATGAGGATCATATAATAAATCCCTTTTAAATAAAGTTATTGATGGACAACATAGCCTATTTAAACAATTCAAAACCAAATATTTATATATAAAAGTTTCTAATATCTCATCATTCAAAGCATTAATCTTCTTTTGAAAGTTCTCAACATCATGCTTATAATATTTCACATTTTCTACTAAACATGGATTTATTGTAATTTAAAAAAGGAGTGATGTTTCCCCTTAATTAATAATTACCATATATATATTTACTAAATCCATGAACACAAGATCTAAATAAATCATCATTTTTGTCAGGAATACATGATCTTTTCTCCTCAATGCATCCAATACCTTTTATTTCTTTCCTTGGGTGGTATTTTAATGACAAATCGCAATCTTTGAGTAACTTGAGCCATCACCATTTCCTCATATTGACATCTTTCTATGAAAATATGCATTTTAGGATCTTATGGTCTATTTATATCTCATATATTTCACCATAGAGATAACTTCTTCATATGTTCAAAGTAAAGATGATTGGTCAAAGTCAAGATCTTGATTTGTATAGTTCTATTCATGAGTATTTAACTATCTTGATGTATAAAAAATAAGTTTATCCTTCTATATATGGACATGACCATGTCCCTTCTTCGATGCATCCCCATATATCACAAGTAAATTATTTTATAAAATTAGATTCTAAATCATATAATTCACCAATATCCTCTTAAATTATTCAAAATTTTCTTCAGATTCGTTTTTCTATGTGAACTTAACCCCATTACGTGTAAGCTTGGTGAATAAGTTAGAGAATCAAGAATTATTTTGAACAAAACATTGATAACAACCTTATAATCCAATGAATCAAAATACCTCTGTTATGTTCATTAGACTAATCCATTCTTGGATTTCATTTGTCTTTATAATATCAATTGAGATTCAATACTTGGAGAAAATATAACCAAGAAAAAAACGTTATGAATCTATAATTCCCACTTTCTAAATTTCTTATGCAACTTCTTTTCTCTAAGAGTTTCAAGAGTTATCCATAGGTGATTATCATGGTACTCATAGATTCTTGATTAAACCTAGATATCCTAAAAAATACCATAAAAAATCAAGATATTTCTTGAATACTCTTTTAGTTTGTACTATAAAATCATAGGGTGAATTAGTAAATCCAAATGGAATTATTTTAAACTCTTAATGTCCATACCTCATACCATATGATTTTTTCATAATGAATTCTTTATTTACTCACAATTTATGATACCCAAAATGAAGGTCAATATTTGAACAATATTGATATCTGTGAATTATGTTGAACAATTCATCAATGTGATATAGAGGATAATTGTTATTTTTATAAATAACACTGATTTACCTATAATCAATGCACAACCTCATAAATCCATCTTCCTTCTGAAAGAATTGGACATGGGATCCCCATAGTGAAAAAATAAGGTTTATAAATCTATTATTAAAAAACTATAGTAGTTATTTCATTAACTCCACTAATTAAACAGTTTCCATTATATTTGGATTCATCAATATAGGTCTTTTATTAAGGATTAAATCAATATAGAACTCCAATTTATTTTTCATTGTATATATATTCAATTCCTCAATAAATAAATTAATATATTCCTATAAAATAGGTAAATTATCAATTTTATTATTACCATTTTACCATTAGATTTTTTCTACTATTCATCCTTGCGAATCTAAATTATAAGAGCTAATGGAGGTGGATCTTAACAAAAATTAGATGATGAATTATCATATATAAGAATAAGTAATTATACATCCCCATAATGAATCATAATTTCCTTATCTTAGTAATGAACTTTTCATTATATTTTGAAAGACATTCCATACCTAGTGTTATATAAAAATCCACCAGAGGTTAAATAACTAGGTATGAGAATAGGTCACATTTATGAGTCATAATAAGAACTGACTGACACATCCTTGTTGCAGTGAGGTTTACACTAAGAGTTTTTACTGAAAAATCTATTGTTAAGGATAAAATAAAATATATAATTTTCTTAGAAAACATAAAAGATATATAAGATTGTGAATATCTAGAATCTCATAAAGCATTATTTAAATTTGAGGCTACGATTGAAGAACCTACTACCAAATATTTAGGAACTTAAACCTTAATTTGTGAGATCTCATAAGCCTAAAATCCTCCCATTAGACTCTTTTATGGTGGCTTCCATTGATTCTTGGGATGTTGGTGTCAATAATTACCTATTCCTTATAGTTAAAGGACTATATGACATTGATTTATTTCTTACGCATCAATTCATTAGCCTCATGACCCTTATCTCTATACTTGTAACAAACTCTCATGCCATTCAATAATTTTCCAGGATATTTATTTCTATAAATTACACATGATGTAATTTTCTTTATACCCTTAATCTTATTTAATATTTTCCATTTTTATTAGTGTTTTACCAACTAATTCTTATCCAAATTTCCCTTATTAATATATGATCTAGAAAATTACTTCTGTATTTTAAAGACACATAATACTATTTCATCATGTGATGAAAATACATGAGATACAAATTCCCTTTGGAGGCTTGGCTTAAGGCATTCAAATAAATGGAAAATTTTCTCTCTAGATTATGTATATAATTCATAAAATAATTGACTTGTATTATAAAGGTATCCTAATAATCCTCAACACTTTATTCTTCATTTTCCTTTATATTGATGAATTTTATATTCATTTAAGTTTATTTATCAAGAGGGAAATATTTATCAAAGAATATTACTCTAAAAAATCTATATTACATATTTTAAATTTATTCTTCCTATATAGTATTATGAATCAATGACCACTATTTATTAACATAAACTTTAATAAAATAAACTACAATTATAACCTTTTCTCTTTCATTAAATCCCATGGCCAAAAATATATTTTCAAGTGACTAAATCCATTTCTCAGCTACCACTATATTAGTAGTTCTAGTAAAATATGCAGGATTATGTTGCATGGGATGATTTTAAATAGTTGTATCATTCCATTGAAAATAAGGTTTTACTTTATAGACAAGGGTATTATTCATCACCTGGTTCAACTACCCTAATATGGCTATAATCGTCTCATCTCCAACTCTAATTTTATTGTCTTGATCACTAAAGAAATCCCTACATTAACCATGAATGATGATTCCATTTATTCTATTTATTTCCATCAGTAAACAATGTCACATGCTGAGTTAGCTCATAATCATCATGAATATTGAGACAAAAATAAAAATACCTCTAATAGAAAATGTTCTCAGATATTATAATTTATTATCACAATTCTCATGTTAGATATATTCCTTTAAAAATATAGTTCCTGTAGTTTTTATAAAATTTATTCTAATATCAACTATTATAACCCCAACTATAGTATCCTAGAGTCGGTATCTACTTTATTGTAATAGAATTATATACAAGGGATTTCATTATAAAGGACCAATCAGTTTAGTAGTTTGAAAGATATAGATACGTCAATGATTCCCATTTTAAATGGGAATTAAAATACAAAACATAACAAAAGTAAATTTTCAACAACCTAGAAACTCATTAAATGATTTTGTCTTCATATCCTAGTGTAAGTAATGAAATAATGGTGAAATCAAATTCTCAAAAAGGACTAATTACAATAAAATATGTTATAAATAAATAAATAATAATCAATACAGTATGGTAACTAACAAAAAACACATTCCACTTAATAGATAACTTGATCATAAAATGAATCCATGGATAATATGAAACAAAATAATCTCATGGATACTCATAAATTAATTGTCAATGAAAGAAATGCATAATGTTAGAATTCATGATGTTAAATTTAGTTATATATTTATCACATGTCCTTACTCCAAGATAACTTAATCTATGGGTATTCATACCCCAAAAAACCATTTAATAAGAACAGACAACTAGTTTTCCACATAAAACATATCGATGCATAGAAGAACTATATAATTGAAGTGTCCTCCCATCACAACATTTCCAATGTATTACTCATATATTAATTTATCAATTTAATTCATGAAAAATATACCTTATATAAAAATATGCACATTGAGTTAAGAATTTGGAATATTAATATTTATCCAATCAATCAAATAACTTTCATAGTAAAACATCAAATGTAGAAATGGTATACAATTTAGGAAATAATAATATCCATGATAAAAATAATTTATATATTTAAGATAAATGTAATTTACAATGATCACAAGAAAGTGAATGTTTTGAGGGAATTTTAATTACCACAAAATAAATCAAGAGATGAGATATGGCCATCAATTCATTAAAAAGTGGATATTTTTAGTAAAATTAGGTCTTTTAAAGAAGAGAAAAAAATAAAATGAAAAACTTAAAAAAAAATTTCATATTTTTTTTATTTTTAAAACCATTTAGTTATTTTTGAAGAATATAAATAGTGTAAAATAGTTGCAGTAATGGGAATTTTTTTTAACATTATATACCTTTAAAAAATATTCTTTTTGACATCTTGTAAAGAAAGTGAAAAAATGAATCTTTTGGAACACATTATAAATATTCACTTAAAAACTTTTAAAAATAAAATTATAACATAAAAATTTCTTAATAAATCATATGATTAATTAAAATTAATTATGTTACAAAATTTAGAAAAATATGGTCATATAAGAAAAATATACCCAATCAAAAGATAAATAAAATTAACTTTTATTTTGAACATTTATTTACATGATTCATGTTATAAAGAGATAAAATTTTGGAAGATAATATTTAAAATCATTAAATATATAAAGGATAAGAAAATAGATGAATTTTATAAAGGTTAAATTATAATATTTCATTAATGAAAAATTTAACCAGTCAAAAAAATGAGATTGTAAATTAAATTCTTACCACTTTGGTAAAATTTAAATTGTAATGCATTGAAAGAGTAACTTGAATTTAAACTTTAATAATCATAAATAAATAGATATTAATGTTAAATACATCAAAGGGGAAGCATATAAACTATATCTCATCAGCAATTATTTAACAATATTTCATTATTATCATTTTTTCAGGTGTTACTACTGATGTGTATAAGGAGTCTTTGGTCAATACATTATCTTATTTCTCAATGTTACATTATTGAATCCTATTAAGGGATGTATGAGTTTAATTGAATTCTTGTAAGATTTATTTATTTATATAGATCACATCCAATTTCATTGAATATATATGTTAGCCTTTTGAAACATTCCCTCGAGCTTTCATGTTTGTGAACCTTCCAGTAAATATAGATGAAACATTAGTTTACAAAAAACACTTTAGGTTCACATCCTAGATCTCTTCAACAAAGTCATTAATTTGGATTCCTTGAGATTTCATAAGAAAGTTTCACTAACTCAAATATTTGAAATGGGATTAATATGAAAAAAAACCTTTTAAATGATCTTGAATGAAAAAATGAACCTAATTATTGTGATATATGTGGTAAAATTATTGAAATGGACCATTTTTTTGTCCATTTCTGACTTAAATGTGATATTTTTTGGAAAACAATTCAATACGGGTGTGTACTGGGGCTTGTAGTGGCCCCTATGCTGCTATGTTACTTGACTTTAAGGGGAAGGGTACCCTATGTGTCATTATTGACCACCCATATGTGGTCCATGAATGCGTGCGTGGTGCCATGTGCATGCCACCATCTAGGTTAGTTTTAAAGAGAGCTAAATTTACCCAATTGCCTTCCGAGAAAATCATTTAGACTATTTAAAGAATGTTATTTTGTGATTTGAACTGGATCTCCCTATGAACATCACATATCATTGATATATATTTCATAGAACAAGTTGATTTTAAGAACTTGAACCATCCCAAAACCTTACATGTCTCTCAGGTTTGGGATTTTATCCCACCTCATTATCATCAAATTCATATTTTTCCAATATAAGGTATTGATTCGACACTTGACCCACTAGTTTTCACCAATTTCCTCAACATGTGGTGTGTAGATGGATGTTCATACTCACCTGATCTAATTACTGGGGTTCTTATATCCTAAACTCCTCCCCTATCCTTAACCGAATCTCTATACATCATCTATCCTTGGGAGACCATATTTTTCCCTTATCAGCCACAAGTTTCTATACCTATGTTCACCCATGATGCACTACCTCTGTTGAGCCATTATACCATTCCCATTTTCATGGATTTATATGCCACATCTCTCGCTCCAATTTCATGATCCATGCCTCATCAATTTAAGCAATGTCATTCGACCAATCCACCATCTTTTTCATCATTTTGAACTCATTGATTGTCATTTTTAAGATTGATGATGATCTAATTCATACCCTATATACGTCATAAGGCAGAGTTAGATTAAGAGATAAATATAGAAAGTATAGGGGAGAGATATAGGATATGGTAGATAGTTTTTCTTGTGGTTGAGGGAGCCTAACTCCCCCTTTATGATCCACCATCATCTTGACAGTCGATGCCACTATTCCATGACTAAAATTTGACATGAGTCTGAGTAGGGTAATGAAGGATAATGAAAGTCTTTCCAAAAGGTACCCTATTTTTATTATTCAAATAATTAATGATTCCCAATTCCAAAATTTAAATAAAAGAAAAATAATTATCACTTTGAAAGTTACTACACCAAATTATATGAACAAAATTGAATAATTATGAAGGAAATAGTAGAAAAATATAAATGAAAGTCATATAATTAGGTGAATAACAACTCCTTTATTTTCATTCATCTAAATTACTATGGTTTCCTTCCACAAATAAAATTAAAATTCCCTAATACCCCCATTAAATTAAATAAAAATATTATTTAAAGGCTCAAAATAGGTCATGAACAGGAACAAAACCTAGTATTGGATTATGAAAAACCTAAAAAACCCCAAAATTACAAAAAATACGATAGTGGTGGATTTTCTATTTGGAGTCACGTTTTATAGATATAGATATTTTTATTAAACATTTGTGAACAAGATATGTTTAACTTTATAACCAAATATGAAATAATTCCTCTAAATTCATGCATCTCGAAATTTTTTCAAAACTATACACTAAGATAGACACTAATCCCTAATATTAATTAAACCCCATGAAAATTTTTCTTAGATATTTCACTTTGTGAAATTTACCATTTTACCCTTTAATGGACTTTATACCCCAAAACACAATTTTTTAATCCAAAACATCTCTTGAAGCTTAGCCAAATAGAACTAATGACCATTTTAAAAAATGAAAATTATAATAAGTCAAATAAAATTAAAAATATCATACAAAATAAAGTGAAATATGAGTCATTATATGGAAAAAATGGGACAATAAATTCTCTCAACCTTAAAAAATTTCATCACTAAAAAAGGAAACTATATGAATAAATAAACCATTAACCTGAGAAATTGACATCATGAAATAAATGGTGCAATCTTACACATGTTCATTTCACATATTATGATTATCAATATCTAACAATAAAAATAAAAATAAAAATATATAATAAAAATACATAATCATCTCACTCCATTCATCTAGGCTTCCTTTTTCTAGGAAAATTATTTCCACAAATCGATAATATTATTAGGTTTGTTTCAAGGAATGACTTTGACACATGTACAAACTGACATCTCATGAATATTTTCAATGGTTTTCCCTAAATACCTTTATAATCCAAAGGCCATTGATTATAACAATATTAAGTGGAACAAAAAAACATCTAAATCACCATTGAAGTAGTCTGTTAACCAAGGTATCTTCTGATGAGAGTGTCTTTCTACCATCCTTAAATGAGAAACATAAATTAGTGTCACATGATTGATAATTTATGCATATCAAACCCTACAACCAATTAAATCAAAGATAACAATACACTTCCCTAAATATAGTTTCATGGTAATACATTACTCGATCTTTTATCTTATTGTGAGTCACCTCCTGAAATGGAATAAATATTAATACCATCAAACAAAAATACAATGATAACACTGATCCATCATTTCTCTTTCCCCCAAACATTTCGACAGAATTATTTTTTACATTATTTACCCTAATGGGTTTCTCATATTCTATTATAGATTGTTTAATAAATTTATTACTTATCACTTCTATAATCTACAAAAGAACACATTCAATAGTGTATAATCCTCTCCAAACCACACTATATCCTGATATCACCTAATCAGTGACCCATTTCATCAATATTTAAAGTATACAGTTCTAACTTATTTAAATAACCCTGATCGATCAACTTTAGACATCATGTTACCACCTTCCAAAAATCTTAAGAAATAATAAAAAATCCTATGTAACAACGTACCTCATTAAATTCTGATTGATCAAATATATGTTTTATGATTCTGAAATTAGTAAAAATGATAATAAGAATTATCTCCCCTAACCATGGGTCATTCCTTATCACACATCCAAGATATCAAAAAGAATCTCCCCAGTTTAATCCGTCACTCTATATATATTGCTTCCACATAATAGAAATAATTTACCATTCAGTTTATTATCTATTATCATTGATTCATACACCATTAATATGGCCTTAGTTCAAATTATCTTTCATGATACACAAATAGGAATCATAGATAGATATTATTATCAAACCCCCTCCAACAATAGTTTAACCCATGCTAATAATACCATAAATTTACTTCTCTCTACATATAATAGGGAATAAATAATCCTCCCATTTCAATTATTTGGACTCTCAAAATAACTATGTAACTAATTATGAATAACATGTTAAAAAAAGAATGTTCTTGATAGGAGACTTTGAGAAACTTTATAATTTTTTTTATACTTTAAGAAATATAAATTATCACTGTAGATCAACCAACCATTGAAATATCATATTCAAATATATTATAGGATCATGAATATTAAAATAATATCAAAATTATAAATAAACTAAATTCTAAATTTCCAACAGATAACTGATACAACAGTCATTATCAATTATCTATCTTCCAATTATGGAATAAACTGGCTGTAAAATTATGTATCATGCATAGATAGAAGAATATATCTAATTAGTCTTATCAAAATAGCGATCCCTTACCTAGAATCAATCTTACTATAACCATTACTCCCCAAATGACATATCTTGATATGATACACTATATAGAACAATGGACTTCCTAGGATATCACCTTTAGTCATGAGATAACAAAACATTATCACATACTGAATGATCTCTCACTAATAAATTTGCTATGGTTGAGGACCCAAACATCACTAATGAAATAGGTATCAGTCAAGGAAAGATTCCAACCAATTAGAAGATAAACATCACTCTAGTATTTTTTAGAGGGATGAACTCCGCTTATAGACAACTCATAACCCAATTTCGTAGGGTGTACCTCACTCGGCTGATGGATGACACACTCCCCAATATTCAACAGAGTAACTTAATCCTTTAATGGATGACATATTATTCAATCATAAAGGGATTATACAACCCCATTAATATAGAGGATACCCTTTCCTTTTCAATGAAATATTTACCATGTGATTACTTTACCCTTTAAAATATATGGTGGAACCACATCTCATAGATGAAAAATTTATAAGGGATTAACTAAATCCATGCTTATATGAAGAACTCATGGTCACCATAATCCTTATACTAGTGCTATGGATATGTTGAGAAAATTATCTAAGGTAATTTCAACTAAAATATTTAGAAAAAAATTAACCAAGAAGTCCCACACTACCATTAATAGTTTCATCACTCATGTTATCTAGGAAAGGTCTATTCTACACCTCAAATGAATATATCATCATGAAAAGCATATATCCTCATTATAAAATTAAATCACTACAATTCTAATTTCATGTCGTCAAAATAAAAATTCCCTTACTATTATATTATTCATTTACCATCTTAATTATAAATTATAAAAAAAAACCTAAATACTCAATCCAGTTAGATAATTTTTAGAGTCCTCACATGGGAATGCATTGATTTTTATATTCTATTGTCAGTATATCAGGTCAAAATACTATTTTAATGATCTCAATAATTGTTTCCTTAATTACCTAATTCAAAAACGTATTTGAAAAATATTCTTGAAATCCAAGACTAGGACCAAAAACACCACTATGATACCACTATAACACGACTCAACCCATGAAGTTATAGATTAATGAGATAAATAAGTTGGTTGTGCCAGTATAAGACCGAATCTAATTGTCAAAGGAATTCTGGGTAGCATAAACAAGGAATATCTCATTAGAATATCTTTTACTAATGAATAATTATAAGAACATACATATTACCAAATATTAATAAATCCACTAAAATGATAACATAAGACAAGATGGGATAACCAAGAGTAAGTAGCTTCATGCATTCTAATATCACTGAATATAAAAAATGAGTGTATACTCAATATCCAAAATTAAATAAACATGATATAATGAGGTTCCAAATAAAAGACAACAACATAAAAAATAAGGAAAAACATTCTCATTATTGTGGCACCAAATAGAGTCTCTAGTATCAAAAATTGACCACATTTATACATAATATTTTCCTTCTCCTTATTTTACAACATCACCTCTACACTATATATTGGATGCATAGATAAAAATGCATAAACATGTAAATAATCCAGGATAGGTAAAATATACGTAGTAAGATAAAATAAATGAAAAATTAAACAAAAGAATTCCTATCTCAAAATAGATATGGAATGGGATATGTTTGGAAATGATGAGGTGAAGTTATATCTTCACTCCCCAATTAGAACTTGACTAACAATAATTATGGAATAAGAGAAAGAAACCTAATAAATTTGGTTGCCACAACGTAATGAGAACCCCATAGCCGCAACCCACACCTCAATAGAAAAACTAAATCACCTATCTCAACCACTAATGATCTAAGGTAAAAAAACTTATCAATTACATGATGAATCCACTACCTCGAATTTCAACATCCCTCATAGTGTAATTGATAAAGTAGAACCAATGAAAATTTTCTCATTGATCACTGAGATACATAATCCTCACTAGGATCTCTTATTACTTAAAATAAAATTGATGAGTAATGTTTACCAAAATTTCATTATTCTAAAAACAAATTCTTATACCATAAGAAAACACATTGGATCACATCTCTCCACGAGTCTCCATCAAATGTTTAATTATAATGGATGAGTAATTCTGTGATAAGGGGTTTTGTATCATTATAAAGCGTACCAATCCCATAGTTAGAGGACCCACACCCTATCCCAAGTGTGAGTTCCCTGCCCCATTGTATAAGAATGGAAAAGTTATGCCTTATAGATATATTAATGATTAAGGGAGTTACTAAAACACACCCCAAGAATAAAAAACCCAATTACTTGATATCTAAATAAATTATAACACCATAAATTTTTGGGGTAACTTAACCGTGCCGATGATGTATTGACTAAGGGAGTACTTAAAACTAAAAGAAAACTTTTATCCACCTCATGGTCACCAAAATCTAGGAATCAATGAAATAATAATGTCAGGAATAATATTAGTTAGAATATCACTCACATATTCATGTAATATTCATACATACATGATAAATGATAAAAAATACTTTCCATTTTATCTTATGAGTTATTATATTGAACCTAAGTCTATAGGTAATCAATGATTAATTTTATATCTTGTTTAATAAGGTTATATGGATGAATCCTATAAAAGAATGTATGAGGAGAAGTGAATTAATATAATATCTATATAAATCTATAAGACTTTTATAAATTGAATGTTACTATGTGGAAAACCTAGGAAACATTCCCAAGTGATTATTAATTATTAACCCTTACACCAAAAATTGATGAACTTATAGCTTCTAATTAATTTTAAAGGCTTGTGGGTTAACTCACCTAAACAAAGTGACTAATTGTTTGTCCTCAAGGTCTCCCAGAAACGTGCCATCGGGTTAGATGACATGAAATTTATTAATGTGTCAAAACACATCATAAATGATCTATAATGGGAAACATTAACTCATTATTGTGATCTATATGAAAAAAATGAAATGGACTATTTGTTTGTCCAATTCTGATTCCAGATTGAAAATTTATGAAAAACACCTACATGGAGGATGTTCCAGGCCATGTGGTGGCCCTTAAGCATTACACATGGTATGGATATAGGGATAAGGGAATATCCTAGGACACCCAAACATAGATAATGTGATAGTTCAAGGCACCACATGTGCTCCACCACCCAGGTGTTGTTATAGTGAACCCAACCCACAACCACTACCCGCATAACCAATTAGTCAAAAAGTTTGAAGGAGGTTGACTCACATTTCCCAATACTATAGAATAATGCTGGGATAGCTTCGATGTAACATGTAAGGTCTAGTATTTCATTCTATCTAAATATATTTCCTAGCCCCCAAGACCAGACTCTTCACCCACCAGATGGTTGACTAGAGCTTGGACAATCGGTTTTCTCCCATCCACCTATCAAGTATGGTTTATTCAATACTAAATAACTCACCCTTCCTTAGATGAAACCCTAGCCTATTCTTATCCCCAGGATACTACCATCCACTATTATTGTCCATCTATTTGCACATATCTATTCATCTATTCTACTCTACCTTTTTATGCCACCCTATCATCATCATCATGCTCATATAATATATATGAAAATCTCTAATTTATTGATCCATAGATTTCCATTCAACCACCACCAAAATCCTATGGCACATTCTTGTTTATCATTTCAAACTCTCTATTTATAGTTACAAAGGTCTGTGGTGGTATATTTTAGACCTAATTTATATTGTGATGGTGAATAGGTTGAGTCTGGGAGGAGATATGGGAGATAGGTAAGACACGAGAGAGGTAGGAGGGGTTTGTTTAATGACCTTAACCTTAATTTCCTAGAGCCAAAGCCAAACTTTATTACATTGGAATGAATAAAATATTCCAATAAAAAAGGAAAAAATAATTTAGTAATTTTAGAAAACCAAATTATACATATGGAACCTTTTTTACATTTGGAATCGAAAATTAAATTAATACATAACAAAATCTATTAATAGGCACCCTTGAAAACTCATTCAAAGATATCTTCTTCATAACTTGAGGAAAGGATACAAATAATGGTGAGCTAAAATGATCAATAAGGTTCAATTATATTGGAATCCATCATGAATCAATAATTTAAATCATGATGTATTGGTAGAAAATTGAATTCACATTCCACATAAATAATTGGATAATGCATAATCAATAAAGGAAGGTAAATAACTTAACACAAATGCCATTTAATCAATAAAATGATAATGAAACGAATCCCTAGATTTTTTTCATAGTAAAAACCTCATGGATAATAATAGATAAAATATGAAATGAATGAAATGACTAATTATTGTACTTTATGTTTCCTAGGAACATGATACCTTTAAAGTCAAAATATATTTTCAAGATAGTTAAAATCCACTGGGTAAAAAATCATATGATATGGATAACTAATTCATATCATGAGACAAACGACGCATCAAGGGTATATCATTAACTAGGACCTACCCATGTATTTAGGTTAAAATAATTAATTATATATCTATTAATCAATTTAATTCATATATAATGTTCTTTATCAAATATCTGTATTGAGTGAAGGATATAGATTTATCAATATTTCCCCAATTAATAAATACATTAAAATTAAACACTGTATGTAAAAAATGGTATGAGGTTTAATAAATAATCATTTACATTAGAAAATAATATGGATTTTAAAGATAAATTTAATGTCCAATTAAAATTAATTACAATAAAGTGATTGTTTTAAGAGAAAGTTTACAATCATAAAAGAAAGCGTGACTATAGAATAACTTTTACCGCATGGTAATTTTCAAGTCAATTACCCTTGGAAGAAATAATTAAAATTGGAACATAAACAACCATGAATTATAAGTCAAGATATTATATTTCAAAGTGGTATAATACACAGCACATAAAAGATAATTGGTGCGTAATAACAAATAAGTCTCAATAGAAAGTAAATTGAGATAAAGTCCCTTACCTTACACTTCCTTTTGATTGAAACCTCAATAAAATCATTTATAATGGCTTTATTCGTTTTTTAATGTATAAATTAACTATATTAACATTTATAACATCACATATGATCCTTTTATAACACTTTTTAACCTGTTTGTTAATAATCTTTCATTATTTTCATTTTTTTCGGTGTTAATTGCCATGTTTTTTAAGTATGTTTTGACTTGTTATTTTTTATTCCTATTACTTAGATAACGATATCATCACCTATAGAATGTAAAAAAAGATTTAAATATCATATATATTTATTTTATACTTATTTATAGTAATCTATAAATTTTGGTTATAGTTAATGAAATACAACGTTCATGGCGATGGAAGGTCATATGTACGCATGAATACTATTTCCATTTTATAATCGTATCGAAAGAAATAAATGTAAATGATATATATATATATATTAATTACAGTATCATTATTATGTCATGTATATCATATATTTTTTAAACCATCCTTAATACATTCTCTATAAAGTGTGAACGAATCACATCACTTCATGAGGCGGTAGTCCACCGTACACACGAACAACGTTATCGTTTTACCTGAAAATGGAAAGCATTAATGTTTTTGTTATATAATAATTACAGAAGTATAATGAAATCATAAATATCGTAAATATCACATATAAAATATAATTATATCTTTATTCCCAACCTTTAAAGTTGGTAAAAAAAATAACGACTTCAATTTGCAAGGCGGTAGTCAGCTGTACTCAGTAACGTTGATTTCATAACCGAATTTATTGAAGTGTGTGAAGTTATAGGTTATAAAATTTTCATAAAAAATCTAATTATATTTATGATACTGATTTTATTATATAATCATTGTACAATAATAATTGAAGGAGGTGGATAATGAAATAAAATAAAAATTCTTTTAGGAGAACATTACCTCTTTTCAGGTAACCTCATTAGGTTTACACTAAAAAATTATATGGTTTGATTTATTCCATAAATAGGGATTCTATGATTATTTTAGGGATTATAGAGAGTGATTTGGGGTGTTTTTTTATTATCCAAATGGCTTGACGGGTGTGAAGAAGGTGGGAGAGTGCGTTCTCTTTTATTGTTGAAGAGGTGTGTCATTCTTGTAAATCCTCAAAAGTATTCACTATTGGGAGGTATCCCTTACCTAATGGGGATCCAAAATTTAATAAAAATGGGTTTAGGGTTTATGTGGTCAATAAAAACATCTACTACACTCAAATTAATTATGTTTTATAAATTCATTCATTAACTTAGATGTTTCAATATTTTAACATTTTTTCATTATGATAACTAGTTTTATTACCAAAGTAATTTATACATTAAGGATAAATTAGAGTGATAATTAATATTAAATTTAGAAAATATAATATAAATATTATATCTAATTTATATGTTTAAAATAATATGTGCATTTAAAATAAATCTTAAAAAAATTGCGTTTAATGTGCAAAAATACCGCTTACACAATAACCACACTAACTATGTTGTTTAATATTTAACGGTCAATATAGCTATTATAATAAAAATATTATTTCATGAATGTATTGTATTTTATATTTATTAAAATTTAAAAATCATTTTATAGAATATAGTATTTTTAGTAATTTTTAATCAATTAATAAAATATCATTTATTATAAAATTACATTAATGTTAATTTTGACAGTATTTATTTAAGAATTTTAAGTAAAAATTCATCTATAAAAATAAATGATAAATTATTATGATGGAAATAGAATATTTATATTTCAAAATATTTTTTATAAAAAAAACCTATGCTATTTTTCTCCATTTCCAAAAGCATTATAGAAATTAAAATTATGAAAAAATATATTTTTTTCTTTTTCTTGAATGAACTTTTTATATGGATAACTTTTATAAAAAAGTGTCCTAAGAAATATATTTAGATCCTAAAGTAATAATATTATAAATATGTTAATAAAGTTTCTGTTGAAAAAGTGTTTGTTCATTTTACACTGTATATTATAATTTTAATCGCTATGTAAACTCGTTTTCTCATTAATCACTATAATTAATTTTAACTGTTTCAATAATAATTTTGGTCTAAAATTAAGAAGAAATAATTTTAAATTATAAATTAATCTAATTACAAATATATAATACATTTTTTCAAATTTAATTTAAGGAATGTTTAGCATTTAATTTTAAATTAATCTGAGATATGTGATGAGAAAGAATATTTAAGGGTATAATGGAAGTTTATTAAAGAAAAAAGAAAACAATACAAGAAAAAATAAAAACAAGAAACACCAAATCAATAAAGCATGGTTAAGGTGAAAAAGAAAAAAACCAGATCAAACTAGAAATACCCATTAAAATAGGGTGGAATCAAGATTTCAAGCAGAAGAAACTAAAAACTAGCCGTAGTATATGAACAAGGAGTCGCTCATCCCCTACCTCTCCAGCTGCCGTTTCCATAATTGAGGTTCATACTGATTCTGGTAAGCAATTATCTCTTCAGCCCCATTTTTTCGAAAGGATGTGTCAGCGCCGGTTGTGATCACAACGGCAAGATTATATCTGTTTTCGCCACTACTGTAGAAGCTTCCAGTGGCCCAGGCCAGCTACTTCCAACCTGTAGAAAAAAATAGAAGAAATCCTCTCCCAAATAAGAAAAAAATAATAAAACTAAGAAAAAACACCCCAAATAAAAAAGAAGAACACAAGGATGAAAAAATCCTTACAAAATAGCCACAAACAGAGATAAGATACAGCTTAAAAAAGTCAAAAAATGCAAGACTTGTCACGGACCTTTTTATGAAAAGGAAGGAGATCATCAAGAACTTGATCATACCAAACAAAATCAGCTCCATTAACACCTTTATTTTCCAGGACATCAGCAAAAAAATTGGCTTCTCTATAAATGTGAGTTATAATATGATTCAAGGACAAAATAGTCTCAAAATAATTAATCCAATGATTATTTAGATTTTAGGACAAGTGAGGAAGATCCATCCTTATGGTAGAAACAAAAACAGAAGAATCACTCTCAATACATAAATTATCCCAACCACTCTTCACAGATTGATCCACAACAATGATAATTCCAAGCATTTCAGTCTCAAGTGAAGAGGCAAAGCCACAAGGACCATGAAAACAACCAAGGACATCCCATTTATGATTCTTGAAAACAACACCATAACTAGAAATCCCCAGATTACCCCTAGAAGCACCATCTGAATTAAATTTTAACCAACCAAAAAGTGGTTCCTTCTAGAGAACTTCTAAAGTATCACACAGATGCTTGCAATTTCAATTAACACCAATCTGGTTCAGAACAGAAAAATCATGAATCGAGTTGAATCAAAAATGATTCCTAGGAATATCAATATTACGCATAGCAGCAAAAATAGCTGATGAAACCCCACTTACCGAGAAGGTAAATCTATCGTGAATCACCTTATTCCGAGAAAACCAAATAAAATGAAGGAGTTCAGTAGAGTCGAATCTAAAAAGATCCATTAATTGAGGAGAAAGGGAAATAGAATACCAGCCTTGAATGAAATGATGAATTGAAGACATATTAGGAATAAAGATTTTAAAAATATCAAAAACAGCCTTCTACATTGAAGAGGCATTAACACAACTAAGAAACAAATTATCAATATCTTCCCTATATTGATGAAAAAACACACATGAATAATAGAGACAGACATCACATTTTTCAAGGAAACAATCAGTGGGAAGCTTCCCATGATCCAGTCTCTAGGAAAAAGCTTCTAACAAGGCCTAATAAAGTTCATACGAAGATCCCTCATCCATTTAAAATCTATATTGCAAGATAGAGAATGACGATAATTTTTTTAGAAGTCAGTAAGCCATTTATTTCGGGTTCCCAAGCCCAAAAATCCTCTCTGTTAGAGAAACAGTAACTATTGATTAGAGTAACAATATGATTAGGTTGACCCCCTTATTATCAAGATGATCTTTAATCTTAGCATCCATATCAACAATAAAATCCTCATTCATCAAGGAAATAGGTAGGGGATAGCTAGTCTAATTGTCCTTCCAAAAGGATAAAGATGATTTCCTTGAAACAAGCCATCTGGAATGAGAGTCAATGGAGGAAAAATTGGATTTAAAAGCAGGCCAAACAGAATAATCAAGATGATTAAAAACCTCATTCCTGAGATTGTCCCTGAATTTATTACGGAGAAAGTATAGAGACTCAAAATTACTATTGAAAAGCCTCCAAATGAATAATGCTTATAAATAATCATTAAACACCTCAATATTTTTATTACCAAAACCGCCAACATCATAGTGTTTACAAAAATAATTCCAAGAGACCATATCTAATTTCTTCTCCAAGATATTGCCACTTTAAATAAATTTTTAGTAGAAACATTAGTGCTCTTGATGGGAGAGATCAACCACTTAAACACCATGAAATAATAAACAAACTTAGAAATGATCACAACCCTAACCAAGAAAAACCGACTCGCCAGGGAAAGGGACTTACCCTTCCATGTACAAGATGTTGTCTGATTTTAAAAATAATATCAGAAAAATAACAAGCTTTATGCCTCCCCCAAAACATAGTAACACCCAAATATGTAAAGGGAAAAACACCTTAATGAATACCCAAATACCTGATAATTCCCATATTCTTATAAATAGGGAAATTCCTACCAAAATAAACAAAATACTTATTCCAAATAATCTATTTCCCAGAGAATTTTTCATAATGAAAAAGACATGATTAATATTTTTAATATTTCTCTTATCCCCTTTAGTGAAAAGAATAATATCCTCAGAATACAACAAGTGAGTGGGAGCAACAAAACCTCAACAGCACTAATAGACTATAGTTTCCCATTTCCATCATTAATAGAAATTAATCTAATAAGATAATCCTATGCAATGGAAAAAATAATGGGCGAAAGAGGGTTACCTTGTCTGACACCTCTAGAACAAAAAAAGAAGCCCTCATGGGAACCATTAACAAGGACAAAGATACAAGCTGACTCAAAAATTATTTTAACCCAATTAATGAAAACATCATCAAAACCAAAAAAACATAGAACCTTATAAATGAAATTATAATTTATAGTATCAAAAGCTTTCCAAACATCCAACTTAAGAGCAATATTAGCACCCCTTGTGGATTTCTTAAGAAGGTCAAAATATTCTGAGGCAATAATAAGAAAATCTTGAATAGGCCGACCCTTAATACAACCAAACTAATTAGGAGAAACAATCTTACTAGAAATATAGGACAACCTCATTGCCAAGATTTTGAAAATAATTTTAAAAATTTTATTGATCAGGGAAACTGGTATGAACAAATGAATCTCATTATCATTCTTCATCTTTGGAATGAGGGAAAGGAATTGAGCATTCAATCCATGAGTAAGAGAACCACCTTTAAAGAAATGAGTAACCAACCTGCAAGCATCATCATGAATGACGTCCCAATATGTCTAAAAGAAAAAATTCCCAAAACCATCTAGACCCGGGGAGCTGTCAGACTTTAGACTAAAGGCCACTTCCTTGATTTCAAAGTCAAAAGGGATAGATGTAAGGTTGGAATTATCCTCTTGATTAACAAGAGTCAGAATACTACTCTCCACTGGATCAGTAAGAGGGACATAACCGGTAAATAGATCCTTAATATAAGTAGCAATATGCTCAGAAATATCCTTTCTATTGTTGAGGACATTATTCCCATTTCTAACCAAATAGATAGGCCTTGATAATTTCCTAATTCTCTGCAAAGAAATGAAAGATTTAGAATTTCTACCCCCATATCTCAACCAATTATCCTTAAAATTGTCTCTTTGCAAAAAAATTTTGATATTAAACAAACTATTAATCTTGGAAACCAGATGAGTCTCACCCAAAACATCATTAGATAAGTCATTTGAAGAATTCTTCTCCTTCATTTGTTGAAGAGATTCCTCAAGAGAGGAAATTTCAGAATCAAGGGAACTGAAATAAAATTTACTCTAGAATTCCAAATTTCTTTTAAAGAGTTTGAACTTGATAAAACAAGCAAAATAATTTAACCTACCATTCAACGAACTCCAAGTTTGTTTGACAATAGTTCTACATTCAGGATGATTAACCCAGGATTTATTAATTCTAAAATGCAAATGAGGTTTGGGATCCTTACTCACAAGGTCAACAAAAACAGGATGATGATTAGAGTTGATTCTAGAAAGAGTCATACAAGAAATAGAACCCCAGAAATCAAGACAAGACTCATTGACAAAAGCCCTATCAATTAAACTAGCAACAAATCTATCCACAAGTTTCCTATACCAAGTATACTTATCCCTAATAAGATTAACTTCAATCAAACAATTATTATCAATAAAATATTTGAAATCTCTAGAAGAAATGACATTAGTCATGGCTACAATATTATAATCATAATTCATGATGGTGTTAAAATCGCCAAAGATAGACCAAAGACCATAGATAAAAGAGTTGAGAGATCCAATATCCATCCATAAATTCCTACGACCCTAATAAAAGTTATGGGAAAAAATAAAAGAGCATAAATTTTGGAACCCTTAAAGATTGAAGGATCATGTGACATACTGATCAGTATTAACTATTATGGAAATATGAGACAAAGAAAAATGAGCCAAAACCCATAACTGTTTAATATTAGATGAGGTTCTATTGGATTCCACAAAATGAAAAAAAAGATTTTCACAATTAGAAATATTGGGAGATAAAACTATTTTGGGTTTGGATAAACCAATAAGAAGGGGCCTGTGTTTTAGAATGAAGAGCCTAAGGGACCTCATGGTATCATGATTGGCCAATCCCTGACAATTCCAGAATAGAAGCTTCATTTAAATCTAAGACCGGGATGATTTCCCCCTTTTTTGACCCCCACATTTACCTGTTTTCCAGACTTAGGAGGCCTTCCATCATTTCGCTTAGGACTAGAGACCCCTTGCATAAGATCACTTATATTCAAATTGCTGGTGGTTCCTTTTACATTTTTAACACTAATAGTGAGGATTTCAATTGGACCACTGGATGAATCAGGAACACCCATATCCCACACTATCACATCACCAACAGGAACCTCAATTTCCTCAACCAGTTCAACAGTACCACCAAAATAAAAAGGGACCCCAATCACCCCCTCCGAAGAAGAAGAATATGGCTTGAAAGAAGCAGGTTCCACTACCTTTATAGCAGAATCTGCAATAGCAGAATCTGCAATAGGAGAAGCAGGATCTCCAACCACCTGAAAAGGGGAAGTGAAGGGTGTAATAACAGGATCAAAAAGGACCTATGTAATCCCATAATTCTCACTATCCTAAAAAGAAACCACAAGCGCACAAATATTATCCTCCAAATCCTACCTCAATAAACAATCATCAATCTCATTTTCTAAAAAAATAACCATGTCATAAATCTCAGAAGATATATTCTGATCCAAAATGTGATCCTCTATGCACATAAATCCACCATAATTATCCAATTCCTGACCAATCTTAGCAGGAGGACTAGGTAGATCAGGAATCCTACCTTCTTCAACGTCGTCATAGATATCTGCCCAATATTTATTAGAAGTAACTATAAACCTGGAAGGACTAGGTATATCCTTTGAGGGACCCTCCATTTCCACGAAGACCTTCTTTTTTTATTCTGATTAACATCCTTCCAATCCTTCTCTTTGGGAACCTCATTAACTTTCTTTTGAAGCATCCTACAGTTCACCACAGAATGTCCAACAATCTTGCAAACCTCACAAAAATAATGAACACGTTCATATTCTACTATAACATCAATCATATTACCATTAGCAGTCAAAGTTACATTATCTGGTCTTTTATTTTACAGGTTAATATCAACCAGAATTCTAGAAAAATAACCAAGATCCGCCTCCAAATTTTTCTGATCCATTCTAATAGGAGTGCCAACACACGAGCCAAGGTCATTAAGGATCTTAGGATTCCAATACATCCAATTCAACCCATGAAGTCTGATCCATATTTTGTAATTGGTTTACTTAAGGTTAAAGGGATTAAAATTAACATCTCATTCGGATAATCTCAATGCACTAGGTTTGAGATGTAGGTTTCCAAAATCCCATGCTCTATTAAAATCATCCCCTAATTGAAAAATGTGATGAAAAAAACCCCTTCAAATAGGAATCAATTTCCATTTACTAAAACCCCAACAATGATATATTCTATTTTTATGATCAATGTTAAAATAGGGTTTACCACAGTTGGAATAAATAACACGACCTAGAATTGAAAACATACAAAGATCAATACGTTGTTGCAAAGCCTCCAGATCCGCAACTTCAGAAAAACCACCATTCCCAAGTCTGGTAATCTTAAAGGAATGAGACATACCTCTTTTTCTCAGATCATAAGAACCAGAAAGTAGTTCAGAAAAAGAAACACCTTTCTTTCTCATCATAGAGAAATCTACAGGATTTAATGAAGATCCAAGACCCTTAGGTGAGATCCGATCATCTGTGAAAGCAAACTCCCAATTAGGATTGAACGAACTCATGATGGGAATCAAATAAGACTCCAGGAGTGTGTGGAAACACCATTTCTAAGTTTAAGATAATGTTCCGTCACTCTCGCCACTCTTTTCGATCTCTCCATCCTCTCACCTAGTCATGAAGAATAGGTTTTTGGTTTAGAAATAAGAAAATCAAGATTTCTAAAGTGAGAATGTTCAGAAGATTATAATATTATTTTATCCAAATAAAAAATGAAATTGATCCCAATAAGCAAAATTAAATTCATTGATATAAAATTTAAATAATATTACTCTAAAATAAATTTAAAATTTTATTTAACATACTAAAAAATTTAGATAAAAATTCAGTTTTCCATTAAAATTCAATATTTTTCACTATTCATCAAAAAATGAAACTTCTCAAAAAAATACAAAAACTTAGCACTATGATAATTTTAATATTACACTTTAAAAAATGAAGTTTATTTTATAAAATAAAATTTTAAAAAGTTTCGTATTTTATTTTTTAAACAAGTGTGCCATTAAAAGGAGGCAAAACTGCCTTTAGAAAAATGCAATATTTTATGCAAAAAATTGATTTGTTCTTATCTTATTCCTATAGAATATATTGGATGAATTAAAAAATATTTTATTAAACATATACTATATAAATTTCCTTAATATAATCAAATAATAGTACATAATTTAATTTATTAAGATAAAAGTACTTTGGTGCATATTCATTATTTTTATTAAAAACTTTCTTTTATATTCATTCAGTTTTAATTTTCATTTATTATTAATTAGTACCAAATAAAATAAACCATATATTTTCATAATTTAGTTGATACTATTCCAAATTTACAATTCAATTTCTATAAGATAAATGTGATTTAAATAATAATATTAATAGTATTCGGTAAAACTCGATCTTGTGTGTAACGTAAGCTATCAAAGAAAGTCATTGTTGCATGTAACACGGGATAAATTAGTGTTACCTGCATTATAAGAAATATCATGGATTTAATTTATTTTAAATAAAAAATATATTTTATGAACTCAGGATGTTATATTCTTTTCTATTCTTGGTGTTGCGTGTCATACACGCTATTGAATAAAATGTTATTATTTTTGAATTTTGGGATGTTACATTCTCCCAAAATTAAATGAATTGCATCCTCACAATTTAAACTATATATCAATTGTCTAGGGTTTAATATTGGAAAATTATTTTTTATAAAAAAAACCACATCATAAATGGTTTTAAAAAAATACTCTTAATATGATATGAAATGAAGTATAAAGTTCATCTAGAATAATCACATAACTAGGTTTCTGAGTATGAGAACATAGGTGGGAAATGAAAACATGGGCATGGAAGAGAAAACCAGAACCCAAATACCTATAGAGAGTAATTGAGGTAATTGATCATAAAAAATCTAGTGCTAAATATAAATTTATGTGACTCAAATCCACAATCTATGATGATCTAAAAGACCATAAGTTCTACATAAATGAAGCTATTAAGATAACATTTTTATTTCAAGATCATTTTCCTAGAGTTGTGGAATTATTTCACTACATAAGAATGTATGGAGATATACTCACTTGATATGTTTATATTTAATAATCATATTTTTAACTTTTTCCTATGATTCAATAAATTTAAAATTTATACCTTACTCTAATAAATGGATATCCAAAAATTAAATTGTATACCAGAAGCACTATAATTTTCCTTTAATAGATCATATAATCCATAAAAGAGTATAATGATATTCCTACTTCCCTTAAAAAACTAAAATTCTTAGAAAACATTATCCAATAAATCTTAAAGTTAGACTAAATAAATTCTATAAATGGTTAACCATATGACCCATCCAAAATATTATGATCCAAAACATTAGAAAGATTGTTACAAAATTTCTAAAAATGATTTTATCAATAATTAGTTCTAATGTAGTTACTAGTATCCAATTTATTTTATCCATATTAATAATCTCTTTATAAAAACATAATTATCTCAACATCTTGAACATATTAAGCATTATATTTTCCTTGAACATGTGTTTTCAAAAAATTTCAACTTGCTATAGAATCACTTTTTTGTGTACCATTCAACATCTATGCTCAAATCCTAAATGAAACAGTACTAAAATAAAATCCTTATATATTTCATAATTTTTATGATGATAATATTATCAATAAAATATTTTCACAACATATTTCAAGTATCCAAATACATAATCATATTAATCATTCCACTTTTGTTTTGTTAATATAATAATCTTGACCTTGATCCATTATATTCTTCTGATGTATATTTCCTTAATGCTTATGGAATTCATTTATATAGTGCCCTAATATCATTTCATTTGAAACACTTAATATATATGTTTTCTCTCTTCCATTTTTATTATTTTTCTTGGTGACACTTTTTCTATACTTATAAAAAACTCAATATCCCTTCAAGCATTTACCATGGAGATTCTTTCAACAGTAATCACATGTAGAGAAATTTTTATTTCCATTATTCAATTTATCCATTATTTACTCCTCCATCCTCTTCTTTTTCTTGATTCCCTTTTAATCCCTAACAAATGGATAATTATTTCTATATCTTGATAGTATATTAAATTATTTATTCATATGGAGAAAAATATTTAGAGACCATTTTTCCTTAGAGACTTTTCTTAATACCTTTAAATAAATAATAAATCATGCACTTTTGTTGCATATGTAATCCGTAGCACACCTCAACAACCTTATAAATGCATCTTCATACTCTGAAACACCTTCTTCTTCCTATTTATTTAAACAATGAAACATTATATTTGTATGGGTTTTTTTCATGAGTGAACTATTTTTCAAATAATATCCCCCTAAAAGCTTTAAATTACTTTAGTTCTATTTACTTGTCCTCCTCGGTATTATGGATCAACAACCACCATTGGTCAATATATCTATTGAGAAAATACACTACAAGTGTAACCTTTTCTTTTTCACCACATTTCAATTCCATAAATATCTTATCTAAAGACTTAATCTATTACGTAGGTAGCATTGAATCATTAGTCCCACTAAATAGTGGGACCTTTATCGCCTAAAGTGATCCATAATGAGAGAATCCAATTGTGGAACATGTTCCTAAATCTGGGAAAGGGTATTTTTCATAATATTTGATAATATATCCCTAACTTACTCAATTAAAATACTAGCTATATTGGATTTCTTAGTAGTGAAACCTCTACATTAGCCATGAGTATTGATACACTTCTTCCTACCATATGCCATTTTGAAATAATGCCATATACTAGATTAGATCAGAACATTATGTAACATAATTTTTAATCCTAAAACTAGTGAAATACATATCATAAATTTAAAAATGTATCCATAACTTATCTCATATTCATAAACATGGTTTCTTCAGTATAACTTTACTTTTAAATATTTCAAAATGTTTTGTAATGAAAATGTGAATTATCCTAAGAATATCCCCCAAGAGTTACAAAACTATTTTATAGTAAGGCTTGTTTTTGTGTATTAGGTTATTCTCTATTCAATATATATGTACTCTTTTATAAGGTATTACCCCTAGGTACATCAGTACTAGAACCCCAACCACTTGTTGTATTTGGACAGATATATATTTCAAAGAAGACCCACATAATCTATACATTATCAAAACATTACCATGTTCTTATATCCATATCATCAAATTCAATCACAGGGTTATGTTCAATAATCTATTATTTCCTAAATCTATTTCCTAGGTTTCTACTAAAATTTCTTTGATACGAACAATAATAACTCCAACCCCAATAGCCCGAAGTTGTTGACTTATTTTATAAAATTGTTATAGATATAAGACTCAAATCCAAAAGGACTATATAGTTTTGAAGTATTTGAAAAATATATTATATAAATGGTGCCCTTTTTTAATTGGGAATGAAAAAAACACAATACATAACAAAATATATTAATTTGAATCCTTGAAAACCTATTCAAAGATTTCTTCTACATAACATGGGGAAAGAAAACAAAATAGAGTGTTTCTAAATAATAAATGAATATTAATTATAGTGTAGGATATCATGAATCAATAATAATAATCAACATGGAATGTTATACAACTAAATACACATTTCATATAAATAACCAAATAAGGAATAATTAATATAGAAATGAAAATAACTGAGCACACATGCCATTTAATCAATAAATGAGGATGAAATGAATCCATATATTTTTTCATAGTGAAAACATCATTTATAATAATTATTGAAATCTAAAATTCATTAACTGATTAACTATTTGGAATCATGTTTCCTTGGGACACGATACTTTTACCATCAATATTTATTCTCAAGAGAGTTTAAAAGTACTCAGTAAAAAACCATCTGATTCATCTCATGAGACAACCAATGCATTGAGGAGAAATCATTAACTGGTCCCCACCCATTTCATTAGGTGAAAATAATTCATCATATATCTAATAATCTATTCAATTTATAGACACCAATCTATATCAAATATTCTTATTAAGTGAATGTTACAGATTTATCAGTATTCCCCCAATTAATCAATATCTTTCATTGCAAAAACCATATGTAAACAATGGGACAAGGTTTAGGAAATATTTATATCTGTTACAAAAGAATATGTATATTCAAAATAAATTTAATTTCTAATGAAAAATAATTACAATAAGGTGATTTTTTAAAGAGAAAGTCAACAATCACAAAAGAAAGTGAGATCGTATAATAACTTTTTCCACTTGGTAATTTTCATATAAAATACCCTTGGATGAAATAATTAAAATTGGAACATAGAATACCATGAATTATGAATAATTATATTACATGTCAAATGGAAATAATATACACCACATAAAATTTATTTGGTGTATAAAAAAATAAGTCTCAATGGAATGTAAATTGAGAAAAAATCCATTACCACACGCTTCCTTTTGGATAAACACTCTTTAAACACCTATATTATTATTTTAATAAAGTTATTAAATTAATTAATAACCATATTAATATTTATAATATCATATTTCATCCTTTTATTACACCTTATCACCTGTTTTTTAATAATCTTTCATTATTTTAATTATTTTGGATGTTAATTGCCTTGTTTTTCATGTATGTTTTGATTTATTATTTTTATTCAATTTAATTTGATCATTCTTTAATTATCTAAATATTGTGAACCATGATGTAAATATAATATATATTCATTATATTTTTATTTAGAGTAATCTATAAAATTAGGTGATAGAAAATGGAATACACCGTTCATCGTGATGGTAGAGCATATGTACGCATGAACATTGTTTCCATTTTCTTATCATAATGAAAGAAAACGTAAATTACATATATATATATATATATATTATAATTAATGTATAATTATCATATCATATACATATATATCACTTATTTTTTTTGAAATTTCTTTAGTACATTCCATGTAAAGCATGAACAAATCACATTACTTAGCGAGGTGGTAGTCTGCATTACACACGATTGATGTTATTGTATTCTCATAAAATGGTAATCATGAATTTATGTGATATATAATAATTATAATGAAATAAAAAAAGTACAAATATCATATATATCATATATAAATTGTATTTTTATCATTATTCTCAACCATGAAAGGTGGTAATGGAAAAACAAAAGACACTGGTTCACGAGGCGTAGTCCTCTGTACACACAAATGATGAATTTGTAAACCATTTGATGGAAGTCTATAAATTTTAGGTCATAAAATTTTCATAAAAACATATAATTATATTTAATATACTGATTTTATTTTATAATAATGTTATAATAGCAATTAAAGGTGGTGGAGAAGGAAATAAAATAAAAACGCTTTTAGAAGAACATTACCTCTTATTCAGGTATCCTCATTTGGTTTAAACTAAAACCTTCTAAGGTTAGATTTATGCAAGAAATAAGGCCTATATGATTATTTGAGGTATTTTGAGGATTTATTTGTGTAGGTTTTGTATAAAAAATGGATTGAGGGGTGTAAAGAATGGGGAGAGTGAGTTCCCTTTTATAGCCGAGGAGGAGTGGTGTTCTTGTAAATAATCAAAGGTATTCACTATTGGGATGTCTACCTTACCTAATGTGGCACAAAAAATTGAATAATAATAGGGGTATGAGTTTATGTATTTCATAATCACCTCCAATATAAAAAAATAATTTTTTTTAATTTTATTCATTAACTTCTATGTTTCCTTATTTTACCATTTTGGTTTTATTTTTCAATATGTTAACTAGTTTTATAAACAATGTAATTTATAAATTAAGAATAAATTGGAGTAAAATAAATTATAAAATTTATTCCCACTTATTATATATATTTTATATAATTTATAATATATAAATTCTATATGTTTTGAAAATTAATCCTAACACAAGAGAAAGTACTGTAAACAACAGAGCTTAAATCGTAACCATGCTAACCGAGTATTTTACTATTTAATGGACAATATAGTTATTATAATATAATATTTGGTATATGAATGGAACATATTTGATAATTATTAAAATTTAAAAATCACTTGAGAGAACATATGATTTTTATTACTTTTAAATAACTTAATAAAATATCATATATTGTAAAATAACATTAATTTCAATTTTGACATTATTCATTTAATTTGAATTTAAAAATATCAGGAAAATAATGAATTTTTAATATTTTAAGTTCCAAATAGTTTAATATGAAATTTTATTCTCAAAAAATAAGACAAAATAATAATTAATTCAATTTACTTCACATTTAATATTTGTATTATTATTTATTTTATTTTATTGTTAACTAAATAATTACTCTATTGATGTTTGATAAGAATTTTAATCAACCAATTCATCTCTAAAAATTAAATATAAATTATTATGATAGAAAAAACTTATTTATATTTAAAAATAATTTTTATACCCGAAATTATGTGGTGTTTTTCACTTTCGCAAATAATTATAGAAATTAAAAGTAACAAAGGAGTCTTTTTTTTCATTTTCTTTAAATAATTTATTTTATGGGCCACTTTTTGGAAAACGAGTCCAAAAAATCATAGATTTTGCATCGAAATTTATAAAATGAGAAATATTTCTAGTAAATTGGTGTTAGTTTTTGTTTATTTTCAAAACTTTTATCCTAAGATTAATTACTAAGTAAACTCATTTTCTCTTTAATCAATATAATTAATTCTAACTGTTTACAATAATAATTTTAGTCAGAAATTAATATGAACTAATATTAAATTAAAAGGCATTATTATTCCATATATTTATTCCATTTTTTTCAAATTAAAATCTCATAAGTGACAATATTAAATTTAAAATTATACCCGAAAAATGATGAGAAAGTTGGTTTTTAAAGAATGAATGCTCAAAATTTTACAATGTTTTTATATCCTAAATTAAATATGAAATTGATTCTAATGAAATAAATTATATTAATTGGTATAATAATTAAGTATTTTTACTTTAAAACCATTTAAAAATGTTCAATAATATTATAAAAAATTTAGCTAAAAGCCAGTTTTCAAATAAAATTCAATTTTTTCACTATTCATCAAAAATGAAACTTCTTAGAAACAAAACAAAATTCACCCTTAGATAATTTTTATATTAAAATTTAAAAAATGAAGTTAATTTTATCAAATAAAAATTATAAAAGTGTGAAAATTTAGTTTTAAAATAAGTGTTCCATTAAAAAGTGGAAAAACTACCTTTAAAATAAATACAGTTTTTTATTCGTAAAATTGGATTTATTTTTATCTTTTTCCCATAAAATATATTGGATGACCGAAAAATAATTTTATTGAATAAATATTATATAAATTTAATTATTATCATCAACTAATATTAATTAATTTAATTTATTAAGATAAAATTCTATGGCACATAAAAATAGTTTTTCATAAAAACATTTCTTTTATATTCAATTTGTTTTTATTTATCTTTTCTAATAAATTAGTGACCAATTAATTCAACCATATATTTTCAAAATTCAGTTAATACTATTCATAACCACTAATATAACAAGTAGGAGATAATTTTTATTTAAATAATAATATTTATGTATTCTGTAAAACACAGTCTTACATGTAACACAAGCTATCGAAGTGAGTCTTTGTTACTTCTTATGCAAGATACATCAGTGTTACGTGAATGGAAAGCTATATCATAGATAAAATTTATTTAAATTATTAAATATATTTTAATGTCTCAGGATGTTATATTCTCTTACATGTTTAGTGTTTCATGGCATACAAAATATTGAATAAAATGTTATTCTTTATAATTTTAGGGTGTTATAGTTTTATCGTGGTTTGGGAAGCCCAACCACCTGTATATAATTCACCACATTTGTGGAAGGGACACCTCTTCCAGGATACATCGAGAACATAATATCCAATCTAATATAAGACTTTTAGTTGATGATTTTATATCCACTCAATTTCATTACCAATTATCTTTATTTGAGAAATAGTGAATAAGATATTTTATTTACATAAAAAATTCTAATATATTTTTTATCATGAAAATTTTCATAACAAATTATGTGAAAAAAATTATATAAAAATTAATAAAAAAGTGAAAAATATAAACCGAATTTATACCTTGTGGGATGGGGGTAACATACTCATCCATTATCATTTCTCAAATGTCCTCCAATTTCTGTTCTAAAATAATTTTCAAAACACATAATATCATCATTATAGATAATTAAACAATTACATGAAGGTTAAAAATAGGTATAAATGAATCCCAAAACATGATCTTTAATAATGAAATCCGTAGCTAGTGGGGAGGGATGAGGCCTGACCCCTAGGGTGCCATGGTGTATGAGTTCATTTTGGTCTTGTAATCCCATCCATAGGGAATAAATTAAACAACTCATTAAAAATAAACTCCTTCGAAATAACCTTAAAACTTATCCAAATGGTAAAAATATGATATAAGATCAAAGTAATGGTTATAATTTTTTTTCCTGGACATTTACTTGGTTAATGTTACTATTTTATAGTTTAATAGGCTATGTATTTAAAACTCAAATATTTATCAAAAAATTCTCATGAAGATCAATGAAACCGAGCCAATGATCACTATAACAAATGAAAACACCAATAAGAAAATAAAATAAAAATTATTATCTTGATACATGTGTAAGATAAGTCATTATTTTTGAAAAACTAGGGTTATAACAAAATCCCTATCCTAAGGCCTCTCAGTAATAATATTTTAAGATACTAATGATGTAATGATCCAGACCTGAGTAGCTCCGAGCTGGTAGTTACATTATTACAATAGAAGTAGATATAAGGTATCACATTCTGAAGGGATGAATAGTTTATTATTCTTTGAAAATTAATACATAATTGAAATTAACGTTACATTTTAAATATAAACTACACAAAGTGTTTTATTTTAGAACACCATTATTTCTCATAGCAATCCTTGCATATTAATTTAAAAACACTTCCTGTTATCTATGGAAAATAAAAAATATTAAGGGGGTGAGATCATATGATCAGTAATGGTAAGAATATAATGGAATATATCATGAATAAATAATCATAATAAATATTCTAAGGAAAATAAATGAAACACATATCATTTAATCAATAAACTGAGCATAATATGGTAGCAAGAAATAGAGATCAAATAAGTAAATTTAAATAATCACATAAGATTGAAACTTATAAATGGATGTTATAACCAATAAATTAATTACATGTAAATAACTGATCACATAATGTGTAGATGCATAATACTGGATATCTAAAACTGTCAAGACCTTTCATAGGACAATTTAAATCAATGGTTAGAAACCCATCTTTTTTTGTAAGAAATTTTTTCTCATGAGACATGTTGACTCATAGAGGGGCTATCTATAACTAGGTCACACCCAAAATTTAATATGTCCAATTCATTTATCATATGAATGGAATGAAACATAATCAATATAAATATTTATATTTAAAAATTTACATGTTAAATGTTAATACTTACCACAATAAAATAAAAAAATTCATAAACCATCTAGAGTAATATAGTGTATGGTAATAAAATTGTACATCCTCAATCAAGTTGATCATGAAACATTCAAATAAATAATAATGATGATATAAATACATCATATCCTAAATGTATCATAAGTAAAATAAATTTTTATGTCATTCATGAAATGAATATACCATGAAAATTTCGTTAAAGCATTTTTGAGGTAAATAACCATTAAACATTGTGAATATTTCTAAAATAAAAGGTTCAATTTTTTTTGAAAAATAATTTATTTTAAAATAACCTTAGAAAACATGTAATATAATTTTTAAAACATATATAGTTAATGATGGTCGAACATTTCATTCATGTCATACATCTTGAGAAAAATATTCCTTTTAAAACTTCAGAAGAATCCAAACATGCCTTATTTTGAAAAACACATGAATACCCATTTAAAAATGTTAAAAAAGTATTTTTAAACATTTTTAGAATGCATAAATTTTGATGGAAAACAATTTTCGACCGAAGAGAGAAATAAAGTTAGATTTTTTAAAAACATTGTCTCGATCATTTTAAGTACTAAAGATTGGTAAATGGTAATATTACATGAAAAAGTCCATGAATAAATATAGTATAATAAAATATATTTATTTTAATATATAAATATCATATAATTACCCCAAGGTAAACTTAAACAAAAATAATCTTTAATAATGATGAAATTGTTAAATAAACCATTACAACTTTGTTAAATTTTGAATCACAACCCCGTGAAAGAAATAACTTCAAATTAATTTTCTAATATCATGAATAGAAATATGTTAATGATATAACATATAAAAAATTGAATTATATACACCACATAAATTAACAAGTGGTGAATACTGTGCATGTATCATAGAAGTGAAAGTGAGATGAGAAAGACTTACCATAGGTTCGACTTCCTTTATATGGGTCAAAAATTCATATATTATTAATATAGGTATATTATACATATATTAATAAACCATAATCATAAATATAATTCTATATATTCTTTAAATATATTATTTTATCACAATTTTATTAACAAGTCTACTAAAATCACTATTTCGGGTGATAATCGATTCATTTTTTATGTAAGTTTTAGTTTTGAATTTTTTAATTTTAATTTGATCATGAATAAATAATATAAATAATTTTAAACATGATATAAATATCATATATATACATTATATATTTATCTATAGTAATATATTAATGTCATAGATAAAAAATGCATTATATCGTTCATGGAGATGGTAGGACGTACGTACGCATGGATGCTGCTTCCATTTTTATTAAAGTTGGAATCTAAATAAAATTAAATATTAATTAAGATTTAAATAATAATAATTATTACATATATATAATTTATATTAAAAAAATATGTCTTTATTATCATCCATATAAAAAATAAAGGGAAAATATTTCACATCGATGTGTGGATGCGGTAGTCCACACATACGCATGTGTGAGGTTATTGTTTTCCAATGGATTATAAGATAAGAAGTTATATGTGATATTATATTTCCATGAGAATTTTTCCTTCATAAATATAACATATATGTATTAATATTATGCTTAATAACTTCCATGAAAAGCGTAATCTAAAAACGAATCACAATGCTCCGTGATGCGGTAGTCCGCCATGCACACGAACAACGATATCATATCCCACGAAGGATGGAAAGTAAGATGGTATATGTTATATGATAATTAAATAAATATAATAATTTAATAAATATAATATACATAAGTTAAATCTATCATTATATCCATCCTTTAAAGTTGGTGATTGAAAATTAATTACATTGATTCGAGAGTCGATAGTCCGTCGTACACATGATTAATGGTTTTATTTCCCATTTAATGGAAGTGAAGATGTATCTAAGTTATTTAATGAAAATAATAAAATATGAGTATATATAATATAATGGTGTTATTATATTACCATAGTTTAATAATACTATATATAGTTAGAAGAAGAAGTAAAATTAAAATGCATAGTTACAAACTTTACCACTTCTTTGGGAAACCACTTTAGGATTAAGAAAAATCATTTATTGATTGTATTTATGATCTAAAAAAATCCATAATTATTTGTGGGGGATTTATTTAAGGTATTTTATAATTTATTTTCTTAAATAATTTGTTGTGGAAGTCTGAAGAAGGGAGGAGAGGGGGTGGCCTTTTATAAATGGGGGAGATGACACACATGTAATTTTTGAAAATATAAAGTGATACCCACAATTTTTTCATTAAAAAATCATACAAAAATGTGTAATTATAGAACCATATATATTATATGGTTGAAATATTCCAATTAATGTGTTTTTTAAATATTTTATGTCACTTTTAAGCCTCATCTTCTTAAATATACCCCATGTAAACCCATTTTTGCTTTAACTGTGGTATTTAATTTTTAATTCTTCCACAATAATTATGGGAAAAAATTATTTTGACCTTATTAGATAATATAAATTATTATAATTACAAATATTTTATCATTTTTTTTCAAAATTAAAATTTGAAAACATTAAGAAATCAATTTAAAATTAAACTCTATATGTGACAAAAGAGCAATTACCCAAAGAGAAAATTCTTATTAGTATAAAATATTTTAATATCAAGATTTAAAATAAAATTGGTTATAATTACCAAAATTATTAAAATGGTAATATAATTTAACTAATTTTATGTTAAAAAAATTCAACATATAATTTAACTTTGTAAATAATTCCAACAAAAAGGATGTTTTCAATAAAAATCAGTATTTATTAATAATCATCAAAACCTTATCCTTTTCAAGAAATAATAAAAAATGATCAAAAATATAATTTTACATTTATATTTAAAAAATGAATTTTATTTTTTAAAATAAATATTATAAATTTGTTGAAAATTAATTTTAAATAATGTGCTTAAAGCGCGATTAACCTACCTTTCAGAAAAATACAATTTTTTAGAAAACATTTATTTCACATTCAAATGGTTATTTTTTTATTTATAATCAATAGATAACTATTTAATTTATTTATATATTTGTACAGTATATAATTTTAATTATTTATTTACTACTATTAATACCCAATATTTTAATGACTAGGTTATAACAGTCATGTTTAAATAATTATATTTTAACTGAGTGTCATGTTTCATGAAAACCAGATGTTACGTGCATTGAAAGATATAAAAGTGATTGAATTTATCTAAAAATAAATATATTTTTAAATAATGGGGTGTTACATTCTCTTATATTATTAGTTATTTGTTTTCTATATCCTATTGAATTTGATATTCACTTTTAAAATATTAATATATTACATTATACCCCATTAAATAAATTATGTCCTTACTATTTAATATTGATCTCAATAATCAAAATTTAAAAAATTTAAAATACCCTTTTTGAAACCCCACATCATAAAAAGGTTCAATAAAAAATTCCCTTGATAAGAGTGGAAGGGAATCGTGAAGGTCATCTGGAATAACACAAACTCAGTTTCCAAATAGGTGAAAATTGGTGGCTAGTGAAGATATGAACATGGATTAAATGTGCAAATAATTATGGAGATTGAAAGTGATAATTGATCAAAGAAATTTAATGATGTTAAAAATTTAATGAACACAAATCCATTAATCTGTATTGGATGAAAATTCCATCAATTCAACAAAAATGAATGTATTACGATAACCTTTTTTTCATCAATATCCTTTTATTAGAGTTGAGTAATTTCTTTACCATATAGATATATAACATATAAAAATATACTAAGTTGAAATAATAATATTTCCTAGGAAAAATTTCATCCTTTGTTTTTTGATTTATCTATTCCCACTTCATTTACTACTCTAAGAAATAAATATCAAAATTGAAATTTTAAGCCAGAATCACTTTTAACAAATCAATAGAATGACAATTCATTCCTCTTATATATAGATATTTTACAAAACTAGTATGTTTAGCCCAATTTATCCAATAAAACCCAATTTTCATATTATTCCATTGCATATATAGTTTACCATAAGTCTAATCCAAAATAATTCCATCCAAATTTAATATCCAAAACATTAGATGGAAGGTCCCTAAATTTACAAATTCCACTAAACATTAGATTCCCCAATTAAAATAATTTTTCTCTTAATGTCACATAATAAATAGGTAAATACCTTGATCACTGTAAAACCTAAATTAATACATGAATTATTCCAAAAATAAAATCTAAGGTTGTCGAATATATTCCATAAATTCAAAAATTCAATAAATTTTAGCAATGATGACATAATCCATCAAGTCACTAACCAATTTCATGGTCACTAATAACATCCCATAAACAATATTTATAATTATTATATCAACATCAAGAATTTATTAAGGGCTATATTCCCACAATAATGTTTTTCCCAAAAGATAAACTTTCCATTGAATCACTTTTCCTAGTCATCATTACCATTCAACATTTTCTCTCAAATCTATAATAAAAAGCACTATAGTACAATACTTATAGATTTAATAATTATTATAACCAAAATTTAATTTCTAAAATACATCTATAACATAATTATTTAATCCAAATACACAATAACTTCAATCAATCAACTTTTTCCACAATAATATCATAATCTTTACCTTCACCCCTTAGCTTCTTCAGAGGTATATTCCCAAGATGCTTAGGGAATGTTTTTGCATAATGACCCATCTCTATATAATTGAAACACTGAAAATTGGATACTTCTTTAACTCCATTTCAATCATGATCCTGGTTTATTTTATTTTGACAATTGTATCAAACTTCTATTCCCTTCAATCAATAATTAGGGTTCTTCTTTCCACAATTGTCACATGGGTGAAAATCCTTCTTTAAATTATTATCTTTATTAGTCTTTTTCTATTAAATTATATTCTTCTATTTTTTCCATATTAAGGAATAAAACATGGATAACTACATCCCTATCTTTATACCACATGATATTGTGTCCTCGTATGATTAGAAAGTTTTGGAGACTAGTGACCTTTGATGAATTGTATTAAGACCATAAAAGAAATGATCAATAATTTCTTATTTTTATTAAGTATGTAGTATATAACATTCCTTGATAAAATTGAAAAGTTATATTCATACTTATAAAGAATTTCATATTTCTTTTGTCTTCAAATCAAGAATTGTCTCTCCTTATTTGCTCGTTGTTCATGAGGAAACCACTTATCCATGAAGAGTACCTTAAAATCCATCCATTACATGTTTCTTATTTCTTGTTCATCATCAGTATTTGGAATAAATGACCACCATTTATCTACATCTTTTAAGGGATGAAAAATTTTAGTGATAACCTTATCCCTTTAATCACTTCCCAAAGTGATTAATACATTCACTAAGGAACTTATCCCTTTCTAAACTAAAAATATATTTTTAGTCCCATTTAATGATGGAAGTTGTTGAATAATAAATAAGTATAATATTGTTACACCACATGGTGGATTAGAAGGATGCTATATACAATAAAAGTTATTACTCATAACCAAAGTCAAGTTCCCTAATATGGTTATAATTTATTTAGCTCCAACTACTACTCCATCTATAACTTCATAATCTTTACTAGGAGTGAAACCCCTACATCGGGTAAGTGCATTGATACAGTTTCCATCAATTCCACTAAGAACCATTTATAAACAATTTCATTCACCAGATTATATGATAAAATTATGAAACATAATTTATAATTTCAACACTAGTGAAATACTTAACATAATTTGAAAGATTTATGCATGACCAATATCATAATCATAAACATTTTTTCTTTGGGAATGTTCAGAAATTATAAAATATATTTAAATAAATCATAATTTTTTGTAATGAAAATGTGAATTATCATAATCATATCCCCTGAGAATGTAGAACTAGGTGCACAGTAAGACTCATTATCATGTACCCGTTAAAACTCAAGTTATTCTCGAAATTTCTTTTTTCAAAGTTATTAACCCCAAGTGCATCTATGCCAAAACCACCTCCATTTGTAGTATCTTGACACAGTTTTATTTCTAAGAAAAAAAGTTATATATAACTTTCCAAATATTAAGGATTCTATTCTATACTTATCCTCAATATCTATCATATCGACATGCTCCCTAATATATGTTTTCCAAATTCTAGTTCTCATGTTTTTACTAAACTTCCTCTAAGACCAACAATAAAGACCTCGATCCCAGTAACTCAGAGGTAGTGGTTACTTTAATACATTAGAATGAGATAAAAGGTATAACATCATAATGAATTGATTTGTTTAGTATTTTTGGGAAACTAGATATGTACTTGAAATGTACATTACATTTTAAACATAAAATACATAAAGTGTACTCTTTGATAATTCCATTATTCTTCATAGCATATCCCTATATATTAATCCAAAAATACATCCTGAAATCTTGGGGAAAATAAAATATAAAAAATGGGTGAGAAAATATGATCTGAAGGGTAATAATATAATATAATCTATCATGAATATATAATCCTAATCATTATGTAAATGTCAACAACAGAAATACATTAAATTTAATCTATAAAATCAGCATAATATGGAAGAAACAAATGATGATCAAATAAATCCTTATAAATAATCAAATAATCCTAAAAATTACCCATAAATATTATAACTAATGGAATAATCACATGGAAATAACGGATCACATAATGATGGAAATCATAATATAATAAATCTAAAATTTTCAATACCTTTCACATTATTATTTAAATCCATTTGTTGAAACCCGTCTAGTTTAGAAAACTGATTTTCTCATAAGGCCAATCGATGCATTGAGGGGCTACCTATAACTAGACGGTACCCATCAATTACTAATTCCAATTCATTCACCATATGAAATTGGTTTAAATAAATCAATATAAACATTATATGAAAAAATAACATATAAAATGTTAATACTTACCTTAAACAAAAAAACAAAATCATAAAACTTCCAGATTAATATGGTGAATGATAATAAAAGTATACATACTCAGTTAAACTGATCATAAACAATAAAAATAAATAATAAAGATGATATCAATACAAAATATCCCTTGTGTGTCCAAATAAAAATAAATGTTTGATGTCATTGAGGAATAAAAATACTAAAAAATGTCATTAAAAATATTTCTGAGGAAAATAAACTTTCACTTTGAACATATTTTCAAAAAAAAATAGTTGAAAAATATAATTTTAAAATAATTATATTTGAATATAAACTTTTAAAACTAAAAATATAATATATAAAACATTGAGTGGTCAGGGCGACATAAATCTCTGTTCATGCTGTACATGTTCAAACACAAATTTTTTCACATTTTTGGTAAAAGCCAAATATGCCATTTTTTGAAAATGTTACAAAGATTCATTTCATAAATTTTTAAACTAAAAATTGGTAAAAATTATTTAATAAATAATTTTTAAAAGGTAAAAAACATTTTAGAAAACATTTTTATAAATCATATATTTTGATGAAAAAATATTTTCGACCGAAGAGAGAAATAATGTCGGGTTTTCTTAAAAATATTTTGTTAACCATTTGAAGTACCACATTGTCGAAGAATGGTATTATTACCTGAAAAAGTTCATTAATAACCAAATGATATGAAAATATAATAATTTTAGAATAGAAATTTCAAATAATTCCCCCATAGGAATCATAAAAAAACAATCTTGATAGATTATGGGATTGTGAAATAAACCCTTACCACTTTGGTAAATTTTGAATCACAAGACCCATGAAAGAAATAACATCATATGAAACCTTAAATATCACTAATATAAATATATTTATGATATAACATATGTTAATGTTTATTATATACACCACAAAAATTAATAAGTGGTGAATATGGTGTATGTCTTAGGGAAGTAAAAATGAGATGAGAAACCCTTAAACCATGTTCAACTTTCTTCATATGTGTCAAAAAATTCTTTATAATAAATAATGGTTTACTATATTTATATTATATAACCACACTAATATATATCGTTCCATATATGATTTACATATATTCTTTTATCATTCATTTATTAAAAAATCTTATTTAAATCACTATTTTTGAGGATAATTACATTGTTTCCATGTATGTTTTAGTTCAATAATTTTGGTCTTCATAATTTTATAATGATTAAATAATATAAATATTTTTAAAAATGATAAAATTATCTCATATATTCATTATATATGTATTTATAGTAATCTTTTAATGTTGTAAATAAAAAATGGATGACACCATTATTGAATACAATAGGCTATATGTATACTTGAACGTTGTTTCCATTTTTCTCATTTTATAGAAGTAAAAGAAAATAAAAATCAATTAATATTTATGAAATAATTATTATTACATATATATTAATAAATTACATATTTCTTTATATCCATGTAAATAAAATTAAAAACATCTAACATTGTTACGTGGAGGTGGTAGTCCACACGTACACATGAGAGATGTTATTGCTTTACAACAGATTAAAAGGCAAGAAGTTAAAAGTGATATTATATTTAGAGAAGTATTTTTAGTTCATAAATATCTCACATATTAATTCATTTTAAAATTGATACCTTCCATGTAAAATGTAAGTGAAAAATGAATCGCACCGCTTCGCGAGGCGGTAGTCTACTGTACACACTAACTATGTTATAGTATCCCCCATTGAATGGAAAGTAAGAATATATATGTTATATGATAATTAAATAAGTATAATAATGTGTTAAATTTAATATAAATAAGTTAAATTGATAATTATATTCAATCTTGAAAGGTGGTTATGGAAAATAAATTATATCAGTTTGTGAGGTGGTAGGCCACTATACACACGATCAACGGTTTCTTTTCCCATTTAATGGAAGTAAAGATCGATATAGGTTATTCCATTAACATAATAAAATATAAGACTATAAGTTATATATTTGTTATTATACTAGCATATTTGAATAATATTATAATTATTTAAAATAAGAAGTAAATAAAATGAATTGTAAAAAACTTTACCACTTATTTGGGAATCCTCTATAGGATTAACCTAAATCAATTCTAGATTGTATTAATGATCTAAAAAATGCCTCTAGTATGTGTTTAGGTATTTATGGAAGGCATTTCAGTTGGTATTTTCTGAACCAATGGGTTTTGGAAGTGTGAATAAGGGAGGAGAGGATTGACCTTTATTAAGTGGAGGAGTGGACACGAATTGAATTTTGTAACGATAAAGTGATAACCATTTTTTCGAAATAAAAAATACTAAAAAATGTGTCATTATATAACCTTATATATTATAAGTTTTAAATGTTGATATAAAATGGGTTTGGACAATTTTTATGTCATTTTAACACTTATCTTCTTAGTTATTCCCTTATTAAACCCATTTTTACCTTAACTGAGTAATTAAATTTTACTATTTTTACTGTTAATTATGGTAAAAATTTATGTTAACCTTATTAGATAATATAAATTATTCTGATTCATAATATTCAATACATTTTTTTAAATTTAATTCACCTATGTGGCCAAATTAAATTTAAAAAGAAACCGTTTTTGTGACGAAAGTTAAATTTCCCAAAGATAAAATTCTCATAAGTATTGATTGTTTTAATATTAGAATTCATTATAAAAATTATTTGAATAAAATAAATTAGTAAAATTTTAATATAATTAAACTAATTTTAATTTTAAAAAAATTAAAAAATAATAAAAATTTGTAAATAATGTAGGTCCCCAACCCCGGAAGTCTAGAACTGGTGCATTACTATGAATACATGCCATTAAAATAACTAAATAAGGAATAACCATTATGAAAATGTAAATAACTGAAACAGAATATATTTAATAAATAAACTAAGAATTAAATGAATCAATAGATAATTTCAATGCAAAAATCTCATGGATAATAATAATAACTTAATTCTCAATAAAGGAAATGCTTAATTGTTGGACACCATGTTTCTTAGGTACATGTAACTTTTACCATCTAGACGATTCAGAAGTTGGTTTAGCATATCTAGTAGAAACTATTTAATTTGGAAAAATTATTCATCTCTCAAGACTACCAATGCATCGAGGGTCTTATATTAACAAGGCCCTAAAACATATCATAATAGTATATTATTCTTGGAAACAAGCACGAAGGGTTTGTTTCGAGCTAATTTCATCCCATGAGACTACCGATGCATTGATGGGATATCCATAATTGGGTCCCACCCTTGTCAAACATGTCCAAATAATTGTTTATATATTTAATAATTAATTTAATTAATAAATAATGTACATTATCATCAAATATCCATATTGAATAAAAGACATAGATTTTTTAATAATCCCCCAGTTAATTGAATAACTATAAAAGTTAACACTCTATGTGAAAATGTTATATGTTTTAGTAAATAATAATATCCATTACAATAGAATATGTAAATTTAAGATAAAATTATCATAAGGAAGTTATTGTTTTATGAGAAAGTTAATAATCAAAAAAGAAATTGATATTGCAAAGAAAACTTTTACTACATGGTAATTTTAAAGTAAAAACCCCTTGGATGATATAATTAAAAGTAAAAAATTAATTACCATTCAGATAAAAGGATCCATGATATAATATATCAAAAGTGGTAGAAGATACACTACAAAAAAGTAAGTGGTGAATATGTCATTTATCTCAAATATGTAATAAGTGAGATAAAAATACCATACCATGAGTCTTACTTGTCAAGTGTGTATTTATATTCTTGAATAATAAACTTATGTTAATTATTTATTTTATTAATTTTTTTTCATTTTTTCATTAGTTTTATTTCACTTGTTATAATTGAATACAATGACTAAAATAGTTATGTTTACGTTGGGTGTTTTAACAAAACTTGGTTCATGTGTAAAAAATGAATTTGGAAGGTCGATTATAGTCAAGGGGTTAATGATATAAATAAATGTAGAATAATATTAATGAATTAATTATTATTATAAATAAGTTATTTTTTTAAAACCAATCCTGAAATATGGTTTTGAAAAATGAACCAACGTTACAATCATAGAGATGGTAGGACTCATATATGAATGAGTAACACTCCTATTTTTCAATGATCATTATGGAAAGAAGTTAAGTAACATTTTATCATTACATAATGATAATTATATAATAAATAAAAATTTATTTAACAATATATACTTATATATATAATTATTATGATGTAAAATGAAACACACCATATTGAGGAGGTGCTAGTCCACACATCCACGAACGACGTTATAAATTTTTGTGTATGTGAACAGGTTAATAAATAAATTGATATATTATACTTAAAGAAAGGTAATTAAATAATTAATATAATATATATTTCGTTTATTTAACATATTTTTTTTAAGACCACCCTTAATACATTCTATGTAATGTTTGGACGTATCACATCACATTGAGGAGGCAATAGTCCACATGTCCACAATTGATGTTATCATATTTACAAAAAATAGAAAGTATAAAGGTATGTGTTATATACAAATTATATAAGTATGAAGACATAAAATATATCATATATATCATATTGAAACAATTTTTACATCCTAATTCCAAACCATGATAGGCGGTAAAGTAAAAACAAATGACGTTGTTTCGTGAGGTGTTAGTCTGCGATACAAAGGAATGGAAAATTCCTTAACCATTTGATGTAAGTGAGTGTAGGTGTAGGTAGAAAACATAACATAAACAAATATAAGTATATTTAAGAAAAATATGTAATTATATGAGAATTAAATAATTATAATTTAATGGTTTATGAAATAAATTACACAAAAGTTATCGTTGAAGAATGTTACCTCTTTTTCAGGTAACTATTTTTATTTGTCACCAAAGGAATTAAATATATTTATTTATACCCAATGTCAGGATTATAATATTAGTGTAGGTATTTTAGAAACTTATGTTGATATTTTTTTTAAAATGTGGCTTGAGAGGTGTGAGTATGGGGAAGAATGAATGCCTTGTATAGTGGAGGAAGAGTGACATTACTGGAAATACCTAACGATAAACACTATTTGGAAGACTCCCTTAACCCATGTGATTCAAAAATGGAAAAATAATATATTAAAAGGTAATAATTTATAATAAAACCTCCTCCACACAAAAATAAGTGAATTTTTATAATTTTTTTCCTTTGTCTTTATGTTTCCATATATATTTAATTTCACTTTTTATTAAGCTAACAAGTTTTCTATCCTATGTAATTTAAACATTATGAATAAATTAAGTGAGATTTATATGAATATGTAAAAAAATGAATTAAATATATTATATCTAATTAATAAAATAGAAATCCCATGTCTGTTGGAAATTAATTTTAAAACAAGCACATGTAACACGCAAAAAAACTAATTTAACAGGGATTGTCCTAATACTGATTTTAATATCTATGAGTCAATATGTTAATTATAAATGATAATTTGGTCCATGATTGGGCTATATTTTATATTTATTAACATTTTATTTTTTATAAATATATGACTTTTATTAATTTTAATTATTTTAATAAAATATCATTTACTGAAAAAAATCATTAATAACGATTTTGACATTATTTTTTTAATTTTAATTTTAAAATATCAAAAAATTAATTGAATTAAAATAATTTAATTTAAAATCCATGTAACATCGTATATTCATCTGAAAAATAATAAAACCCAATAGTTCATTAATTTTACATTACTTTTAATTTTTACCACCATTTATTTTATTTATATATTAACAAAATAATCAATGTGTTGGTGTTTATTAAGCATTAAATTCAATTATATTGTCTCTAAAAATTATATATAAATTATCATGATTAGAAAAAATCATTCAAATTTCCAAATAACGTTTATGACTGAAACTATGTAGCTTCTTCCATACTCTAAATATTTATAAATATTAAAGGTAATGAATGTTTTTTGGTCTTTTTGCTAACTTAACCAATTATATGGGTCACTTTAACAAATATGTGTCCAAATAAGTCATAAAAGTTTATAAAATAGGTTATATTTCCTAAATATTGTAATAAAATGTATTTTGGACATGTTCCTATGTCATTTGGCCCTTTAGATTATGGTTCAGTCCCTTTTTAAGATTAATTTTACCTTAGTTTCTATAAATAATTTTAATTACTTTGACTAATTTGTTAGTTCAAAAAATAATATGATCATATTAGTATAAAAATATTGCACTAATTAAAAAAATTTATTTCCATTTTTTCAAATTCAATTCATAGAAGTGGAAAAATTTAGTTTAAATCTAATCCCACAGACCTGGTGAGAAAGTGGGTTTTCAAAGTGGGAAAGTTGAAAATATAATTAATTTTTTTTATCTAAATTAAATATATAAATGATTAAAATGTACTATAATTTATTATTAGATATATAATTTATATATTGTGTCTTTAAAACAATGATAATTTAACATTAAAAACTATTTAAACAAAAAGGAAATTTCAACTTAAATGTAGTATTTTCACTATTCATAGTTAAATGAAACTTATAAGAAAGATACAAAAATTTCACCCTAAGACAATTTTGAAATTCATAATTAAAAAGTGAACTTTATTTTGAAAAATAAAATTTATAAATGTTTCAAAATTTAGTTTTAAAATAGGTGTACCATTGAATGATGGTAAAACTCAGTCATACGTGTAACACAAGATAACTCAATGTTGTTTATAGTGCGAAAGTAACATGGTGTTGATTATAAAGAAATAGAGAAAAAATAAAATTTATTAAAAAATTAAAATATTAAAAGTCTTGGGTTTTTACAAATAATTAAAATTAAAATAGAGTTTTCAATAAAAATCATTGTTTTTTAGTTTTCATCAAAAAATAATCTTTTTAGAAATTTATAAAAAATTCCCAAAAGATAATTTAGACATATAGATTTCAAAAATTAAATTAATTTTGTAAATTAAATTCTATAAATGTAATGAAAATGAATTTTAAATTTTTTAAATATAGAGAGACTGATCGGCCTTTCAAAAAAAATATAGTTTTCAGAAAACATTTGTCTTTCAAATGGTTCTTAATTTAGTTGCAATTAATAGATAAAAATTGAATTTATTTTATACATGTGTAAAACATATAATTTCTATAATTTAGTTGTTAATATTCATACCATCCATCTTAACATCTAGGTTATTATTGTAATGTATATATAACAATATTTTAGTAGAGTATCATAGTTTGTTAAAATCGATTATTGCATGTATTGCAATATATCAAAGAGATTGAATTTATTTAAAAAGAAATATATTTTAACGTCTTAAGTTGTTACATTATCTTCTAATATTTTTTATCATATACATTATCAAATATAATATTCCTATTTTAAAATATAATGGTGCTATGAATGAATACAATACAATAAAAACCCAAGATTATCTATCAAGAAGGTTTGTAAACACTCATAAAATAATTTTTTAACTAATTATGTTTTTATAGTTTGGAATATTTTTTAAAATGGGGAAAAATGGGGTTTTTGTTCGTTAAAAATATAGAGGGAGTAATAAAATGAAAATTTTATTAAAAATGATGGATAATATTAAGGGTAATCCTCTAACTCATTTAATCACAGTTAAATTTTATTTTTTACAACTCCATCCACCCATTGTGGATAAAATCAATACCATTCACCTTTTCAGCTCTAATTCTCTTTCTTATTTAAGTGTTTTATTACAGAGAATACTAGTGAAGTGATCCTTATATTTTTAAGTGTGAATATTCCAAAATATAAGGGTTTTATAGTATATAAACAATATCAAAAAATTAGAGAAATAAAACACAAAAGAATTGTTTTTATAAAAGATTAACCCATTATTTTGAATAAAAAAATATAAATATAAAATTTAAATTATACTCTATTGAAATTAATCTTCTAAGATCTTATATAATATTTTTATAGAGATCCCATATAGGAAAAATATTATAAAAAATGTTTGTTAGTTAAATTTATTGAAAAAAATGTTGGATTGTTTTACAGCCAATGGTAACTAGTGGTCTCATGATGGATATTATGAAAGTGGATATTGTTAAAACCATGAAGAGGTTCGTATGTGTTGATACATGAATATATGTTGATGATTCATGAAGGAAGATGAATATAGTGATCACTCATGAAAACCATTCTAAGAAAATGAGTATGTGTAACAATGAAATACATGGGATTTTATTATGAGGATGCATATAGAAGATCTGAAGTAGATGTTTTGAATTCACCATACTGACTAAATATATAATTTGGGATAGTAAATGTGTTACAGTTTTGTTTTAGAAAGATTAATGATGTGTGTGATAAATTTAGTTTATATGGAATTTAGTGGTATGAAATAGGTTTAATGGATGTTTTAATGTGGAAATTATTATTTCTTATGGAATAATATGACATTGTAAGGTGATTGAGAATTCATGGAGACATATATAGAATCATAGAGATAGTTATGTCAATTTATAATGTTATTTAATTTTAACTCTAAAATTTAATAGTCTACATAAAAGTAAAATGGATTTTAATGATTATATAAGAATAACATGAGAAAAGAAAAACAAGAATATGATTGAAAATATATAAGGGCTTTCTTTGAGTAATATGTTTTTCCAAATGGTAATGTAAGAATATATTAAGAATTTTAGAGGTTGGGCATGAGTAAATCAAAAATCTCAAATAATTATGTAAAATTTAACTGAAATTCCTTATGTTTATATAAGAGTAATCTTAAACCTACATATGTTTTTTGAAGAGGATGAAAAGGTTTAAATTAGCCACCTATGATGGATGTGTTTCTTTCACTAGATATTTATGAGTAACCTGAATGTTGAAAAGGACATATAACAATAAAATATATATCATTTATGATTTAATTTTATGGTATACACCTCACATAAGAGTAACATAATGATTCTTCTAGTGATGTGAGATTAAACCAAATGTTACAAAATATATATAAGTGATATTTATAAGCTTATATTACATAATATATATTGAATAAAATTATAATAATTATTTATATTATTCTAAGATGAATTCCATATACATTTAAATAGACAAAATACTGAATATTTTAAGGAGTCTTTGACTCAATATATCTGGTGGTTTTGAATAGAAACATATGATTCGATTCATGAAGTTTAAAAGTATGAGTTTTTTTTAATATAGTTAAATTTAAAATACCAATTTTATTTATAGAAATATTATATCTATATTTTTTCATATTCAAGGGTGGAGATAAGATAAATATTCTAAATACTGATGAAGGTAAATATCATATTAAATGTTAATTCTTTTTCATGAAAAATATGTCTTGAAAATTCCTAAAAAAATCAGATGAGGAATATTGAGATATAGATAGAGTTTATATAATGAAATTTAATAAAACATATTAAAGAATATTTTAATATTAATCATTAATTATGTGTTAACCTAAATATAAATTTATATTTTTGAGTAATGAAAAAATAAGATGTGAATAATGTGAATTCCATATCTAGTTTTCAGATTGGAAGACGAGTGGAGAGGGAGTTATCCATTATTAACATATCTAGTGGAGATAAAACAAGTATAATATTATTGATATATCAAGATGAGTGAGATAGATTCTATATATATCTATAAATATTATTTTCATACTTGGTTAACATAAAATTAATCACTTTTTTTTGTGAAAAGTTTTTGATATATTTGTTTAAAGGATAACAATTCACCGCACGTTGATGACAATTACCTTTATAATGAATTGATCTAATTAGGTTGGATGGTAGAAGACAACATAAAACTAGAGGAAATTCATTTTTTTAATTACTATTTATCTGGAGAAAAAATTTTATGCTACTGAAATTTTATGGAGTATATTATTTTAACTCTCCCATTGAGGAATTGATTGGATATGGATGTAGAGAAAAAGTGATCAATGAGGAAACACCATATCAAATATATAGTTGATGATGAATAACTCATAAATTTATTATACTAATCTGGAAGAAAACATCATGTCAATAAATTGAGGAATGTCTCTTAAAAGTAGTGATAGAGGATAAGGTATAGAGATTGACTGTTGGGAGGTATTATTCCATACCAAGAAACCTTTAAATTATAGTTTACCTTAGAATAGAGTTATCACAACCAAACAATGAGTTTATTAGTGGATTTTTGTAAACCTATACATTTCTATTTGTATTCTCCTTGGATGAATCACAGTTTAGGTGAACATAATAAAAAACCATGTGTCATAATGTGCTTAATTTTTTATATTGGTGTTTGGTATTTGGTATGAAAGAAAAATATTCCTACAAATGAGGGTTAATATTTAAAGAGTGTTTTTTAAATTTTGAATCGCCTTGATTCAACCCTAATATTAGGGAGTCTTATCATAACCAAATTATACCAATAATTGGTATAAGATCCCACAGGTCTTGATTAGTTGTTCTCTTTCCTAAAACTCAAATTGTATTTTCTGATTATATGTAATAATAGATGAGGTCACCAATTTTTAATTGTACAAATATTGATGTATTAAAAAATTTTGTGATATATTTTATATTAGTTTGTGATTTTTTGTTATGGATAATATATATCTTGATTTTTATTTTAAAAATAATGGTGAAATGGTACATGATACAATGATATAAAATATTTTAATGAGATTAGTGACTAATAAGGAATATAAGAAAATCTCCCAATATACTAATGAATTCAAGCGATATAAAAATTCAGAATAAATTTATCGAAAAATAATGAAATAAAAAATTGTATCAATATCCACCTCAAGATATATTTACAAATTCAGTAGTAATGAGGTATCTAAGAATAATGATTTTGAAAACTTCTTTGTATACAATAGAGAGAAAAATAGGAGTAAGAATAATATAAAGTTCCCTGAGGATAATGACACATCTATTAAGTTATGATTGATTTAATTTGTTTATAAATATGATAATAATAAATTTTTTAGAGACACATTCAACTTTGAAAATAAAGATTTTCCAATTGAAATTGAAGCAGATGATAATACCATGGAAATATTTTTAATGAAATATAGTTGTAAATATGGTGAATATTCCAATAGTATTAATTATGAGATCCTATACTTTTATGAGATGATGGATGAAATGGTGATTATTAATGAAGCAGACTATACATTCATAGAAGATTTAGTGATGGAGAGAAAATGATTATGGTTAGTTGAGTCTTCTTTATAGTAATCTATTACAAGGAAATGTGTAAGTATGAATAATCAAATCAATTTACTTATAATACTTTCATCTTAATTGGAAGAAAAAATTGATAAGGAGGTAAAGATCAATGATAATTTTATTCCTCTAAAAAAACAACTTGTATAGAAAAGAAAATATTTGAATAAGTCTCATTCCATGATTGATCACATGGATTCCAAACTATATGGGAAGTATATGAAGATAATAGATCTTGAAAAAAATTAATATATTCAATGTGAAAGGGAACTTAAGTATTCTTACTATAAAATCTTCAATAAATTGATATATAAAGATATAAATATGGTATTGATGAGTAAACTAACGATTCTTGATAAATCTCGAATTTATGGTTTGTATTGATAGATAAAAATAAGATTATGCTATTATGGACTTAAGGGAAAACCCATGGATGTCTATCTAGAATTCAAAGTACTCAACGATGTAAATAAATATGTGCACTACCTAAACTAAATAAAAAAATAAATTTGGTATGTATTTATTAGGATATGTTTAATTTTTCAACACTATAATCATATAATAATGTATTATAGTAAGAGAGGAGTTGAATGTTTTTTTCCAGAGTTATTGATAGAATGGTAGAATAGGGGGTGAATAGTCCTTTTCAATTTTTCGAATTAATTAAAAAATTAGTAGAGTTTTATTTATTCAAATAATGTAAAATATGAATGTGAGTGCAATGTTCAAACAAATTAAGAGGGGAATAAAAATAAAGAACAAGAACAATAGGTTTTTTACGCCAATTCGGTTCAAGGATAACTTATGTCAACTATTAAGTCCAACCTTACTCAATGAGAGGAATGGTACATGATAAAACAAAAAAACAAGAAGTATTTTATATTCACATACTCAACCGAGACTATTAACGAACAAGCAAAACCATTATTCTCTTTTCTAGGAATAAGATTAACCTAGTCTATTCTAAAGAAATAACAAACATATTTATTCATTTTAAGAAGGGGAAAGCATAACCTAGGTGACCCTAATTTTTTGTCAACTGAGAAAAACCAACCAATACCATTTGAATAGAGGAATAACTGTATGTGAACTATGAATTAAATAAAATTACACATAAAAATAAATCTATTTAGATAATATGAAGATATTTATGATGTTGGACAATGTAGAGAGGTGATATTTATCCCTTCATGAATTGATGTAGAAAAATTAAACTATGGGAATCCATAAATTCCTCAAAAAATCAGCAATGTGAAATTGTATAACAATGTGCCTCTTTTTTTGTTCTTTTTTACTAATTTGACTTGACCCTTATTTATAGAAAAAACTCTATTAACTATTGTTCAAAAAATTTAATCCCATGAATCTTCTTTCATGTGGGTGTTTTATATTTATTTAAAATATATTTAAAACCAATGGTTATAAAAAATTGAAATATATTACCATTACCTGTATTTTGAAGTATCATGATCAAATTCATGAATTTATTCATGTTCTTCTTTATTATATCAAATAAAAACGTCCAATAGTTTCATTAGTAGACAAGTTTATAAATACATCACATTGGTTCAATATCAATAATAAGAATTTATAAAATCATTAATGTAATTTAATCATTTGTAACAAACTTGCAGTAAAAGATAATACCATGAATATCTTGAAAACATATCAAATTGGAATATCAGGTTTTTAAATATACATATAGGTAAATTTTTATGAATGTGTAAGGGTAAATTTTTTATAGGTTTTATTAATGTAGACAACATTTTCTACATATTACATAAATGAAAATCATAACACAACATAAAGGTAATAATAATTTTTATACCCCTGCACAAAAGAAAGAAGTGTTTTTTATAAATTACATGAAGGTAAGGTTTAACAATGTATAAGGGTTACTATGAAATTTAAAAGGCTGCATAATGTTAACTCATACAATATATTTTTTTTGTCAGGGTAACTGATATTCCTATGTAAAGGTAAAATAATGTTTTTTTATAAGACACGTTTAAGGGTAAACTGAAGTCATAAGACATGTGTAAGGGTAAAAGGTTTTATATAAGAATAGATAGAGGTAAACTAAACCTTCACACACTACGTAATGTTAAGATAAAAAATAAATTTCCAACATAAGGGTACAAGGAAAATCATGTAAAGGCCATAAATAAATCAAATAGATTCCATAACTATATGGAAAACCCTACATAAGGGCAATATGAAATTTCAAAAATCTATATAAGGGTACCTTTAAGATGATGTAAAGGTAAATAGAAAATTATAATAAATTTTAAAGTATACGAGTAGTCATGCATTAAAGTAAAAAAATGTTTTTTACGGGTAGAAATCATTTTATAAAGGTCACATAAAGGTAATGAAAAAATAAAATTTATTTCGTAAGAGTAAAACTAATATTACATAGGGGTAATCAAAATGTTACATAAAGGTAAATACTATGATATATAAGAGAAAATTAAATAATTAAAAAATTAATTCTTCAGATAATTTATTTAAAAATAATGAATAATAATAATAATAAAGGATGAATAATTAAAGAACAATTATATTCAATAAAATTATTTTTAAAAAATAGAAAAATAGGATTAAAATTAAATAGATAACATATGTATTAAGATTTACACTATTAAATATAGTGTAAAAATAATGATACATGTGATACATACTTTTAATCAAATGATCATGTAGTTAACTAATACCAGTGATATTAAATGCTAAATATAATAATGCTAAACAAAAATTACTAACATACAAAAAAATTATATACAATTAAAAATTTAATACATGTAATGCACTTTAAAAATACATTTATAATGAAACAATTAAATAATGGATATTAAAATTAGTATTATTTTACTAAAGTTAAAATTTAATTCCCATAATAAAATTAAGTAATTTACAATAGAAATTTAATAATAAAATGAGAGAAGGTTATAAATTTATCAAAATAATAAAAATAAATTTTTGAAAACATCCCAAAACCTCAATACTACCAATCAAAACTTTTTTTAAATTACAAAAATGAAATATTAATTGAAAAACATCAAAATATTCTCACTCATTTTGAAATATATAAAAAAGGAACCGTTTTTTAAAACTGATTCCCTATTTTTGAAATTTATATCCTTTACTTATAAATTAAATAGTAATAATTATACATTATTGAGTAGGAATGAACTTTATTCACACTAATTATATTAAAAACATCAAATCCTAAGACATAGTTATATTTAGAAATAGATGTAACCAATTACTAGACATGAACATGCTAACATAAAATTGGATAAACAATAGAGGATCAATAATATATTATCAAAAGCCTCTAAATATAAATAAATTAGAGAGATAATTTTGATAATATTAATCTAAATCTAAAATTTCACCTTAATTAAAAATCAAATTTCAAATAAATTCAACATAAAAAAATTAAAACATAAGGGAAAACTCCGTTTAAATTGATGCAATTACCCACAATGAATGTATATAATAATAAAAATAATTTAATCATATATTTTCTCCTTGAATTGATGCATCTATTAAAACTATATTTAGGTAATTTGAAATAAATTTTTAATTAATTAAAAATATATTAATAATATGATAGTACGATAAAAATAAATATGTTGAGCATGCTGACTCAATATATAGAAAAAAATTAGTTTGATGCTTTCCAACATACCATAATATATAAAAAAATAGAAAATACATGCTGGATATTCGAGAAACACTTACATGGGAATGTATACCTTCTTGAGACCTATTGGATTTGTACATGATAGTTTGGGGACCGATGTTGTACAAGTGTTATTCCTCTTAACATTGAATGAAAATATTTAATAGTATTCCTTTTTTATCTTAATTCTTAAACTTGATTTAAAGATAAATAAGAACCATAGTGTCTAAATTATATAAAATTAAAATAAGTAACATTTTAACCCTTACCATTAGTAATCTTAATAAACATATTTTTATAAATCTTTGTAATGTACTTATTATAATAAAAAAAATGTTTCCTTGATTTTATTATTCATGGAAAACATATTGTCAAATTGTTCTTTCCCTTTAACAAATGTATACAATGTTTCATTCAAACCAACTGCATCATTTATAAGTGTTTCATTCTCTTTCTAAGCATTTTCTAAATATATCTAAACATTATTCCATCAATAATGAATTTGAATTCATTAGTTAATTGTTTTATTCCTTTAGATTATTTTATTATTTGTAAACATTAGACGTGTCATCTAAAACTATTTTGAATATTATTTCTTGATATTAATCATTTATAGACCAAAAATAATTTTAATTTGATTCTCATTTCCTAACATATCATTTTTGAAGAATTTATAGCTATTTATAATGAGAATAAGAATCATAATTTTAATAATTTGTGTTCTCATTAACCAAAATTTTATTTTCCATTTTAAACATAACATATTTCTCATCAAGTTATTACGAAACTATATAGATTTCAATGAAACAAATTATAATCATTTATTATGATATTTTAATTTATTATAACCAAGTATTTAAGAGTATATTTAATCTTAATGAATAGAATTTGAATAAGAATCTATTTTATAATCACAATTTTTATTAGAATAAGAAGGAATTGATAATGGAGTAATGATTTATTTAGGCACCTAAATATGTATATCCATAAGAGAAGGATAACCTATTTTAGTTTCACATTTTGATTCCTCATTGATTGAATATGACTCTATGAAAAAAATCTATTTAGTATGATAATATTTCTTCACACTACTAGAAATTAATGTTGTATCCCTGGTTTGAAATGATTGATATAAGCCCAAAAATAGTGGCTGATATTGGCGTGGGTATAGGGCTATATCTAGGGTTTAGAACTGTTGAAAAACCATAAGCCACATAGGGACTGTATCCACAGTTTAGAACCATGTCTATAGACCTTCAAATTTTAAAAAAAACACCCCCAATCCCCTATAGCCCCTCCCTTACCCCCTTGGACAGACCTCCCCAACACACCCCTCCCCCTTGCACACCCCACTCTCCCCCTAGACAGACCCCCTTGCACCACCCTGCAAAACCCCTCCACCTATATACCCCCATTTTAAAGAACCAAAGCTTGACGTACATGGAAATTGCATTACTTTTTTGGAATTCTTAATACATAATAAAACAAACACACAAGGACCATAATAGTTTAGTGTCTTTAGAAACTCAGAACATAATCTTCTAATCGTGGTGAAATATCTTTAACATCACCCATAATGATCTTCCCTTTTTTTTCTTAACTAAAACCTTTATTTATATCCTGGGGAAAAGAAAACATATAAAGGGTGAGCTCAAATTCTCAGTAAGTGTAATCATGGAGAATATAAAACAAACCATATACATTTGAACTTCAAAACATGAAAAAAAAGATTGCACATCAAAATCTTGAGTTGTGAAATAAATCATGGCTGTGCGTAAGGCATAGGACATAAAGGAACATTAATCATGATAAAATATCATGTTAATAAAACATGTAATTGTGGAAAACCGTTAAGTACATGATATGATTTCCATAGTAGCCAAGGCATTTCTTCCAAGACCATCTTAGTGGACAAAGTCCCTTTCTGAATCGAGTTCACTCCTCATTCCAATCCGGGATCACTGCACCGGATTAACATACCCTTCCAGCCATGTCTATATCATGAGATATAAATTTTTACCCAATGAATTGGAGGGAGATATAGGTCCCACCCATCTCATATAGAAATCAGTTTTATGTTTTCCACAACATAAACATAAGTCATTCATCATAACCCAAAGAATAAAAAGGGTTTCATAAATATCATTCCATCATATCATAATCTGTATAAAACAAATGGATATCATCTCATCACAAGAAAAGTGAAAGCATGTAAATCATAGAGACATTATTCTTGAAACATAAACATGCTAAATAATGTCATCTTAGATGGAAAATAGTTTTGATAAAACACTTGAAATGAATTCTTGAGGAAAATATCCTTTCTTCTTCAAAATCATTTTCTTGTCATAAAATGCCATGAAATTTTAAAACAAAATTATTTTTTTTGAAAATAGTAATAATATTTTATAGAGGAAACTTCATCAAAATAAGTCATTATGAAACCGTAAAAATCCATTCATGCCGTATAAGTTAAAAATAACATTTTTCACGTACTTTTGTCAGAAAAGTCAAAAAGTAACTCGTATGGTAAACAAAAGAAATATTCCTTCCATACGATGTGGTAAAGGTAAACAGGGGTAAAAATGACTTTAAAAATACATGGAAGAAAAGTAAAATTTTTATGAAATCATTTTGAGAACATATGTACAAGGATAATAAACATAACCCCAGTAAATACTTACGAATAAACAATCTCAGATAAGAATGAGATTGGAATAATTATCCCTTACCTTAGGTCTGAAATGCTTCGTACATTTCCGAACCTCCTGTATAATGATTTAAATAATTTCATTGACTTATTATAGAATCATATTAATTCTTATGTTATCATATATGGTTGACTTATGACTTTATATTACCCATTCTTTTGAAAATTCCATGTTAAAGTAGTGTTTTAAGTAAAATCGTTTTATTTATCATACATGTTTGGACTTGTTGTTATTGATATTATTATTACTTATATCTTGATGTAATTACTTCCAGAATGTAAATAATGATTTATATATCATATATATATTCAGTACATATATATATATATAACAGATATATAAATGAAATTAAATACACCGTTCATGGAGACAGTAGGTCGTACGTACGCATGAACACAGTTTTCCTTTCCTTATTGACTTGAATTTAAGTAATTATATGACATATATATATAAATAAATCCATTAGATTTATCATGTCATATATTTAATTATTTTTCATTATATATACTTTATAATCATTGTTGAATTGTTAACATGGAGAATGAATCTCATCGCGTCGTGGAGGCGGTAATCCGTACGTACGCACGAGCAATGATATCATTCCCATAATGATTGAATTGAATTGGATTGGTTGATATAATATCTCAGAATCAGTATGTTGTTATAATAACTATATATCGTTATTCTTTACACCATTATACCCATCCATGTAAGGTGGTGGTGGAAAAACTGATTACACCACGTTGTGGAGACGGTATTCCGTACGTATGCACGCGCAATGATTTCGTTTTCTGCAGGATGGATAGAAGGTGAAATATGGTTGTTTCATATTTATAATAACATATCATAATATAATAAATACTGATGTTATTACTTTAAAATGAAACAACTAAAGAAGAGGAAGTAGAAGAAGAAAGAAATTTGAAAGAGTCGGTAGAAGAGATTACCTCTTCCTCGACGCACCTAATTTAAACATCTTATTAGGGCACTAGAGATGATCTTTTGAGAAGACCAGAACCTCTATGATATAAATACTGAGGTTTATAAGTGTAATTTTCAGATTTTACCTAATATTTAAGTCTCAAAAGGGTGTGAAGAGAAGAGGGAAGGGGTGCCCTTTTTATAAGGGTGGAGAGGGGCGCCTTAGAAAAAACATAAAATATTATTTTATAATAAATTCATATTTGGTTTTTAATAGATCCAAATTGATTTATTTCTAAGATAAGGTGGGGATGGGTCACAATCCTCTCATAAAATACGTTTTAGACAAGTTTAGTTTACTATTTTATCCTTATCATTTAGATTGAACTGTAAGTTAAATAATTTAACTTTTACCGTGTCTTTTTGTTTTCTTACACTATATGGTTAATATATTTACTATAATAAGCAAAAATAACCCCAAGTGGTTCATTATTAATATATATATATATAATTATATAAGTCATTTGGCCGAACCTTATATTATTAGGAATAAAATAACAATTAATAATATAATATTTGTTTTAAAAACTATTTTATGTCGATTTTGACACTATTTGGTACTTGATTTTTGTGAAAATAATATCAGCATGATTTGTTATAAAAAAGCTAATTAAATGAATAATAACATGTCATATTAACCTATAATATTAGTATAATTCATAAAAAGTCTAAAATTACAATTATTTGGGTATTTATAACATCAATTATGTTAATATTTCATTAATAAGGTAATTACTGCATCATCATTATGTCACAAATAAATTAAATTATTTAATGTCTAAAAATTATAAATAAAATAACATTAAGTATGGAATATTTTTAGGTTTATAATGAATATTTATAGTCGAATTTATCTTATGTATAACCCTATATTGAAAATGTTTTAGTTATTAAACTTTGATTTAACTCTTTTAACTCTTCTTTAAATAAAATATTAATAAATGTCCTAATCTAATCCAAGTGGACCTAAAGGGTAATATTTTATCCCTAAGGTTGTTTTTGATCGAATTACACTTATACAATAGAATTAGGACATGTGTTAGGGTAATAATTGTATAATTTTTACCGTTAATTGCCCTATTTACTTTTAACCGTGATAAATAATAGTAAAAAGTTACAATCCACCAAAAATTATTTTTATCTTATTGAACCACATTATACTCCCTGATAATAACCGTGTCTCTCGAATTTTCGAAATTACACTCACAGAAGCAGTAAAATTAAGTTTTATGTAAATTTTCAAATTCTCCTAGGAGGTGGGTAAAAGACGGTGAAAAGTTCAATAAAATTTTTATATATCTAAAATTATTATAAAATGACTCAAATGAATAACATTGAACATATATAGGTATGATGAATCAATTTTGACCAAAAAAAATTTAAATAAAATAAATAATTATTTAAATAAAAAGTCGGTTTTTAAATAGTAACCCAGTGTTTTCACTATTCATCAAAAATTGAAAGTTTTCAGAAAAATACCAAAAATTCACCCTACGCTAATTTCGATATTCCAAATCGAAAAATGAAGACCATTTTGAAAGATAAAATTTATAAAATTTCAAAAAGTGGGTATTACTATTCATAACGGCTAGTTCAAAATAATATTATAATAATATCTTGTTTAGTGAAACTTGGTATTGCATACTACACACGCTATCGAAGAAGGTCTTGATTGCGTGTAATGTAAGCCAAGTCACGGATGCATGTAGTGAAAGCACTATTTTGTGTTACATTTAACATAATCAAAACATATTTCGTTTATACATTAAAAAAAATCTATACTTAATGTTGCGTAGAATAATTTCCACAAAACAAACTTGAAATTGTGTGTAACACGAGCCAAGTATAGTGTTGCGTAAACAGCAAGCTAATATGTTGTTGCGTATAGTACAATCTAATCTTGGTGTAGTGTACAATATAAGACATCAAAGAAATTAAATATAATATATTTCATAAAATCTTGGGGTGTTACATTTTACCCCCCTTAAAATGAATTTCGCACTCGAAATTCGTTGGGATTATAAATCATTTACTAGTTGAAAGTTTCTTTCATAGAAACCCACATTGTAAAAAAGAATACTAAAAATTCATTTTAAAAAGGGAAGTTAGAATCATAATAGTCACCCAAAATAACTCAGCACTAGGTTTCCACATAAGACAACATAGGTGAAAATATGGATATGGAAGAGAAATATAACATTCATCTTCTGATGAAGAGTGTTAGAGGACATGGCTATGAAAAGGCCAAAAATCAGAAAGCCATAAATTTGTGATGATCTAAGGTACCATCTGATTAATCAGATATGAGGGAACTAGGACAAAATTTTTGGTTTTTAAGATCATTTCCCTAATGTTGAAGAATTTGGAATTAGAAGAAATACTTTCTTTATTTTGGTACAATCTCACCGTTGGTCAATCCTTGGAAAATTTCCACTTCATCTCTTAAAGAAATGAAGTTGAATTTTTCATTCGTGAGGTGTTAGCAGATCATGCGATAGAATGATAGACCATTCCATCTGTCTAAAACAAAAGGTTATCAAAAGTTATTAAATAAACATTAGTGCATTTATAGTGAGATTAATCATATATGGTTCCTAAAATAGACTTATACTTCATATAACATACAGCTTAATATAATAAAACTAGTTTCAACTAACCAGGGGATTCTTGTAGGCTAGTGGTATGTGATAAAGGCATGTCTCACTTCGGTTGTGGGTTCAGTTCCAACAGCCTTGTCCGACGCGAAGGGTTGTCACCCATCCTGCAGGTTGTCCTTTTTCAAAAAATACATTATTATAACATTCCATAAATAATATCGAAAAAAGTTCCAGTCTTAAACAATACTGACTTATGTCCAACATAATCCATTACAATCTTTAGGCTTATCTAAAATACTTCTATCCAAGATCATAGTATAAAGAAAACAATTACTAGAAATGTTATCTACCGAGCATGTGAATACCATCATTTATCCCCCATATATCATAAGATATATCTTGTTGGTCACATTCCAAATATGTGAATACCTTAATCATGTATTCTCTTGCAACATGAATTACCATAGAACCTTAGTTGAAAACATGAATGCTGTCAAAAGTTTTCTCTTTCCACATTCTAGAATCCCAAAAATTCTTTATACTCAAACCATGATATCACTTTGTCCTTATATTAGTCACGAGCTCATGAATACTGTCAAACAATTCATTTTCTCCTTATCCCTTCATTATGTTCATATCAAATTCTTTCCAAAAATATCTCAATCACTTATCATGGTTACTGATTCCATGTTCTTATGGAAAACCACAATGGACCAATATATAGTTATTCCAATATACCATAAAAGTACCTCAACAACATTATTCTTGAATACCAATACATAAAGACTCCAATCCATCATCTTAAATGATTTTCTTGGTATAATTCCTTCCTTGATTTATAAGTAACCTCTTATGTTAGGGCATTGAGTTGGGTAATTCCCATGTTCTCCACATATAAGAAATTGGACTCCATAACATTTTGTCACTCTATGACCCTTTTCTCCACATAGATAACATCTTCCCCTCCATTTGAGGTATTCCTCATGGTTCTTCTTCCCTTATTTAGAAATCTCAATCTTCCTTTCTCTATGATCCTCACTATGTGAACATGCATAAAATTCCATCTTCCTCTTATTTGATGACTTAGGAATACAACTAAACTTCACCTTATTAATCATATATCGATATGACTGATTCGGCATAATCACAATATATTTCTCTCCAGACGTTACACAATTTCGTTGATCATAGTCACAAATTTTTCCATTGGAATCAATTTTAACTGAATTCCTTCTCGTTCCCTCCATTGACAAAGACCATAAATCATAGTGTAAGAAACAGTTTAAAAATGACGAACCACATAATCATAAAAAGTCACTTATGGGATGTCTAACTTATCACACATTCTTTAATCCATGACACCCTAGGTTCACCCTAGGTTATTAATTATCATCAAGATTATTCTAGGACAGTAACCTATAGTTATACTAGACCTTTGGGACATCCCTAGACATACCTTAGAAATTTCTATAGGGATCTCACCAAATATCTCTCATCCTAGTTTCCAAAGGATGACTAAACCTTTCCTATGATACCAACTGTAAAGACCCAAAGCTTGAAGTACATAGACTTTACATTACTTTTACAGAATAATTAATACATAACAAAAATAAACACACAAGGACCGTAATAGTTTAGTGTCTTTGGAAACTCGGAACATAATCTTTTAATCGTGGTGAAATATCTTCAACATCTCCCATAAAGATCTGCCCCTTTTGTTTTCTTACCTAAAACCTTTCTTTATATCCTGGGTAAAAGAAAACATATAAAGGGTGAGATCAAATGATCAGTAAGGGTAATCATGGAGAAAATAAAACAAACCATATGCATTTGAACTTCAAAACATGAACATAATGTTTACACATCAAAATCTGGAGTTGTGAAATAAATCGTGGAAGTGCGTAAGGTCTAAGTCATAAAGGAACATTAATCATGATAAAATGGCATGGGAATAAAATAATTAATTGTGGAAAAACATTAATCACATGATATGATTTCCATATTAGCAAAGGCATTTCTTTCAAGACCATCTTAGTGGACAAATTCCCTTTCTGAATCGAGTTCACTCCTCGTTCTAGTCCTGTATCACTGAATCAGATTAACATACCATTCCAGCCATGTCTATCTCATGAGATATAAATCATTACCCAAATCATTTGAGGGATATTTAGGTCCCACCCATCTCATATTTAAAATCATTCTTACGTGTGCCACAACATGAACATAAATCATTCATCATAACCCAAGGAATAAAATGGGGTTCATAAACATCATTCCATCATAACATAATCTATATAAAACAAATGGATTTCATTTCATCATAAGAAAATTGAAACCATGTGAATCATAGAGACATTATACTTGAAACCGAAACATTCTAAATAATGTCATCTTAGATGGAAAATAGTTTTGATAAAACACTTGAAATGAATTCTTGAGGAAAATATCTCTTCTTCTTCATAATCATTTTATTTTCACAAAATTCCATTCAATTTTAAAAGAAAAGTATTTTGTTGAAAATAATCATAAAGTTTTTACAGGAAACTTAATTGAAATAAGTCGTTATGAAACTGTATAAATCCATTCATGCCGTATAAGTTAAAAATAACATTCTTCTCGTACTTTTGTTGGAAAAGTCAAAAAGTACCTCGTATGGTAAACAAAAGAAAGATTCCTTCCATACGATGTGGTAAAAGTTAAATGGGGTAAAAATGAATTTAAACATACATGGAGGTAAAGTAAACATTTTATGAAAACATTTTGAGAATATATGGACATGGATAATAAACATAACCCCAGTAAATACTTACGAATAAAAAATCTCAGATAAGAACGAGATTAGAATAATTATTCATTACCTTAGGTCTGATACACTTCTTACATATCATAACCTACTGTATAATGATTTAAATAATGTCATTGACTTATTAAAGAATCATATTCACTGTTATGATATCATATATGGTTGACTTATGACTTTATATTACCCTTTCTTTTGTAAATTCCATGTTAAAGCAGCGTTTTGGGTAAAATCGTTTTATTTGTCGTACATGTTTGGACTTGTGGTTCTTGAGATTATTATTACTTATATCTTTATTAACTTACTTAAAAAATGTAAATCATGATTTATATATCATATATATATTCAGTACATATATATATATATATATATATAATAGATAGATAAATGAAATGAAATACGCCGTTTATGGGACGGTAGGCCGTACGTACACATGAATACTGTTTTCCTTTCCTTATTGACTTGAATTGAAGTAAGTAGATGACATATATATATATACACATAAATCCAGTAGCTTTATCATGTCATATATTTCATTATTATTCATTATATATACTTTATGATCATTCTTGAATGGTTAACATGGAGAATGAATCTCATCACGTCGTGGAGACGGTAATCCGTACGTACACATGAGCGATGATATCTTTCCCATAATTATTGAATTGAATTGGATTGGATGATATAATATCTCAGAATCATTATGATGTTATAATAACTATATATATTTTTTATTTGCACCATTATACCCCTCCAAGTAAGGTGGTGGCATAAAAACTGATTACACCACGACGTGGAGACGGTATTCCATACGTACACACACACACAGTGATTTCATTTCCCGTAGGATGGATAGAAGGTGAAATAGGGTTGTTTCATATTTATAATAACATATCAGTATATATGTAATACAAATATTATTACTTTATAATGAAACAACTAAATAATAGGATGTAGAAGAAGAAAGAAACTTGAAAGAGTCGGTGGAAGAGATTACCTCTTCCTCGACGCACCTCCTCTGAAATTTTTATTAGGGCACTAGAGTTGGTCTTTTGAGAATAATATAACCTCTATGATATAACTAGAGACGTTTAGAAGAATAATTGGCAGGAGTTTTCCGAGATTCAAGGCTCAAAAGGGTGTGAAGAGAAGAGGGAAGGGGTGCCCTTTTTATAAGGGAGGAGAGGGGCACCTTAGAAAAAACTTAAAATATTATTTTATAATAAAGTCATATTCAGTTTTAAATAGATGAAATTGATTTATTTTGAAGCTAAGGTGGGGATGGGTCGAAATAATCTCAACCAATAGGTTTTAGACAAGTTTAGGTTACTATTTTATCCTTATCATTTAGATTTAACTCTAAGTTAAATAATTTAACTTTTACCGTGTCTTTTTGTTTTCTTACACTATATGGTTAATAGACTTACTATAACAAGCCAAACAAAACCCAAGTGGTAAATTATTAATAAATATATCCTTATATAAGTCATTTGGAATAACCTAATATTTTTATAAGTAAAATAACAATTAAAAATCTAATATTTGTTTTAAAAACTATTTTATGTCAATTTTGACACTATTCGATACTTGATTTTTGTGAAAATCATATCAGCCTGGTTAGTTCTAAAAAAGTTAATTAAATAAATAAAAACATGTCATATTAAACTATAAAATTAATGTAATTCATAAGAAGTATAAAATTACATTTATTTGGGTATTTATAACATCAATTATGTTAATATTTTATTAATAAGGTAATTACTACATTATCATTGTGTCATAAATAAATTAAATTATTTAATGTCCAAAAATTATGAATAAAATAAAATTATGTAGGGAATATTTTTATCTTTCTAATGAATATTTATAGTTGAATTTATCTTAAGTATAACCCTATATTAAAAATGTTGTAGTTATTAACCTTTTATTTTAACTCTTTTAACTCTTCTTTAAATAAAATAATAATAAATGTCCTAATCTAATAAAAGTAGACCTAAAGGGTAATATTTTATCTATAAGGCTGTTTTTGGTCGAATTACACTTATCCAATAGAGTTAGGACATGTTTTAGTGTAATAATAATGTGATTTTTACATTTAATTACCCTCATTACTTTTAACCGTGGTAAATACTAGTAAAAAGTTACTATTCACTAAAAATTAATTTTATTTTATTGAACCACATTTTACTACTTGATATTAACCATGTCTCTCGGATTTTCGAAATTACACTAACAGAAGTGGTAAAATTATGTTTTATGTAAATTTTCAAATTCTCCAAAGAGGTGGGTAAAAGACGGTGAAAAGATCAATAAAATTTTTATATATCTAAAATTATTATAAAATGACTCAAATGAATAACATTGAAATTATATAGGTATTATGTATCAATTTTGACCTAAAATAAATTTAAATAAAATAAATAATTATTTAAATAAAAAGTCTGTTTTTAAATAGTCACCCATTGTTTTCACTATTCATCAAAAATTGAAAGTTTTCAGAAAAATACCAAAAATTCACCCTAGGATAATTTCGATATTACGAATCCAAAAATGAAGTCCGTTTTGAAAGATAAAATTTATAAAATTTCAAAAAGTGGGTATAACTTTTAATATCGGCTAGTTCATAATAATATTATAATAATATCTCGTTTAGTGAATCTTGGTACTGCGTACTACACACGCTATCCATGAAGGTCTTGATTACATGTAATGCAAGCCAGGTCAGGGATACGTGTAGTGAAATCTCTATTTGGTGTTGCGTATAACATAATCAAAACTTATTTAATTTATAAATTAAACAAAATCTATAATTAATGTTGTGTAGAATAATTTCCACAAAATGAACTTCAAATTGTGTGTAACATGAGCCAAGAATAGTGTTGTGTATACTACAAGCTAATATGGTGTTGCGTATAATACAAGATAACCTTGGTGGAGTGTACAATAGAAGACATCAAAGAAATTAAATAGAATATATTTCATAAAATCTCGAGGTGTTACACCCATGGTCACCCCATGAAACCCCATTAGACACCACTTAGATACCCCCTTGGACACCCCCTAATGGGCACCCCCTTAGACACCCCCTTGGACAAACCCTGGACACCCCCTCCACCTAAACATCCCTCCTGGACACCCCCTTGGACACCCCCTAGACTCCCCCACTGGACACCCCCTGGACACCCCTTAGACACCCCCACTGGACACCCCCCTGACACCCCCTAGACACCCCTCCCCCTGGACACCCCTCCCTCCTGAACACCACACCCCTTGGACACCCCCTTCCTCCAAGAAATCCCCCCACCCCCTGGAAAGCCCCCTCCCCCTGCACCCTACACCCCCTGCCCCTCCCTTCCCCTACACACTACCCCATCCCCCATCACCCTTCACCCCTTTTGGATAGCCCCCCCACACCCCTACCCCCCACCCCCTACCCCCCTCCAACCGCACCCCATACCCCCTGCCCCTAGATACCCCCACTAAATCCCCTACACACCCCCTAGGAACCTCTCTGACCTATACACTCCCTGGACACCCCCTGGACAGCCCCCCTCGATGAAAGCCCCATGCCCCTGTACCCCACACCCCCTACCCCCTCCCTTCCCATGCACCCCACACCACCCGCATACTACCTTCATCCCCCTTCACTCCCTGGAAACCCCCTCTGGGAAAAACCTCCCCCTGCACCCCTTAGTCCTACACACTACCCCCAACCCCCTTAACCCCCACCCACCCCTGGACACCCCTCCCCTAGACACCCCCACCCTCCCTCCTAGACACCCCTCCTAGAAACCCCCTCCCCTGCACCCCCACACCACCTGACCCCTCCCTTCCCCCTCCACACTTCCCCTACCTCCTTCACCCCCACTACCCCTATAAACTTCCCCATGTCCTCTTCACCCCAAATACCCCCACCTGCACCCCCACTGCCCCTTGGACACCCCTCCCCCCTGCACCCCCACACTCCCTACCCCCTCTCTCCCCCTTACACACTGCACCCTTCCCCCTTTACCCCTACTACCTCTGAACACTACCCCTACCCCCTTCACCCAAACATCCCCCCAGCCTTCACCCTAAACATCCCCCACCTGCACCCCCACTGCCCCCACCTGCACCCCACTGCCCCCACCTGCACCCCTTCTATATAGTTATCATTATATAAAAAATCCTATAGAAATTACATCAATGAATATAAAGGTAATACAAAATCATAAGGTAAAAAATAATTTCCCTAACATAAAGGAAATAGAGTAATGAACCTAAGAACAACTATAAAGGAAATAGAAGGATTAATATTGGATCATGTTACTAGGATCTGACCACCAAACATGTTCAAAACCACCATGAACTGCTAAGATCCACTAATACCAGGTCCAGTAATTTAAAATTAAATCTTTATAACATCTATAAAAGACATGAAATGTTTAGGAAAATCCCATGTAGGTATGTGTATATACATATCACATAATATATCTAAAGAACGAAGATGGAAGAAACAAAATAAAATGGTTTTCTCAACCCATAAAGTAATATGCTAATGAAACCCAATTCCAACAACTATCCATTACATCATCCCCCACCCCCGGGAAAAACACCCCTTGCTCCCCCTTTCACCCCCTTCACACCCATTCCGCTTTGTACCCCCTACACACCCCCCTTTTCACCCCAACACATCCCTCTATACACACCCTTTCACCCCTGTCTCCTTGAAAACACCACATAAACACATGGACACCCCATGCACACCCCCACTACACACCCCTTGCAACACCCTTATTTTACACCACTTTCACCACCCCTATTGGACACCCCCACTGCACACCCATGCCCTCTGGACATGCCCCTTCACCCCCCTACACAACCCCCATTCACCCCACTTAAATATGAATTGCACCCCCATGCACACCCATGTCCCCTTGCACACACCCCCTTGAACACACTCCCTTGCACACCCCCTTCACACACGCTTGCACCACCCCCTACACACCCCCTGCACCCCATGCACACCTGCCCATGCCCCCTTGCACGCCCCCTGCACACCTTTACACCCCCTACACCTCCACATTTCAAAAGTGGAGTGAAAATCACCATGAATAAGCCACTCTATTTATTTCATGACCTCCAATTAAACAGTATAAAGGATGAATAACTGTTACATAATTTACTATATGATGAATTACCCCTCATGTGACAAGTTAACCATGTTCGGTTCCATTTAACTCATTCAATTCATTAAAACATGGAAGTTCCATTTATAGGATTAGGGGGGGGGTCACTTAGCAACGACTTGGTCATTACTGCACTTTCCTACATGGTCAATTCCATCTTAAAAGTCTAACTACACTTAATGGGTGTTTTGGTTCAAAATATTTTTTTAATAAATAGAGGGAAACCCCGTACCGAGATATAAAAAGGGTCAAGTACAATTTTTTCTTTACAACTAACAATGAAATAAAGTATAAAGAAAAAATTAGTGTAATAATTTCATGCAAGGTATACCACTGTGAGTTTTCGCAGACAACACACCTCCATTAGAGGGGTTTTATTACAAAACCATGACTATTTTGTCAAACTAAACAATTATATTAACTAACACTTATTCAATAATTTAAATATAATATAAACACGTATAATTAACAATGAAAATAAATTAAATTAAAAAAATTTGTGAATTAAAGAGGCTAGTATAGGGACCCAGCCTCAAATGAGCCAAGTCACACTCGGTGCTTGACACTTTGATCATCAACAACTCTATGATTCTTTAACCATCCTCTGGTCATATGCATCTTTGAATATACATAATTATTCCCTAACCCCTATGCACATGTCTGTAAGGCCTTTAAAATTCAAAAAAGGATCCTTATATATATGATCGCATGCATAATCCCATTATGGAGTATGTTGGATCACTATATTTTAATCTTCTACGGAATTGACACATACATGCATACATTCATTAATAATCTCACAAGGGATCTTTCAGGTCACTCACTAGTCATACTGAAACTAAAGAATGACGAAATAAGGAGTATAAAATTTTTCTACTTAAGGATTTGGATGAAGATGGAGTTATTTCTTTAGCTTGTACAATTTGGTCACTTCTTGGATGGGTTTAACACATCGCTTACAAGGTGGTTCTCATTCAAAATATTAAAGATCCAACTAAAATAAATCACTATAATCCCATTTCCTCTATAGCATCACATACAAAATCCTTTCCACCCCTTCCCTACAGACCCCCAGAAGACCCCCCCCCCTCTGCACCATCCCCCTTCTAGTTTACCCTCCCCCCACTACCCCCTTGCACCTCTGCCCCATTTCCCCACCCCCTTGTACCCCTTCTATACAGACTCCCTGCAGACCACAACACTCTCCTCTATGCATCCCACCTACACCCTCCCCTACCCTGCAGACCCAGTGCAGACCACTACCCCCCCCCCCAAGTCAGAAATGATGAATATCCCCATGATATGGTTATCTTGAACAAGTACTAGTGGTCAATGATTAGGTCATTGAAAAAATGAAAAATTCCAAGCATGAATAAGGTTTATTTTTTAAAATTAAAACAATGACATGATAAGATAGAAAAAGGATTCATACCAAGTTATCTATAAAATTTAGTATTTCCCCCCACAAGGCAACGACTAGGCTCAACTACAACACGCATTGTGTGGTGAATGAGGAACAAAAAGCTAGAATAAAGTTATTATATGAAGGGAAATAATAACCTAGTGGGAGGTGGAACCAAGAAGTATTCAAGAACTAGTGGTTTTGGTATAGGTTAGTACCAGATGACTTTAAAGGTGGTATATGTATCATATTGAGCGATGAAATAGTGGATGTCTTCACTAAATTCTAATGCAGGACTCAAAAATATAGTGTCAATAAATTGAGGAATACCACCCCATGTAGGATATGGACCATGCTCATAGTGGATGGAAAATGGATTGTATTTTTTCACCATTTCATGGTAAAACTCTTTGATTTAATGTTTTGTTTAAATGATTTATAAAATATTAGAATCATGATCGTTTTTGAGTCCATAGTCGAAGGAATAATAATAAATACAAGATTTCAAAATAACATGGATGACCTAAAGATTCCAAAATGAGCGCTTGGAGGAGACCCTTATATGGTTTACACCGTAGTACATTTCTAAAGTACTTATGGGAAATAGGGAGGCCAACTATGGGAATATTATTCACCATGGAATACTATTGTAATGTGTGTTAAAGAGATATGTTGGAGGACACATGCATCATGGAATTGGGTGTGTTGGGTGTTAGATGTTTTGCATCTACAACCAAAACAACCTAATGAGTGTGGTGATGGGAATTTCATTAGAAATTTTTCTGGAAAAATATGAATGTTGTGATAAAAGAAGCACTATTCCATGGTCATATATTAGAGTAACAATGTTGAAATTATTGTGAGAATTAAATATGATAATTAATGAAATTTGATGGATCTCATCATTGAAAACAATACCTTCCATGTATAATTAATATATTTCCAAAATTATAGATATGATTATGTTTTGAAATAAAGATAAAGGGCATGATATTCGGGGTGTTGACCTAAACGTTTTTTGGAAGACCACAAAAGAAATTCCAACATAATGTAGAGGTAAAAATATCTCTTTAGGGAGAAATATTTATAGAATTTATGTGAATTAAAGGAATATGTTTTACCATACTATAACTATGTATAATGCCTATAATTATTGTGAAAAATATATAGAAGGTGAATTTATTCCATCCCTCAGATAAAAGTGGTTGGGTTCTAGGATCTATATAACTTGATAGAGTAGTTAGAGAGATTATATATGAGGAAAATCAAGTTATATATCTAAATTATAAAGAGTAAATAGACTAAATTACTTCATTACTATATATGGTTCAATTCTATAAGTGGTGTCTTGAGATAAAAATTCTTGAAATAATTCATCAAAATAATAATGGAAAAATACTATAATGTAATTCCATTACGGAGTTATCTACATCTAGAGAAAAAGAGTTTGCATCTATGATTTTATGGGATTAATAAATTCAACACTCACACTATATAGTTGTTCTCATCTATAATAGTAAAAGGAAAGTATATTAAAGTGAAGATAAAACGAGAATAAAATAATAACCATGATGAATGTGAAGTCTCATGCTATATAGAGAGAGGTATACATGTCACTAAACTATTAAAGAAGATCCAGAAGTCTATAAAATTTCCATCATTATCTTAAAGTAGTGGTTTAGTAGATAAGAAGTTGGTGTGACCTGGGATTGGAAATGAACATTTCCAATCCTAATTATAAAACATTAAGTGATTAGTTCTATAATATGTTAACTGAAACAATGTCATTTGTATGCCTAAAATTTGGGAATAGCATTTTCACACTTTTCATGCATACCCATCCCCCTGCCCCCTCCCCTACACACCCCTACCCCTACCACCCCATGAACACCCCCTGCCTCCCTACCCACCCACCCTCACACCCTACATATCCCCTTCCCAACCCATGCACCCCCTGCACCCCCTGCACACCCCATCCCACAACATACCCCTACCCCCTGCCCCTACCCCTGCCCCTCCCCTACACCCCTGCCCCTACACCCTGGCCCCTCGCCTATACACCCCAATCCCAACCACTTTCCCAAACCACACCCCTACCAACCACATTCTCCCTCCATGCCACCATCCACATTTCATTCCACTTCAACAACTTAATGCAAGGAAAAACATAGAAAAACACTCAGTGATATGTCACTTAATACAAGAATAACTATTCATTTTATTCTAACAAGGTCATCTCAATTGAAATACTATAGGAAAGGATTTCTTCCATGATAAGTCATTCCATACAAATAATTATATTCAATTTGTGGTGACCTGGTCATTACAAGAATTTCCTACTTGGGAAATTCCATCTTAGAAGTCTAACGACATTTAAAGGGTCTTCTGGTTCAAAGAACTGTTTTAATAAAAAGAGGGAACCCCCTACTGGGATATAAAAAGGGTCAACTATGATGTTTTGTTTATGACTGACAACAGTATCATGTACAAGGAAAACATCAATGCAATAATGTCAATAAAGGCATACCATTGTGAGTTTTTACAGACAGCACACCTCCATTGGAGAGGTTTTATTTCAAAACCATAACTTTTCTATCAAACGAAACGATTATATTAACTAAAATTTTTCAAGAATTAAAATTTAATACAAACATGAATAATTTAAAAGGAAACTAAATGTAATTTAAAACATTCTTGAATTAAAGATGCTAGGAGAGGGACCCTACCTCAACCTCAAGGTGCGTTTTCTTTTGACGATGACAACTCGAATCATCCATTTTTTGGATCACATGCATATCTAACTTCAAATATATATATAAAGACACATAGAACATATGTAAATATTTTCATGGACAAATATGCATAAGGGGGTCCTTAGATATATGTTTAAACTTTTATATACCCCTTTACACTTACACATGTATGGATTTTCCATATCTATATATAAGCACACCTAGCCCCAATATATATATTCAAAATACCATGAGGGAATATATATAATGTGGGAAATTATATATGTATATGACTAATTATAAAAACATATGTAAGTTATTCTCAACAGAGACTCAAATCCACCAAAACAAAATCCATTAAAAACAACATCAATCAATTTCCCCTTTTATCATACTTTCATTTAATTCAGAATACAAAGAATAAGAAATAACATAATATTTCAATATATCTATCTTGGATGTTTATTTACAACTTTAAGTGATTCATGAAATATAGTAGGTGAATAAAATACATACACAACAATCAATAACTTCTATATATCATAAATTTCAACCAAGAATCATCAACATATATCAATAACATGAATTCATGTTCTTCTCATATGATTCACCAATTTTAAATTAAATTTATATTGTTTAATTAGTTTTATTTGATTATGTTAATCCATATTAACCTTTTAATAAAGACAAAGTATTACTAATTACACAATTTTAAATAATAATAATGAATAATTTTTTAATCCCTTACCTCAAATGATGCTTCCAAAAGTCACAGCATGAGATCAAGGAATAAAGAATGGTCACACTGCCAAGAACATGAAAGACCTTATAAAATGTACAAAAAACTATTGTTGAATAAAAAACTAAAAACACCAAATAATAAGGAATCCAAATAAAATATACTCCATAAGAAGATAAAATAATAAAGAATGGATAATAAAAGTATTGGAAATAACCTTAGATCTCAATGAGATCTATCACTTAATGGTGAGAAATAATGTTGAGGGTCACAGGTTGAGGGAGGATATAGGAGGAGGGAACTTCCATGAGGGGAGGGTCATAGATTGGGGGAGGATAGAGGATGGGGGAACCATCATTAGAGGAAAATCAATATCAAGAGGATAATCACCATGAGAGTAGGGTCACCGTGAAGAGGGTCACTGTGAGGAGGGTACTATTGTGAGAGGAGGGTTATAGATTGATAGGAGGGTTTCTATGAGAGGAGGGTCACTATTAGGAGGTTCGACATCAGGGGAGGATGGAGGAAAAGCTCGATTCGAGCAGATGGTTGGTTGGGGGAGGATCGTGGAGGAGACTGATGTGGGTGGTGGGCCGATCAGGGGAGGATTGGGGAAGCCTGACGGGTTTTGTAAAAAAATTGAGGAAAACTTTTATCCCTAGTTTTTAAATTAAACCCTGGCCAAAAACAAGATATAACCACAGATGTATAAAACCATGTCTAGAAGTTCGTGGATATTGCCTAAATATCTAGTAGTGTCATCTCCTTTTTATATTACTTGTCCTTCCCTTCCATCATTAATTTTATACAATCCAATTTGATGTGTCCTATCTGAATACCTTCATAACATGTTAGATGTGAACCATTATTATATTATATGACTTACTATTCATTTTTAATCCTCTATAATACTTCTTTTATATTCCTTTCATTGAACATTGTTCCTTATTCACAATATATTTGTAAAATTTTGTAAGTTGATTCAACTCATTTCATTATTCACTAGGTATCATGATTCACTATTATTGTATCCAAATCTACTTTAGAAAATTTATTAGTTTTAATTATAATAGTCCAATATTCTTTATCGAAATTGTAAATACCCCAACCCTAGTAGACCAAATCTAATGGTTAGTTAATTAAATTATAACTAGATAAAATAAATCAAATCAAAATCAAATTAATAGTTTAATAGTCTAGGTAAACTAGATACATACTTTAATCTCACATTATATTTGAAAACATAAAATAAAAATCATAGTGAAAGTAAATATTCTACATCCTTGAACTTTTTCAAAGATTCATTTTTCATATCCTAGGTATAAGAGGCAAAATAAGGGAGCACTTAAATACTCCGTAAGGGTTATGTATAGTAGAATATATCATGGATCGATAAGGAATAATCAATATGGCATGGAAAAAAACTAAAAATACGTTCCATTTAATCAGTAACTTGTGTATGAAATACACCCATGGATAATATAAATGTAGTAATATCAGGTATAATAATATCTAAATCCTAAATTAATGAAATGATTAATGCTGGACATCATTATTCCAGATATCATGATATCTATACCGTTAAATCCTTTTTCCTATATAGTTTAGTTAAATAGTAGGTATACACCAGAAACCCATTTAATGATAGCTTATTGATTCATCTCATGAGACCTGTTTATGCAGTGAGGGGATATTTATAACTAAGACCCACTCATAACTACATGTCTAATTCATTTATCATATATTTAATGATCAAATTAATTCACAAACAATATTCATTATCACCAAATTTCCATGCCGAGTAATGATTACTGAAAATTTATACTTCCAATTCAATCAAATATATTTCAATGTAAAAAACTATATGTATAAATGGTATACATTTTAGGAAATAATAATATCCATGATAGAAAGAATATAGATATCTAAGGTAATCTTATTGTCCATTGATGCCAAGATAGTTAATTTTTTAATAGAATGTTAATGACCACGAGATTAGTTAAGAGATGAAAGATGACAAAAAAGTACATTTTGCAGTAAAATTGATTCTTTTAATGAATATATGAAAATGGGAATAAAAAAAGTTAAAATATGTTTTCATTAAATACAGTTATTTATAAAACCATTTAAAACATTTAGAAGAATATAAAGGGCATAACACTGTTATGGAAATGAGAAAGTCTGTAAATATCATATATGTTAAAAGAAAACATTATTTTTTTAGTTTAATAATGAATATTGAAAATGAACCTTTCATGAAATTTTTTAAATATTCCTTTCAAACCAATTAAAAATGCAATGATAAAATAAATTTTTCTTATTAAATCATTTGAGGAAATAATGATAAATTTTTTAAAATAATTTTGAAAAACATGGATATGGAAGCAAAATATACCCGTTAAAAAAGAGAATTAGGATTGATTTTTATTATAAACATTCCTCTTAAAATAGTAACTTGAATTGAATCATTAATAATTATTAATAAATGGATATTCATTTTGAATACCTCAAATGATAAGTATATACACTTTGTAAAATCAAACATGTGCATAATACCAAATATATCTCAATGTAATGGAAATGAAGACAAAATCTCTTATAAATATCATAACATTTAAGTGAGAAATAATCAATGAAGTGATTATGTGTTACAAATTTAAATCCAAGAAAATAAGTGGAAATAAAACATAGAACAATAACAGGTCATTTCACTATTAATCATGGAATAACACATTCAATTAAGTATAAGTATATCCCAATGAATGGAAATTGAGTTATGAAACCACATACCATAGGCCCAACTTTTCATGTAAGTTCTTTATCATAATTAATAATAACACTATGTTAATTATTTAATATATTAATATTTTCTTAAATAGTATTATTTGTTTTATTTTATTATTTAGTATTTTTAATTCATTTACTTACTCAATTAAGTTCACGTAAATAATTGTATCAATATTTATCTCACATATCCAAAATGAATTTGGTAAGTTGACTATAGTCAAAGAGGTAATTATTTCATCATATACAGAATAATAATCATGAAATAATTATTATTTTTATACATCAATTATATTTATAAAATAAATAAATTAATATGGTTAAGAAAAATGATTTACATTACAATCAATGAGACGGTAAGTTATAGGTACGCATGGGTAATAATTTTCATTTATCAACGATCATAATAGAAATAAGGTAATTATTGTTTTATTGTTAAATAATGATCAATATATCATAAATAAAATATAATTTTTTTAAAAATAAGTATATATACTAATGATGTGATAAAGTTGTGAAAAAAGAGTCGCATCACATCATGGAGGTGGTAATCTACATTAACACACAAATGACACTGTCAGTTTTCAATGAATGGGTAGGGAAGAAAATATATGATATATTTTTTTATATAATTATAAATATTTCATGAAATCATATATATATTTATATATTAAATCCATCAATATATCCACCCATGATAGGCAATGATATAAAAACATTACATCGATTTGTGAGGTGGTAATCCACCATACACACGAATAAAGGATTTATATCCCATTTGATAGAATATGAGTTGGATATAGGTTTTTACATTAACATAATAACATATAAGTATATTTAAGTACTGATGTTATTATATTGGCATGGTTAAATAATATTTTATATAGGTGGTAGAAGAAACAAAACAAAAAACACTTCATTAAGAACAATATATCTTATTCAAACAACCTCTTTAGGTTTACACAAAAATCCCTCCTATGAGGGTTTTATAATAAAAAAAGGCATAAAGGATGTGTTAAGGGATTTATGTAAAAACAATCTGGTCATTGTTTTATGAACCAAAATGTTTTTCAGTGTGATTAAAAAGGGAGGGGAGACTCCCTTTTATAAGTGAGGGGATCATAAGTTTTGGAATTTTGTAAAGTATTAAATTAATAAAAAAATAACATTCTTTTCTAAATTGATAAAAAATGGTATAATTAGAATATAAGATGATTATGGATCAAATTAATTTCATAAAATTAAAAGTGTACATGTTTTTGTTATGGTTTTACTGATATCTTTGGGTTTTAACCCCATTTTAACCCTTTTGATAATTACCGAACTATTAATTTTTTCTACAATTTAGGGTTTATAATATTACTAGTAAATGAAAAAATACCCATAAATGGACCATGGTTTTTGAAACATATCCCATTAATTTGGATGAATATTATATTGTTTTGAAATTTCATCATTTAGTATAATATTATTTATTTTAAAATATTATTAATGACATTTTGAAACAATTCATTTAATTTGACTTTAAATATATCAATAAAAAGTGTAAATTTGAATATAATATATTAAAATCACTATAATGTTATATTTAAATTTAAAATACATATAAAACAATATTTATTTAACATTATAATAGTTTTTTTTATTTTTAAAATCATTTATTTTATATTTCTATAAATTAAATAAATATTGTTTCAGTGTTGCATCAGTATTTAGGGTAATTATTTCATCAATTAAAAATTTAATAAATTGAAAATGATAAAAAATTATTTATATTTCAAAAAATTATTTATAAGAAAAATTCTCCTATGTTTATCATTATTTCAATAACTTAATGATAACAAAACAAAGAGAATGACATTTTATACTTTTCTTTAAAAAACAATATAAAGGTCAAAATCCCTAAAAAATGAATAAAAAATTCATATATTTGAATATTGGATGATTATGAAAGAAATAGGTTCTCCCAATTATATTAATACAAGTTTTATGGTCACTTTATAGTCCTTATAATAGTATTTTTAACCTTAATTACAAGATTTACCCTTACCATGGTGACAATTAATTACTATAGTTACTATTTATAATGACAAAAACTAAAAGAAAAATGTTTACAAAATTTGTACATACTGATTCCAAATATTGTATATATTATTTCAGATTAAATTTCTATAAGTGTAATTAATTAATTGAAAAAAACACAAAACACAAGGAAAATCATTTTTCAAGAAAATGTATTTTTTTTGAATAAAAGTGTTTTTATACCAAATTAAATAATAAAATTGATTCCAATTAAATTATTTAATTATTAATAATAAAATAAAAATAAATTTTATTTTAATTTATATTAAAAATGTAAAATTTTTAATTCATGAAACAACAAAAAAAATTTCAATAAAAATCGGTAAATTTAACTATTCATTGAAAAATTAATTTTTTTTTTCAGAAAAATCAAAAAAATTCACCCTAAAATAATTTTTATACTATGATTTATAAAATAATATATATATATTTTTGAAAATACATTTTATATAAGTTCCATAAATAAATTTTAATATTTTCTCATAAAAAATAATAAAAATCATTTTTGAAGAAAACATATTTTCAAAGCATAAAATAACTTTACTAAAAATGGGTACTTATTTATTAAGAATTAATTAATAATTTTTTAATGAATATTTACTTTATTTAAATTATATTATTCATTTAATACTATTCTTACCCTCCATCTCAATGGATTGGCGATAATTGTTACATTAAATAATAATATTGTAGTAGTATATCATGGTTGACTTAAACTCATTTTACTTATCCTATACACTATTGACCATAATATTATTTTATAATATCATGATATTAAATTCTAATCCCCATAAATATATTAATCCCTGAATTTTTTATCTTGTTCATCAATGGTTTAACCTTTATTGAAACCCCACATCGTACAAAGGGATAATAATTTTTCTTAAAAAGAAGAGTGAGAAACAGAAAGGTTACATGGAATATCACATATTAGAGTTCCCATATTGAAAGAATATTGGGAGGATATTAAAATATATACATGGGGAGAATAATAAAATCAATGATCAAAAAAATAATTTTTTAAAATAAGTTTAAGAAAAATTTTACGACCGAAAAAACCATAAATCCATGAGGGGTGAAGAGACAATCAATTAATTGGAAATGAAGGTAAAAAGATAACATTTTTATTTCAATATTCATTTCCTATGGTTTATGTATTCATTTACCATTTAAATATACAACATAAAAAAATATATTTAATGATATATTTATATTTTATAATTACAATTTAATCCTTTGGTTATGCTTTGACCAATTTACACTTCATTTACTAGTCCAAAAAATGAATATCCAATATGACTTTTTTTTCATAAAGCCATAAAATTAACTTTTAATGGATCATAATATCCAAATTAAAGTTAAAATTATTTTCATATGGCTCTAAATATTTATCAAAACCAAAAATATTTAGCACATGTTATCCAATATAATTCACTAATCTCTAAAATTCGACAATAAACCGAAAGTGTTTACATAAATCATTCCATAAATAAATTACCATATATCCCAAATTATCTCAATAACCTCAACATGAAAGAAGTATTTATCATCAAAGGTTATCTCGTAGCCTTTATATTAATTCTCCAAAAGCATAATTATATTCTTCCCAAAAAACTTTTACATTAAACCAAAATGATATATATAACTAAAATTAATAAAATGTATCAAAAAATATCATTAGTCACATCCAAATCATAAAGGTGTGGTTTTCCCATACTTGTTGAAAAAAATTAAAAAATATTTTATACTTAAATATGCTTCCCAAAATAAACATTATATTTCCCCATCATACCATTTATGTAAAGAAAATTTCATACTAACTAGGACATCACACATACTAGTGGTATGCACTACACCCTTATGGCAGTTTAGTTGTGGGTTGAAGCCTGAAATACTTGCTGGATGTGATGGTTTATCACCCGACATATGATTTTTCCTTTTTCTAATACTATATTTATATAATTCCTATAACATTTTTAATAATTTTCTAACCATCCACAAAAATAACATTAATCATCAAATATTGTTTTAACTACAATGGTGGTCTATATAAATTATTTTTTTAACAGAACCAAAATTGACTATTATTACCATAACATCAATGATAATATTAACTCTAAAGGTTTTCAACAAATTAAAACTCCTGTTCACATAATATAAAATAATTATTCATCAAATAACATTTTCACTAAAATATATATTAAACCAAAGGGTTGTATTCCAATTAATGTCTCCCAAAATACCTATAAACATGTTATATTCCCATCACATAAAACCTAAAAATGTGTATATTTTTTTGAAAACTCATGATCAACCTTAAATTTACTAACAAAATACCCTTTAGGTTTATCGCATATCAATATGGAATATCAAATATTTCAATAGGTTTTATTCTCTTGTTCATCATAATGGTTTATAAAGAAAATGTAAATTAACCCATGAATATCCCTTAGAAGTTTAAAATGAGTTGCATTGTAAGAGAACACTCACCATTGAATAGAATGATGTATGAGATATGTCCATCCAACTCTTTTCATAGTTATTTCTGAAGATGCATGTGTGTGAAAACCACATCCATTTATAGTATCCAGATAGGGATGTGTTACTTGGAAAACCACATAACCTATACCATACAAAAAACATTATGAAATTATCCTATAAATATACATATACTAAATGTTTTTCATAGGGTTATATTCCCTAATATATGTTTTCCTAAATATAGTTTCCAAGGTTTCTACTAAACTTAAACTTTTACCAACTATAAAGACCCTAGCCTAAGTAGCTGAGAGTTAGAAGTCACATTATTACACTGGTACTGGATACAAGCAATCACATCCTAACAGATCGAATAGTTTAACATTCTTGGTTAACTAGATAAAAACTTGAATATAATATTACATTTTAAAATATAAAATACAAAACATTGTGAAGGAAAATATTATGCATCTCTGAAATCATTCAAATATTCCTTCTTTATATCATGGGGAAGGGAAACAAATAAGGGCAGGATAAAATGGTAAATAAGGGTTACATAAAATAGAATCCATCCTAAATCAATAGGGAATAATCAATATGTAAAGGTAAATAACTAAAAACACATTCCATTTAATCATTATCTTGAGTAAAAAATGCATCCATGGATAATATAAATATAGTATTATATTGAATAATAATAACTAAATTAGCAATAAAGCAAATTTCTAATATTGGAAATCACGATTTTAGATATATTGATATATATAAAATCATTTCCTTATTCCATGATAGTTTCATTGATGGGTACGTATACACCAATAACCCATTTTATGCTGGGTTTCTATTTTATATCATGATACATATCAATTCTTTAAGAGGGTATCTATAACTAGGCCCCATATATTACTACATATCCAATGAATTCATCATATATTTAATTATAAATTCAATTAATAATCAGTATTCTTCCTAAAAAAGTCCTATATCGAGTAATGAATATGAATTATCAAAAAATTTCATCCAATCAAATAAAATTGAATATAAAACAAAATATAATGAAATGGTATAGGGTTTAGGAAATAAGTATATCACAGATAAAAATATTATTTATATTTAATGGAATTTTAATGTGAAATGATTGTACGAATATAAATTTTTCAAGGGAAATTTAATGTTCATTATATTAATCAATAGATAAGAGATGACCCTAAAACTAGATTTTGTAGTAAAATTGATTCTTTTATAGAATATATGAAAATAGAAAAAAATTAAAATAAGTTTTCATCTCATAAATTTCTATTTAAAACTATTTAAAACTTATAGAAGAAGCTAATGGGTATAAAAAAATTATGGCATTAAGAAAGTCTACTAACACCATATATGCTAAAAGAAAAATTTCTATTGTATTTCTATATCTTATGTTGAAAATTAACTTTTGTGGAAAATATTAGAAAGATTTATTTCACTCCATTTCAAAATTCAAGGATAAAATAAAAATTAATTCATAAATAATTTGAGTAAATAAAGAGGTCTTCTGTAAAACAATTTTTTTAAAAATGGATATGAAAGAGAAATATATATGATAAAAAAGAGAAATAAGATCAATTTTTTTAACATTCATCATCAAAGATTAAATTTAATTGAATCATTAGTCATTATTAATAAATTTATATTCATTTTAAATACCAAAAATATGTAGTATATACATGTTATAGAAATAAATTGGTTCCTAATACCAAATATGTATCAACAGTGTGGAAATGGAGAAGAAATCCCTTACAAAGATTGTATCATTGAAGTGAGAAATAATCAATGTAGTGATTATGTGTAAAAAATTTAAATCCAAAAAAATAAAAATAAATACAATACAATACAATCCAAGGTAATTACAAACATAATAACGGACTAATATATTCAATGAAGCATATGTATAACACAATGAATGAAAATTTAGTTAAGAAACCCTTAGTTCACGTATGACGTGTCATGTATAAACTTTATCCTCCTGAATAAAACACTTATATTAATTATTTTATTATATAAGAACCTTTTTAAATTTTATTATTAAATTTATTTTATTTATTACAATGTAATATTCGTTTACATACTAAATTAAGTTCACATTGGACATTTTGTGGATATTCAGCTCATATGTCCAAAATGACTTTGGTAGGATGACTATGGTAAATGGGTCATTATTTTATCATCTGTATAATAGTAATCATATAATAATTAACATATTTATACATAAATCATACATTTAAAACCAATCAGTAAATATGGTTAAGAAAAATGAATTACGTTACAATCATTGAGACGATGATCAATATATATGCAGGAGTAATATTTTAATTTTTCAATGAACATAATGGAAAGAATCCAGGTATTATTTTACATTTAAATAATGATAATTTTATCTGAAATAATATAATATTTCTTTAAAAAACTTATATATACTAGTAACATTATTCAGATATTAAAAAATAATCACATCACTTCCTGGAAGTAGGAGTCCACAAATACACATGAATGAATTTATCATTTTCATTAAATGGGAAGGTAAGAATATATATGATATATTATTTTTTAATGATAAATATGTCATTAATTGAATACATATATATAAAATCCATCAATATAACCTGCCGTGAGAGGTGGTTATGGAAAACTAATTACAATTGTTCGTGATGTGGTTGTCCACCGTACACATGAATGATGGTTTCATTTGCCATTTGATGTAATATGGTATGGATATAGGTTATGAAATTAACATAATATAATCCCAGTATTTGGGAGATAAATATTATTTCTATAATTACATGGTTGAATAATATTTGAAGGATGTGGAAGATGAAAGAAAAAAACACCCAGTTAAGAATGATACCACTTCTTCAGGTAACCACTTTAGGTTTACACCAAAATCCATTATATGGTGGTTTTATTATAAAAAAGGCCACTATAATGTGAGTAGGGATTTAAGTAAGCTATTTGGGTCAGTTTTAAAGACCCAAAACTCTATCAATAAAATTTAACTTCTTATGTTTACATAGTATATATCACATAAAATCACCTATAAAACACAATACAAACATCATAAATGAAGAATGAATGAAATAAGAGGTATGCCTAGTCGATAAGAAACTTATAGTGATGAAATAGTAACTTGAAATTAGTAATAGTAATACGACTCTTATGAATATTAAATCAGACTAATGAATAGTATCATCACCCATTAAAGTATAAATAATATTTTATCACCTTATAAATATAAGTATCATGTAATTAAATCATAATATAACTAAATGAATATTTTAAAAATTAATAAATTAAGTCCTAGTATTTTTATAAGTCATAAATATTAAATTAAAATTTTATAGTTAATAAAAATATTTAAATGAAAATATATTCATATTAAATATATTCATAAATTACAATATTGTTTTCTTATGATTTTAGTAAAATTTTATGAGACCATTGTTAATTTTGAATGTGTTATAAAATCAGTTATATAATTTAAATCTATATTTTTGAGTAAATGATGATTTTAATTAAAAATTAAATTTCCCATATTTAGATAATTATTTTCATAACATGGTGTTCTTTTTTTAATTTTACATGTCAAAAAATGGTTTTGGAGAATTTTTTGGATTTTTTCTAAAATACTTGAATTTTTGGAGATTAGTAAAATATGATAATTTATGATAAATGATAAAAAAAATATTTAATGATTCAAAGGTGATGTATGGTTTATGTAAGAACCCTTTCATAGAAATAAAATTCAATTACTACTGTATGTGGTCACATGAATCAACACTATTGGTTGTCTTAATAAAACTAAAAAAATAATGAATAAAATAATGAGAAATCACCCCTCCCCTCTACTATAAATACCACCCCTTCTACTCACACCTTCCAAACTTTGGGCCTTATCAATTTTATTCCTAATATTATCTCCAATACTCTCCCCTGTATTTATGATCTCTTGGTCTCATAAAAAGACCAAAACTAATCCCCTTAAAGAGGTTCTCAAGGAGGAGTGTTCAGGAGGTAAAATTCTCTTCATTTTCTTTTTAGTTTTTTTCATGTTTTTTACTTTTATTATTTTATACTCAACTTTTATTTCCAAATGATAATGATAATTATTATATCATATATATAATAATATTATATAATTTTAATGAAATATCCTTACACAAAATCTTTTCCCACACTGTTTTATTTTAAAAATGAAATCACCGTCTGAGAGGTATCGTTCTACAACCATCATGGATGACAGATTTTCATTCTTCACTTTCTCCATCAGGGATAGTAATAAAACCATTTTTATGGTTAAACCAGAATATAATATATTTATTAAATCATTTATTATTTTATATAACTTATATATTTTTATAATACTAAATGATAAAACAAATGAGTTTGTTATGATCAATAACTACCGTAATAATGTAAGAAATTATCACTGAATGTATGACCAAATGATTTATCCTCATACCATAAAATAAAATGATAAATATAAACATTTAAAACTATTTATTTTATTTAATATCATATAAATTCAATTCTATAAAATTATACCAATTTGACATGAAATTCCATACTAATATACTATTACACGGATCATGAAAACTAAGGAAACGAACCCTCCTGAGAAATAAAATTGTATCTTACAACTCATCAAAAAGGACTTAAATGATCTTAATAAAATTATAATAAATTAAATAAATTAATATATTGTTATGAATTAATTAATTAATGTATTAAATTTTATTAATGAGGATATTATGGTCAAGTGTAGGACACATTCGTACATAATGTAAGGGGTTTTATCTCGAACCCTAGTTTTGATTTGGGTTATGATTTAAACCTCTATACACCAATGTAATTCTTAATTATTTTTATATAATTGTTCTAAATTCTTTTTATAAATTCAAAAATCATCTCTATAAATCATTTTTTATTTCTTTTATAATAAATACACGTTCCTTTTACGGTTCCCTTCTCATTTCTTCCAGATACACAAGCCTGATTATTGGGAACACCTCCATTTCTTAGCCATTTTCAAGTTCAAGCAAAAATTTGTTTTCAGACACCATTATTTTTATAAAATTATTAAATTTTTCCTGAAAATCTATAATTTTTATTACTGGTTTTATATAATCAATTGTGACAAATAAAAATGATTTTTCAAAAAGAACTATTCTTTGCAAAGTAAAAGGGTCACTTCTATCAAGGATTCCTCGATGATTTTATTAGATTATTTTCATCTATTTCAAATCCTATGTTTAATTTTATTCTTTATTAGATTGATATATTATTATTTTCGTCTACCATATGTTATTAAATGGTTAACTAATGGTTTGACTATGGATGTTCTAAATTGATACTATTCACTATTCTACTCAGATTTGTTAGTGATTATGATTATAGATTAGGGAAAGTTATTTACATTTCATATGTTCAGGATTTTTATGATTAGATATAATAATAAAAGGAATACATTGGACTTATAAAGTGTTGTGTATTTCCCTCTATATCCCCTCGATGAATCGGTAGGTCTCCTGAGACAAAATAGAATTGGGTTTTGGCTAAGACTTACCCAAGTATTTTCTATCATCTTGGATGAGGCCTTGACGATATGTTTTAGATGTTTGGAATTATTAATTCCCTTATTATAATATTATAAATTTATAAACCATGTTATATTTGACAATTAGAATATCTATGACTAAGATTCATTCTCTTTTGACCAGTTACATGTATTTATTTACTCAGTATTAATTCCTACCATATTATGCTCATGTTTATTTTTAAAGGCATGTGTTTTTGGTATTCACCATGACCAATTTTTATGTTTATGATAAATTATGTTATATTACTTACCCTGAATGATCATATGATATTACCCATTTCATATTTTTTATTTGTTCCCAAGATGTGAAGATGAATATTAAGAATTACTTGGATGGATAATCTAGGAGTTATGGATGTTTCTAATAGAATCTCTACATTGTTTTTAATTTCATGTTATAATGTAACAATTATGTGTGTATCTAGATTTCCAATTCAATGAAACTTTTTTTTCTTTTGGGTTGCGATTATTTGTAATCTTACCAATTTAATAGTGTAAGGAACCTACTTCGGGATACTGGGTTTGGGGTCCTAATAGTTGGTATCAAAGGAAGTTTAGTAGAAACCTTGAAAGCTAAATTTATAGAACATAGATTAGTGAACATAACCCTAAGATAAACATTGAGGATATGAATAGGATAACATCCTAGAATTTTGATAGGTAGATATTACATAGATATTCATAGAAATATATCCATTTATAGATTCTAAAAGTGGACATGGTTTTGGCACATATGTACCTAAGGGTAAAAATTTCAACAAAGTGTCTTGAGCCTAACTCAATGTAACCTGGTACAAGACAACAAGCCTTAATAAAAACATGTTTTGAAACTCTTGGGGGATATTCATAGAATAAGTCACATTTTCTTAATAAACCGTTATTAAGGATTTAAAAGTAAATATGTTCCCAAGGAAACCATATATACGATTATGAGATTAGTTATGAATAAAACATAAATTTATGCAAAGTGTTTTTTAGTTTTAGATTATACATTAAAATTTATAACATAATTTAGTGAATGAAATTATTTATAAATGGTGCCTAGTGGAAGGAATGAAAAATATATCAATCCACATATCCCATATAGGAATTTCCCTCCTATTCAATATATTGATCCTTTTATTAGAGTTGTGATGGGTGTTGAGAAACTTATAATTATATAGGGAAAGATGAATTATGTTATTAATAATAACCTTACCCTTATGAACCATCCTAATCCACAACATGTGGGAGAAATGTTAGACAACTTTAGAAGAAAACAACCTTCATCATTCAATGGGACTACAAACCCATTTGAAGATGACCAGTGGATAAGTTCCCTAGAAAAGATATTTCTCTCTTTGGGAAGTAATGAACGGAAGACGGTTTTCATATAAGATTACCATCTATCATGAAATTTGGATCAATGGTATCACTAATCCAAAACATAAAGAAGAGGGAATGAATTACAAATATGGAATATAGGGATTTTAAGGAAATTTTCTTGGAAAAATATTTTCCTCGTGAACAACGATAAGATATGGAATAGAAATTATTGAATCTGATGAAAATGGAGGATGATAATGTTTCCAAGTATGAAGGAAACTTTACAAGGCTATCAGGGAATTCCACGAGATACCCACATAATTCATGGAGAAAGATTGATCGATTCCATGATGGTTTAAAACCATTTTTCTAAATAGCACTGGTTTCCCAAAATTTCCCATCATACGAAGATATAGACATATGTACTATTAAGAGAAAAAAATAATTCTATATGTATTAAGAATTTAAGGGAAATAAATTGAATAAGTGGGTGGAAGATGAAATATTGTATTGATGGAGGACTAAAAAAATGTATTTTTCAAACATGTTACACTTATGGAAGGAAACACCCTAGAGCCCACTTAAATAGAAAATGAGTCTCCTTGAAGTATAGAGAATATTTCCTCCAAGACTGTGTTTGTTAGGGAAATAAATAATCAACCAATGTTCAATGCTAAGATTGCTGGGAGTTGAGATACTATGCAAATTATTTTCTTAAGAATAAAGGAAAGTTTCCTTACACAATTCCATGAGAGCAAGGAAAAGATTATGTGATCACAACTACTGTGGTTGAAGTTCATAATGATGTGGTGGACAATACTTTAATCATTTCCTAAAACATATACAATGATTTATTTACTTATATACAGTCTCATTCCATTATATTTTCCCAGTTTTCATTAAAAATTATATATTTCGAATTCTCTTTAACAAGGGAGTTGTTAGTCAAAAACCCTAAGGAAGGTATTTTTTTCAACAAAGATGTATTATTCAGTTCCCATTATGAAATATTAAAGTGATTTATATACTGATTTTATCATCATAACTATGGTTTAATTTGATATGATCCTCATAATGGATTGTATTTCATAATATGATTCAATATTATATTTCAAGAAGATGGAAATTACGATTTTTCAAGAAGTTGTAGAATCCCCTATCTTTAGAGCTGAAACCTCACCATTTAATTCTTATCTAGATCCTCCCATAGTATTTCTACTTAATTCAATTATTGGGTAGGAAGAGAACAAAATATCTATGGGAGAGAAATAATTATTAAAATTGAGTATGGACCTATTTTGTAAGAATACATTGATGTATTTCTAAAGGATTTACCTAGAAATCCTCCAAAGAGAGAAGATAAGTTCTCTATTTATTAATTTCTTGATTCAAGATTTGTATAAAATAATCCTTATAGAATATACATGGTTGAATTATTAGAATAGAATAAAAAACTAGAGTAATTGAGTGATAACCGATTTATGCACCCTAATGTTCATCATGGGGAGTCCCTTTTCTCATTGACAAAAAGAAACATGGATCCATGAGGTTGTGCATTGACTATATAGAAATCAATACTATTACAATAATGAAGAAATATCCCCCACCTAGTATTGATTATTTATTTGATAAAATTCATAGAACTCGATATTTTTTAAAGATTAACCCTCGATCTAGATACAATCAATTGCTTATGAGAAAGGATGATATTTCATAGACAAAATTTTGAACTAGGTTTGGACATTATGGGTTTACGATAATTCTATTTAGACTGACTAATGAACCCTCCATATCCATGGATCTAATGAATATATTTTTCAATGAATATCTTGATTATTTTTTTGCGGTATTTATTGATGATGTCTTGTTATACTCCAAAAGATATGAATACCATGAGAATCACTTGAATATTGTCATTAAGACTCTTATAAGAAATTAATTATATGGGAAGTTTATAAATTTTGTATTTTGTATTCAATAATTTTGTTATCTTGGACATATTGTATCAAAGGATTTAATCATAGTTGATCCTTTGAAGAAAAGGATGATTCAAGAATGGCCTACACCAAATAACATTACTTAGGTATATAGTTTTATTAGTTTAGAAGGTTATTATCAAAATTTCATTCAGAATTTTTTTGATAAGCTATCCCATTATCTAGTCTTACTTGTAAAAGGGTTAAGTTCGTATGGACAAAAGAATGTGATGAATGTTTTGAATAATTGAAGAGGAGATTAGTGAATGCCCCAATCATGACTCTACCATTGGGAACCGATGTATTTGTGATTTATAATGATGCGTCAACGAAAGGACTATGGTGTGTCCTTATATAGAATGATAGAGTTATTTCCTATGCATCACGGTAGTAAAAAATTCTTTAACAGAACTATGAAACTCATGATCTTGAGTTAGCATCTATAATTCATTCTCTTTAAATATGGGTACACTATCTCTATGGTAAAAAATGTGATATATATATATATAGATCATAAAATTTTGAAATATATCTTCTCACAAAATGAACTCCACATGAGGAAAATGAGGTAGCTCAAGCTTCTCAAGGATTTTTATTGTTCAATACACTACCACACTAGGAAGTTGAATAAGGTAGAAGATGTGTATAGTAGGAAGAACCTTGGAGTTCTAAACAAAATGAGGATTAACAAGGACCTTGTGTATATGGATCTTGAAAAGATGGATATGAGAGTTATCAAGGAAGGTGAAACATCATTACTTTTCCAATTGGTTTTGCAATAATATTTATTAGAAAGAATTAAAAGTTCTTAGTAGGATGAAGAGAATCTTAAAATGAAAATTAATGCTGTAAATGATGGGATGTTTCCATAATTTTCCTGTGAGGATGGAATTCTAAAATTTGTTAGGAGGCTATGTGTCTCCTCTAAACTCGAGCTAAAAAGGGAGTTATTGTTTCATTCATATAGCTCAAATTTCTCTATACACCGTGTTAGAACTAAATATATAGAGTTCTGAAGAAACATTTCTTGTGTGATAATATGAAGTAGTAAATTGCTGATTATGTATCAAGATGTTTAGTCTATTAATAGGTAAAGGCTAAAATAAAACACCATAGGGGTGTAATAAAAACCATACCTATTACTATATGGAAATGGGATGACATCACTATGGATTTTTTCATTAGATTACCAAAATATCCAAGAAATAATGATGAAATATGGGTGATTTTTGACTGACTTACCAAATATTCACATTTACTTACTATAAGGGAGGATTTTCTACTATTGAGCATTGACAGAATTTATATTAATGATGTTGTAAGCCATCATGGAGCACCTATTTATATTGTTTCTGATCATGATCCATGATTTACATCGAAATTATGGAAAATTATTCTAAAATATTTGGATACTACATTCCTTTGAGTACTTCTTGTCACCCTCAAACTATCAGAAAGTTTCAAAGAACCATTAAAAAATTAGATGACATACTGAGATCATTATCCCTTGACTTCCAAGGTATATTGGATTCGTATTTTTCATCAGAGGAGTTTTTCTATGATAATTGTTTCCATTATAGTATTCAAATGGAATCATATGAAGCGTTGTATGGGAAGATATGTCATACAGAAACATATTGGGATGACGTTAGTGAAAGGAATCTTGTAGGCCCATATATTATGGAGGAAACAACAAAAAAGTTAATTAATATTCAATCCCATATCAAAACAGCTCAATGTAGGAAAAAGAGCAATGCCAAAAATAAAGTAAGGATTTGGAATTTCAAGTGGGAGATCATGTTTTCCTTAAAGTATCTCCACAAAAGGGTGTTATAAAATTTGGGAGGAAAGGGAAAATAATCCCCAGATACATTGGTTCTTTTGAAATTATGGGGAGAATCAGAGCTGTGGCTTATCATTTGACAATGTTTCCTAGACTTTCTAATTTACAAAATTATTTCCACATCTCCTTGTAAATGAAGTACATGCCAAACCCAATTTGTGTACTCACTACTGAAGAAATAGAATTTGAACCCGACTAATCTTACAATGAAGAGCCTATCCAGATTATAGACACTAAAGAATATGTGTTGAGAAATCAGATGAATTGGTTGGTAAATGTACTTTGGAAAAATCATAAAATTAAAGAGGTGATGTGGGATCCTGATGAACTTATGGTGAATAACTACCCCATATTTTTATGGGGTGACAATCTAGAAATTTTGTGTATAAAATTTTTGTAGGAGGCTAGAATGTAATGACCAAGAACTCTATCGATGAAATTTCCCTTATTATTTTTATCTTTATAGATAACATAAACTTACTTATAGAACATAATACAAACATCATAAATGAAGAATAAAGGAAATAATATTTACTTCTAGAAGATAAGGAACCTGTACTAATGAAATAATAACTTAAACTTAGGAATAATAATATGACCCTTTGGAATAATAAATCAGACTAATGAATAGTGACATGACCCATTAAAGTATAAATAAAATTTTGGAACCTTATAAATAAAATTATCATTCAATTATATCATTGTATAAGAAAATTAATATTTTAAAAATTATTAAATTAAGTATTGGTATTTTTTTATATCATAAATATTAAAATAAATATATAAAATTAAAAAATTTATTTAAAAAACAATATATTCATATAAAATATATTCATAAATTAATTATGTAATCCTTCGGGCTTTGATTTATGGGCATCTGTTCCCTTGTAATGTAATGGGTTTCCTCTTCCCCTAGTCCATTTAAGAGGTTGTTTCTTTTTGGTTTGAAAATGAGGGCTTGCCCATCAACCTTTTATAAAAAAATTTAATTTCAGAAAGTGTTACAAAATCAGTTATTGATTTAAAATATGTATTTTCGATTAAATCAAAGTTTTAATTAAAAATTAAATTTCTCATATTTATAAAATAATTTTCTTATAATGGAGTTCATTTTTAAATTCTACATGTCAAAAAATAGTTTGGGTGAATTTTTTGGATTTTTCTAAAATACATGAATTATTTGTGATTATTAAAATAAAATGATTCATGATAAATGATAAATACATGATTTATTGAGTCATAAGTGACATTTGGATTATTTAATACCCCTAGGGTTGAACTCATATCCACTTATTAATTTATTAAGTCATAATAATATGCACTATTGGTTGTCTTAAGAAAAATAATAAAATAATGAGAAAGCACCCCTCTCCTCCACTATAAGTACCACCCCTTAGTACCCCTTCTCCTCACACCTTCCAAGGATTGATCCTTGCAAAATATTTACCTAATATTCACCCCAACGCTCTCCCCTATATCCAGGAGCTCTTTTCCTCGTCAATACCAAAACCAATCTTCTTAAAGAGGTTCTCAAAGAGGAGTATTCAAGAGGTAAAATCCTCTTCCTTTTCCTTTTAGTCTATTTTCATGTTTTTTTCTTTTATTATTGTTTCCTCACCGAAAATATCCAAATGAGAATTATATATCTAGTATCATATATATACAGTAATGATATACTATTAATGTAATATCCTTATTCAAAATCCTTTATCAGTCTTTTTTATTTTAAAAATGAAATCATCGTCCGAGAGGTGCCGATTTACAACATTCATGAAGGTCAGATTTTCATTTTTCAATTTCTCCTTTAAGGATGGAAATAAAACCATTTTTCTGATTATACCAAACTATAAAATATGTATTAAAACCTTTATTATGTTTGATATTTAACATAATTATCTAGTAATAAATGATAAAACACAATGAGTTTGTGATGATCAATAACCTCCATAATAATGTAATCAATTATCAATAAATTTATTAACTAATGATTCATACCCATACCATATAATAAAATTATATATATAACCATTTAAACATAAATATGTTCATTAATATAGTATGAATTCAATTCTATATAATTAGACCCATTCCACACGAACTTCCATACTCATATACAAGTATACCGATCGTGAAAACCAAGTAAATGAATGCTCCCGAGATATAAAAATGTATCTTTTAAGTCATAAAAAAGGACATAAATGAACTAAATAAAATTATACCAAATAAAAAACATAAATATAATGTAATTAATTAATTAATTAATGGATTTAATTTTATTATCTCAGACATAAATGCTATATGCAGAACACATTCAGACATATGGTAAAGATTTTTGTAATGACTCATGTTTTTGGCCCTGTCCGACTTTGGAAAATCCATACTAATAATTCTAGAGCTAGGCATGTTGACGGTGTGTGATTCTGAAGCCCGGTGTTCTCGAAATTAATTTTATAAAAATGTTAAGAATTTTTATACTATGCACGTGGAAGGGGTGCATTTTCTCCTCAACAGTAGCTCAAAACAAGAATCTGAGGGCACGGTTGCGTCCGGAGAATTCTGTTTACCCTAGGAGGGTTGTAAACATTGCTGGCGCGGGTCTGCTGTGGAAAAAGCCACTAGGGGAATTTTCATAAATAAATGGAAAGGTTTATTTTTGAGCATCGGCTCAAATAACTTCTTAACGGAGTCTCAGATTGAAAATCCGAGCCCATGTTGCATTCAGAAAGGCACGTTTACCTTAGGGGTGACCAAATCTCATCAGTGCCGGGAGGTCTAGTCAGGGGATTTATTTTAATCAATTAAAATAATTAAATAGTCAATGGGTGTCAATAAACCCCCCCTCTTCTCTCACCTCTCTTATTCTCGAAACCCTACTCTCACCACTGTTCCTCACTGAAAATCTACCAAATCAAACAAACGAAGCGCTGCCGGTCTCAGATCTTGACGGCAGATGCTCCTGGGTTATGCAGCAGCAACAGTAGAGAGTACGAAGCTTGGACGGTCTGCCAAAAGGCAGGCGGATTGAGTTTTAAAATCCCGGATCTCGTTTTTTTTGTTTTATTTTAATTTTTATAAGGGTTGTGTAGTTCGGGTCCCAAGCTTTTTGAAACATGTTTCAGATTTGAATTTGGAGCACCGAGGTGCTCCCGAAAGTTTTCTGCTAGAAAACCTAGATTTCTGATGGCGAGGGCAGCATTCATGGAAAATTCCAGTGAAATAGTAGCGGCGCTGAGATTTTCAGCGGTGGCGCGGTGGAATCCGGTGGCGGCGTGGCGCTTTCTGGCAGCAATGCGGTGGTTTCTGGTGAGGCAAGTGGTTGTTCGACCAGGTTTTTCTGGGGGTTCTTTAAAACTCTGTAACTCGCAAACCAAAATTCCGATTTGAGAGACATTTGCGGTGACACAAATCTTGCATCAAGACGGGTATCATGAGATTCTCTAGGGAATTTTTTGAGTCGGGTTTTTTGCCTGGGGCTAAGAAATGTTGAAAATAATAATATTATTTTTTTTATTTTCAACTTCGATCGACATTGACTCCTGCACGGAGTGTCCAAATGAGGTGTCGTCAGTGGCATTGAGACCCTGGTGGTACAGAGGGAGTTTCATGATAGTTTCTAGATGTTGGGACCAAGAACAGTGTTTGGGACCCACGAGGCTGGGTTCCGGTGTTTCCGGGGAAACATGATTTTTCCACCGGGTGTCCGTTTTGGATGATCAAGTAGTCGATCCCGTGTGTTTTTCTGAGGAGATTGAAATTATGTGATCCACATGACGAGTTTCAGGATCATGGTGTGGGTCCCACTCAAGCTGGATACGGTGAATAATACCTTTTTCACTAGGTATCCATTTTGGATGATTGATTATTCAATCTCATGGGTTTTTCCTAGGGGATCACAATGGTGTGATCCGCTTGATGAGTTTCGATATCGTGGTGTGGGCCCCACATGGGCAGGCTATAGTGAATAGTACCTTGTTCACTAGTTGTCCGTTTCGGGCGAGTAAATAGCCTATCCTACGTGTTTTTCGGCGTAAAACGTGATGGTGGCCTCAGTATCGGCCTTGGAGTTGCTCAATACGGTGATGTTGCAGGACGCTCGGGTTTGCAATGTTTGGACCAATAGTGGTTGAGGGTACTCCCTTGGTTCACTCCTATGAGGGTTCATGTTTCATCACAACAATGGTATGGGATTGTGATCCCCTCGATAGGATCTCTAATCTCTTAGAGTTGTGGAATCCCTCTCGTGGTTCTGATGTGGGATCCTCTAGCTTCGCTACCCTAGATCGGGTTCTTAGTATTACTATTATTTCTTATCTACTAGAGGATATCCCCTATCTAGCTGGTTAACCCTCATAGGGTTTGTGGCATCATTGGGAATATTTTCTCCTACGCATTGGGTCATGCTCAGTAGGGTTGTGTCATCATCAGGTATACAATCCCCTACTCAGCATGTAGATTATAGTAGGGTTGTAAGATCATTGGTTATATGATCCCCGACTCAGCGCATGGTTTCAGATGGGTTGGTGCATCGTCGGTTCGATCCCCTACTACACGATTTATAAAATATGTGGTTTTGGTATTGTCGTGACCGCCATGACAGGTGATGATCTTATATCTGAGTGATTTGATTCTATGGACCACTAGATCGGGTTGTGGTATCCCTCAACGGATCCTAGGAGTGATCCCCTATCAGTGAGATCTTCAAATACCGGATTGGGTTGTGGTATCCCCAGTGGATCCTGCGAGTAATCCCCTATCTGTGAGATCTTCGAATACCAGATCGGGTTATGGTATCCCCCAACAGATCCTGGGAGTGATCTCCTTTCTGTGAGATCTTCTAATACCGGTGTGGGTTCTGGAATTCCCTAGCGGACCCTAAGAGTGATCCCCTATCTGAGGAGTTTGGTGTTTTTTCCGTTTCAGCGTGACTTTCTCAGTGATGATATCCGACGAGTGTGATATCTCAGGTGAGCATCTGGGATGTTTGAGTGGGACCCGATGGAGTTCATCTCTCACATGAGTGTTATCTAGATGATAGTGCTCATGGAGTGTGTTCTCCTAGTTGTGAACCATTTCTGGTGATGAGGTCGGTACCTCTGGTGGCTTTGTGTGTGTATCGAGTATATCTAGATGTTCATGGTATATATGTGGACGTATTTCTGTGTGGATGCTCATGGTATATGTATGGGTGTGTACCTAAGCAAATGTTCATGATATATGTATGTGCATATACTTGAGTGTATGTTCAAGGTGTATGTATGGGCATACACCTAAACTAATCTGACTAGTTGTGTTATCCGACGATGGTCTTGAGATGGAGTTTCTCTCTCGTCTGGGTTCCCTCTGGTCGGGATGAGCTTACAATTGCCTTTTAGTTACTCTATTTTGTTTTGTCTTTTTGGGGCGCCTACTGAGTATTTTTATACTCATCCCTGCATGGGCTTTTCCAACACATGTTTGTGTCCGGTGCAAACCACAGACCTTTCGACGGAGTCCCTGGAGGACCCAGAGCTGGCGGAGCTTTGTGAGCGAGACTAACCATGGTGTTTATAGGAGTTTTATCGAGGATCTTACTTGTGGGTTCTTTTGATAGCGATCCAATCCCTCTGAACAAGTTTGAAACTTTTACAATTTTCTTTTGGTGGGGCCTGTTTTTTCCCTTATGTACTTCTATTGCACTCTAGTTTGGGATAGATGTATGCATTCATTTTGTTTTCTGTTTTTTATATCACTACACTGTTTCATGGAGGTGTATGTGGGTGCATGTGTAAAGGTACCTTAGGCTAATACCTCCCATGTGTGTGATATCCTACTCGGCGCTAGTCACCAACCCTTGGCCTATTGAAGCCGGGCTTAGGGAGTCACGGCTCGAGCCCCGTTGGGTCGGGTCGTGACCATTTTCTTCCAAAACTCAATTTTCATTCGGGTTATGATTTCTTCCTCTATACAACAAGGTAAGTTTTCATCATCTTTAGAAATTTCTTATAAATAACATGTATAAATTCCAAAATCATGTTTCTATATCATTTCAACTTTATTTTATAAAAAATATATTTTATTTTCAAGGTTCCCTTCTCAATTATTCCCGATACACAATCCCAATTAAAGGGAGAATCTCAATTTCTTAGCCATTTTCAAGTACCATTCATAATATTTTTTAAGACACCACTATTTTTATAAAATTACAACTTTTTCAATGATAGTATATATTTTTACATCACTGGTTTTATAAAATCAATTATGTCAAATGAAAATTATTTTTCAAATAGAACTCTTCTTTCCAATGTAATAGGGGTATTTTGTTCAAGAATTCCTCAATGATTTTATTAGAGTATTTTTATCTATTTCCACACATCAATTGATTTTTTATGCTCTATTGATATTGATATCTTATTATTTTCATATCACATATGTTATTAAATGGTTTAGGATTGGTTTGATTTTGGATTTTCAATCTTGATACCATTCACCAGGCTACTTAGATTGGCTAGTGATTATGATTATAGATTAGGGAATGTTATTTACATTTCATATGTTAATGTTGTTTATGTTTATCCCAATAAATTTTTGGAATTTATTGGAATTATAAAGTTATTGGTGGGGTCTAATATAGACCCTTGATGAATTGGTAGGTCTCATGAGATAAAAAAATTGGGTTTTTGTTGAGGCCTTACCCTAGTATTTTCAAGCATCTTGGTCGAGGACCTCATGATATATTTTAGATGTCCTTTGCATTCCCCCATTATGATATTAGAAATTGATAAACCATGTCATATTTTACTAGCATAATATCTATGAAAAAGGTTCATTCTCTTATGATTAGTGTTGGTCGGAGTGGTTTACTCAAGAGGGGGGTGAATTGAGTACCAATTAAAATTTCTGTATTTAAAACACTGTCTTAAAGACCCCCAAATAAAATAATAAATTAAACTGTAGTGAATTTATATTAAAGTAGAGGTTCTGTTAGATTCTAAAGGGATTGATTAATTCCCAGTTAATCAACACAGGAGTGTGTGATTATCTTTTGAAACCAACTTACTAATCTACACTAAACATAAACACTTGCTAATTTAATTATCAAAGTAACCTTAAAAACAGTATTGGTTTTAAAGTGATTAGCAGTGGAATAAAACTTTGAAAGAGATGACACAACAAATGTAACCTAGATGTTCAGTCTCAAGCCGAGACTTAGTCCTCTCAAAAGTTTATATAAAAATGATCCACACCCTGGATCGGGGTTCAACAGTTTACAACTGTCCAGGTCCAAGACCTCTACCACTGTTATTCGTGGGAAACAGTACAACAACAACCAGCTGTCCAGGTCACACACGACCTCTACCACTGTTATTCGTGGGAAATAATAGAATGCAAGAATTTGGTAAGGATTTACAAATCCTCCAGTTTAAGTACAGGAGACAGTGTATGTGTTAGATACAACAGATAACACACACTGCTCGAAAAGTATAATAATAAATCACAGAACAAGAGATGTAGAGTTTAGAAATGGTTCTGGTGATTTCAGTGTAGCTCTGGACTCCTTTGGATTCGATCAGAAGTGAGTCTGAGTCCTCTTCTCGTTTCTGTTTGAGAAACAGAGTGTCATATGCTCCAGGTTCACAGACAGTGAAAATGTAGTGGTTGAAGTTCTTCAATGTTCTTCTTGTATGCACAGAACACTTCTCGAGTATTCTTGATTGTCTATGAGCTTCTTGATTCTTATCGTTCTTGTGTTTCTGGTATATTCCATCCACCACACTATCCTTCCTTTTTGTTGGGCAGCGTAGTCTTCTCATATTTATCTCACGGGCAACAGGAGACAGAAAATATTTCCTTTCTGCAGGTACGAGGTACGGATTCCTGACATCCGACAACCTTTATCAGATATTTGACAAATCATTAAAATGTACATGATATGACCGTTGGATAGATTAAATAAAGATAGGAAATAAAGAAATTCAAACAGTGAGTCGAGTGATCGGTAGGTAATCAGCATCGGTAGCTTGGACATCGGTAGCTCAATTTCATTTGTTGCTTTGACTCTATCGGTGGCTCTATGCGTCGGTTGGTATATGCTTGTATCGGTGACTTTGTTTATCGGTAGCTCCATGCGTCGGTAGCTTCATGTGTCGGTAGCTTCATGCGTCGGTAGCTCCATGCGTCGGTAGCTCCATGCGTCAGTAGCTTCATGCGTTGGTAGCTCCATGCGTCGGTAGCTTCATGCATCGGTAGCTCCATGCGTCGGTAGCTCCATGCGTCGTTAGCTTCGTGCGTCGGTAGCTCCATGCGTCGGTAGCTCCATGCGTCGGTAGCTTCGTCCATCGATGACTCTTATTCCATCGGTAGCTATTTATACTTACACCGGTGGCTCTATGTTTGTATCGGTAGCTGTCTGTAAGTCAGTAGCTTACATTTATAAGCACATCGGTAGCTCTGTGTTAAGTACATCAGTGACTCTGTCTGTCGGTAGACTAAGTCTATCGGTAGACTGGGCACCGGTAGCTGTTTATCAGTAGCTATAGGCAGATTACTTATCTGTTTTATGCAGAACACATCCGATTGTGTTAGAATTAATTTATAACTTGTATGAACATGGATAAATGAGTATTAACATATTCCAAAGACTATTTTAAAAATTATTATTGGTTTGATCACAGATTTGAACGAATTAATGTATAGATCAATGATACTTAAAAATATCATAGAGAATGAAAACATAATTGGGATTTTCAACACATATGAATACATGATTGAGATTATCAAAACAGGTGAGGTCAACAATCTCCCCCTTTTTGATAATCACAATTTATGATATGGGCATTTAACATAGTGAAAATATAATAGTAAAGAGTATAATATTGAAAACAATTTTCTCAGAGACAACAACATCAGAGATAATAGAAATAGTATGATATAGACATAAGTTATCAGAGGTAACAATCATAAGGTACCGAAGGTAAAAAGAAACATAATAATATCAGAGATAAAATTGAAAATATTTCTCATTCTCTCATTTTGTTCTCCCCTGCTTATTGTTCTCCCCCTTTGTGATAATCAAAAAGTGGGAAAGTATATATAGTAGACAAATAAAACATGAGAAGTAAAAAGAGTTCTTCTGTATTAGAGCAGTCAGAAAGTACAGAAACAGAATACAAATGAATTCCTATCAAAAAAAAAATCATGGCCACTGGATCAATCCTCATCTTCAACGTGAGATTTTCCTTTGGGATCAGAAGAAGGTTCGGGTGGTGAGGATGCAGGTGAAGGTTTTGGAATGCCAGAAATGATCAAAGGAGGCTGGGCCACTGACAAAGATTCAGGCCTGTAGGTTGAAGATCTTTGGGTGATCATTGGTGTGAGGCTTCGAATAGCTTGAACAGGAGTCAGTTGGACTGTGGAAACAGCTGAGGCAGAAGCAGGCAAAGCAAGAGGTACGATGACTGGTCTGGCATCAACATGCAAGAAGGGCAGCAACAAATTTCTAAAATCCATAATAATTCCTCCTCCTCTTTCCATAGCAGAGATGAAATCATCTTTGTTCTCCATTAATTTTTCCAAGGAAGGAGTCAATTGTCTTAGTTGGCTCACTTGTTCTCTAAAAGCTTGAGTTACTGGAGGTAGCTTCATGTTTTCCAACATCAGCTTGAAGTGGTGTTCGAGTTGATTCTTGGTGAAAATTCTGGTGAAGTAGTAGTCCATTTTTCTCTTTATGGCTTCCTGAGAGGCAGAGGCTTCTCTCATATAATCTTGAACAATCTTCATTATTTCTCTAGCAGAATCTCTTGTAGAAAGCACCACTCGGCTCAACTCTGATGAGTCCACAGAGCCACTGGTTGAAATAGAACCAATATCCTCCTTCAACATTTCTCTAACTTGATTCAGGTCAACTAATAGTTTGGATGTGAGAGGGCCAAGAGAGAAGGAAACAGTTTCTTTGAAACTCTTAGACAAACCACTGATTAGGCTTTGAACTTGAGAGTCCTGTAATTGAACGTGATCCTTCACTGAGGTTTTGATACTTTCAAACACCGAGACAAACTGGCTTACTACACTCTTCACATAATATAGGTCCTTGTCAGCTTGAGGCTTGGAGCTCATATAAGAATCCAAAGCAGCAACTGATGTCTTGAGAGCTTCAAGATCTTCTTCGATTCTAGAAGACTGAGTCTGGAACTCTTTCACTTCTTCCATAAGCTCAGACACAAAAGAAGATAAATTACAAGCCAGAGATAGCTCGAAGGATCTCTCTAACATTTTCATTTCTTCATTAAATCTTTGCTTCATCTCAGCAACTGATACACTGAATGATTCTTTCAGCTCATTCTTCATGGACTCAAGATCAGATTTAGAGACAAAATCATTTGGGACAACTGCAGCAGATCCCTTTGCTGAGGCCAAACTAACTAGAGAATCAGTCATTATTGATTGAATTGAGGATACAAGGGAGGTTTCCATTAACTTCACGTCTTCAACAAAACTGGTTTTGAGGTCCTCTTTCAGCTTATTCAGATCATGAAATCTCACCACATTATCTGGAAACAACTCAGAAGCAAGATCATAATTGGTCTTCGGTCTATTCATAGACATCTCATTGTCAGAATCCGGATAATCCAATCCACAGACTATAAACCCTGGGTCTCTTACCCAGTCTCCAAACTCAACAGCTACTGTAACATTTCCAAGAACAGATTGATGCTCCCCCTCAATGGGTGCATTCTCATGTATCACAATAGCATTCAGTGCTGGATTCTCTTCATCAGAATCTTCTACTACAAGTTCCATCGGTGCAGCATCTAGAAGATCTTCTGTTACAGGTACAGCTTCTTCTGTATCTTTTTCTACTTCAGCAGTCGGCATAGCTAAGCTTCCAATCACAGGACTCATACTCAAACTACCAGAAGCAGACGATTCAGGTACATTCTCCTTTTCCTCTTCTTCTTGGTGAGGTACAGACTGGTCTTCCTCATAAATAGACAAAATTTCCTCTACCTTTCCTTTCCTAGAATAAACCAATTCTGCAACAGGACATGGGGGCAAGTCTGGATCTCCTCCAACATCCATAGGAGTTTCTTCTTCTTCTTCTGTTTCTTCTTCTGTTTCATTACTATAAATAGGTTCCTCTTCATCAGGTCTCAGACTTGGATCTCTCATATCCTTTGGTCTTGAGGGATGATCCACAGGATTAAACCTATCATATATCTTCTGATCATCACTGACCCATTCTCTCTTCCATGGGTTCCAGTTAATTTTCATGTACTTACAAACAGTCGAGGTGATGCAGAAATTATTCCTGACTACAACTGTCCCATCCTGAGACTCAGCTATTCCTTTCACTTTTATCATTACTAAAATTATCTTAGCAAATAATAAAGCATTAGTCTTTGACTTTGGTCTAATCATGTCTTCCATATGAAGCATTAACAATCTGCACAGATTGATTTTCACACCATGTCTTAGCAGATGAAGAAGATAGATATCTTGATATCTCAGATTTGCAAAATCTCCTCGCCTCGGTATCAACACATGCTGAACAAACTTGAAGAGCAGTCGATTCTCTCCATCCATTTCAGTAGCAACCACTTGCCTTTGATTCCCATTACCGGTCAGTTCTTTTAAGGAAGTTTCATAATCAAATATGTCACTGCTAGGTGGCATTGCTCTTGATACGTACCCAGAGGCACCTTCATGTGGTACTTTTAAACACTCAGCCCACTCTACTGAAGAAAAAGACATCTCTTTTCCATTTAAAAACGAGCTTACCCGATTCTCATTTTCAGATTTCTCGAAGCTTACAAACTCGTAGAACTGTTTTACCAACTTTGGGTAGTATGGGCCATTGTTATTCGAGAAACAATCCACCCATTTCTGGTCCTCCAGAATCTCGAGTACTAACGATTTGCTAGGAAGTAGCAATTCCACGCACAGTTCCTTCTCGATTACTATGTCTCTATTCTGCAAGTGAGGATTCACTGGTCGCTTTCCCGATCTAGTTCTGACTTCACTAACACTGGATTTATGCTGTGTCTTCTGATTCTTAGCATTTGGTTCTACACTTTCATCTCTGACGATAGGAAGCTTAGTTTTTTCCATCGCGGGTTTAGGGTTCTTGGCCGATTTGGGAGCTAAGGTTCGAAGGTGAGAGATTTTGAGCTCGGTGAGGTAAGAAGTGGCTTAGACTTAGTTTTATCATTTAGGAATTCCAAATAAACGACTAAAATAGAGTAAGATAAAATAAAATAAAACGATTCATATTCTTGGCGGCAGATAGAAGTTTTAAAATATAGCATCGGTGAGAATTTCAACATCGGTGAGAATTTCACATCGGTGAGAATTTCAACATCGGTGAGAATTTCAACATCGGTGAGAATTTCAACATCGGTGAGAATTTCACATCGGTGAGAATTTCACATCGGTGAGGATTTCACATCGGTGAGAATTTCACATCGGTGAGGATTTCACATCAGTGAGAATTTCACATCAGTGAGAATTTCACATCAGTGATAATTTTACATCGGTGAGGATTTTCACATCGGTGGGAATTTCACATCAGTGAGAATTTCACATCAGTGAGAATTTTACATCGGTGAGGATTTTCACATCGGTTGTGATTAAACATTCCCAATTCATGTCTTATGTAACTTAGCCTATCCGAACTTAAAGGTTTAGTGAAAATATCATCCAATTGATGTTCAGTGCCAATAAATTCAAGAGAAATATCACCTTTTTGATAGTGATCTCTTAGGAAATGGTGTCTTACATCTATGTGTTTGGTTCTAGAGTGAGATACAGGATTCTTAGAGATGTTTATTGCACTGGTGTTATCACAGTTGATTGAAACATGTTTAAAAACATATCCATAGTCCAAAAGAGTGTGTTTCATACACAGAATTTGTGCACAGCAACTACCAGCAACTATGTATTTTGCTTCGGCAGTAGATAATGAAACTGAGTTCTGTTTCTTACTACACCAAGAAACTAAAGATTTTCCAAGCAAATGACATGTTCCTGATGTGCTTTTTCTATCTAACTTACAACCAGCAAAGTCAGCATCTGAATAACTCATTAACTCAAAGGATTGTCCTTTTGGGTAAAACAAACCTAAGTTAACCGTGTGTTTGAGATATTTAAAAATTCTTTTAACAGCAATCAAATGAGATTCTTTTGGATTAGCTTGAAATCTAGCACACATACACACACTAAACATAATATCAGGTCGACTAGAAGTAAGATAAAGTAAACTACCAATCATACCTCTGTAATTTTTTTGATCAACTGGTTTCCCAGTTTCATCTGCGTCCAATTTACAGGTAGTACTCATAGGAGTTTCACTTTCCTTGATACTATCCAGACCAAAACGTTTTAAAATATCCTTCTTATATTTACTTTGATTCAAAATAATACCATTTTCATTTTGAAATACTTGAAATCCAAGAAAGTACTTAAGTTCTCCCATTAAGCTCATTTCAAATTCATTTTGAATACTTTTTGAAAAATCAGTACATAAAGAGTGTTTAGAAGATCCAAAAATAATATCATCAACATATATTTGTACAACTAAAACATCTTTAGAAATTATTTTAATGAAAAGAGTTGGATCAGCAATCCCTTTAGTAAAACCATTTGAGATAAGGAAATTGCTAAGTCTATCATACCAAGCTCTTGGAGCTTGTTTTAAACCATACAAAGCTTTAGAAAGTTTAAAAACTTGATTTGGAAAATGGGGGTTAGTAAATCTAGGTGGTTGTTCTACAAAAACATCTTCAATTATAAAACCATTTAGAAATGCACTTTTCACATCCATTTGATATAACTTGAAATCCAGATGTCCAGCATATGCAAGTAAGATCCTAATGGCTTCTAGTCTAGCTACAGGTGCAAAATTTTCCTCATAGTCTATACCTTCTTCTTGACTATATCCTTGTGAAACTAGTCTATCTTTGTCTCTAACTATATTTCTAGATTCATCTACTTTATTTCTAAAAACCCATTTTGTGCCTATTGTCAAAGTGTCCTTAGGTCTGTCAACTAATTCCCAGACTTTGTTTCTTTCAAACTGATTTAATTCTTCCTGCATAGCTATTACCCAGAATTCATCATTGATAGCATCATTGATATTTTTGGGTTCTAGCTGTGAAAGAAAAGCTTGATGTTCAACCTGGTTTCTTAGAGAAGCTCTAGTTTGTGTTCCTCTATCAAGATTACCAACAACAGCTTCTAAAGGATGATTCTTTAGAATCCTCGTTGATCTGGTAAAGGATGGACTAGAAATTTCAGGTTCATCTATAGGTTCGGGTTCAACAGAAGAAGATTCTGGAAAAAGTCCAGAACTGGATGTTTTGATAACAGGTTCTTTAGATTTATCATTAATGTCCAGAACAAATAAGTCTTCTTCAATATTTTCAAGAGAGGTTTTAGACTCATGTGGATCAGTTTCATCAAACTTGATGTGAACAGATTCTTCCACACATTTAGTTTTCTTATTGAATACTCTATAAGCTTTACTTGAAATAGAGTAACCCAGAAAAATTCCTTCATCACTTTTGGAAGCAAACCTATCCAGATTATCTTTAGTATTCAGAATAAATACTTTGCAACCAAAAACTTTAAAGTAATTAACCTTAGGCTTTCTATTGTTCCACAATTCATAAGGGGTTTTCTTAGGAACAGGTCTAATTAAGACTCTATTAATGACATAACAAGCTGTATTTACAGCTTCAGCCCAAAAATAAATAGGCAGGTCATATTCATTGAGCATGGTTCTAGCAATTTCTTGAAGGGTTCAATTTCTTCTTTCTACTACACCATTCTGTTGGGGGTGTTCTAGGGGTAGAAAAGTTATGAGTATAGCCATTGTGTGAGCAATAAGATTCAAAATCTTGATTTTCAAACTCACGACCATGATCACTTCTCAAAGTTTTAATCTTAAGTCCACTAAGGTTCTCTAAAGATTTAGAGTATTTAACAAAAGAAGAACAAGCTTCACTTTTGTGAGCTAGAAAATATACCCAAGTATATCTAGAAAAGTCATCTACGAGAACATAAACATAGTGCTTCCCATTTAAACTAGAAACTCTTGATGGTCCAAACAAATCCATGTGAACCAATTCAAGTGGTTGAGAAGTCAAAACTTCTTTCTTTGATTTAAAAGAAACTTTGTGTTGTTTTTCCTTTTGACAGGGGTTACACACTCTATCATTTGGGAATTCTAATTTAGGTAGGTCTCTAACTAGGTTTTTCCTAGATAGTTTTCTAAGTGAGTGAATGTTGCAATGTCCCAATCTTCTGTGCCATAGCCAAGATTCTTTATGAAAAGCATTCAAACAAGTAATATTCTTCTTAGCTAAAGAATTCAGATTAACAGCATAAACATTTTCATTTCTTAAGGCAGAAAATACCAAAACATTCTTAGAATTAAAAACTTTGCAAGAATCATTTTCAAATTTAACATGAAAACCATCATCACACAACTGAGAAATACTTAATAAATTGTATTTAAGGCCATCAACAAATAAAACATTAGAAATCAAAATTAAATCAGTGTTACCAATCTGGCATAGGCCGATGATTTTTCCTCTTGAATTATCACCAAAGGTGACAAAGTCTCCATCAAATTTTATTAAACTCTTAAAACAAGAGAAGTCTCCTGACATATGTCTTGAACATCCACAGTCCAAATACTAGGTCTCTTTACAGGAGATCTTTAAGCAAGTTCCCTACAAAACAGATTCAGATGGGAGATGATTTTGGTACCCAGATTTTCTTGGGTCCAGACAGGTTAGCCAATAACACTTTAGGTACCCATATTTGTCTAATGGGTCTCATATAATTTGTATAATTGACATGATTTTAAGGATAAACTTTATTAGATCCATAGCTATGTATATAACTGGTTGAAGCATATGAAGTTCCAGAATTTCCTTCATTCTGTCCAGATTTAGAAATGAATCTAGTTTTGGCAATTTTCCGTTGTCCAGGTTGGTATCCTATACCAGTAGTATATTTAGGTGGTATTTTCTTTCCTAGCATCTGTGTTAGTGTATTTTTGCCATTGGTGAACTTCTCTAAGTCTTTCTTGAGTTGCTCATTAGATAGTTTCAGTTCAGTGTTTTCTTTTAACAGTTGAGCATTTTTCTCTTTTTCGGTGTTAACTGTAGTGGTGAGAGCATGATGTTTCTTTAATGACTTGTATTTATCCTTAAGTTCATTACATGTCTCTTCCAGCATATCACAGTACTCAAACAATTCAGTTTTAGACATTGTTCCAGAATCAGAATCAGATTCTGCATTATCTCCAGAGTAATAATAATTTAAAGTAGGAGTTTCAGCAGTTACCTGAGAAGTGTTTGTCATAAAGCACATGTTTGCCTTATTTTTGTGTTCAGTTTCAGAGCTTTCATATTCAGTAGAGCTATCCTCAGAAGCACTCCAAGTAGCCTTCATGGCTTTCTTAAACTTATTGTCCTTATATTCATATTTCTTTTTATACTTCAGCTTTGGACAGTCGGCTTTAATGTGTCCTTTTCTCTTGCACTCATAGCAGACAACATCATCTGATTTGTCATTCTTCTTCCAATCCTTTTTCCATTTACCTTGGTGATCATACTTACCCTTATAATTCGTTTTTATGAAGAACTTATTTTTCCTATAAAATTTCTTAAATCTTCTAGCAATGTGAGCCATCTCAGCATCACTGTCAGAATCACTTTCACTATCTTCACATCTTGAACTTTCAACTACAGCTTGAAGCTTTTCTTTGTCCTTATTCTTTGAAGTTGATGATTTGAAAGCGACATACTTTCTTGGAGGTTCATTTTCTTCCTCTTTATTCACTTTAATCTCTTCTTCATACATCATCAGCTTGCCAATTAGTTACTTGACAGGTAGAGCAGCAATGTCACATGATTCTCTGATTGAGACAGATGTGCCTCTCCATCTATCAGGTAGACATCTCAAAATTCTCATAATTTGTTCCTTCGATGAGACATCCTTTCCCAGCGAGATCATTGTATTGACAATTTCATTGAACCTGAGATACATGTCAGAAATGGGTTCGTCAGGCTTCATTTTAAAATTATCATACTTGATAGTATAAGTGTTCAATCTCATTTCTTTAACATTCGTTGTTCCTTCATGAGAAACAGCTAAGGTATCCCAAATTTCATATGCAGTTTTACAGAGAAGAAATTCTATTAAACTCTTCATCTCCTAGAGCACAGTACAAGGCATTCATAGATTTACAGTTGTTATTGTAAGCAGCCTTTATAGGTTCATCCCATGTAGATCTAGCAGTAGTGGGAATTTTGTATTCTGATTCAATATCAGTCCAAATATCAAAACCTATGCTTTCTAGATGAATTTTCATTTTCAGTTTCCACTGAGCATAATTAGTTCCATTGAAGAAAGGTGGCCGGTTAGTAGCAGCACCCTCAAGTCTATTGTCCATGTTGAGAAAATTTTAAAGAGATAAAAATTTAGATATAACCGAAATTTTAAGAACTTTAAAATACAACTAAAATCATAGTTCAAAAGAAGTGTACTTTTAGAGAGTATTTTCAATCCTCTGATACCAAGTGTTGGTCGGAGTGGTTTACTCAAGAGGGGGGTGAATTGAGTACCAATTAAAATTTCTGTATTTAAAACACATTCTTAAAGACCCCCACTTAAAATAATAAATTAAATTGTAGTGAATTTATATTAAAGTAGAGGTTCTGTAAGATTCTCAAGGGATTGATTAATTCCCAGTTAATCAACACAGGAGTGTGTGATTATCTTTTGAAACCAACTTACTAATCTACACTTAACATAAACACTTGCTAATTTAATTATCAAAGTAACTTTAAAAACAGTATTGGTTTTAAAGTGATTAGCAGCGGAATAAAACTTTGAAAGATATGACACAACAAATGTAACCAAGAGGTTCAGTCTCAAGACGAGACTTAGTCCTCTCAAAAGTTTATATAAAAATGATCCACACCCTAGATCGGGGTTCAAAAGTTTACAACTGTCCTGGTCCAAGACCTCTACCACTGTTTTTCGTGGGAAACAGTACAACAACAACCAGCTGTCCAGGTCACACATGACCTCTACCACTATTATTCGTGGGAAAGAATAGAATGCAAGAATTTGGTAAGGATTTACAAATCCTCCAGTTTAAGTACAGGAGACAGTGTATGTGTTAGATACAACAGATAACACACACTGCTCGAAAAGTATAATAATAAATCATAGAACAAGAGATGTAGAGTTTAGAAATTGTTCTGGTGATTTCAGTGTAGCTCTGGACTCCTTTGGATTCGATCAGAAGTGAGTCTGAGTCCTCTTCTCGTTTCTGTTTGAGAAACAGAGTGTCGTATGCTCCAGGTTCACAGAAAGTGAAAATGTAGTGGTTGAAGTTCTTCAGTGTTCTTCTTGTATGCACAAAACACTTCTCGAGTATGCTTGATTGTCTATGAGCTTCTTGATTCTTCTCGTTCTCGTGTTTCTGGTATATTCCATCCACCACACTATCCTTCCTTTTTGTTGGGCAGCGTAGTCTTCTCGTACTTATCTCACGGGCAACAGGAGACAGAAAAGATTTCCTTTCTGCAGGTACGAGGTACGGATTCCTGACATCCGACAACCTTTATCAGATATTTGACAAATCATTAAAATGTACATGATATGACTGTTGGATAGATTAAATAAAGATAGGAAATAAAGAAATTCAAACAGTGAGTCAAGTGATCGGTAGGTAATCAGCATCGGTATCTTGGATATCGGTAGCTCAATTTCATTTGTTGCTTTGACTCTATCGGTGGCTCTATGCGTCGGTTGGTATATGCTTGTATCGGTGACTTTGTTTATCGGTAGCTCCATGCGTCGATAGCTTCATGCGTCGGTAGCTCCATGCGTCGGTAGCTCCATGCGTCGGTAGCTCCATGCGTCGGTAGCTCCATGCGTCGGTAGCATCATGCGTCGGTAGCTCCATGCGTCGGTAGCTCCATGCATCGGTAGCTTCGTGCGTCGGTATCTCCATGCGTCGGTAGCTCCATGCGTCGGTAGCTTCGTCCATCAGTGACTCTTATTCCATCGGTAGCTATTTATACTTACACCGGTGGCTCTATGTTTGTATCGGTAGCTGTCTGTAAGTCAGTAGCTTACATTTATAGGCACATAGGTAGCTCTGTGTTAAGTACATCGGTGACTCTGTCTGTCGGTAGACTAAGTCTATCGGTAGACTGGGTACCGGTAGCTCTTTATCAGTAGCTATAGGCAGATTACTTATCTGTTTTATGCAGAACACATCCGATTGTGTTAGAATTAATTTATAACTTGTATGAACATGGATAAATGAGGATTAACATATTCCAAAGACTATTTTAAAAATTATTATTGGTTTGATCACAGATTTGAAAGAATTAAAGTATAGATCAATGATACTTAAAAATATCATAGAGAATGAAAACATAATTGGGATTTTCAACACATATGAATACATGACTGAGATTATCAAAACAGGTGATGTCAACAATTAGGTATATGGATTTAGTTACTCATATTTTATTCCTACTATATTATGCTCAAATTTATTATTAAAGGCATGTGTTTTTGTTATTCGCAATGCCTAATTTCTCAGTTTATGATAACTTTGGTTGTATTATGTACCCTTATCAAGCATCTAATATCACCCCTTTAATATTTCTTATTTTCCCTCAAGATGTAAAGATAAATATTATGAATGGCCTATAGTGATAATCTAGGAGTTTTGGAGGTCTCTAATGCAATCTCTATACTATTATTCATTTCATGTTGTAAAGTAACAATTATGTGTGTATGTTGTTTTCCAATGATACTAAACAATTTGGTCCTTTAGGATATAGTTCCTTATAATCTTACCAATATAATAAAGTAATTCACTAGCTATGATATACTAGGGTTGGGGTCCTTACATTGGTCTTGTATAAACCAAAAGCAGTTTTATGTGTAAATAACAGAGGAGGGGAGATTCCATTTTATAAGTGAGGGGATGGGAACTTTTAGAATTTCATAATATATTAAATAAATATTAAATAATTTTCATATTAAAATTTAACCAAACTAATATAATTATAATATACGATGAGGATGGATCTATAATATTAATTGAAAATAGTAATTCTTTCAAATTATATTAGTTTTAGTATTTTTAAAATCATTTATGTTATTTTTCTATTAGTTGAATTAATACTGTTTTGGTATTCTACAAGAATTTAAGGAAATTATTTCATCATAAAAAATTAGGAATATATTTCCATGATAAAAAATAATTATATTTTAAATTAATTTTTAGAACCAAACATACCCCCTCTTTATCCTTATATAAATTTTTTAAATATAATAAAAAAAGAGAACAAAATTTCTGAATTTTCATTAAAGAAAATTATTTAAAGGTCAAAATCACAACTAAATGAAAAAAGCTAATATATTTGAATATTGGATGACTATGTATGAAATAGGTTCAAAAAATGAAATTAAATAATGTTTAAGGTCACTTTATAGTTCTTTCTATATTATTTTTAAACATAATTACCTGATTTACCCATATTCTTATGGCAATTATTTATTATGATTACTATTCATAATGACCCAAAATGAAAAGGGACCTGTTTAAAAAATTTATACCTCTCAATTAGAAATATGGAATCTATTTTTTGAGATTCAATTTCTATAATGGGAATTAATTAATTTAATATTAAAATAATGCAACAAAAATCAGTTTTTTAGAAAAATGCCTTTTTATGTATAAAAATGTGTTTATACAAAATTCAATAATAAAATTATTTAGAATTAAATTAATTAAATTATAAATAATAAAATATAACTAATTATATTTTTAAATAATTTTTAAATAAAAATAAACTTCATAAATTTTTGTAATAATAATACAATTTTCTATAAAATTTATTATTTTACTCTGTTCACTGAAAAATAAATCATTTCAAAAAATATAAATATATCATAAGAAGTTAATTTTTATATGATAATTTCAAAAATTAAATTATTTTTATAAAATAATATATGTAAAACTTATATAATGTAATTTTAATATTTTCTCACAAATAACAATAATGTTTTTTATGAAAACATATTTATAAATCATAAGATAACTTTACTAAAATTAGTGTACTAATTTTCTAATAATTAATCAATGAAAATTTATTGATTGGGTATTTATAAATATTTAATAAGTTTTTTAATACTATTTTTACTTTCCAACTCAACAACTAGGCGATAATTATAACATCAAATAATAATATTTTTATAGTATGTCATGATTTTCAAAAACATGGTGTTGAGTATCTTGTATGATATAAAAAATAGTTTCTTTTAAAATATTTTTAAATTTAAAATGTAATTTAAAAATACTTCCTTATGATCATTATAATGTGTATAATGACTTATAATGAAGTCAGATGGTTTGAGAGGATGTGTGACTTTAGTTTCCTAACTTTCCATTGAATACAAAAATGATCTTTCCATATAATTCTATGTATAAGATAGTGTTATCATAATAAATTAATAGAACATAACCTATTAAATGTTTAATAATCCTATAGGATAACCCTATTATCAGAGTATTATTTATTTAAAAATAAGAAAATATTAATGTGAGTGAAGTGTTTAAATAATTATGTAGTTGAAAAAAATATAATAATAACATTAATATTTTTATAGTATTTCAGTTCATAAAGAACCTACATCTAATCTTAGATCTACTCTAACTTAGTGTGAGGATTATTACTCTTAGTAAGAAAGAAATAATGAGTATTTTACAGGTGAATACTCAACCTTGTCTATTATAGATAGACTATAACTTTCCTACCTTTTTGAGTAAGAGGAAGAACCAAGTTTATTCTAAGAATGTACCAAAACTATTAATTCTTTTTACAAAGGGGAAAGAATAACCAAAGTGATCCTGATTTTTGGTCAGGTGAGCATAAAAAAACGATATCTTTCTAATGGAGGTATAACCACACATTGACTATTAATTACATAAAATTTCTTATAAAAAACTAACTAGAAAACTGGAAGATGTTAATGAAGAAGGATTTTGTGGAGTAGAGGCCTCTATACCTTCATGAATTTAAGTAGAACGAGTAAACATCAGGAAATCACTAATACCTAAAAAAATTTACATAGTGAAATTTTATAATGTTTTGTCTTCTTTTATCTTCTCTTTTAGTACTTTTCCTCGACCTTGATTTACAGAAAACACTCTAAAAACTATTTTTATTCAAATTAAAACCTATTAATATTCTATATATAGGTGTTTCAGATTTAATCCACATATATTTAATACAAATGGTTTGAAATAAAAATGGGAACATATTACACTTACCTATATTTTGAAGTATAACACTCAAATTCAATAATTAATTATCACACATTATTTCGAGAAAAAGAAAAAAAATTATTAGTTGAAAATTGTATAAATATTTCTCATATTTTCTATATCAAGAATAATTAATTGTTGAATCAATAAAAAAATTTAATAATTTTTAAAAAACAGGAAGCAAAAGAGAATACCAAAAAAATCAGGAAAGTAGATAAAACTAGAATTTATGGTTTTCAAATCTATGTATAGGTATGTTTTTATGCATGTATAATGGTAAAATATATTTTTCATAGGATAAATAATGGTAAACTACATTTTATACAGGATGTATAAAGGTAAATTATAACACTATAAAAGGTAACATGATTTTTTATGCCTTCTATAAGGGTAACATGCATTTTTGCATACAGGTAAGATGAAACCATGAATAAGGGTAACTATTAAATTCAACAAGCTATATAAGGGTTACTCATATTGTATATACACTATGTAAGGGTAAGTGATATGCTCAAATAAAGATCAAATGAATTTTTCTGACACAATGTTTGGGTAAAATGAAGTTATGAAACTTGTGTAAGGGAAAACATGTTTTATAGAAGCTTATATAAAGGTTAATTAAAATTTCATTAATATACATAATGATAAGATGAAAATTAAATTTCATATATTAGGGTAAAAGAAAACTCATGTATAGATAATGGAAAAATATATAGATTTCATTTGGGTAAGTAGAAAGATACATAAGGGTAATACTTATTTTCACCAAGCTACATAAACACACCATTAAGATTATTTAAATGTAGAAAAAAAAATCAAAGACATGTGTAATAGTATAAAAATCATTACGTGTAGGAAAATAGAAGTTAGGTAAGAGAAAAAATCATTTTATAAAGGTTGCGTAAAAGAAAAATAAAATTAAAATATGTTACGTAAGGGTAAAACCAAACTTACACAGATCGGATACATCATAGGGCGTGTCAAGAAAAAATTATCACATATTCACAATTGGAGTTATAAAAATAATGAAAAAAATTATAGAGAGAAAAGTATACATATTCTCCAACTATGAAAAAGAAGCATGTACATGATAATAATGATATTCTATCTTCCATATCTTTTATTTTTCATGATTATATTAAATTGATTTTTGAAATAATATTACCATAATATCTGGAACCATTATTTTATTATTGTTTAATTTCTTAATCAAATTCCATGAATTAATTACCAATGTCTCACTATTATTTAAATTATTTCTTTTTCATCCATATGATCTGCCTTAATATTATTGGCCTTGAATCGCCAATAAAATCCATAGGTAATTTTATTTAAACATGAATGAATTATCAAACATAAATTATAATTGATATAATTATATTTAATCCATGTGTCTTGTTGAAATTTGTTTTCATGCATGAATATAATTATTCATATTAGTAAACCCCTACTTCATTTGATACAATGAACGAACCATATATTTTCTCCCTATATAATAACAACAAATATTAAAATTTATAAAATCCATTAATTATTTTCCAAATTTCTCTAAGGAAATGTCACTTTCATTTTATACCTATACTATAGAAATAAATCTTATATAAATACAAAATTACCCTTATATTCCCCAACAATTTGTTATAAAATAGATCTTACATTTTTTTGGATTCACAAATACCTTTCTGAATTTCAAAAAGTGAATGAACTTTATTATTTTCTTGATGACCCTTATGATTAGACCAAATAAACCATACATTTTCATTCTTTTCCATTTTAATCTACCTTTTATCAGGGAGATCCTTAAAAAATCACTATGACCCATATGAAATCTGGTTGAATCTTATGAAATCATGAAAGACATCAAGAATTTTCCATTTTTTGATTCATCTCGACACTAATAACTATTAAAAAATAATTGGTAACACTTAAAAATTATGAAATAAGGTTAGAGGTTCCCTTATGAACAAAAGGGATATTCCATGAATCTGTTAATTCTATAAACTATATAAAACAAATTAAATGTATGATTTGAGACAAATAAATCCATAAAACATATCCCACCATTATGAATTCAAGAAATCTTATAGGACTTATCCAAAATCAAAAAACCACTTCCAACCACTAATATATATATATATATATCCATATCAAATTTTGGACATCCTAATTTAAAAAACCCACACTTCTTATTATAACTACTCTTGGTTCTAGGTTTATTCAAAAAAATATTCTGGACTACTTGAAAACCAATTATATAATCTAGTAACATTTTTTAATTTTTTTATTCCAGAATTTAAATAAAATGAACCACGTTTAGAGTAAAAATGAAAACCATAAAGTTTCAGAAAAATACAAAAAACTTATAAATAAATGGAAATCCATGTAAAAAATATCTTAAACCCTTATTACTATAACATGGAAGCATCAAAAGTGGAAATCATCAATTAAAAAATCACACTCCATAGGAGAACCATTTTCATCATTTAATTAAACACTTAACTCTCAAACTTCTCATTAAAACATAAAAACACGTCTATTTATTTTTTAATTACATTTATAAATGCATCATAAACCTCTAGAATAACATTAATACTTTGGAAAAGGAATATTCGGTACTTAAGGATGTATGGTGTTTAAGGGAAAAGTTTCACAAAACCATATACCTCAAAAGAAGTGTAGATGTAGAGAAACCATCATATATGGGAAATGGATAGATCAAGACTCAATATTCACACCCTAAAATCACAAGAAACAACAAATTTCATTAGACCCCCACACTAGGGTTAATCTATGATGGGACATATATAAGATTATAAATAAAAACAAGAGGTAAAGGAAGAGGAGTGAATAAATAAATTTTACCTTAAATAAACCACTAAGATATCGAATAGGGAGAGGATCAAATACAATGGAAAGGGGTAAATAGAAATGTTCATGGGATCCCTAGAGTGGTTTAGTCAAGGGGTGAGGGAGGAACCCCATTTTGGATTTTAATTTAAGAAGTGTAGATTAGTAAAATCAACATTTATGAAATCTAGGTAAGTTTCACATTTTGGTCAGATAGTTTACCTTATTGTCTATTACTCACTAGATAGACAAAATCCCCTCACAGGGTTAGGTTTTAAAATTTAGTGAATGTGTTCTGACCATGAATACTAGATTTCATAAATTATAGGCCCACATCACATTAGTGTCATACATTTTTTATACCAATCACAAGTCATGAGTCAAGTAATTCCCATAGAAGAGTTACACCACTCGATTTCTCCTAAAACATATGTTAACAATGTTGTATAACCATTAAAGTTAAAAAAATTAATTGAGAAATACCTAAATTAGGGTAACCCATATATTTTCTCTTAAACATGAACCCTAAAACCTTGTAGTAAAGAGAACCTATGTAAGGTTCATTCACACGATTAATACTAATAGTATGCCTAATTGTGCACTTAAAATAGAAACCACATACCTTAAAATTTTCCAAGAGATTTAGTATGAAAATAAAGGATAAAACAAAATATAAAATAGTAGATAAAATAAAAAGGAAATAAAAAGTTTGAGTGTGAATGTTATTCCCACCATAATAATGGTCCCCTTAGAAATTCTATAAATTCGAAAGAGAATGTAAAAAAAATCCAAGAGATGTTAACCAAAACTCAATAGATACCACTAATACGAACTCGAAATCCTACTTAAAGTAACTCAAAACCATTTAATATAAATATATCTCCAACATATAACTCACACCTAACATCTTCTAATGATATTACAAAATAGATACCCATGAGGGGTCTACCCACCATTTAAGAATTCTTTAGAATGATGGGTCAACATAATAATCAAAAGACAAAAGAAAATAACCAACTCAAAATAACATCCATAAATTTATAAAATGAATGATTATATCTTCAAATAATGTCAATACATCAAAAAATGTAACATAAATCCCATAGGCCAAAACTTATAATGATAAGTAAACAAAAAACACAAACATGTAAGTGGAGGGAATATTATAACTTAAAAGGATTTGATGAACTACTATCAATATTTAATGGTATTTAAGGATTTATTGCATTAGTTATTTTCCTGCTTATAGAACATATGAAGGTTTCCCAACTGACACAATAGAGATAGGTTATTGGAACACTTGAGTAAGTGGGCATGAGATTCCAAAATTTGAAACAATGGAAGAGAAAAAATGTTGCGTTCATCCTTAAGGAAGCATAATCTATATAATAATACTCTCTTAATATAAGTTTCTCTAAATACAACTCCTCACTAGATATGGAACCCTCACCAGCACCAACAGTAGATAGTATTTTCTCCCACCATGGGTTTCCCTCCAAAGACCAAATCTACCATGAAAGATTCACCCAAATATCATTAAATAAAATGATCCAAGTCAAACAAGCCCGAGCACATAATTATAACTAGAGACCAAAAAAAATAGATGAGGTTTTAAGGAGTCACTAAATGTTATCTCACATGAATATGGGACTATCTAACAAAATGGTCAACCTACCCCTTCACCATCTATTGAACCTATTGAAGACACATGTGGGTTTCCACCTTCCTCGCCTTAAACTCTATAGAAAGGAACCAATGATAAAATGTCTTCATGAAGAAATACCACATCATATCAATATCAAATTGGGATATAACCATGAACTTCAACAAAAATAAATTAGAGTCTTGAAACAAATCCATGAAAACCACCACCCTCATGCCTTCTGGAGTTTCTATACATTTCAAAATCACCTCAACCTTATCTAGTGTTTCCACAACTTTCATATGACTTTGATCGTCATTGAATATTGGAAAATAAATAAATGAGTCTAGCCCCACTACTCTTCTTAGAGTTTGTGAAGGTTCAAAAATCTAGGATTCCACACTCAAACCCATAAAATCCGTGAAATCCTCTTAGGAGTCATATTATAAATATTAATAAAAATACAAGCATGATAAATAACATTCCATCACAAATATACAAATTTAGAAATAAATCTCAGTCAAAAAATAAACAAGAAAGAATCAATCAACAATACTAAGAATAATAAGAGAATTCAAATTTTAAATTACTTGAATAATTCACACTCAAGATTTTTGATCATGAAACTCTACTTGAAAATAATTGAAATTCCATAATTTAATTTAATATTCAAATTTTCATACATTAAATTTTTTTAAATCCACACAATTCCTTTATTTAAAAGATATATAGTCCATTGATCTTTAATATGTCTATTTTATGTTAATAACATCAATTTTAAAATTTCAAAACTAAAATTCACTCCATTTAAATTTTTTTTTGATTTCAAAATTATTGTAAGAAAAAACAAATTTGGCTAAATATATCATGGAAATATATTGTAAATTATTTCAAATAACACCCAAAGAAAACATTATAATATTTATAACAAAAGTATCTAAACAAAAAATATTTAAGGGAGGTTGGATGCTCTGCATATTTTAGACACACAGTTTAGTGAATCGTGTGCTAACCATAAAAAAGCAATTATATAGTAAACAAAACTAATATAAAATGTATCCACAAAGTCTTCCAGACCACGTAGGATAACCATGTGCTTTATGTTCTTCTTATTTTCCACACAAAATCAACGAAAACCACTAAATGACCTGTACTACTTTGGTATAATCTAATATTCCACCATAAAAAATAGAAAATATTCCATGGATAATGAAAGAAACCCTAAAATTCAAGGCTCATCACCCAACATCCCTTAGTAAGTTGAGATTTTGAATGAGAAAGAGCTCATGAGGATCTCACCACACTATCTATTTAGTTATGACTGTATTAAATCCAATCTAATAGACACCCAAAATTTCAATGGGTACTAAAACTTCATAGGTCTCTGAAAAGTGTAGTCCATGATACCATTTTTTCATAACTAAATCCAGGCCACCCCTGAACATGGAACTCATGTTGTCCTATGACATACTCAAGTGTAATTCTTAATCCCCACGGGATGCTGAATATCACCAATAAATCGTATATATAATAGGTCATTGGAACCAATTCATATAGTATACAAAAGGTATATAAACCTTGAACCCAAATTTTTTACATGATAACATTTTATATTTGAGGTCCATGAAAGAAACGTTTATAAGGTATTAAATTTTTACAATGAAAACAAAGAATAGCCATAATAAATAAAAAACTCCAAATAAAAAACACAAGTATAGAATTAAAGATAACATATTTAGAAAAAAGTATGACTTGAAAAAAAATCCATGATACAAAATTAAATCAAACAATGTACAACATAAACTCTATATTGCCTCAAGGTCACCATCATCTATCCCAGAACTAACTAACTCCAAGACCAACCAACAACCAAACCTGAACCTGGAAAAAACTTTATTCAACCAACACCTAGTGTCTTAATTATTATGTGAGTATAATATCTAAATTGGAAATCACTAGAGATACCATAAATTAAATTTGATAAAAAAACCATAAATAATAGTTTAAAATACATGTATAAAACATATTTTTTTATCTTTTTGGGATACAATTCAAGAGATTTTCCACTAACTAATTTTTAAAACTCAAACATTCTTTAATGAAAAATTAAAATCCATTATTTTGATTTAAATTTAGTACTTTTAAAACCTCTTTTTTAAAACACCCCTAAATCCACACAAAGGAGAGCTCAAAAAGAAATAAAAAATGAATAATTGACTGAATAATTGAAACTAACCAATAAAAATGAAAAATGTAACAAAGTGTAGGTATGGAAGAAAAGTAATATAAAAGTCAAAATAGTAAAAAATATCAAAAGACAATAATTATAGAGTACAAGGTGTAGTAAATTAGAAATAAAAAAGCATAGATAATAATGGTAAATTCCTAAATATCTGGTGAGGTGAACCTAGATATACTTATTTTGGATTCATATACTAAATTATTGATGCATTCCTTGCATATAAACAACTAAATGCTCTAACTTAACCACATCGGTGGAACTCCCCATGGCCTCTATTACCTTAATGGGATGTTGTTATTATACACATAACTTGATTGTAACCACCTCTGAATACCTCACTAATACTCCTAGATTCACCAAGAGTAATAGAGATAGGTGGTGAGTTAACACAAAAAAATTGTCAAACACAATCATCCTATCAAAATATCATTACCCCATCCCAAATCCATAAACCAACCAATGTAAAAACCTTATGTGTCAAACCTAACAACATCATAATTTCAAAAAACATATAAGGGGATTCCATTAGGGTGAAATTTAATTTAGAAATATTTTAAAAGTTCCAACCAGACCATTAATTTAAAAACCATAATATTATTTTAAAAATCACTTTGAAAACCATTTCAAATTAAAGGTAATATAAATAACTAATTTTAAAGGTTCTAAATGGTCCTTAGAGTTCATCTATAATTTTATCATTTGAATAAAAATTTAAAAGTTTCTTTGAAATTCAAGAATCCTCTATTAATTTATAGATACATAGCATTAAATCAAACAAATCACATGTAGGGAACACATGAAAAACTTAAGGTTTTTAAAAAAATAATCATATAAAGTATAATAAATTAAAATAAAAGTAAAATAACATTTCAAAACCTTATTAAAATTACATAGAAGCATAAAAATTCCAAATCATCAATTAAGAAAACGAAATTTGACCTGAGAAACATTTTAATTATTTTATTAAACACATGAACTCCACACATATCTATAAAAAATTTGATCCTATACATTTTACCATTATATTTATAAATGAATAATTACAATCTATAAAAACACGAATATTTTGGAAATTAAATAAAAAATTATCTGTTTGTAAAATAAAGACGCACAAAATCACATACCTTAAATAGATTGTGGATGAAATGAAACTCTTGAATATAGAAAGATGAGAACCCGAGACACAATCTATACACACTACTGTCATAAGACACAATAAATTTATTTAAACCATCACCCTAGGATTTTCCCACGAGGGATCTAATACAAGGGGAGAGAGAAATACATGAGATGAAGGAAGACGAGTGAAGGAATAAACTTTACCAAGAGGAAACCACTAAAAAATGAAAGCGATAGGGGATCAAATTCATAGGAATGTTTTATAGGGATTTTTATCTGGACTCTCTTGAGAGGTTTTGTAGAGTTTGTAGTGAGGAACCAATATAGAATTTTGAATTTATTAGTGGTGTATTATGTAAATAAAAATTTAAAAAATCTAAATAAGGTGCGTGGTTTAACAAACAATTATCCCATTACTGAAAAAAAACCATTGAATGGTTTGACTACATTGTTTAATTATCACATTCCAATATGGAAAACAACATTTTTAAACTATGAACCTCCATCACATTCTTTTCATCACGTTTACTAAACCATACACATTCAATGATTTAGACATTCTGTAACGCCCTGAGTTTTTATAGACATTACTTTTCCAATAAATTAAATTTAAATTTATATCATGTAATGAACATAGTCAAACATTCATTTCACATGGAAATTCTTCTTTCTATACATTACAAGGAACATTTACTTGGCATATATTACCTAGAAAAACGATTTGGCGTATGTTACATACAACACTTATGTTTATATGAAAAATCATTTTATTGTTATAATTATTTAAAAAAGATAATTATAACCTATTCATTAAAATTATTAATATGAATATTGATAACTACTTTTCAAATATTTTTTTATAATTTTTTTTATATAAATAAAACATATTAAAAATAAAAGATATAATTTTTGGTAAAGTTCTTTCATGTTTTAAAATACGGTTTTCTCAAATCAACTGATTTAAATAATAAAATTCGTTTTAGACACATTTAGAAAGTTCAATTGATAAAATAAACCTCATATTAGAATTTATAATGTCTAAATTATCTTAGGTAATATTTACTGTATTTTTTTAGAAACATAATTTTTTGGATGAATAGTGAAAAATATCGAATTTTAATTCAAAACTAATTTTTCATATAATTTATATATAAATTAAAATTATATTTTAAATTTGTTTAAACATTTAATTATATTATATAAATTTTCCAATTTATCCAAATAAGGTAATTAGATGCAATTTAATATTTATATTGGATATAAAAACATAGGAAACTTTTGTTCATTTTTACTTTGAAAACCCGCATTGTCAAACCAACAGTAGGATTAATTTTAATTTAATTTTTGCCACTTATGTGATTATAATTTTAAAAAAATAATTCAATATTGTTTATCATAATAATGTATAATGTATAATTAATTAAAATTAGTTTTTACCAAAATTATTAGTAAAAGTGATTAAAATTAATCAATGTGATTAATGTCAAATTAAACACAATTAGGGAGTAAACCATAATCATAGTGGCCATAATGACCTATAAACTTGTAAAAAACCCGTTTTATGTACATATTTTGACCTATAATACCTTATATATATTTTTTATCCTTATTATATCCACATTAAATATGAAAAATGTGATTGGAATTCTCTCTTCAAATATTTATAAGAGTGTCACTCCTCTTTCCCTATAAAAGGCCACTACATCTCCCTATTCTTAACACTTATAATAACACCTAGATTTATACAATATATTACCAATACACTTCCCAAAATCCATTCATTTATCTTTGAAGCCTCCCTTTTTGTCTAAATGATTCTATGAAATACTTTTGGCACAATCCAAAATAAGTCACCAGATTAAGAGGTAACATATTTTCTTTAGCTCCATTATTTTATTTCCTACCTCCACAACCTACACATTATTTATTTATTTATTTTATAAAAACAATAGTATAAAAAATATATTTGTATTTTTGTTTTCTAAGGGTTCAACCTACATTTACTCACACCACCATCTAATGGGTAACGACATATGGTTTACATGTAAGACGAACTATCGCCTCACTAAACAAAAATTGTTTAATTTTTTTACTACCTCTGATGATGAAAAATATGATGTAAAATATATTTATATATATTATATATAATATTTGTTATGTCTTTATGATTCTAAATTACTTTTATAAAAAATATATTTTTTTCATTCCATTTTGTGTAAATACGGTAATTTGTTTTGAGGAAGTGTGGACTACCACCCCCTTAAAGCGATGTGATTCATTGATACACTGAATGAAATGTATTTAGAATTGGTTTAGTGAGAATATGTGATATATATAACATTATAATAATACATTAATGATATTATATAAATATATAAACATATTTCATTTTCTTCCTTTCTTTTAATGTGACAATAAAAATGGAAAGAACGTTCATGCGTACGTACTGCTTACCATCTCCTTATATAGTATATTCCATTTTTAATTATATATTATATATATATTATTAGAATAAAAATATACTATATATAAATAGTATTTTTATCATGTCTTATATTCTATAATCATGAAATAATTATAATTACCAACATTATGACAAATTAACACACATGTGAAGAAAAAAGAGAATATTATCCAAAGTGAATCCCTAACATTGGATTTTTAACCGGTGGGTAATATACGGTGGTAATAAAAAAATATATTGTATTAGATATAATAGTGTAGTTCTATAGAATATTAATAATAAATTTATATTTATTATACATGTTATTTGAATTAGTACGACATGAGTCAACAAACAAGTTAAGGGGATCTCATCTCACTTTTTATTTCCGTGAGATGCATGCTATGTTATCCATGTTTTCCTTTTGTGTGGTGTATGTATTTCCCATGATTTTATTCAATTTATCATATAGTTAAATTAATCTTTATTTACATATCCATTTAATTATCTTTATTTCATGGGGTTTATGTTTCAAAATTTACCAAATCAGTAAAATAGTTTTGTCTCAATTTTCTATCTTTGAGACTCATATTTGGTTTTGTAGCTAAATTATTTTTCAAGGTGTATATACTTTCATTTTATATGTTATATAATGAACTTGATTCTTTTCATGATATTTTATGCTTCATGTAATTTTCTTTTTATTACATTGAAAGTGTGATCCAAATTTACCAAGTTATAATAGTTTGTGGAGGAAATCTCATCACTTTTCAATATTATTTATGTTTATTCTTCCTTTGATGAAATATTATGATATATCTCTCAATAAAAATAATCATTTTAGTTATAATCTATTTATTCAAGATATATCAATATATTAATACCATTTTTTACTCTTTTATACTTAAGATAACGTATTTATGTAAAATTATACCTTCTTTCTCTTTTGTCAGGAATCTATTATATTTAAAAAAATTGATTTCAAATAAATTTTCAAACATGTTTTCTAAAGATATTTGAAGACCATTTTCAATAAAAATTAATTTTAAAAATGATTTATATTCTTACTTTATATTTTTTCAAATCTATTTTCAAATAAAATGGTTTTAAAAAAGGTTTTCTATTTTAAAATCTGTTTTCAAGAAAAAAAGATATTTTCCTCAAGAATTGTTTTTAAAAGATCTTTCAAAATTATTTCCCATCTGTGAAAACATCCTTTGGTTTCACTCATTCCATTATGGGAAAATTATTCAATGTTTTCATTCATATTTTTTTTCATTGAATGGATTATGGTTTTATGGAATGATGTTTTTGAAACCTGTTTCTATTTCATGGGTTTTATACTTTTGAAACCCGCTTATTTTCACACATAATATACTATTGAAACCTTTTTCTTTTCAAGGGTTATGTTTATGATGAAATTATTATAAAATGTACGATCGAATTTTATATGTATATTTCTCAATTACATGAGTTGGATTGAACTGTATGTTTTAAGAAATTCATTTTTATCTTTAAGAAAATTATATTTAACAAATTTAAACAAGATAGATTCAAAAACCCACATTAGTTCTTAACTAAGTAACCAAATTTATGAGGATCTGATAAGATATATCTGATAAATAACTTATGAGAAGAATACATAGGGGTATATTATATCTTAAATCATATAGAATCTCATTTATATTATATAATACAAGCATAAGAATGTGTAAGAAAGTTAAACTTCTCATCTTTAACAAAATGCAGCCAAAATAAAATTTGTAACAAAACAGGAAAAGTATAGGAAATATTTTAACCCAAAGATAATGGTATCTAACAAAATTGGATAAAGTTCCATTGATTTATGCTTTCAATTAAGTCTTTCTCACCCACACCAGGGTAATCCATCGATATGAAGATCTAAATTTGTCTTCTTATCACCATAAACTCTTGATCTCTAATGTGATTGAAACCTATATCTTCTTATCTCTAAAATCACTCAATTGATTAGCAACAATAAAAATTACAAGAAGTAGTCTTAACAAGATATACATATCTTGAACTAGTTGTTCACAACATTATCACAAGGTATCTTAAGTAGATCTTTCCTAGTTTCAATGCAAAGCTCCAAGAAATCAACTCTTCATTCACAGCTCACAAAAAAACTCTAGCACTAAGATCGTTCAAATGGTTGAGCATTTATAGGTGAAATTCACAATGGCTAGATCATCATTGAAAGGTCTTATTTCTCCCTAAATTTCATAGGGACGTGTACAGTTTTCACTCAACCAATGGTTAGCTTAAAATAGATTTTACGAAATTTTTTCATGTAAAGAAACATGGGAAATAATATCATGTGTAGGAAACAACGATATCAAGTTTATGAAACTTAAGTATAATAGGATATGATAAAATTATAGAATTATGTTAAGGATGAAATGTAACATTAACAAATCTGAATAATAAGGTTTTAATTATAATAGGAAACATAGTCTAAATAAATATACAAATATAGTATCAATTAATGAGAATTTTAGGTCTCAAAAAAATGATAATTCAGAGTCTAGATTTATAAGAAATCAGATTCTAAAATTATAAGAAAATAGAGTTCATAATTTAAGGAAAACAGAATTCTGAATTCTGGGAATATAGAGTCTATAATTATATTGAAACATAGTCTAAAAATATATAGAAAAAAAGTACGGAATTTGATGAAATTGCGTCAAGATTTCGATGAAATTGAAATCTAGATTTCACTGAAATCAGAGTGTAGATTTCGATGAAATCAGAGTATATATTTTTATGAAATCAGAGTCTAATTTTAGAGTGAATCAGATTCTAAAAATAGAGAGAATCAGATTCTAAAAAACTGAATGGTTCTATGATTTAAATTATGATCTAATTAATATTATTGAAATTTGATCTTAAAGGAAATATAGTTAAGGTTAGATAAAGAACATTAATCATAACATATAAATATATTATGAAGGTTAATCATGTAAATTTCCTTATAGAAATGAAATAATCTTTAAGGAAAACAAGTTTTTGATTTTCAAAACATATTTAATGGAAAATTAATGAGGGATATATTGACATAACAATATCCCCCTTTTTAGAATTCACAAACCACTTTTTGAAAGAGAATATTATGTTTTGAATACATGGAAGAAAAAATTATTTCCCTTATATTTGTGACTTATGGTGAATACAACTAAATACTTCTAAGGTTATGTTACCATAAGGATATTATTCTTTATATTAAGAATCTATCTTGAAATAAATTTCCTTTTCTTTATAATATTTTCTTTAAATTAAGCTCCCCTTTCAAAAACAATTTCTTATTTTTGTAATCTCCCCTTTAATATGATATTATTTTGAAATAATACTCTCTCACCATTTATTACAATAAAAAAGGAATGGAGGGATATATTTTTAAACCTAAAACGTTATTTAATATGCATATGATACAAAATGATGTAAGGAAATTTCATAAACAGTGGGTAAAAAGTTTTTGTATAATGAAAGATCAATTCTATGAAAATAATTCATCCTTTTTCTCGTCTGGATTCATATTATTGATAATAGATTTAAGCTTATTTGTCTATTTAAAATAATATTAGTAATTCTTGAATAAGTATTCTTGATCTTGGAAATTATTTTCAAGGTTCTGATTCCTATCTTCTTTTGACTTGACCACATTTTCTTGGGACATAACTTTTTCTTCCAACTATTCTCTAGTTTCACATTATCTCTTTGGGAAAAGAGTAATTGATTTAAGTTTTTCATTAATATATATGTCCTCCTGGATCTATGTAGCTTGATCTTGATTTAGTTTCTCTAAAATATTCTTGATACTTGCATCAGATTTTTTAAAAGAATCTTTAACAAAGTCCATGCAAACATCAACAATTTTAAGATCAAAAATAACTGAGTTTGACCAGCTTTTTATCTCCTTACATGACATCCTATGGGCTTCAGAATTGATCATGAAAGATTTAAAGTCAAATTACACCTTTATTATCTTCTCTATCAAAATGTTTGTAGATTTGGTTTTCCAATTAATTAACTGTTTAATCAGATGGAACCATGATTCAATTTTTAAGAGGAACAAAATTGAATATACAAACTTTTTCAAAGACTGGGAAACAAAATAATGTCCTAGATGAGGATGATTAAGAGTTGAATAAATATTTCCCTAGAGGAGTATCTTTAGCTTCGTTATCATTATTTGACTTAGATCTTCCAAATACATCTTTCTGAAGAGTATCAAGAATGACAATCATTCCTTTAGTATAAATTTTTTCAACAACATTGGGAAGTAGATGTTCTTGTTCTCCAACATTAACACCATATTCATCATCTTGAAAATTATAATCAATATATTAACTTTATTAATTTGAATGAATTTTGTTAAATTTATATTCTCTATAATTGTATTTCTTATTTTCCCAAGCTATTTTGGTGGATGATGCTTGGGAAGTTGTTATTGAAATTTTATTAGAGGGCCTATCTATCTCATGATACTCTTCAACCATTTTGATGAAGTCATAAATTTCTTTCTCTTATTATTCTAATTCTTGTTACAAGATTTATTATTCTTAAACATTATATTCTGGAAGTGAAGCATCTTTAAATAAGGCTTCCAGTACTTGAATCTCTTATAAAGCTTTCTCAACTTCTTTTTATAAATACTAAGCAACCGAATCTTTCAACTCTTTTTATCTTAGCTTATTTTATTTGGATTTCCTCTAAAGATCATTAGCCCCTTTAATAGTTATTCCCTTAGCCTCAATAGGTTCTAAAACCAAAAATACATATCCTTTCTTCTTATTTTTCTTCTTCTCTCTCTATTTAGCTACTACTTCATCAGAAAATTTCTTTTTCTTCTTCGATTTAGGAGGTGCTAATTAAGATTCCAGGATTGGTTGAGGTAACTGAGTTTCTAGTTCTTTGTATTTTCATTAATTTGGGGTAGTTTTTAAAGTCTCTATAGCTTCAACATTCTTAGATTGATCATTTTTATCAAGAAGATCAAAGAACACATCTAATTTATCAATGGAACTGATCTTCATTATCCTCAAAGTATCATCACTGAGTAGTATAATCTTATAGGTATTAGCCTTTGAAGAGCATGATATTTTGAATTAATATAAACACAATATTATAATCTTTTTCAATTTCATAGGATAAATCAAAATTTGATATTTTATATTTCAATTCATAATGTTTCTGATTTTCAAAATAATATTATTGACCAAATTTATCTTCCTCACATTCAAAAGAAAATAAAATAAAAAGACATAAAATTTCTTGAGAGAATCCTTTTCTCCCTTGATATTAATTACGAATCCTTACATCCATAAGCAAAACTAAAATATGGTAAGAAGAGAGATGATATATCTTAGGTTTACTAATTCCTTTAAGGAAAAGTAATTCAATAGCTTCAACTCTCTGAAATAAACCTTGTTTATCTGGAAATATATGAGAACAAATGATTTCCTCTCCATCAAATGGTATTCCTAAAATACTTGCTACTTTTTTTGAATATAAGGAGTAATACATTCCATTACTTCTGAACATAAAAATTTATTTCCCACTTTTCTCATAGAAAGGAACAGAATCATAACATTCTACAATAATATAAGCATAAATAGGGTCTTGATTGTTCTACATAGAAACACTTAAAATTCTCTATATGTTTAACTTGTTAGTCTTTGATATAAATGAATCGTAATTAATGATGAAATTATGATATACTAACCTTTCCCTGAACATAAGCTAGTACTTGGCTTTCTTTCATGACTGAGACGGCATCAGAATCTAAGTGGAAATCTCAAGCGACATGCGAAATTTATGGTGAAGGAAAAATGTAATGACACTCTTAAATAAGGGAAGATCTTTAGTGTAAAATACTGAGAGAACTGATGTGGGACACAAGAATGTGGTCCCTTTAAATTTGATTCAAAGTGATATTTCATATTATTGATTCAATATAATGGTTGAGATTAACATAAAATGATCTGAAGGATGAGATGAATGCTGGAGAATATTTTTATGTGTTCTGATCATTTAAGGATTTAAGGAAAAATTAGATTTAGGAAAAGTAAATTTGATAATGTTATCTTAAAACCGATTTTGAAATAAAAACAATTAGAGCTGAAATTTACATAATACAGGTAAGGTGCATACCTTCCATATTTCTTAGAAATATTTTTCGGAATATTCTATGTTCCTTTTGAAAAAACATATGTTCTGAAAAAATTTATTAGGGAAAGAAAACTTTTTAGGTTCTGATTTATTTTGGAAAATGTAGAATAAAGATATGTACCCACCTATGAAAAGGGGTAACTTAATGTTGGGAGATGGATTAAAAAAAGATAATATGGATTATTACCTTATGTTTATCATTAATAACTATAGTTTAATGTAATCAAATATATTGGAGGGTAGTGGCATTGTAAATATTTCAGCAAGTTGATCTTGCATTCCATCGAATTGATGAATGATATCTCCTTTAAGTGTGTTATCCCTAAGAAAGTGATGGATAATGTCTATGTGTTTTTGCATGAGAGTGATGTTCATAGTTTTTTCATAGGTAAATGGAATTTGTATTATCAAAAATTATTCATGTTTTTGTAAAACTCATGCCATAGTCTGTGAGTGTAGGCTATATCAACAACACTTGAGCCCAAAAACTTCCAACTACTACATATTCAGCTTCCGCTGTGGAATGTTCTACTAAGCCTTACTTCATGAATGACCAATAAATTAACAAATACCCTACGAAATGATAATTTTTGGATGTACCTTTCATATCCATTATTCATCCACAAAATTAAACATTCGAAAACATTTTTAAAATAAAATAATTTTCAGAAAAATAGAAAAGTAATAAATCCATGGTTCTCTTTAAATAACAAAAAATCATTTTCACTAGTTTTAAATGGTTTTATTTTGGATTAGATTGATATAATTCACATAAACATACTGAAGACATTATATCTATATGAATAGATGTTAAGTATAATAAACATCGTATCATACCTCAAAAAGATGTATGACCTACGGGTTTCCCAACTTCATCAAGATCAAGAGTGTAAGAGGTACTGATTGGAGTAATTATAATTTTAGTGTATTCATATCCATACTTATTAATAATATATATAATATACTTATGTTTGGATATATATGTTCCTTCTTGTTTTTGAGAAATTTCAAAACCAATAAAAAATGTTAACTCACCCATTATACTCATTTCAAAATCATATTTCACTAGATTCACAAAATAATTAGTTAATGATTGTTAAGTTGATACGAATATAATGTCATCAACATAAATTTTAATAATCAATTTTTTTATATCTTTATTTATAAAAAGGGTTGGATAAATAGTTCCCTTAACATTTTTTATTTGTATCAAAAATCATTCAAGTCTATCATACCAGGACCTAGGGGATTATTTAAGTCCATATATAGATTTTTAAACTTTGTAAACATGTTCAGGTTGTCTTGTATCTTCAAAACTGGGAGGTTTTTTAGCATAAACATCCTTTTAAACATATCTACGAAGGAAATAACACATTACATCCTTTTGAAAAATTTTTAAATTGAAAAATTCTGTAAAGGATAGTAGAATACGTATATATTCAATTCTAGCTACTGGAGCATAAGATTTTTCATAGTGTATTCCTTATTATTGATTATATCCTTTAGAAACTAATATTGCTTTATTTAGTACAATGATTCCATTTTCATCACAATTATTTATGAAGACCCATTTTACACAAATTATAGAATTTTTCTTAGGTCATTAAACCAAGGTCTAGACTTCATTTCTTTTGAATTCATTTTGTTTAGCTTTCTTAGCTTTAATTCAATCATAAACACATAAAGAATCATTAGTGCTTTTAAGCTCAAATTCTAAAAGAAATGCTAGATGTTATACATCATTTCTTAGATAACTTCTCATCCTTACATGTTGATTTACATCACCAATGACAATATCACTAGGAGGATTCTTAAAAAACAAATAATTTGGGTTTTGTAAAATAGGTTCATTTACATAAGGTTAAAAATCTATTGGGGTAAACACTTTAGAAAAATTATCTTGAGTATTTTCTTTATTAGAAGAATCTTCCATCAATGGTTAATAATCTGTTTTTGAAAACACATCTGAAGATATAGGTTAAGGTTGTTTAAAAGCAAAAGGATCTATTACATCAAATTTTACATGTACTATTTCTTTAATAGTACAAGAAATTTTCTTAAAACTCTATAAGACATAGAGGTTGTGGAATAGCCTAAGAAAATTTAGTCATCAGATTTGGGTGTGAATTTATGTGATTTATATTTACTATCCAAGATGAATACATTGCATCCAAATACTTTGAAGTAAGAAACATGTGGTTTTAGACCAGTTCATAACTCATAAGGTGTTTTTTTATGAAATGGTCTGATTAAAACTAGATTTATAGTATAACAAGTATTACATACAGCTTCAAACCAAATTTTTTTTAGCAATATAGTATTTAGTCAACACGGTTATAGTTATCTCTCGAAAAATTTGGTTTCTTCTTTCAAAAAAACCATTTTATTGAGGAGTTCTTGGAGTTGAAAAGTTATGAGTAATACCTTTCTTACTATAAAAAGATTCAAAATCTGAATGTTCAAATTCTCTACCATGATCACTATGTATAGTTATGAATGGAAGGTTTTTCTTTTTTTTTCCAACTTTGGTACAAAAAGACTTAATATAGAAAAAGTCTTCAGTTTTTTTATTAGAAAATTGACCCATGAAAATCTAGTGTAATCATCAACTAAAACAAATACAAAGTAGTTTCCTCCAATGATTCTAGTTTATGTTGGGATGAAAATATCCATATATAATAACTGTAATTCACTAGAAGTTTAGTCTTCACAAACTGATTTAATGATTGAATTATGTTTTTTCCTTATTGACAAGGATCACAAAATTTTAAATAATCAAATATATATTCCAACAGATACTTAAAAAGTATTTTATTAGATATTTTACATAGGTTCCTAAGGTTACTATGTCATTGTATTCTACTCCATAACCAATAATGATCTTCCATTGCACAAAGGAAAGGTTGGTCTAGGATCCTATGCTCTTTTAAGTTTAGTGTACTAAAATTGTCAAGCCTTTTGGTAGAGAGAATAAACTCTTCCATGGAATTCTAAACTAAAATTTATCATTCCTAAAATTCACAAGGTAACCTTCATCACCTAATTGTTTTATGGTTATATGGTTGTTATTAATTCTTTAAATAAATAAAACATTTTCTATTAAAGATTTTGACAGAAGAAAAATGTTACCTATACCAATAATTTCTCCGTGAAAATTATCTCCAAAAGTAACTTTTCCACCTTTAATATTGATAATCTTTTCAATGAAGTTTTAGTCAACAGTAATGTTCCAAGAACATCCAATATCCATGTACCATGTATTGTCATTGTAACATCCATGGTTTTCCAAAAAATAAAATAGTTATAATTTTGGAATCCAAAAATTATTAGATCCAGAATTGTAAAAAAGTAAAATCATAGGTATCCAATTTTTCTTAAAATAAATAATATTTTTGAAAACATAATGATCAGATATTATTCAGAGAACAATTTTCTCCCAATTTCCACCATATTAACACTTAGTGTAGAAAGAATCACTATTGGAAACAAAATTGTTATGACTAAAAATAGGTTTTGAATGAGAATAACCAAATATGTAACTATTCATAAGGGGATGATGTTGCAAATACCCTTTTTCAAAACATTCCTTTCCATGAGAAAGGTTTGAAAAAAGTTTCTTTAAGGAAAATATTTTATATTTTTGTCTAATGAATAAATTATTATCCTCAAATTCATTAGTCATAGAATTTAAGGTAGTCTCTGTAACTTTTTTCTTAGAAACAACATTTTCAAGAACATTAGAAATATTATCATTCTTAGAATTAGTTTCCTTAAGGTTTTTGTAAATATTTTCAAAATCATGAATCTTCAAATTATGGTCTTTCTAATTAATTGATACTTATTTTGTTAAAATATATATTCTATAATTTTCTTTAAAAAGTTTCACATTGATCTTTCTATTTTCATTTTAATGTAACATGGAAAACATAGATACTTCTTCAAATAGAGGTAAAGTATTATCTTCTGATGATGAATAATCTTCATCCAAAGATACATAATATTCTTCATTAGGAAAATTTTCATTTAAATAAATATTGGTTAAAGGCTTTACAATATTTACCTTAGCCATGATACTTTGACTTTCAATAGGAATTTTGTCTAATAGAATAATATTCTTCTGTCTAGAAGATTCAATATCATAATATTCATCAGAAGAATCACCACCACTATCACTCCAAGTGTCATTAACTTTCAACAATTTCTTAGTCTTAGACTTAAAGTATTTATTCTTGTTTTATTCTGAATATCTATCTTTTCTTTAATTTCTTTTGAGAAAAGGATTTTAAGGTCTGATATAACCTGCTCTCCTACATTCATAAGATGTTACATCTGAATATTTCTTATCCTTTCTATATTTCTTCTTGTATCTATATTGGAAATATTTCTTTCATATAATTTTGTTCATCCTTCAAGAAATATTGGCTAGTTCAATCTTAGAATGATAACTATCAATTGATTCAGATATAACAATAGTTTTCTTATCTTTTTATCTTGTAACTCTTTTAGGATTATTTCCTTTCAAATTATTTCATGTAGTAGTGAAAGCAACACTACCCTTACCACTATTTTTCTTATTGATCTCAACATCTCTCTTCATTCTAGATTCATGTTGTAGAAGAGTCCCGAATAAGCCATCAAGAGTGATATTTGAAACGTTGATATTCTCATCAATCGTTCTTATTTTAGATTCCCACTCATTGGGAATAATATCTATAATCTTATAAACAATAATATCATCATCAAGTCTATTATCACCAATAGACTGAAGGCTATTGATGATAGTCATAAAAATTTGTTAAACTATTCATACAGGTTCTCCATAGGGAAACATAAAACCATGATATTCATCTTTAAGAATATATCTTCTTAAATCAATAACCTTGGAAACGCCAAAATTAGTAACTTCTAATTTCTTCCGGATGCTATTATCAACTTCACAAGATGAAAATGGCGATAGATATTCCTGGTCATAGAACATAATAATGTATTGGGTACCTTAAATTTAAGCTAATACTCTTGTTTTTTTGATGGGTGAATTGTATGATTTCATTATTTATAATCTTGTTGTCTATAGTTAGAATTACAATTTTATACACACTGGTATTGATAATAAATGTCTTCATCATTACTCTCAAGTATTCATACTCATTTCCATCAATGATTGGAGGTCTGGAAGGATTCAGGTTGTCTATAGAACTGAAATTAATTTATGTAATTCTATAAGAAAAATACAAAAGATCTTTTCTACAAAAAGATTTAGTAGAAAAAGTTTATAAACAAATAAATTATTTAAGAAAAACATGAACATGAATCTTTAAGCATGAAAATATAAGGAAGACAACTTATATGTAAGTATAAGTATTTTAGAAGCCTGCTTTGATACCAATTTTAGGATCAAAATGTATATGTAGATAGATCAATTACAAGATGAGGGGAATGAATTTTAGTGTTAAATACTTTCATTTTTATCCTTATGAAAATCTATGTTTAATGATTTTAATCAAGATGGATTCACAAATCCTTTTTATTTATGAACTAAAAAACTAACTATCTTTGTATCCGATAAGATATACCCGATAAAGAAAATTGAGTTAGGTTTTCTTAGGGAAATATTCTACCTTATATCATATAGAATCTTATTTATATCCTAGTATAGAATTATAAGAATGTTTAAAGAAGTTACTCTTCCCATCTTTAACAAAATGCAGTGGAAATAAAACTTGTAACAAAACAAGATAAGTATAAGAAATATTTTAACACAAAGAGAAGGGTATCCAACAACCTTGGATAAATGTTCCTTGATTTATACATTCAAGAAAGTCTATATTACCCATTCCAGGGTAAGCCCTCGATATGAAGATCAGAATCTTTCTTGGTATCCTTGAAACCCTCGATCTCTAAGGTAATCGACACCTCTGAATTCCTATCCACTAAATCCCTCGATCGATCAACAACAATTGGAATCTCACTATACAGGATGAACAAGATTTTTATAGGGTGAACAAGCTATTCATATCACTCTCACAAGTCCTATTAATAATAGTTTTCAAAAATTCATCATAGTTATCCAAAAAATAAACTCTTGATTCACAGCTCGCATAAACACTCTAGAACTGAAATTGTTCAAATGGATAAGTAATTATAGGTGAAAATCCATATGGTCGGCTCCTCCTCCAATGGACATATTTCTCATTACATTTCAATGGAACCTAGATAGGTGTCACTCGGCCAACAGTTAGTTAAAAATAAATTTGGTGACATCGTTTCACGTAAGAAAACATAGAAAATATTATCATGTTTAAGAAAAAACAATATAAAGTTTAAGAAACTTAAGTATAATATGATCCAATAAAATTGGAAGATTATGTTAAGGAAGAAATGTAACTTTAAAAAATATGATTAATAAGATTCTATGTATAATGGGAAATAGAGTCTAAATATATATTCAAATCGAGTTTGGATAAATGAGAATTCAGAGTCTAGAAAATTGAGAATTGAAATTATGGATTTCTAGGAAATCAGGGTCTAAAATTATGAGAAAATGGAGTTTATATTTCTAATTAAATAGAGTTTATAATTCTTGGAAAACAGAGTCTGATATTATATGGAAATGGATTCTGAAAATATATTGAAACAGAGTCTGAAATTTGATTAAATCGGAGTTTAGATTTTTATGAATCTAGAGTCTATATTTCAATGATATTAGAGTCAAATTCCAGAGTGAATCAGAGTCTAAAAATAGATAGAATCATATTATAAAGAACTAAATGGTTATTAAAATTATATCATGATAGAATTAATCTTAAGGAGATCCAGAATTAAGGAAAATATATTTAATTTAAGATAAATAACATTAATCATAACATATAAAATCATGATAAAGGAGAAGCTTGTAAATTTTCTTAGAGAAAGCAAACAATATTTAAGGAAGAATAGTTTGTGATTTTCAAACCACAAGGTATAGAAAATACTTAATGGATTTATTAAATTAACATAAAACATATTTTTCCATAGGTTATGATATGGTTACATGTTTATAATACTCATTTTATTTCATGTCTTATGATATGATTATATATGATATTGTGGCACATATATTTATGATCTAATTATGAGATGGTTGGGACTAATATCTCCCTCCAATTAATTGGGTAATGATTTATATTTCATGAGATAGACTAATATAGTCTTGGGAGTAAACATTGACTACTAATATGTCTATGGGAGTGAACCATGACTACCAAAATTGTATGAGGAGTGAACTCATGCTACTAATATGGCCGTGAGAGTGAACCATGACATCAAAGATGATACGGGAAGCGAACCAGTACTAATAACATGGTCTCAAAAATGATTCCTTGTCTATTATAGAAATTATATTATATGCTTATGTGTTTGCCACAATGACATGTTTTATTCCAATGTTATTTATTCATGTCATATGTTATTTATATCCTTATGATTTACGTCATATGAAATTCTATGCTTTATGCCTTGGTTCATGTATATGATGTTTTATATATAGGGTATGATCTTCTATTTTCATGATCATGTTCTCATACCCTTATGATCATGATTATTCTTACACATATCCCCTATTTACCCTAACTAAGAATTTTAGATCACCCATTTTATGTTTTTTTACCTAGGTTATGAAGATATGTATTATTTTTGATGTGTATAAGAAGGTTGGTTGTCAAGAAGAACCTAGGGGAGATAATTTAGCTCACTTATGTATTAGTGTTTATGTTTCCATGTCTCCAAAGGCATTAGAATAGTGTGGTCTTTGGGCGTCTGTTTGTATAATGATTTAAATATTCTATTAAAGTTATGTAATGTTAATGTATAAAAAGATAGGGTCATTATAGTTTGTATCATAGGAAAGTTTTTTTAACCATTATAATATAGTATTCGAAAACCTTATTGAGAACCATAAGGTCATGTTGAGGGATAATACCAAGGATAAGGAAATGTATAGAAAAGTATCCCCGAATTTTGGTAAAGGATAGAGTGAGTGATTTCCTAGTAATAAATCCATGTATGGATAATAGAAGTGGATTTTGATTTGGAACAAATTTACTTAGGGGTAACAACACCGATAATATATTCTAGGTCTAACTTGGGGTAATCTGGTACACAACAATGGGCCTTACAACACACCTATTTTGAAACTCCATGGTGATGTTCTTTGGAAATTCACAAACTCTTCATGAACCATCGCGAAGGAATTAAATTTGAGTTTCCTATGAATAAACTTGGATAAACATATGGAATCATATATTAAGGAAGGTGACATGATTAAAAATCATATAAGTTATTTTTTATGATTATGTGGTTCCTTAATATGATTACAATTTCTTACACTACACTTATTGGTATTAGATAATTGATGACACTAAAAGGAACCATGTTAATGGTGATTATGAGGGATAATGAAACCATTTTACTCATAAGAAACCAAATTCTATGGTATTGAGAATGTAAATCCACATTTCTAGTCTAACAAAACATTATCCATCTACGAATCATGGTGTACAATCAAATGAGAAAAAGTAAAGAACACCATTCTATCGAGTATTTCATGAGAAAATGTCAACAATATTTCATAGGGTCTTCTGATCCACTTGTTTCTGAATAATGGATAGGTACTGATGAAAGGATATTCTCCTTTTTCTAGTGTTTATATCATGAGAAAGTTATTCATGATGTTTATCGGTTAGAAGGTGAGGTAGACCAGTGGTGAAATATAATCAAGAATACGAGGCAGTAAGATGAGATTGAATCGATGGATAAGGATGAGTTCAAGAACATATTTTTCAATAAGTAATTTCCTCATATTCTCCATACCAATATATAGAAATAGTTCTTTGAGTTTAAGAAAATTTATGATGAATCTATTTGTTCTTACAAGGCTAATTTCATGTGACTTGTGAGGTATGCTTCAGGAATTATCATCCAACCCGAAAGTAAATTTGATAGGTTATTAATTGGATTAAATCCAAGTTTCATAAGGGTGTTATCAATAAGATACATTAGTAGCTATGAAGAGATTTTGTTTTATGCTATAAATTTTGAAATGGTGGTATTAGTCATGTTTTAATCTCATCTTTTTGAAAATAAGATGAATAAGGAGTTTAAAGGAAAATCTAAAAACCATGAAGAGAAGAAGTTAACATTCAATGTATGTTCTACGTGTGGAAAGATGCATGTAGGAAATTTCATTAAGTGGTCTAATAAACAGTCTTATTATGGAAGGTAATGGCATCCGGAATTTGATAGTCGATGTTATGGGAAGAAGCTAGCTAGCATTGTGGATGGTAAAAAAGGTGCATAGGATGAACCTCCCACAATTTAGTTTTACAAGTGTTAGGAGAATTGTCATTATGATAACCACAACCCTAACCCAAGGGAAGCTGAAATGGATCAATGTCAAAAGCCTATTTAGCCAAGGGAAAAGGGTAAATCTCATACAATCACTATTTCTGATGAGGTGTGTGATAACGACATGATGAAATGTACACTTTCCATCCACTATAAAACTAGTAATGTAATATTTTATTCTGAATCTACCCACACTTTCATATCTAAAGAATTTTCTAATGGTGGTAATATTCCACCAAAACAATTAGATGTATAATTAGTAGTGAAAGCCCCTAATAGTATGATGATTTCATCTCAAGTCTCTGATTACTCTCCTTTGGAATTTTGTGGAAATTTTCTTCCTAAAATTTTTTTCATTATTATTTTGGTTGAATTTGATGTCATCTTAGACATGTACTGCATTTTTATTCATAAATACCACATCAATTGTTTTGGAATCAAAGATAATTTTGATATTTCAAACCCTCCTGTTACCATCCATCTATGTGATGATAAGTATGAACTTCCTAGGAATATTACATCAAGTGTATGCGTCTTAATTCCCATTAAAAGGCATATTTATCTCAAATGGTTGGGTATAAAACCAACATCAATGATATATCTATTATTCAATATTTTTTGACTGTATTTTGGAAAGAGTTTCTTTATATTTTACCAAAATGTAATATTGAGTTCTCAATAGAACTCATACCTAGTTCCACACTAATTTCAAAGAATCTTTGTAGAATTCTTTTAATAGAGTTTCAAGAATTGAAGAAGAAACTCCAAAAAAACTTGATAAGGGATTAATTCAACCAAGTGTGTCACCTTGGGGTTCACCTGTTCTTTTTTTAAAAAATAAATATGGATCAATGCAGATCTGCATTGATTATCAAAAGTTAAACAAGATCACGATCAAGAATAATTACCATGTCCTAAATATTGATGACCTGTTTGATCAATTACTTAGAGCTCAATAATTTTAGAATATCATCAATTTAGGGTCAATAAATAGTATATACCAAAAATACCATTTCTTACATGGTATATAAACTATGAATAAATAGGGATGCCTTTTGGTCTTACTAATTCCCATGCTATCTTCATTGATTTATTTAATAGAGTCTTTATATATTACCTCAATCAGTTTGTGGTAGTCTTTATAGGTGACATTCATTTTTATTCAAAGAGAAAGGAAGATAATGAATATAAATTGAGAATTGTACTAAAGACCTGAAAGAAGGAGAATCTATATGAAAATATTAAAAAGTGTGAATTTATCTACAAAATGGTTAATTTAAAGACACATAATCTCAAGATTTGGTATAACAGTAGATCAATCAAATACAGAAGCTATTGAATGTTGGCCTATATCAACCAATAGGACTACGATCCATAGTATTATTTGTTTATATGGATATTATTGATGGATTATAGATAATTTATTAAGAATATATAATCCTCTGAATAAGTTAGCATGGAAGGGTGTCAAGTTCCTCTGGACAGGTCAATGTGAGGAAAGTTTCATGGAACTAATGATAAGTTTTGTCAGTGCACCTGTGTTTACATTACATTCTAATAGAGAAGGGTTTGTAATATTTAGTGATGCATACAAGAAGGTATATGGATATGTTATTTTGTAGAATAACATGGTTATAACACATGCCTCATGACAGTTGAAGATTCATGGGTACAATTACCCAACACATGGTTTCTAGTTAGCAGTGGTAAATTTTTCAATAAAGATATGGAAGCATTATATTTACAGAGAAAAGAGTGATATATATACTGATCATAAAAGTATGTAATATATATTATAATAGAAGGATCTGAACATGTGTCCGTGAATATGGTTAGAGATGATAAAATATTATGACTGTATAATATATTAACACCCTGGGAAGCCGAACAAAGTGGAAAATGATTTGAGTCAAAAGAATAGTGCTAGATTATCCATGATAAGGATCACAAAAGATACAATATTTTTGGATTTTTAAAGGACGGTTCTAGGAATCCTAAAGTATGGTGAAAAGTCTTATATTACTCAAATGAATGTTCAACCCTCTATCCAAGTGAAGATTAAAGAGGCACATGAGGAAGATGAATAGATGTAAAAGAAAGTTAGAAATGTACCCAAGTTTAACCTTGATCAAGATGGAATGATAAAGTTTAGGAACCATGTATCTGTTCCTTCCATACAAGATTTAACGTAGCTATTATATAAAGATAATAGTTCTTCATTATCTATTCATATTCAATGTATGATGATGTACAGGGACTTGAAAGATTATTTTTAGTGGGATGAAAAAAAGGGAGATATAGCAGATTTTTTATCTCAGTGCTTGGTATATTAAAAAGTTAAGGCTGAAAGACAAAAGTCTAAAGGGATGATGCATCCATGACCCATACTAGAATATAAATGGGAGAAGATAACTATTAATTTTTTCATTAGACTACCAAAAACATATAAAGGGTTTAATTATATATGGTTGGTAGTTGATCGCTTTACAAATTCATATCACATCATCACTATCAGAGAAGACTTATCTATTGATTAGCTTTCTAGGATATACATTAAGGAAGCAGTAAGGTTTTATGGAGTACCACATTCTATTGTATCATATCAGTATTTGAGGATTACCTTAAAGATCTGTAGAAGTCTCCAATAATCACTTGAGAAAAAATTGAGTTTTATCACTACATGTCATCCTCATACATATGGTTAATCTAAAAGAACAATTCAAACTATAGAGTATATGTTGAGATATTTTTCGCTAGATTTGAAAGGTTATTGGGATCAATGAATCCTCTAGTTGAGTTTTCTTAAAATAATAGATTTCACTCAAGAATTATTATGACACCTTATTAATCCATTTATGGGAAGAGATGTAGCGCTCCAATGTGTTGGGATGAAGTTAGATAAATATATCTATTGGGACCTTCAATTGCTAAAGAAATGGTTGAGAAGGTTATAACCATTCAATAACATATTAAAGAATCTAAAATTTGGATGAAAAGTTATGCTGATAACCATCAGTGTGATTTGGAATTTGAAGTTGGAGAAAAGGTGTTTCTAAGAATCTCACCCTGGAAAAAAGTTATTATATTTGGGAAGAAAGGGAAACTATGCCATAGTTATATTGTTCCCTTTGAGATTCTTGATCGTATCAGGATGGTATAAAATCGATTGAAAACACCTCCAAATCTTTCTCAAGTACAAGATATGTTTCATGTATTTCTTTTGAGGATGTACATGCAAGACCCTTCATATGTTTTGAACTCAGAGTTTATACCACTAGAGCATAATCTTTCTTATGAGGAACAACCAGTTGAAAATCTAGGCGGACCAGAGAAAGTTCTACAAATTAAGACCACTCACCTGATCAATGTTTTTTAGATAAATAACTAGTTAGAGGAAGCTATGTGGGAAATTGAGGATTTGATGAAGTATAATTTTACTCATTTTATTTACCTGAGTTCCGAATTTCGAGGTCAAAATTCCATTTATGTGGGGGGGGGGGGGTAAATGTAACACCGTAAATTTTTATTGACCTTTTTTTTAATAAATTAAATTTCGAATTATTTTTTAAAATAAACTAAGTAAAAAATGAATTTCACATGTAACATCTACTTTGTTTATTTTATATGGAACATTAAATTAGTGTATATTACAGAGAACATAGACTTGGAATACATTACACGCAACACTGATGTTTCTATGAAACATCATTTTATTATTATAATTATTTATATGAGATAATTATAACCTAACTATTAAATATCGTAATATTAATTTTAATAAATACTTTTTAAATGTTTTTTATAATTTTTTTAAATAACTAAAACATATTGACAATGAAATATATGATTTTTTGTAAGGTCCTTTAATGTTTAAAAATACTGTTTTTTCAAAAGAAACGATTTTAATAATAATAAAAATTACAAACATTAAAAAAATAAATTTGATAAAATAAACCTCATTTTTAAATTTAAAATTTATAAATTATCTTAGATAATTTTTTTTGGATTCATTCTGAGAAACTTCATTTTTTATGAATACTGAAAAATATAAGATTTTAAATAAAAAATGATTTTTCATCTAATTAATATACAAGTATAAAATTATATTATAATTTTTTTAAAAATCTTAATTAGATTATATTTTTATAAATTAATCCAATTTATTAAATTATAACCAATTTTACATTGAGATTAGATATAAAAACATAGCAATGTTTTGATCATTTTTACTTTAAAAACCAGTATTGTCGACCCGACTACAGGACTAATTTTCAATTAATTTCTTCTACTTATGTGATTAGAAATTGAAAAAATGGATTATATATTTTGAATTATCATAATTTATAATGTCTAATAATGTCCAATTATATTTTTTTTTTTTTTGAAATTATTAGTAAAATTTAATAAAATTATTCACAACAGTTATGGTCAAATTAAACATAATTAGGGACTAAACTTTATTCTTAGAGGACTATGTACTGGAAAAGAGTCCAAAGGCATTGGATGTCCATATTTAGACCCTATAATCCCTTTTATATATTTTTTTATCACCATTGGATCCACTTGCAACATGAAAAACGTGGGTTTAATTCTCTCTTCAAATATTTACAAGAGTCTCACTCCTCATTCCCTATAAAATAAATCCAATTTTGCCTCTTCTTCAGGCATCTAAAACCACTTTGGTTTGGCCTATATCTACCCAATAAAATTCTAAATATTCCTCCCTTCCCTTTTTATGCCTTTATTTTTGGAAAAAATTCAATGAAGGAATCCTTTTGGGAAAAACCAAATAGAGTGACCCGAGTAAGAGGTAACGTCTTCTCTTGAGCTCCTTCCTTTTTATTTTACTTCTCAACCCATCCAAGTTATTTATTTAATAATTGTATAAAAACACCATTATCCTCAATATAATATGATAAGTTTATGCTAATGTTTCAACCTACCCATACACACACCTCCAGCTAATAGGTAACAAACATACTGTTTATGTGTACGGAAAACTACCACCTCACTAAACGATGATTTTTCAATATTCCGTAGCACCTCTCATGGTGGAAATTATTATGGAAACTATGTTTAAATATTTTATATATTTTATTTATTACTTAATTTTTCTTATCTGTTTTACTTTCCATTTGGTGTACATATGATAATTTCTTTTGAGGAAGTGTGTAATATTTCCCACTCAAAGCGATGTGATTCATACACACACTACATCAAATGTATTAATTAAGGGTTTAGTGAACTTCTTTGATATATACAAAATTATAATTCTACTGTAATTTAAATATATACATATATATATATATTCATATATTTAATTTTATTTCTTTCTCTCAATCTAATAATAAAAATGGAAACAATGTTCATATAAGGCCCCGGCCTTAAACCTTACTTATTCTTGAGTTATTACAAGATTAAAAATTGAGGATATTTTCAAGTTTAGAGTTTTAGAGAATTAGATCATAAAACTTTCATTACATTCTACATTTTAACAAAGTGGTTACATAAAATATATTATTCATTTTTCCCATCAACGGAAACATATTTAAAATAAAACATGGATTCTTTCTTGACACATCCTTGACACTATCATCATATCATGTACCCTTCCCTTGACCTGTGAAAAACATTTCAAAAACTTGGGATGAGCATAAAAAGCTCAGTAAGGGATATAAAAATATGGAAAGGAAACATGAGTACATGTATACATAAGAATGAAATCATACTTTACACATAAAACATAAGCACTTTAACATACCTCATAAAATAATGAATAAATCATAGAAATCATAAGACATAAAGGTAAATTGTGGCATTCATAACATTTTTCTGTAGGGAGTAACCCTCTTGGTTATTTTTGCAATACCCACCACAGTATATTCCCTAAATATCTTCGGAGAAACCTTAATGTTTCACTCCTTTGTGTTACCCAATGAATTGAAGAGCTATATTCGGCTCACCCGCCCTGAGTTTATCATGGAACCACCCGTCTTCATAACAATGCCCAAGAACCATAACATAATTGTATCACATAAAACATGCATAAAGGAAACATAACATTTCCACCTTTCAATCACAAGATATCAATACAACACATTGATATGAAAACATTATAAAAACCATTTTCAATACCAAAATAAATGAAATGTAAAACATGGTATTTCTTTTTCTATTAAAAAGATTTTATGGATTGTAGAAGAAGCTGAAACAAAAATAATGGTCACGGCGGTAGAGAAGTCGTTCTCGCCGCATACGTATGACAAAAACATTCCCTTTTGTCTTTTAGTAAATGCTTCGTATAAAAAGGATTCCTTTTGAATAAACATTAAAGTCAAAGGGGTTTATACACCATATAAAAGAAAGTTGTGTATAAAACAAAATATGCCTCAATAAATGGAGATTGAGATGAAGTCTCACACAAAGACTGTATCCTTGGATTAAGGATATATAAATTACATAATTATGTGTGACAAATGAATACACAAAATATAAGAGGATATTAAACTTAAAAAAATCATAGGTTATTCACACATATTCATAGAAATACATATTCAAGGAGTAAAAATTTATCCCAAATAATCAAATTTGGGTTAATATGTTCCGTTGAAAAAATTTGACAGCCTAATGTGGTCACTACAAAATTCAGAAAATGAGTTGATTAGAGATAAAAAGGGTATCTCATCACTTGGACATAAAACGTAAATCACTAAGGATATATAAGAACATATACCAACATAATGTTATGTGAATTAAAAGACATAACAAAAGAAGTCTTTCAAAAAAGGGGATGGTGAAAGGTTCCCTTACCGACATGGGTATCTTTCGAAACATACACCCCCTGAAAGAAGGACAATACAACATTGATGTAAATACTCATAAATGAAATTATATTACACAATGAGTAAAATAAGGGTCAGTACATACATCAGTCAAAGGCAATTGTGGAAAATGTAGCATAAATCTCACGGGAATAAAAGTGAGATGAAAAATCCATTACAAAAACTCGGCAGCCTAACAGCGCCACTTAAAACATCCAAAAATGGATTGATGAGATCAAATAGGGTCTCTCGTCATATTAAAATAAAATTTCCTACAAGAGGAATATAAAAGAACATCCCCCATCATAACAAAGATGATCTTAAAAGAAGTGACATAAAGGAGAGTACTTAAAGCGAAAGAGAGAGGTTAGATCTCTTATGAAAATTGGGCAGCCTAACCACGCCACTCAAAACATCCAAAATTGATTGATGAGAGAGAATAGGGTATCTCATCATATTAACATAAAAATTAAAGTAATAGTAATATAAAAGAACATCCCAATCACAAAAAATATGAGCTTAAAAGGAATGACAAAAAAGAGTGTACTTAAAAAGAAAGAGAGGAGTAGGATTCCCTTACCTCAAGTCCAACTTGTCTTGTTCATTTCTTTATATTCCTGAATAATAAACTTTGGTTAATTTATAATTTCTTAAGGACCTCCTATAAAGATTATTATTCAAGTCATATCACATATTATAATTTCATAATAATTGTTTAATAATGTTAGTTAATATCAGACGTTTTTGCCGATGATTGGTACATGAGTCAAAAGTGAACATTTTTGAAAAATGATTGCCCATGTAGTTATAAGTAAATAATTTACAAAATAGTATTAATGATTAAAATATCATATATATCCAGTACATATTCATTTTATACTATTCCATATCATTTGGAGATAAAAAACGAAAAGCACCGTTCATGGAGACGGTAGGCGGTACGTACGCATGAATGCTACTTTCATTTTTTCTTTGTCATATTAATGGAAAAAATAAATGATATATATATATATATTATAATTCCAGTATAATATATATGTTATATAGGTCAAATATTCTCATTAATTTCATTCTTTATGCATTCCATGTATTGCATGTACGAGTCACATCACTTGAGGGGGCGATAGTCCACACTTCCTCATATGAAATTATCGCATTTACTCAACATGAAAAGAATAAAGGTATGTTTTAAATATAAAATACATAAGAATATAGTAAACATAAATACCATATATATCATACATAAAATATAGTGACATCATAATGGACACCTTTAAAGGTGTTAAATGAATATTGAACAATCATCGTTTCGTGAGGCAGAAAATCACCAAATATAGAAACAATATGTTCTTTAACCATTAGATGAAGGTGTGTGTAAGTGTAGCTCGAATCCTTATTATAACAAAATCCTAGTATATTTAAGATACTGGAGTTGTTACAAAAGATTTTAATAAAAATATTTTAGGGGGTTGGAGAAGCAAAATAAAACAAAAGGACACAACTGAAGACATTACCTTAAAATCGGGTAACTCCCTTTGGTTTGAGCTCAAAGGCTTCCTTGGGAAGACTTCTGCCCAAAGTGAGGCTTCAGAGAGTTAGAGAGGTTTTTTTAGAGACAAAATTGGATGGGTTTGGCTGAGCCAAAGGCTTTGGAAGTGTGGGTAAGGAGGTAGAGGTGGGGGCCTTTTATAAGAGGAGAGGAGGGGCACTCTTGGAAAGTTAAGAAATGTAACTTTATTTTAGAATGAAATTCGGATTTTAATGGTCCCACATTGCTGTGTTTCGAGGAGAAGGTGATAAGGGTTCTAAATAAACCCATACAATATGTTTTTGACATGTGTAGGTCTTATATTTTACATTATCTCTTCATTTTATTTAAATCATTAAATAATGAGGTCATCATTGCATCATCATGATGTCATAAATAATTTAATTTATTTGATGTCCAAAAATTATAAAAAAAATACTATGATGTAGGAAATCTTTTAAGATTTCCAATTTCTATTTATAGTAAAAAATATTACTTGTATAACCACATGTAAAAATTTTTTTAGTTAAACATCTCATGTTTGTGTCATTTTTACTTTAACATTAAATAAAAAGATATTTATGTCATTTTCCAACCAAAGTGGCTCCATGGGGTCTCAAAGTTGACCCAAGGATTTTCTTGGTCGGCCATGACTCATCCAATGAGCGTAGGAAATGTGTATAGGTCATTTCATTTTATTAAAACATTATTCTTACCTTAAACTACACTAATTACCTCTAATCGAGATTAAAAACTTAATAAGTTAGTATTCACCAAAAAATTATTTTAATCACATTGAACCACATTTTACTTCTTAATGACAACCATGTATGTCGGATTTTTGAAATTCAAAACAAAAAGATGGAAAAATTTCATTTAAACAGAAAATCAGTTTTTATAAGTACCACTTTGTGGTTTCACTATTCATTAAAAATTGAAGTTTTTCAGAAAATTACCAAAAGTTCACCCTAAGAAATATTTGATATTCCGAATTCAAAAATGATTCCTATTTTACAAAATTAAGAACATATAATTTTCATTAATTAATTTAATAATTAATTCCCGCTGTCAAAACAAACAGCGTGTTTTTATGAAACAAAATGTATCAAAAGATTGACACTAGTTTAAGTCCGGTTTCAAAGTGAAATTAATTCCAATGACCACGATTGGATTAAATGGTAAAAATATATTCTAATTTCACTTTAAAACCAATTCAAAAGATGATATAATCATATAAATAAATTAGATTAAAAGAGGTTTTGAATTAAAATACAACATTTTTCACTATTCATTAAAAATTGAACTTTTTCGGAAAAATACCAACAATTTACAAAAAGTAAATTTTGATGTCCTGATTCTAAAGAAGAATTTTATTTTGTCAAATATAACTCATAAAATTGTAAAAAAGTGGATTTAAAAGGGTTTCTCCATCAAAAGGCGGTTAATCGACCTTTTAAAGAATATTAGAATGTTTACGCTTAAAGTTGGTTTCATTTGAATTTTTAATCCACTAACATTTATTGTAAAAAGTAAAAATATTTGAAAAACATATATAATAATCTTGTGGATAGTTCTGTTCATTCCCGCCATTACAACGGATAGGCGTTAACTACTATTTAAAATAATATTATTTTATTATTAGAGTGCAATGTAAGATTCCCAAGAAACTCGTTGTTGTGGGTTGGGTATGCCATCGAGCATAGCATCCCCTTTAAAGTAATATTAATATTTTATTCACAAATATGGATAAATATAAAAATTTCATATTATTTATTTACCTGGGGTGTTACATCCTTCCCCCCTTTTGGGAATTGCGTCCTCGCAATTTTAAAATTGAGCTTGGAAACCTCCTTGAAAGTCCCACATCGGAACAAGAGTCGGTAAAACAATCACTTTAAAATAAAGAAAGATAAGTACAGAGGTCACCTGAGTTAACCCACACTAGGATTCCATGTAGGAAAACATGTACATGGAGGAGAAAACCTAGGGTCATGTTCTGATGGAGAGTGATAGAAAACATGTTTAGGAGAAAGTTAACCACAAGAAAATCACAAACTTGCGATGGGTTAAACGGTATTCGATTCCCCTATAGGTAAATCTAATAGACAACATTTTTGTTTTAAGTTAATTTTTATTGAGGAATTTATTCATAAGGAAGCATAGTCACTTATCATGTTGACTTTCAGCTTTTATTAGATTCCTTACACAAACTCATATTTTCTCCAAAAGACGAGTATTTAGGAAGACTTGTTCACATTAAGAGTACTATAATCAAATTCTAGATAATCACCTAATCCAAAAAAGAGAACTATATACTTCCCATGTCTTTAGACATTAACCAAAACCAAAACCCAAAAGGTTAGTACAAGATCAGATAATCTAGAAAAAGGATAACCCTTTATAAAAAGAAAATCTATTCTTAATCTCCAAAATTTGTCCAATAAAACCCAAAGTTCAACGAAGACCATTTGATAAACAATTGTCCATAAAATTCTTCAAAGTAAACCAAACTATGATTGAAACCCAAATATTTTAAGGATTTAGTCACATAGTATTCCAAGTTAAATTGTAACATTTATCCCCAAACAACATCAGTTTCTCTTAATGTCTCATATTGAAAAGTAATTAACCTAATCACATATCCTCCAGGATAGGTTAATCATTTACATAGATAACCCAAAATAAAGTTACTCTTAATTCATAAAATCATCTAACTAAAAAGAATTAGTCAAACTAAACAGCGACTTCACATAGTCCAGTGGTAGGCGATAAATACCAGTTGCACTTTGGTTGTGGGTTCGATTCCCACAGCTTTGTCTGGCACGATGGGTTGTCACACGGTCTGCGTGTTGTTCTTTTTCCAAAACTATATAAATCTCAAATCATTCCCCAAAAAGAGATAAAATCATCAAAAATAACCATAACATAATTTAACCTCAATTTTATCTCATTCCTTTCACTTCCATCATAACATATAGTAACCAATAATTACCTCAAAAGTAAGGATCATATAAACCCAAATGGTTCATCATAACTATGTCCACAAAAGAAAAGATAACTATTCATTGAATAAAATTTTCATATATTAAACATCAGGGTTACACATACTATAAAAAGTCTTCTAATGTAACCCCATCATCAAAAGAGACTTAATACTCTTAAGAATTTCACCATAACTCTTGAAGCCCTTATATGTTGACTTCTTACTCATTCAACATTCTTCATGATCCATTAACCATTCCTTTCCAACTTATTCTGAAATACTTCTTTCCTATAAACAAAATCATGAATCATATCCTAAGATTCCAAAATAGGAAAACAAAAGTTATGAAATAATCCATACCTTTGATTGGTCATTGTCAGTTTGTTCATCCTCAATCAGAATGGCATTAGGAATTGGTAAATGAATATTTGTACGATCTTGGTGATCCCATTCACGAAACTTCTTCATAGGACAAGTGTTTACATAATTACCATGCACAACACATTTAAAACATTCAATTGATCCCTCATAATGAAATTATTTCCCTTTCCTCGAGTCAACTGGATGCTTCCTTTTTCCATGCCAGGTTATTGCTTTATGACCTTCATTTCCACATCTATAGCATATTTCTGTCCCTTTGAAACATTTTCCTAGGTCTTTCTTTCCACATCTTTGACACATATGATTTGGAACACACTTACCTTTATGATTATTACCTGTAGTTATGTAGGGATTTTTTTCACGCATATATGATTCCTTAGAGAAATCACCATGGTTTAGGTGGTCAATCATGACTCCAGATAGTTGGTTGAGGATAAACACAAGAGTTCCCATTGCATCTCCCATATCATTCAGTTGCTTGCTCAAAAAACTGTCGCAGTTTCCTTCACATCCACTGTTACATTGGTGCCTGCCAGATCCAGCCATTTACTAAAACCAAAAAGGTTAGTGTGAGTATATCAACAAAACGATCATGTACTAATGAGGAAGATAAACACTAAGATATACGTACTCATTCACTTTATCTAAAACTGTGACTCTTTCTGAATTCCTAACCATTATGGTAATGTCACTTATGCTTAAAGAATACCCTAACCTCTAAAGTTACCTAAACCGACCTCTGATACCAAATATATGGCCCCATCCTTAAACCTTACTTAATCTTAAGTTATTACAAGATTACACGTTGAGGATCTTTTCTGGTTTAGAGTTTTAAATAATTAGATCATAAAACTTGCATTACATTCCAAATTTAAACAAAGTGGTTACATAAAAGATAGTATTCATTTTTTCCATCAACGGAAACATATTTAAAATAAATCATGGATTATTTCTTGACACTTCATTGACACTATGACCATATCATGTACCCTTCCCTTGACCTGTGAAAATAATTTCAAAAACATGTGATGAGCATAAAAAGCTCAGTCAGGGATATAAAAATATGGGAAGGAAACATGAGTACGTGTAAACATAATAATGAAATCATACTTTACCCATAAAACATAAGCACTTTAACATACCTCATAAAATCATGAATAAATCATAGCAATCATAAGACATAAAGGTAACTTGAGGCATTCATAACATTCTTACGTAGGGAGTAACCCTATTGTTTACGTTTGGAATACCCACCACAGTATATTACCTAAATCTCTTCGGAGAAACCTTAATGTTTCACTCCTTCGCGTTACCCAATGCATTGGAGAGGTATATCGGGCTCACCCACCATTAGTTTATCATAGAACCACCCATCTTCATAACAATTACCATGAACCATAACATAATCGTATCACATAAAACATGCATAAAGGAAACATAACATTTCCACCTTTCAATCACAAGATATCAATACAATACATTGATATAAAAAAATTATGAAAACCATTTTCAATACTAAAATAAATGAAATTTTAGACATGGTATTTATTTTTCCTTTAAAAAGAAGGTATGGCTTGTAGAGGAAGCTGAAACTCAAATAATGGTCACAGCGTGGGAGAAGTCGTTGTCGCCGCATACGTATGACAAAAACATTCCCTTTTGTCATTTAGTAAATGCTTTGTATAAAAAGGATTCCTTTTGAATAAAAATAAAAGTCAAAGGGGTTTATACACCGTATAAAAGATAGTTGTGTATAAAACAAAATATGCCTCAATGAATGGAGATTGAGACAAAGTCCCACACAAAGACGGTATCCTTGGATTCAGGATAAATCAATTACATAATTATGTGTGACAAATGAATACAAAAAATATAAGTGGATATAAAGTGTAAAACAATCAGAGGTTATTCACACATATTCATAGAATGAAATATTCAAGGAGTAAAAGTTTATCCCAAAGAATCAAATTTGGATTAAGAAGTTCTGTTGCAAAAATTTGACAGCCTAACGGCGTCACTACAAAATTCAGAAAATGAGTTGATGAGAGATAAAAAGGGTATTTCATCACTTGGACACAAAAATTAAATCACTAAGTATATAGAAGAACATATCCCAACATAATTTTATGTGAATTAAAAGACATAACAAAAGAAGTCTTTTAAAAAAGAGGAGGGTGAAAGGTTACTTTACCGACATGGGTATCTTTCGAAACATACACCTCGTGAAAGAAGGACAATAAAACATTGATGTAAATACTCATAAATGAAAGTATATTACACAATGAGTAAAATAAGGGCAAGTACATACATAAATCAAAGGAAATTTTGGAAAATGTAGCATAAATCTCACGGGAATAAAAGTGAGATGAATAATCCCTTACGAAAACTCGGCAGCCTAACGGTGCCACTTAAAACATACAAAAATGGATTGATGAGATCAAATAGGGTCTCTCATCATATTAAAATAAAATGTACTGCAAGAGGAATATAAAATAACATCCCCCATCATAACAAAGAGGAGCTTAAAAGAAGTGACATAAAGGAGAGTACTTAAAGAGAAAGAGAGAGGTTAGATCTCTTACGAAAATTCGGCAGCCTAACGACGCCACTCAAAACTTCCAAAATGGATTGATGAGAGAGAATAGGGTCTCTCATCATATGAACATAAAAATTACAGTAAGATTAATATAAAATAACATCCCAATCACAAAAATATGTGCTTAAAAGGAATGACATAAAAGAGTGTACTTAAAAAGAAAGAGAGGAGTATGATTCCCTTACCTCAAGTCCAACTTGTCTTGTTCGTTTCTTTATATTCCTGAATAATAAACTTTGGTCAATTTATAATTTCATAAGGACCTCATATAAAGATTATTATTCAGGTCATATCACATATTATAATGTTATAATAATTGTTTAATAATGTTAGTTAATATCGGACGTTTTTGCTGATGTTTGGTACATGAGTCAAAAATGAACTTGTTTGAAAAATGACTTCCCATGTAGTTATAAGTAAATAATTTCCAGAATAGTATTAATGATAAAAATATCATAAATATCCATTAAATATTCATTTTATACTATTCCATATCGTTTGGAGATAAAAAATGAAAAGCACCGTTCATGGAGACGGTAGGTCGTACGTACGCATGAATGCTACTTTCTTTTTTTCTTTGTCATATTAATGGAAGAAATAAATGATATATATATATATATATTATAATTCAAGTATAATATATATGTTATATAGGTCACATATTCTCATTAATTTAATTCATTATGCATTCCATGTATTGCATGTACAAGTCACATCACTTGAGGGGGCGGTAGTCCACACTTCCTCATATGAAATTATCGCATTTACTCAACATGAAAAGAATAAAGGTATGTTTTAAATATAAAATACAGAAGCATATAGTAAACATAAATACCATATATATCATATATAAAATACAGTGAAGTCATAATGGCCACCTTTAAAGGTGTTAAATGAATATTGAACAATCATTGTTTCGTGAGGTAGAAAATCACCAACCATAGAAACAGTATGTTATTTAACCATTAGACGAAGTTGTGCATAAGTGTAGCTCTGATAATTCTTATAAAAAAATCATAGTATATTGAATATACTGGAGTTGTTACAAAATATATTAATAAAATGAGTTTATGGGGTTGGAGAAGCAAAATAAAACAAAAGGACACAAGTGAAGACATTACCTTAAAATTGGGTAACTCCCTTTGGTTTGAGCTCAAAGGCTTCCTTGGGAAGACTTATGCCCAAGGTGAGGCTTCAAAGAGTTAGAGAGGGATTTGGAGAGACAAAATGGTAAGGGTTTGTCCTAGGCAAAGGCTTTGGAAGTGTGGGTAAGGAGGTAGAGGTGGGGGCCTTTTATAAGAGGAGAGGAGGGACACTCTTGGAAAGTAAAGAAATATAACTTTATTTTAGAATGAGATTCAGATTTTAATGGTCCCACATTGATGTGTTTCGAGGAAAAGGTGATAAGGGTTCTAAATACACCCATACAATAGGTTTTGGACATGTGTAGGTATTAGATTTTACATTATCGTTCCATTTTAATTAAATCGTTAAATAATGAGGTCATCACTGCATCATCATGATGTCATAAATAATTTAATTTATATAATGTCCAAAAATTATAAAAAAAATACAATGATGTAGGAAATATTTTTATCTTTCCAATTTTTATTTATAGTCAAAAATCTGACTTGTATAACAACATATAAAAATTGTTTTAGTTAAACATCTCATGTTTGTGTCATTTTTACTTTAACATTAAATAAAAATCTATTTATGTCATTTTCCAACCAAAGTGGATCCATGGGGTCCCCAAGTTGACCCATGGATTTTCTTGGTCGTCCATGACTCATACAATCAGCGTAGGACATGTTTCTAGGTCATTTCATTTTATTAAAACATTATTCTTACCTTAAACTACACTGAATACCTCTAATCGCGATTAAAAACTTAACAAGTTACTATTCACCAAAAAATTATTTTAATCCCATTGAACCACATTTTAATTCTTAATGACAACCATGTATGTCGGATTTTTGAATTTAAAAACACAAATATGGAAAAATTTCATTTAAACGGAAAATCAGTTTTTATAAGTACCACTTAGTGGTTTCACTATTCATCAAAAATTGATGTTTTTTCTGAAAATTACCAAAAGTTCACCCTAAGCAATATTTGATATTCCGAATTCAAAAATGATGCCTATTTTAAAAAATACAAAACATATATGTTGCATTAATTAATTTAATAATAAATTCCCACTGTCAAAACAAACAGCGTGTTTTTATGAAACAAAATGTATCAAAAGATTGACACTAGTTTAAGTCCGGTTTCAAAGTGAAATTAATTCCAACAACCACTATTGGATTAAATGGTAAAAATATATAATAATTTCACTTTAAACCCAATTCAAAAGATAATATAATCATATAAATAAATTAGATTAAAAGAGGTTTTGAATTAAAATACAACATTTTCACTATTCATTAAAAATTTAACTTTTTCGGAAAAATACCAAAAATTTACACAAAATAAATTTTGATGTCCCGATTCTAAAGAAGAATTTTATTTTGTCAAATATAACACATAAGATTGTAAAAAAGTGGATTTAAAAGAGGTTCTCCATCAAAAGGCGGTTAATCGACCTTTTAAAGAATATTAGAATGTTTACGCTTAAAATTGGATTCATTTGCATTTTTAATCCACTAAAATTTATTGTAAAAAGTAAAAATATTTGAAAAACATATAATCATATTGTGGTTAGTTCTGTTCATTCCCGTAATTAAAACGGCTAGGCATTAACTAATATTTAAAATAATATTATTTTATTATTAGAGTGCAACGTAAGATTCCCAAGCAACTCATTGTTGTGTGTTGGGTACGCCATCGAGCATAGAATCCCCTTTAAAGTAATATTAATATTTTATTCACAAATATGGATAAATATAAAAATTTCATATTCTTTATTTACCTGGGCTGTTACAGTTCATGTCTACGTACGACTTACCATCTCTATGAACGATGCATTCCATTTTGTACTTATATATTCTATAGATTATTATAATAGAAATATAATGTATATAAATGATATTTATATCATGGTTTACATTCTGTAATCATTATATAAGTATACAGACTAACATATAACAAATTAAGACACATGCGAAGCACAAAGAAAATATTATCTGAAGTGAAACCTTAACATATGATTATTAACAAGTGGATGATATTAAATCATAATAAAACCATATATGATATTAGATTTAAGAATATGGTTCTGTAAAATATTTTTATAAATTTATATTTATTACAAATTTTGTTTTAATGAGTATGATGAGAGTTAATACACAAGGTAAGGATATATCATCTCACTTTTTATTTCTGTGAGATACAATCAATGTTCTCCACTCTTTCATTTTGTGTGGCATATGCACTTCCCGTGGTTGCATTAAATGTTTATTATACTAAAATTTATGGGTATTATCATAACCATTTTATGATTTTTATTTCATGGGGTTTATGTTTTGAATGTCATTAAACCCATAAACTAGTATTGTTTCAATTTTCCTTCATTGAGAATCATGTTTTTTATGCACCTAAATTCTTTTTAGAGGTGTAAATAAGTCCATTTTATATATTACATCATGAAAAATAATTATTTTCATTATATTTTAAGCTTAATAAAATTTCCTTTTCTTATATGGATGGTGTGATCCCAATTTACCATGTTATATGAGTTTATTAAGAAAATATCATCACTTTTAGAGACAGTTTATGTTTAGGATTCCTTTAATGAAATAATGTAATCCACCTCCCCAACAAACTCTTTTCCTTATACACTATTTATTCAAGATATATATACGTATTAGTAACATTTCCCCACTCATTGGTAGTTAATATGTCATTTTTAAGTAAAATATGACTATCTCTCTCTCTCTCTCTCTCTCTGGTCAGAAATCTATTATATTCAAAATACATGTTTTAAAATGATCTTTAAATCCAATTTTCAAAGAAATAGTATTTAAAAAAATTATATTATTAATTTATAATTTTTCATATATATTTTCAAATAAAAAGGTTTTCAAAAAGGATTTATGTTTTAAAAATCATTTTTAATACAAAAAATATATTTTCCCCAAGAGCTGTTTTTAAAAGATATTTAAAAATTATTTCCCATATAATATAACATCCATTGGTGTTACTCATTCCATTATGGAAAAGTTATTCAATGTTCCCATTCATATTCCTTATCTGAATGGATTATGTTTTGATGACATGATGCTTATGAATCCCATTTCATTTTCATGGGTTATATGATTTTGAAACCCATTTCATTTCATGGGTTAATTTCTATTGAAAACCACTCCTTTTCACAGGTTATGTTTATGATGAAATAATTATGGAACCTATCTTTTTTCCTTAGGTTATGATATGGTTTCATTTTATAATGAACATTTCATTTCATGGGTTATGATATGATTATTTATGATCTTTTGGAACATGTTTTTATGATTTTATTATTAGATGGGTTGGACCTGTATCTACATCTAATGTATTGGGTAAAGATTTATATCTCCCAAGAAAGACTAAGATGGTCATAGGAGAAAAAATTTACTTCTAATATGGCCATGAGAGTGAACCATGACTACCATGATAGTATGAGGAGTGAACTCATTCTTATAAGATGGCAATGAGAGTGACCCATGACAACCAAGATTGAATGGGGAGTGAACCCATACTACTAAGATGGTCTTATAAGTAATGCCTTGGCTACTATGGAAATCATATTATATAATTATGTGTCTGCCATAATTCCATATTTTATTATTATGTTATTCTCACATGGAATATATTCTTTATCACATTATGATTAATGTCTTATACACTACCAAACATTATGTAATGATTCATGCATATGATATTTTATATGGCAGGTATGATCTACGATTTTTTATGATCATCTTATCATACCCTTATTCTCATGATTATGATTACATATCTCCATTTTTTACCCTTACTGATCATTTAAGATTACCCATTTTTAGGTTTCCTTCCCCAGGTTATTAAGATATGTATTATGTCTGATGTGTCCTAGAAGGGTGATAGTCAAGAAAAAACTAATGGGAGAGAATGTAGCTCAATTATGTATCAGTGTTTAGGTTTCCATGTTTCCAAATGAACCAGACTAGTATGGTCTTTGGGAGTCTGTTAGTATAATTCCTTAAGTATTCCAAAAAAAGTTACGCAATGTTTATGTATGAAAAATGAGGGTCGCTATACATTCCACATGGAAGGGTAAACCTACATGGTTACTTTTAAACATTACACTATCCATGAAATCTGGAAATGGAAATTAAAAAATGAAATGATAAATCCATATGTAATGGTAAATTATATGATTTTCCTAAACCATGTCCACTAAATGGTTCACTAAGGAGAACTTGTGTAAGGGTCATCCACACAGATAATACTAATAGTATGCCTAACCATAATCCTTATACTAAAACTATTAAACATTAAATTTTTATGAAAATAAAGACCAAAACTTATGAATAAAACCAAATATATAAAAATAGATAAAATTATATGGAAATCAATATTTGGGGTGTGACATTAATTCATTAAATAACCTTCATTTAGAAAATTTAGATTATGAAAAGATAATGTATTCTCATTATTAATTATTGACTAACCCTTAATCAAAATTCATATATTCAATTTGGTTTTAGGATTGAAAACCATGAATTTGGTCAAAAATTCCTTATTAAAATTCACTTATACAAGAATAATCTCTATTAGTGATAAGGATTGACCTTTCTTTTAAAATCAATTGGAACTGATCTTGACTGATTAATTCAAGTTACCTAGTTAACTTCAAAATACAATATTACATATCAAACTAATGAATCATGTTATCTTATTATCTTCAATGATTATATTACTCATAAAATAGTTCTTTAGTTGCAACATGTTGAGCACTTAGTGTGCACTCAGAAACAAACTCTTACTATAGTAGTTAGAGTGATCAAGACACCTATTTCTTCATCAAAGGAAAACTACAAATATAAAATTATAGTGACTAAAATATTTTTCTAGAATACACACCCTCAATGATATATTCTTCACCTATCTTCATTCATCATTGTTAATGGTATAAACATTCAATTTTAATTAAATTTAAGGTTTGGGATCTCTTGATCAATGCTCTCAGATATGAAAATTATTCTTCCTGAGCTTTGAATTCCTATACTCATATTCTCAAATTTACCTTGTTCATTCAACATCACCCTTCGAATAATATCATTTAATCCAGTACATCTGAGCTCAGTTTTAGCTTAATGAATATAGTAGATCTTCCTTTTACACATCTAATATCAGCTAATCATAATCATCCAACAAATTTATAGACTCATACCCTATTCCATATAACATCTTTAGTGGTTATTAAACTTGTATTAACTATTTACAAAACATGAATTGATAGTTATTTTATTCCCCAAAATTTGACTATATTTATGTCGAGATTATGTTTTGGTCTCCTTCAACTCAAGTAGTCTTCTTCATTAGTGAGTAGGAAATTTACTTACATCTATATAATCCATGATTCTTTTATTTTGTATGAGTATTGGGAGATGTATTATTGGGTAAGTCTTATGTGGAGGAATATGATGTTTATTTGGATGGGGTGGCTTCCTTAGTGACTCATGCATTATTCTTTTTTACTAATATGTTGATGAATTTCACACATGATGACTCATATACAGTTCCTCCATTTCACTCATACAAATATGCATGGGATGAATCATATGATGGTATGTTTATGCACTCATAAAATGTCTATGATGGACTTATACACACTTTCTAAAGCATTTAACTATTATACAATTCCTTACCATGACTCATACTATACTTTTTAAAAATTAAAAACATTGTAAAAATTTTATCAAAACAAAATTAAACAAATTAAAAGTATAAAACTGGCAAAACTAAATCATATTGAATAAGAATTATCAAAATAAAAAAATGAAAATAAAATATTTTCTAAAAATCATATTCAAAATAAGAACATAGAACACTAAAAATAAACCCCATAAAACCCCAATAATAGAAAATAATTCTACAATTATATTTCAATTAACTTTTCACAAAAAATTACACCGATTTTTAAATTAAAATATATTAAAATTAAAATAAAAAATATTAAAACATTAAGCATAAAAAATAATCATTTTCATTCAAATATAGATATAATTAAAATTTCTATTCAAAAGGATCCAAAATAAATCATTTATCAATTAAATCACACATAAGCGCACAAAATAATATAATTTAAAAAAATAAATCTAGATAACTAGTATAAAAGTTTAGTGACATGTAATCAACCTACACTGAATCCATTGATTTTCGATTAGAAACCTATTAATAATATTCATTAAAAGTAAATTCATATTAAAAAACTAAACCTTTCTAATGTCTATAATGAGGTTATTTTGAAACCTGATTTCCCCTAGGAAAATGTCATACGAAATTATAATATATAATTATCAAAAGAAATGGTTTAAAAATAAGTTGATTTTTTAGATTAATAAGTATGATCAAATATGAAACTTTTGAATGGATTTAAGAAAACCTAATATTTAAATAAATTGTTCCTAAAACTACTTTTTTCTCCTTTGTGACCAAACACACATAATATTTCACACAACATAATTACAAACAACTGAATGTATGAGTAAGATTGATAATTAACTGGAAAACATAATTAACTCATCTGATAGTTTAAGGATAATAATAAAAGGCTCAACTAGGATTGAAAGTTCGTTTTTACATTATTTTAATTTAAATACTATTTTATTAAATACAATAAATATGTTCAAATTCAAAAAAAAATTAAACCTTGTTCCTATATTTTTAACAAAAATAGTGATTTTTTAGAAATATATTGATATTTTGTTACCCAATTCAATTATTAGGGAAATGAAAATGATTAAGACACTCAAAGAGGAAAAAACACTACATTTTTAAAAAACCATTATGTTTTAAAATGATGCTCAAACAGAGTAAATTTGAAATATTTTGGGGTATTTTGAATTTACTTCAAAAAATGTAGTTTATCACAAAATAAGACTCCTCTCTTACACTTTTGAATTCCATATTTCATTTTAATTGATTTTTATAATAAATCCACATATTTATAGTTGAATTAAAAGATATTAATATTTTATATTATACCTGATGATACAAGATGAAACATTATAGACCATTTTTGAATTTTTGGAACCACAAATCATATATAGGATCCAAAAAATCATAAATTTACTCCAATCTAGATCTTCTTTCAAAAAATTGCAAGATAATGTATCCCTCATGGCCCATGTCATGATGAGATACTCCATATTAATCTTCCCCACATAAAAACAAGAATTGAAATATGGGTTGAGTGTTAATATACTATTATTATTCTTTGATGGACTAAAATTGAACATATCTACAATAAATCATGTCATATTCTTCCATTACTAAATTCCAAATGATTTATTTTTTCTTCCATTCCTTTTATATGTTCATTATTAGGTTCAAAATGAGTCTAATATGATCATCCTCATCTTTTGGTATATGTTTTTTTTCTTATAGTATCCTTCTGTGTATTTTGAGTTAGATTTCATTGTCACATGGAACCAACATTAATTCTACTTCTATACTATTTATTTAATCAACCATGTTATGTAATTTTAGGAAAGTATTTAATATCACTTTTTTGAGGATATATTGTCTATAAGGAACTATATCCTACTAAAAAATATTCTTTTTTGACCAAAATTTTATTGTTGTATCTGAATTTGATGGTCCCTCAGTGTTTACTTTGTCTTCCTCCTCCATTACCAGGTCAACATCAATAGTATTATTAGCATGCATAACATTTTTGTTCCTCTGTTTTTATTACTCTACCTTTTTACTCATGGAGTCCCATGGCGATGATCTACCATATTATAATTCCTTGCTTACATATGCTAATCAAAAAACCCAATGACCAAATGGTCATCTGTTTCAATAGATTGGTGTATTCTTTGGAATTTTATTATTTTTTCCTCTGGATACTAGGTACCCCAGGTTTCAAATATATCATTCTATGAATTGTTTTTAAATAATTTTATGGGTTCCCTATTCTACCCACATTCATAGGATATTCTATAATTGTTATCTACTCCCAAGTATTTTTCATTGTAAACTGCATATCTATATTTGAGTATATCCACAGACCCTTCTCTTGAGGAATTGGACATAGAATACTTATGCTTTTATCTGAGAATAACTGAATTCTGTTCATTAGGTTTATCAAGTATTTTAGCATCTTCATTTAGAAGTGTGAATCAATTTTGGAAAAAGACTCCAAAGGATATGTCTTAGTCTAGTTTTATCGATAACCTACCAATGTAATTCAACATTGACTCTAATGAAATCACATACCTATAAGAATTAAAAACACTAATTTAAATGTTGTTGATATCTCGAGGGTGAATCCTCTATTGATTCCAAAAGAGTCTAGGAGAGAATGTGGTTATCAAATTAAACATAATATGATATATATTTTCAGTTACAATAAATCTTTTACACATCTTTATATGGGTTGGGTCTTGCATAATGCTTCTCTGTTTGATGAAATGATGACCATCAAACTCATGGGATGAAATATCCCACCAAAAACTACCCAACCCCTCGAGGATGGAAGTATATCTTTGATTGTGGAATTAAAAGGTGAGAAATGATCTTGATGGAAACCCAAATTGTTAAATTTATGATTATAATTAGATGAATTAATAACTATATCCTCAATCATAGGATTTTTATATAAAAAATTCAATAGGAATCTTATTATGGGTACCTTAACAATAAGTAAGATGAGAAATAGTCTTTTTATGATTCAAACTTTAAAACTCGGTAACATTAGAATTATTCTTCAACTATAATCTAAATAGGCTTAACTAAAGGCTTATAAAATTCATACTTAACATAATTTTTTGGTGTAAGGGTTATTCACATACATTGTTTACTATATTAAAATCATAGGAAATAAATTATCAAATTTCTGATAATTTAGAGAATGAAGGGACTTTAGAAGGAATGGGGGAGTTCTAGTAAGATTGCACATATAGTTTTTGATGGGGGGTATATTTTAAAAAGGAAATCATAAGACCTTCTAAATAGATAAAAAATAGATCCATCATTGAGATGCAAGGATTATAATTGGGAGAATGTTAGGTCATATTCAACCATGAAGCGTATCAGCAATCATCGGGAAAAAGAAGGTGAAAAGGTGTTTTATTTTAAGCCATAGGAAATGTTGATGATTTTTAAAATGTATCAATAAAAAGATGACATAAACTAAAAAAAATCAACCAATTAGAGATTGATAATGTCTAAAACCTAAAATAAATTATATATAGTGAAAGAGGGAGTTTGAAATACCATATTCAAATGGGGGTGGGGGTTTTTTGATCAGTGAAATGAATGGAAAATCAGGGAGGGAATGAGGATTGGTGAAGGAGAAGAAATGTTTTGAGTGAGAATAAAATATATAAAAAACCCCCCCTTAATGTAATGAAGAGGGAGGGATGCTCATGGTGGAAATTACAATAGGGGATTCCATAGACATTATGAGCACAACAGCCTAAGAATACCCCCTCTTATACATATAAAACATAACATTATCCCTAATGTAAATATATAAGGATAAACAAACAAGTTTATACTTCAAAGTTAAATTTAAAATTTTCAACTAAATAGTGAAAAATAATGTTTAAAGGGTTATAGTGAATGTTAAAAAATCATATTTTTGGAAAACAATTTCAATAAAAATTTAAATATTGAAAAACAATTCTAGAAATGTTCAAAATAAAAAATTATATCTAGTGAAACATGTTTATACAAATGCATACTAACACTTAAACTTTCATAATGACTTTCATAAGGCATAAAAAATCATCCAACACTATAATTACATCAAACAAACGAATAAGAATTGTTGAGTCAATAAAAATACTTTTACTAAATAATTTTAGAATGTATTAGAGCTTTCAAAATAGAGTTATTACCTTAATTTTATAAAATAGAATGAACAAATTATTTTGGAATATAAAGGAGAAAAAAGGGGAAAATTAAGTCTAGTAGTCATTTAAATAAAATTTTAAACTTTTTAATTCACCCAAAGACACATCAATTCATTTTCCCTTTATAAACACCTTTTATTTCCCAATTCTGTCTATTAAAAAAGTAAGAAGAGTAAAATAATGTAATATAAAATTAAATCTTAAAAGATAAACGAAATAAAATTTAAGATTAATGGGAAAGTGATTTAGAGTTTCTCCAATATGAAACTCTTATTAGTCTTTAAAACAAATTTTTTTTATACTCTAATAGGTTATGAAATTCTCCACTTTTAGTTATTAATATCATATTGGATTTTACTATAAGATATTAGAGGATGAAAATTATAAGTACCTAATAATTTGCAATAGATATTGATATTTCAAGTCAATTTAATAATAGGAAAAAATCATATAAATAAAATAAATTAGTATCCATATTAGATAATGGAAATAATGTATTAATTTTATCCCAAATTATCTATGCCCTCAAGTTCAAATATTTTTTGACAATCCCCCCCCCCCCCATAGTTTTAAACATGAATATATTTTAAACTAATAAAAATAACTTACGTCAATTAAAATTAACAATTATAGTATAATTAAATGGTTTATTTCAAGGAAGAATGACAGAAAAATGAAACAATAACTTCCTTACCTGTTGGTTTCATTTCTTTCCAAGACCATTTCATACCTCTATTTTATAACATTTATGTATCCACTTGTATTATCTAATTAAATTACATATATAAGAAAAATAGATCAAAAATTATATTTAACCATCAAATATCAATAAAAAGATACCATGTAAAACTTAGAGTATGTGAAAGTGAATATTCTATGAATTGATGATAGATTTTGTGAATTAATGATCCTGATCAGAAAAAGTATGGGAAGAGGAAATTAAATTGTATGTATACTAAAAAATGTGTGTAGCATTTTTTGAAATAATAAAATAATGTTTTATTAAAATATTATTTATATCCCATGTAATACTATGTTTATATCCTTAAACCATACTCACTTAGATAACTAACCATAATCACTCAGAGGGTTTGGATTATCTTCAATAAACCATCATATGTGTGTATCCTAATCAATTTTAATTGAAAAATATGTTTTATACGATAAAAAAGATATAATAAGTAAATAAAACATCTTTAAAACATACAACCACCTTGGAAACACCCCTTAATTGTTGTGGAAACTTATTAAACACTTCTATAATTTTCACAGAATCGATTCATTTCATGTTTTTCTAAAGGGAAATCAAATTATATCATGTTTTTAAGGGATTGTTATGATCCTTATAGTTTTATAAATTATTTTAATTATCTATTTTATCAAAAATAAAGGTATAGATGGTTGAGTTCTGAAAAATAAATTCAAGAAGTGGGTTTTCAATGATGTTTGAAACATTTTTTTGAACCATTACTAATAAAAAATGACTCCAATTATAAAATAAACAGAATAATTAATTGAAATTTAAAACCCAATATAGTCAAAGAATACATTAAAGAACATGGAATAATTTACTTTTTTCCTAAAACAATTCAAAATTTAGATTTTTTGAACTATGACTTCCTTTTAAAATTTACTCAATAAACAAAAAATAATTAATAGTGACTACTTATGAACTATTATTTCTTCTTAGTTTAAATAGTGTGTGATCAAATTTTGGTTAAAATTACAAAACATCATCCTATTTTATAAAATTAGTAAATTCTTTGTTTTCTATTTCATTTTTAGTTAAGGAAAACTCTATTTTAGTGCTTTTGAAAATAAATAATGAAATTTACAAATTTAAGAAATCCTTCCATAATTTATTAACATTTGATTATTAATCATAACTGAATTAAAGTAGGAAATTATTTGTGGATGGGTTATGGAATGAATTTTATTCAATTTATTTTTATTTAAATTTTACACCTTCATAATTTTTATCAATAACCAGTTCAAAATCCTTAGGTTCAAAATTTAAAAATCGAGAAGGCCATGTTGGAGTATAGTTTCAAAATTTTATTCATTAAAATTTTATGTATTTCTATTTTCTCTCCAATTTCCCAAAATTTAATCTTTATCTCATTATAAAATTTCATAAAAATGGATTCATTATTTTAGAGATGATAAATATTCATCTTTATGTGTTTCCTCTAGCTAAGGAGTAACTTCCTAATCACTTCTAATTTTTTTGTTCAGGAAAAAATATATCAATGACATGGTCTTATTCTTACACCTTTGATAGATCTTGATTTAATTTAAATAATATTTTAAAACTTTATTCATTATAAGGCTCTCTAGTTTTACTATCAACGTCACTTCTAAAAATTCACTCATTCTCAAAGATCACCCAATCATTTTCATCACTAATAATTTCAATATATTCTTAATATTGTTAATTCATTTGTTAGCCATGGTCCCACATATTAGTTTGTAAAATTTTTATTATAGAATCTTATGTTTCGTGGTATTGGTCAATTCTAGGTTTCATCTGCATTATCATTTTTTAGAGTTGATTGATCCTTGGTTTTGAACATCCAAAATTAATGGGTTTCATCATATTTTTTGGGTTTTCATGGTTATAGACCCATATCTAAAAACTATGACCATAATAGTAATAAAAACATAATAATTTCCACTATGTTGATTCTAAACCTCATAAGAGTATATTAATCAGTAAAATATAGTAAAAAATAAGCAATTTCACCACTAAAAACACAATGAACAACTTCAAACAGTGTATGTTTAAATAAAAAATTATAATAAGCTTAAAATTGAAGAAAAATAGACTGAAAATTTGTTAATAATTTCTCATAATAGATAAAAATACCTTTTTAAGTTAAAAACACAAAAAAAAATATGTATTGAATTTTGAGCCCAAAGAAGTAGTGAAAGGCATCGGGTTTTTTTTTCATTTTTTGTATTTTTATTGATTTTTTTTTTGGTTTCCCTTTTTGAATCATAATGGATTAAATATAAAACATTCCCTAGTAATAACACACATTTTTGAAATTATTAGAGTTCAATATGGCTATAAAAATTTCATTTATAATATCTCGCACTTGCATAGTGGTAAAGGGTTAATCCCATGGGAAGGAGGGAAAAATGTTAAAAGGGATTGATTGAATTCTAAACTATTAAAAAAACTAAAAAAATTTAATGATTACATAAGTGTGTATATGAAATTTAAATGAATAAATTATTTCATGTTGTGTAAAATTTGTTATAAAACAAACAATGTTATAAATAATGATAATTCTAAAAAGATATCAAGGGGGTCTAATTGAGTAGTTTATTAAAAATATGATGTTCATAAAAAAGGTTTCTATAATATTTTTATGCATAATAAATAAATAAAATTATATTCTATATTGATATATTTAACTAATTTTACACTAAATTCAATCTTTGTTAAAAGTGGGTCAATGAATAAATGGGGAAGTAAGGTAATCATGGAATCAATAATGAAATAAAATGATATTTACCAATGAATGTCAATTCATTCCAATTCCGTCTTCTCAATATGTTGATATGTTTTAGTGGGTAAATGATTTCTAAACTATCTTGAAATATATTTTCATCCATTAATACATTGATTAAAGTCAATAAAAAAGTGAGAAGAAAATTCCCTAGAAGAATATAAAATAATCATTAAGGGAGTAGTGAAATAAGAACATGAAACTAATTAAAAAACTAAAAAAAATAATATCCCATTAATACATTTATGTACAATGTAATAATTTATTTACAAGAAGTTTTATCAAGAAAAAATAATTGAGTTATATAAAAACAAAAAGATAATGAGAAATATATGATCTTTTTCCATTAATTCGATGTCTCTCTCTCCATAATTCACCTTTGACCTTACCTCTATTGTTTAAGAACCTACACATGATCCTCGAGAATCAAACCCCTGGTAGCTATTAGTTGATCTCATATATGAAGATTGATTCCACATAATGATATTTTTCTAAAACAATCCTTCTTTCATATATATACTCCACTTATTAAAATAAGTCCCCGCTTACTTAGTCTCTCAAATTCAGAACTTTAGTTCCATGACAACTAAATGGAAGAGTTTATTATTTGGACTTATATCACCAATTTTGTAATTATAGCTTAACAACCCAAGATATTATTACAATTTCACGTACAATGAACTGATTTGTCTATTTTATGTAACTGTTACATCACATTCCATAGAAATGAAAACCCATCAAGAAAATCCAGAGAAACTCTGTGAAATTCCACTCATGAAAATAGTTAAAAATAAATTTTATATCATATTTTTATAGTGATCCTAAACCAACCTAACATATCAGTAATAAAAAGTAATCATTGTCTATTTTTATTTTGAAATATGAAAATGAAACACATCTTATTCATGGATAATTTTCTTTGTTGAACTCATCTTAAATTCCTTTCTTGATCTTGAATCTTCCAATCCAATATTCTAAAAGTTTAGTAGACTCATTTTTCCTAAAAAATGCACCAGCGATTATAATTTTCCAATGAATATCATATTTAGGTTTGGCTACCACAAATTTAGTTAGAAACTGCTTATCCTTCTTAATCTGGACTATAAATGTTCTTTATTAGTGGTAATGATAGATATTTGGTCTAAAATCGACACAAATCATCCCTGATTAATCAAAGTAATTTTTTAATTAAAAATATGTTTTTCTATCTGCATATAATGTGTCAGGTACTCAAATCATATTCAATAGGAAAATACATCATAATAGGTTTCCTCCTTGGAAATCAGTCAAGCACCTGTTTTGCACTCATAAACCAACACACAGGCTCATCATTCAGAGGGATTCATGAACCCATTTTCTTCATCAAAAGTCACTTCTAAATAAGAAATATCCATTGATAAAAATCTAATATTGGTATATACACTTTTATGTAAACTTTTTAAATAATATTTTTTTAATAGAAAATTATAAATCCACTGGACTTATTCCATTGTATATAACATTTTAATTTTTATGAAATATTTGTTTTTTTATTATTGATGCGGTTTTTATGTTCATTATTAGTTTGAGAAGGGTTTATTGCCCTGGTTCTTAGAGTGAACCATAGGTTTTGATCTGATTCAGTGGGTGAATAATGGTTTGAATCAAGGAATAACCTCTTGCTAATGTTTTGTGGTTTCATAAATGTTTTTAGGAATGAGATTTGAGATAGAGGTTCAAATTTTGTGGTCGGAATGATAGGTTGTTTAAGATATACCCCTCAAGAAACATCTCACGGGTCATAAGTACTTAGAGGGAGAGTTTATAACTCCCCTTGAAATTTTTTTCTAGAATTATGGTTTATATATTTTCATATATTCATTTAATAATTTCAATTTTGGATGATGGTGGCATTAGGAATGTTTGAGAGTAGGTTAAAGAGGAAATAGGTAGATCCAAATTTTCATAAGATCTGTATAAATACATTCACAACATAACATAATAGGTCATAACTTGTTATAACATTTCTAGGACTCAAGGATTTTTTCATGAACTTTTAGGGAATAAAAGTGTCTTTCTCACTATGAAATTCTCTTAGGATGTTTTTTTTGTTTTTTTAAATGGGGTACTCTTTTAGAAAACCCCAAATTTTCTCCCCATGAGGTCTCCTCACATTTTTTAATATTTCCGATTTCTAAGGGCTCTAGTCCATCATTACATAGTGTATTGAAGCATTTTTCACTATGATTGATATCCCTCAGTTTGTATAAGAACTTTTATTCCCTATAAAGTTTTATTCTTATATATTTATTTTCTAATTACTATGAATCCATAATATGTTATTTCCTGGGATGTTGTTATATATTTTTGTTCACTGAGTTTTTATTTCGTGGATATTCTTGAAGAATATTCACTAATAAACTTGAGGTAAGTGGTTTATAAATTATCCCACATGCCTTAATTTTTTTTATTGTGAAAACATTGTACGGTCACACCAACATATCATTTTTTAAACCTATAATTAAATTATATAATTTTAAGTCATGGATATTATGCTATGATATGACCCCTTAATTCATCTATAAACCAAATTTGGAAGGAAACCAAGGTGGATTCCTTGAAATGGATTTCTTTACATGAAATAATATATAAAAATTGATGAACAAGAAATTCTATAGATTGAACTATAAATGTTAAATATGTATTTATAGAATGGAAAATTATGATAAAAACTATTTTTGATCAAATAGAAATATGGGTTAGTGTTTCCCTTAGGCATTTCATTAAAGGAAAAGTCTATTTTTAATGGAATTATAATTTCCTGAAAACATAGTTAATTATTTAATATGTTTGTCTTTAGGAAATGTTTTTGGGGTTGGTGTTTCCATTGGGTATTTATTTTATGCTTCTAGAGATTTCTTTCCCTCTGTATGTAATATTTTATTCCATAACATGTATATTTTTTTTGGTGTGAACTTTTATTTTTGGAATGGGTATATTTCTATGGTAGGTATCTAATCACTAGGATTTTTATATATCCTTTAAATTGATACATACTATTTATATATGTTTGACCCTGGCTGAACCATATATAGTTTGATTTGGGTGTTATCAGAGAACTTGAGGATAAATAAAGATTAATTATTTACTTTATACTCCATTTACACATATTTATATATATTTTACACTTTGAAATGCACTTACTTATACTATATATATTTACATACATCATTGGTAATGGCCTACTAGGTTATAGTCACACCGTTCTTGATTATCTGGTTAGTACCCAAGTAGACTTCATAACCATAGGATATTAAACTGGTAATAATTCTATGGTGAATGAATGATTTGGGATTTTAGGGTTTATCAGAGGAGATTAATATTATTTAAATTATTCTTATAGATTCATATTTTTATTATTTGGGATATTTATGGATATGGTTTGATGTTATAAAATTAGTTTACATTTATACAATTCATTTTGATATAGAATGGGTTTTTTATTTTACATTGTCTCTTTAAGATATTACTATTTATTATTTATTGAGGATGATTATATGATTTATTTTATTTACGATATTATTTCACTCTAATATGAAGGTAAATACTCCCCACCATACAACCTTAGACCTATACTACTATTCAGTTGACTTTGGCGCATGGTGAGTCATGCTTGTGGTCACATAGAGATCACTGGTTTGAATCCAATTATTGGTCATGGACTATGGGATATTAAAAAGTTATATTAAATACCTTTAAATTTTTAATTTTTACCTTGGTTTGGTAAATAGTAGAAAATGGGTTTTTAGAATAAGGTATGGAACTCATCCCTAGCATATCCAACCCATTTGTGACAGAAGTCCATTTTTCCAGGGGGGATTGATGATATTTCTTTTCACTTTTATTGTTGACCTACTTTCACCTTTAGCGACACACAATATTTTTTACTTAAGATTTATGAGATTTTTTCTCTTGGAAAGAATTAAAAGAGGGTGCATGTTCATGCATCATACTCGGAATGAAAAATTCACATGACGTTTTCATGATATCATATGGAATTTTACTCTATCATTTTCATGGGTTAGTTATTTAATGTGTTTTAAAAAATTTATATATTGTATTTACATATAATTGTATGGAAAATCTTACTTAACCTATTTCTCAATATAATAAATGTATGTCACATGATCACTTTCGATGATTATAGGGTGGACTCTACTAAATAAATAATTTTAAATCAAAATTTAATTTTGTGGATCATCAATTGTGAAACATTATAGATAAAGTAAATGATTAAAATAGTACTTCATAATCACTCATATACATTATTATATGTAATTACACATATATAATTCAAATCACAACTTTTAAAGTTTTTTCTCTATATCTTGTAGTTAACATGTTATTCGACTAAGACCTATTTATGAAAATATAGAAAATGTACAATGTAAAAGTGGGATATAGTGAGTTCTATATATGTATGATGAGAAAATTATGTGTATACATCGACTAACCATATATATGGGTAATTGGGTCTACTGAGATTGCCCAGGATATGAGATCCTAGTGATATAAGATAGAGTGAATAACATGGTGTTATTATAATTATTTATTTCCTCAAATCAGGATGTTGAGAATTTTTGACAATCGTTTGTGCTGATGTGGTTCATAATGTTCCTAAAATTTTCTATATAATATGTTAATGAGGATATATATATATAATAGAATATGAGACCCTAATTATGTATAGTGTACAAGACAACAGGATGATGTACCCATCATAGCTTTGATTTAGACTATGATATCAATAATTATGATAGGATTTGATTACATGGAAAACTTGTGGTTTATTATCATTTTGAGAGTAGTTAAGGTAGAATATCCCCAAACAATTATGTTAGACCCTTATATGGAATGGATTGAGAAGAGCAGAAAGTTGTATTGTTCAACACTGTTTTTCATCTATCATGACAGATTATGAGTTACAAATAAACCTAGAGTGGATAGTTGGTACAAGTATGGGTTGATTTATGGATATGTTGATGGGAACACAAGAGGTGTGTGTTGGTCTACGATTTTCCATATAGTTTGTGTTGTGGCTTTTGAAATTGGTGAGTTGGGCATTATGATTGAGTATTAAGATGTTTCCATACTCTTTTTGGAGATTAATGTGATAAGCGAAGGTGACCAAAGAGAACTATTGGCTTATGATTTTGGATAAATTATAGTAGAGAATCATGGTATATGATTTACCATGATATTAATGTATGAATTTGATAAAATATAATTACAATTTGAGAAAATATTCCTTGTGTGATAAGGATGTTGATTCACAGCCATAATGTTGCGAGTCATGTCAAGATTTTGAAGGGAAGTATTAGTGAAATTCTTGAACCTTTTAGTTTAGTGGTCCTAGATGGTTGTATCAAGAATATATAGGGTGTGGTTAAATTATTCTGGTATTATGTTGATGCTTTTATGGAATGTAATCACATAATTTTCATTGGCACCAATAAGATTCCCTAAAATATTTAGAAAAAATGCATAGAGTGGGATGTTTTAGACTAGTTGAGTTGAGATTTAGTGAGCATAGAGAACTATTTTAATTGAAACCATAGAATAGTATTAATGTGATACAAATCAATGTAGTAAATTTAAGTGGAATAAAAGAGGAAAAATATGATTTATGCTTACTAGGTATACCTGTTTTGAAACAGGAGTTGATTAGAACCATTGTGAAAGGTTAAATAAGATACTCTATTACCATATACTGAGTTTTTGGGTTTTTTTAACCCATGTGTTTGGGGGGTTTATTTTATCCTAATTTAATCCTTTTGGAGGTAAACTTGGGGGGTTGAATTTATGTGTCTTCCCTTAAATGGAAAGCGAGACATGTAGATTGGTGGTTTTAAGAAATCTACTCGATATAAAGATTTAGTTGAGAAAGTTAAATGAATCATGACGGACGGTCATTATAAATACAGAAAATGTGTGTTATTTTTTTGCGATGCTCATTGTGTTTCGATAAACCATTTCAGGACTCCTGTATTCAGTCTCTAGAGACCTAGTGGAGTGAGGACCACATGTGATTCCTATATGTTTTAGTTGGTTCACGGAATCCTTAGTTTACCCTAATTAACTATATAAAGTGTGGTAATAGGTTCTTGATGGGTTAATTAGATGATTCATTGTGGTATGATGTTTTAAAGTAATTATATTCCTTGTTTAATTAAGAATATGAAGAAAGTTTATACCCTTGAGGATATAATGTATGCTATTTGAGAAAGGGAAGCTCTTTGGTATGGCCTAGTGAAGCATATCCTAGAAAATGGATACACCAGGTTGTTCCTGATTCATGTTAGTAGTTCTTAATAAGTGGTCAAAAATTACCTTTAGGTCAAGAGGAAAATTTTAAAGTAGAGACAGTAATATCTTGTGAGAGATGAGTTGTGACCTTATGTGTAATGTGTGAGATATAGAGTGATGTCCCTTAGGACTGCTGAGATAGTGTGGGGTTGGGACACTCAGTTTAGTGGATATATAATAAAAATGAGCCTCATATATGGAAATATGAATTCATTTGTGAGTTTAATATTCATGGAGGTCTAGGTACAAACCATAGTATAACAAAACCAAGGGTTGTTTGGTTGTGATAAATTTTATGGTCCATGAGTTAGAAAAGTTGAGACTAGGTGTGTGTTCTATGTTTTATGATAATATTTGGAAGTGGTTGTTTGAAAAAAATGGTGTTAATAAATCCACAAGAAGGTCTTGATTTAAATATTATGCATGTAATGTGAGTAGTTCTCAATAATGCTAACGTTCGGCTGATGATAGGAAATAGGTATGAATATGCCCATTAATTGATAATAATAATTTCATATGGTTGGGATGACACCATGTAATTTTTTTAAGTGGATCTCATTTTGAGTAGTTTTTATTGAACTTAAAGAGTAACATGTTGATGAACCAAACCAGGTGGTGGTTACAATTTTTTTTATGTAACTTTGGAACAAACAACCAAGGTAGGCATAGAATGTGAAAGGTACCAAAGTATGAGTAATGATTAATTAGAGTTGATAGAATTACTATGATCAGTATTTTATAGTCACTCGATACATGTTTACATTCATGTTGTGTGGCCATGTTTGATTATCAAATGTGTGTTGGTGAGTGATTGAATATGTGAAACTTCAATGATCAGAATTTAAATGGTGACGAGAATAATGAAAAATGGTCTTATGATATAATTAGCCCTAAGAGTGAGACTATGGGTTCTAATAAGAATTACCATGTGGGAAATGGACTAGTTTAAACTAGTGGTAATAAAAAAATGCTTGATATTTGTATTTTGGGTGTTATGTAATACCACTGGAAGTGGGGAATCATGGTGGGTTAGATGAAATATTTAGCATTGAGATGCATGGGACTATGATGTTTTTAGTAGTGTAAATGAGATAATGTTACAATGGATATTTTTGATGGGTTTCCTAATATTCCATAGAGAGGTGATGTGGTTTCGTGGGTAATTGATTAGTTGAAAAGGGTATATCACCTTTTTCTGATCGAAGATACCATCTCTATAGGTGTGATCATAACGATCTATTTCTGGGATTTCATAATCTTACATGGGGTCCCTCAAAACATTTTTTTTAATTTAAAAGATTATTTAAAAGGTTTATTCTTGTTGGTTTTTTAAAAATAATTAACTCTATTAGTGAATTTGATCACCTATCATCCACAGACTAAAAGACTATCCAAGAGAAATATATAGAATTTTATTTTACATAATATGAGAGTGTATTATTTTTTAGTGGTTTTTGGGGGAACTACTAGTCTTAATTTCACCCACCTATATATTAGTTAGTAGTTAGGGAGTTTGTATTTATTGGGAAGAGTTCCATACATGACACTTTGAGGTAGGTATGTTTAGTTGAACAAAAAATGGATGGATTCTACCTAGAGAAGCCATATGACGTATGCAGATTTCATTCAAAGCTGGTGAAATTTGTGACTTGATTTAGGTATTTATTCAATTTTATCACATGATTCAGGGTGTGAGACCATTTCATCTCTTGATTCATGGGTGAAATATATGATGAAAATTAGTGAGGTTGTTAGTTGGAAGATTAGTACTTAAGAAAGTGAAATAATTTACTATCATGACTTGTGGGTATGAGTGGAACTATATGTATGGGACTGTTAGTAAGAGGATGATCTTATGGAAAAAAATACCTTTGAATAGTTCCAATTTATTATTGATTATAACAGTGAAAAAGGTATCCATTTTAAAATAATTCCATTGGTGTGGGTGTAGTAGTATCATGACCATATAAAAGTGGATATATGTTAGTAAGAATCAAACAAGAGGGCTTAATGGCCATAACTACTTTCTAATGAGCCCCATTGAAAACATGTAATAAATATCAAGGATTAACTTCTTTGTTTTGTGGATTTTTTAAAATTATTAGTCTTTTTAAAAGGTATAAAATCATTTAATTCTGATGAATTATGTTTATTTTTCTCAGTGTGATGGTTTTTGGGTTTGTGAGTTCTTTTTTGAAGGGTTTCATGACATGATTTAGTTAGTGAACCATGATTCCTGACATAATTTAGGGGGTTAATCATTTGAATAATATTGGAATGGCCTAAAAATCAAGTTTTTTAGTTGCATGGATATTTCTGGGGAGGGTTTCTTGGAGAAATAGTTTGATATTTGGGCCAAGAGTTATTCTTGTTTAGGATAGAACCATTGAGAGACATCTTGGGAATAAGAAGATCTTATAGGTGTATTTTTAACAACCCCTAGAATTTTAAAATATGAATTATAGATAATATTTTTTCCTAGATTCATGAAATATATTTTTTTATTGATGGTAAAATAAGGATAGTTTGAGAGTGAGTTTCAGAGTAATGAGATGGACCTACAACTACTAGAGTGTTGCAATAATGTATTCATGATTTTGACACAATATACCACATTATAAAAAATCTGGTCTAGGACACCAATGATTTCTAGTGAAAACATTCATAGAGTGAAAGTGTGTCTAACACCAATAAATGACCGTAGACATCATTTCAGGTTTTTTTAAATATATAAGACTCACTTGGAAAATCCATCACTTTCAACCCTCAATGTCCCCACATGTTTTTATGATTTTAATCTTTCCAGGGCTCTCATCTTTCATTTCATAGTTGATTGAAGAATCATTCATTTTTATTGATCCATTATGGAAAGTCAAAGCCTATTAATTCCCTATATATCTCTATTATTCACCATTTCTTATCTCATTATCCCAAAATGTATTACGTTGTGGTTTTGGATTATGTTAGGGATTTTTATTTTCCAAGATCTAATTGGGTTATGGTTCTTCATGATTAAGATATGTTAAGGTTGAGATAAGTGGTCTATAAATTATCCCACAATTTTTACTTCATTTACTATGATTTTGTTGTGTTATAACTTAGACATACCTTATTTTTGATCTAAAATTAAATAATATACTTATAAATTATAGATTTTATGATAATATATTCCCACATTAGCCATCTTTGAATCCTAATTAGATAGAAACATAAGGAGTTTCCTTGAAATGGATTTCTTTTCACGGCATATGATAAATAAATTGTTGAATTGAAAATTGTTTATCATAAATAATGAATGTAAAATATTAATTTATAAAATAGAAATGGTGATAATTTAAAGGGTAAATGGTGATGTCAATAAATTGATAAATGGTGTTTTGGTTTCCATGGAAAAAGGGGATTGGTGTTTCCATTTGGTATTTCCTTTTCAGAAAAGTCCTTTTAATGAAATGTTAAAGCTGTTGAGATATGATAAATGATTTAATGTGTTTTTTAGGGACATATTCTATAGTGGATATTTCCCTTCATTATTTCTATTATAGTTCCAAATATAGATTTCCCAATGGGTGTGATCTTTTATCCTAATATGTGTATATTTATTTAGTGTGACTTTGTTTTTGAGATTGGTATATTTTGTTTTGTGTTACTTATTGTTCTGGGACAATGGAATATCCCAATGTGTTTCCTTTTTTTTTATGGATAATTATATTTCACTGAGAGAAATATAATCATAGGGATGTTCATAATTCACCCAAATGGATAACTTCTATATAGATACATCTGATACTATCCATAGTAGATACAGTTTGTCTCAGGTGTCATCACAGTAAATATGGATCACTGATGTTTAATTATTTACTTTCTACTCTGGTTATACATGTTTATATATATTTGTTTCTCCAACATGAACTTAGTTAGACTTGATATATTTATAAACATCCTTGGTGGTAATCTATTGAGATATACTCACACCCTTTTCAAGATTTTGGTTGGTACTCAATTAAACTTCATGAATTCCTGAAAGGGTAAGGGAGGTATCCCTATGTCTGATGCGTGATTTGGGATACTTGGTTAGACCATGTTAGTTTAGGATCCTTTTGAGGAGTCTTATAGGTTTATTTTTTTTATTTGATATATTTATGGATAGTTTTTCTTTATTTTTTACATGTATAAATTTAATTTTGATATTGTATGGGTTTGTGATTGTATATTGGAACTTTTATTGATTCGTTTCTATTGATTACCATGGATGATTATATGTTTTCATTTATTGATATAGTTATTTAACAATGATATGCAGTTATAGTCTCCTAGAAATACCACTTCAAGCCTATAGTTCTAGTCACAACACATTGGAATATGGGGTGGTGCTCTTAATGTCATGTAGTTACCTACAGTCGATATCTGATTAGTGGTCGTAGACCTGAGGAGGTTAAAACAACGGTCCCAACATTAAATTTTCATCAATAAAAAGGTTTATTCTCTCTTGATTAATGATTTCAAATAAAAAATTCATTCAACATGATATTTAAATTCTATCACTCATATTCTCATCCTTGAAAGGTTCATCTAACACCATCCATCGATTAATCTCAATTATTCCACTACATTATAGCTCGGTTTGAGCTTACAGAGAGAAGTAAAACCTCCTTCAACATAGTAAATCTCAATTCATAATATTCCATCAAAAAAAAATCCCAAAAACTTTCTTGATCCAACCTCGATAGTGGTTCTTCATCTTGTCTTCACCATCTTCAAATCTCAGCTTAATAGTTCTTTGAAGCTCCTTCATTTTACTAAGCTTAGGTCTAGTTTCGATTTTAGTTGGATTTCCCTGAAAAGTCTTCTTTAGAGGATCTCAGAAAAAATCCCTCCATCTATATAAATAAAATTACTTTGAGTTTAAATGATAATTTTGTGAATATTTTTGGGGAATTTATTTGGAGGATGGTAATAATATTTATTAATATGGGGTTCTATCCTTCGTGACACAATTTTTTTCATTTTTACTTATATGTTGGTAAATTTATCTTGTAAGGACTCATGAGAAACAATTGAATTTTCTATCATATAATGATATAAGGGTTGCATCATATGTTTCTCTAAAAATTCACTCATAGGATGCTCTCTGTGTGACTCATTTGAACTTGCTAAAGTATTTGAATCAGACAACGTACCTCATGATAACTCTTCAAATAATATACTAAAAATAAAAATATTGTGACAATTTTATCAAAAAAAATGTATAAAATTACCAAAACAAATCATATTGAAAAATAATTATAAAAAATTAACAATTTAAAATAAATTATGTTCCAAACAATATATTCAAAAAAAAAATACATGAAGCGTAGAAATTAAAATCTCTAAAACCAGAAAAATAAAAAAATTTCAAGAACGATATTTCAATTGATGTTTCATAAAAAATTACAGATTTTTTCTGAAAACATATGAAAAATAAAGTAAATAATTTCTATTATATTGAGGAAAAAAGTACACATATTCATTTAAATATTTAATTAAATATAATTTATACTATAAATATCAAAAATCAATAATTTATCAATTAAAGAATATCTAAAAATAAAAGTAAAATAAATTATCCAAATATATGTGGCCAAAAAGTATACAATTTAATCTACCTCATGATTGTACATCGTTCAAAAGATCAGAAAAATTACCATCATATAGAAAAACTCGATTACTTAATAGCATTACTTCTCTATTTCTATAAAAATTCCATAATGTTACTACTTCTATCTATATCCACCATAAAAATATATTTTTTAAATGATAAAATATCTTGATTATTTTAATTGAGTATAAAATATTATTTTCACTACCAATAATATTATATCCAATGATGGTATATTCTAGACATTCATATATTCCCAATGATCATATATATCCAGTATCTATATACGCAAAATGAAAATATTTTCCCAATGACCATATAACAAATGCATTTAATTTATATATATATCATTCACTACTACAAAAACGGGCAAGGGAAGCACCACATTATATCTGCACTAAGAAAAAATGCTGATAAAGACACTCTGTATCAGCGCTAAAAATTTATCACAATTAAAGAATCACTTTATCAGTGATAAAATTTTAGCACTGATATAGGGTAACTTTTATCAGTGCTAAAAAAGCGCAGATAAAACAACCCTTTATCAGTGCTAAAATATTAGCACTGATACAGGAAAGATTTATCACCGCTTTTTTAGCTCGGATAAAGAGGAGCATTATCAGTGCTAAAAAATCACAGATAAAGGATACCTTTATCAGCGCTAAAATTTTAGCACTGGTAAAGGTAATATTTATTAGCTCTTTGTTAGAACTGATAAAACCGTAGTCTATTTTTTTATAAGGTCGGTCGCACAGTGCCCTCATTTTATCACGACCTAAATCTCTTGCAGTACTGGAGGACTGAGACTCCCCTCTGCTGCCCACTGAGGTTCACGTTGCCGGACCTCCGCTGCCCTCGAGCTTCTCATTACTGGACCTCTGCTGCTCGCTAAGCTCTGCATTTCCAGACCTCCGCTGCCCTCGAGCTTCGCTTTTCCGGACCTCCGCCGCATGATGAGCTTCGCATTTCCGGACCTCCACCACCCTCAATCTTCTCACTGCCGGTCCTCTACCTCTCGTTGAGCTTCTCGTGCCGGACCTCCGCTGCCCTTGATCATCGCATTTCCGGACCTCTTTCACCCTTAATCTTCACATTGTTAGACCTCAAAACAAGGTTCTAGATATACCTTAAATAAGTTAATGATTTGTTTAAGACATGTTTTCCAAATCATTTTTTTATTTTTAGATTTTACTGTTGATGATTGTGATGAATACTTTGCTTTATGTTTGGTAGATGCTACATGGGAGACCTTAGATTTATGAGTAATCAAATGGGTTCTACTCTAGTTAGCCGTGAGGTGATCACTTGAGTCTTTTTTTGATGTCCCCAAGAGGCCTCGTTTATATTGATTGTCTGGACACATAACTAGGTGGTGTTCTGTGAGTGAGTCAATTTCCATTAGAACCTATAGGTTAGATATCATCCTATGTTTCTCCAATTAAAATTATTTTTTTCCCATAATTATTTTAATGGATGATTTTGTGATTATGAGTTACTCGCATTAATTACATTCATTGTTTAAATTTTCTACTGTTTAGTTTTTATCTAAACTTGATTATTTATTTTTTCTTTAATCATTACTCCATTATACTAGGATTTTCTATTAGTATAGTTTTTTTTACTGTAAATAAAAATGTGGAATCTTTGGGGAATGTTTGACATGGGTTGATTTTATTTAAAAGATATTTCTTAATATGTGTGTTGTTATTTTTATAAAATTAGATTAATTTAGGAAAATAGATTTCCTTTTGAATTTTTTCATTTATAAAAAATGAAATATATATTTTAAAAAATGGTTGACCACAATGTTTTGTTTTTTTAATAGATTGAATGCAATTTTATAATAGATGGAGTGCATCCGTGAGGGAGAGAAAAACTTGTTTTCATTGATGGAAGTGTTGAGGTAGTTCAATGAGTGACCGGAGCCAGTGATATATAATTTTTTAGTCTCTTCATATCCCATGATATTAAATGGGAATAAATCCTTATTTAGTTCTTCAACATGGTGTGGTAAGTGATTGGAATCAGAAAGAGGGAGCCCTCTCGGTTGAATGATAAACTCATTTCAAAGTTTTATATCATACAATAGGGACATGAACCATGTTTTTTAACATTATTAAATGATAACATTGGACACACATTTTAATATATTATGATTAGGATTATGATAATGTATTTTGAGGTTGAATATATTTTACCAAAATGTCACACAGTTGCATATCATGAAACTAAAACATATAGTGAGGGTGAGGTGAATTTTCCATCCAATGAGTCCCTACACCATGTGAAATATGGGTAGAGGATGAAAAAGGATTGAGTTCATAATTCATGGACCAAAGGGGGAGTGTCCCAGAATTTTTGGCGTGTCAAGCAAGAATAACGACCTGATATGAGAAGGGGCATGTGGTGGCTCAACACCACATGAAACAACATATAACTTGGATATTGGATTTGTAGTTCAAATACATATATCTCAGACTAAAGGTATGGTTTATTCATGTAAAATATCTCTTGAGAAACCTAGTATTGGTGGAATGATTGATATGATCATCATCAATGGCGATCAATGAGTTTACACTATCAGAGTGAACTTTATGAAAATTTTAAGGTCCTTCCCACTTGGATTCCAATTTCACTAGATTACTCCTAGGTATCATCAATTACTCATAGGTATCATTGATTCCCTTATATCCAACACCATGTCACCGTAAAGTAAGTAATGAAGGATAGACTTTTTCTTTAAGGAAAACACCACACAGTTTTGATGCATTTCTATGTCATCCAATGCTTGAACTATATTTTCATTGAGGGGTTCCCCCCTTCTTTCCTCCATGCTATCTAAGTGACTTTGTCTGGCAGTGTACTTGTATGGAATGATTCCCAGTCCAACATGCTTTTCATCCTTGCCACCCGTACCTCCATCTCTATCGTTCTCACTCACTGAGGTTACTGAATGCTTTTCTATAGTGGCCAGGCCCCTTCCTAGCAGTGTTTGTTCTGTCTCCCTAGGCTCTGAGCTTGTCATCCAACTCCAAATACTTATTGATCCAGAGATAACTCCCTCACTAGCCCCCAAGTCTCATTACCCATCCTTCCCCTTCCATTTGGATCCTCATCTCCCACTCATATAAAGCTTACCAAACAGAAGGGATTATGAACATGTTCAAAATCAATGGACCTCAATGAGAGATCATCCTACCACTTCAATAAGGCTACTAGATCTAGATCCAATGCTAGAGCCTTGTCCTACCCATCATTATTATCTTCATATGTAATGATCATGGTCTTAGTTCCCATGTTAAATCAGACTTCCTCATTATATAAATCAAAATGCAAAATTTCATTTTTGTTGTTGTCAAATAACACAAAAAACCCTATAATAAACAAAGAATTATCCTGGAAGATTAAGTTGCATGTATTTCTACACTCTGACCCCTCCAACAGAATAAAATGGGTATTTTGGAATAATAAAAATGTTGTTGAGACTGTTCAATAATGCAATCAATGCATCACTACCAAGGTGTCAAATGGTGACACCTCTTTCCTTATGACTTTTTTTTTTGGAATCTATGACACTCTTCATAGGGAATCATTATGGGGTGAACAAAATACCTTCGATCCCGGCCACCATCCATTGTTTTTTGGGGGTGACATTAATGTTATTTCCATCCCAGAGGAAAGGAAAGGTAGAAGCCCATTTCAGAGGAAGGCCATCATGGAGTTTGTTCAGTTCATGGCTGGGAAGGGCCTCATTGATCTTAGCTTCTCAGGTGACAGTTTCACCTGATGCAACAAATGCAGGGGCCATCACCGCATGTGGAGTCTATTGGATAAATGTCTAGTAAAAATGAAACCCACTAACATATTATCAAATACCATGTTTTTCCATATTTCTTGAGGTATTTTGAACCACTCCCCTCTCTTGGATTCCATTTCTTCTTGGCATGATCATTAGGAACTGTTTCACTTCCACCAGTAGTGGTTTAACATCCTAGGGTATGAGGACATGGTTTGTGAAATATGGAATGAACCCTTGTAGGAGTATCGGGCCACCTTCAACCTCAGTAACCTAACCTCAAACCCTGATAGGTTGGTGTTCACCCCTTCATCCTCAGGAACCTTCACCACCTGGGACTACTATCACATATGGGCTTCTTCAGATTATTCATCGAGGTTTTCACAATATTTTAACAAGATGCCACCTGAAAGATTCCAAAGGTAAAATAAACCCACACCCACCTATTGTCTACGCTCACCTGATATCCCAAGAAGCATGTGATGCATTTATTGGTTGTCGTGGGGATGAGAAGCTTCAGGTACATAGTGGGTGATAATATGTTATTTGAGGATACGGGTATTCATCAATTTGATTTTCAATATTTCATTTATGAAACAACAACTCTGTAAAGAAAATAAGGAACGTGCAACAAAACCAACATACCCCTATCGTAAAGCAAGGATGGCATACGCTTCACTAGAAAAGAAAATGGTACACATTTTTAATTTACAGTAATATTTTTCGGTGCCAACAAACAACATCATCATTATATTTCGATTATTATATGTAGATTGATGATTCCAAAACCAAATACACTTCCATCCCATGTCATGTGCTTTAGAATGAGGCACGCGTGAATAGGGAAGAGAAGCTAGTAGACGAGAACTCACAAAAAGTGTGGGAAATTTTTATAAGTATGACATGATGATACAAATATTTTTTTAAATTTCTATTACATAAAAATAATTAGTTATTTTCCATTATCTGATAGTCACAAGAATCAGCTACTCCTGTAGTGGATACAGACCTATTATCGACGGCTTTGAAGTAGCTAGAAAAATACAGTCTTGTTAGGGATTGGGGGTTTGGGGTCACACCCTGAGTATATATTGAGAAGAAGAAAAAAATGGATGATAGAGATGAAACATTGAAACAAATGAGAAAAAAACTAGAAAACCTTGAAGAACGATTTCAATGGCATGGAGAGTTGATAGCAACTTTTATGGGTGGGAAGCAAGGAGAAGGAACAACTTAGGAACAACCAGTGCGTGAAGTTCCCGGCCCACCCCACTAGCTTTGAGGCAGGTCATTCGCCTCAAAGAGATTTCTTAGCCATGGTAATCAATATTCTAATAATTTTCCCATGAAATGGGAATCAGAAAAACACTTATACGTTTCCTGTAATGATCATCTACAAGGTGACAATGATTGTGATTTATATCTGTCAACACCCACCTATCACCATGTAGCGAGGGCTACAGTGTTCAACATCCCAGACGACACGCTGCATAATAGACCACTTCCGAAAGATCATCTGAATGTGACGATTACTATAGATCATGAGCCAAATGCAGAGATACCTATTCCACTTGATGACGATGATATTCATAAGGTTGAAAAGGCTGTTGGGACATTCATTTCATGGTCTTCACAAATTGTAAGAGTACATACAGACAAAGAGGTATTTATTTACTTTTTTCCAAGATAAACCTTTAACAATTATTGAAAAAAGGGTCTAAACCAATGAATGTTATTATAGAAGAAGAAAGAGAAGGGGTGAGAAATGTCAGCTCAAAACCATCTAAAGGATCGACCAACCGATCCCAAGAAGCTTCTGAAAGCACAATAACACCACATGTTCTCTATCCACATTTACTAGCATTGAATATTCATGTGGATATAAAGCTAAGAGGTGTTAGTAGTCATATAGTGGTTTTCCAAGATAATATATATGGAGTAGAAAGTCATGATTTCGTTTCAGCTGAAGATGTAAATGAGATCCTTGAAAATGGCTGGCTAGGTATCACAGTTGAAAATATATATACGAGGTACGTTTCCGTGAATTGATTTTCTAGAAGATGATATAATGTAAATTTTTTTGACTAAATGCATTTTATATTGTTGGCAGATGTATATATGAAAAACAGTTGAAGGAATTTTCCCATGAGCCAAAATTTGGACTTGTTAGTCCTCATACCACATCATCACATCTAAGGAAAATAGAGCCATCAAAAAAAGAATGAAATAGTGAATGGCTTGCTGAAAACATTTGAAATAAATATTACATATGAAAGACTCTTCTTAATACCAACAATGTAGGGGTAAAACTCTACGATTAAATCATATCAATTATATTTTGACTTCTTTTATTACTTATTCCTTTTTGTGCTTTTAGGAAACATTGGATGCTAATTGCGGTGAACTTGGATACTCCAAAGATTTATTTTATGGATTCATAGCAAGGATATCCATCAAACCGACCACACATTATGGAGTTTCTGAATTTGTAAGACACTACATCCAACATTTTAGGTCTAAAAATCAAGTAATATAATTTATATTATCTTTTATTGAGGAATCTATTATGATAGGGAGGAGTATCTTTATCATCTAAAAAAGGGAATTAGTATAGGGGCTAAGCATAAGGAGGCGTGCAAGTACTACGTCTGGACAAATATAAGGGTATATATAATAAAATTTCACTATCCAAACACATCTCAACATAAGTTACTTATTCTCCTAATGATCAATTTTTTTGCAGTGTCCAAAAAAACGATAATGATTTTGGTTATTAATTTTCTAAATTTATGAAGGATATTGTTTGTCATCAAGAAACAAGCATCCCTAAAGAGGTATTTCCAAAAACAACTACTAGTTTTGTTAGTTTATTTATTAATTCTTTATTTTTATATTTTTCAGTACTACTCTGACTGAAGAAAATCCTCATACTAACAAGACTATACATATATGTTTAGAAATGAGTGGGACGCATACCTGATGATATATTGTACACAAATAACATGAATATCTGACTTGGGGACATGTACAATTGGCGGTCATTTTTGAGAGGGGTTTATGTGATCAAAAAGTGACATATTTTTGTATGTAAGTGTTCATAGAAATATTTTAATTGGTATTAAATAAAACATCCTTTATCCAATGAGTCAATTTCCCATTTTAAGATATGATATGCACCAAAAACATGAAATAATGATGAACCACTCAAAGGGTCTCTCTTTTGTTTAAAATTGACATATTTTTAAGTGAAAACAACAACTGACCTATGGAAATCCAACAAAAATCATTATTATTGTGTTGATTCTTTAATAGAATAATCCACGGGTGCATTGGGGATGTGTATGAGTCAAAACCACCTCAATCCAAGGCACAGTGTGGCCGATACCACTCAAAAGGTCTCTCTTTTGTTTAAAATGGATATATTTTTAAGTGAAAACAACAACTGACATATAAAAATCCGACCAAATGCATTCTTTTTGTGTTGATCCTTTAAGAGAACGATCCACAGGTGCATTGGGGATGTGTACGAGTTATCACCGCCTTAATATGAGGCATAGTGTGGCCGGTAACACTCAAAGGGTCTCTCTTTTCTTTTAAAATGGACTGATTTTTAAGTGAAAACAACAACTGACCTATGGAAATCCGACCAAACACATTCGGATTGTGTTGATACTTTAATATACTGATCCAAGGGTGCATTGGGGATGCGCACAACTCATCTCTGCCTCAATCCAAGGCACGGTGTGACCGGTACCACTAAAAAGATCTCTCTTTTGTTTAAAATGGACACAATTTTAAGTGAAAACAACAACTGACCTACAGAAATCCGACCAAATGCATTTGGATTGTTTTTATCCATTACGATAATGATCCAAAGGTGATTTGGTTATGTGTAAGAGTCATCCCCAAATCAATCCAAGGCACGGTGTGGCCGGTACCACTCAAAGGGTCTATCATTTCTTTAAAATGGACAAATTTTGATGTGAAAACAGAAACTGACCTATGGAAATACAACCAAACTCATTAGGATTGTGTTGATACTTTAGGAAAATGATACACAGGTCCCTGTTTATGTGTATGAGTCATCCTCGCCTCAATCTGAGGCACAGTGTGGCCGGTACCACTCAAAGGGTCTCCCTTTTCATTAAAATGGACACAATTTTAAGAGAAAACAACAACTGACCTACGGAAATCTGACCAAACACATTCTAATTGTGTTTATCCATTAAGATAACAATCCATGGGTGTGATGGGGATGTATATGAGTCATCCCCACCTCTATATGAGGCACAGTGTGGCTGGTACCACTCAAAGGGTCTCTCTTTTCTTAAAAATGGAAACAAATTTATGTAAAAACAAAAACTGACCTACGGGAATCTGACCAAATGCATTTGGGATGTCATTATCCTTTAGGATAAAGATACAAAAGTAATTTTTGACAATGCTTGAGTCCTCCCCGCCTCAATATGAGGCACGGTGTGGTCCGTACCACTCAAAGGGTCTCTCTTCTTTTTAAAATGGACAAAATTTTAAGTGAAAACAACAACTGACCTACAAAAATTTGACCAAACACATTTTTATTATATTGATATTTTTGGAGAATGATCCATGGGTTTTTTGTGATATGTAAGAGTCATCCCTGCCTCAATGCGAGGCATGATGTTGCCGGTACCACTCAAAGGGTCTCTCTTCTGTTTAAAATTGACAAATTTTTAATTGAAAACAACAACTGACATATGTAAATACAACCAAACGCATTATTAGTGTGTTTATCCTTTAGTATAAAAATCCATGGGTTATTTTTGACATGCACGAGTCATCATCTCCTCAATACAAGGTACTGTGTGGCTGGTACCACTCAAAGGGTCTCTCTTTTCTTTAAAATGGACAAATTTTTAAGTGAAAACAACAACTCACCTACATAAATCTGACCAAACGCATTAGGATTGACCTGATACTTTAATAAAAGAATCCAAGGGTGCATTAGGGTTGTGTACAAGTAATACCCTCCTCAATCCAAGGCATGGAATGGCCGGTACCACTCAAAGGGTCTCTCTTCTGTTTAAAATGGACAAATTATTAAGTGAAAATAACAACTGACCTACGGAAATTCAACCAAATGCATTAGAATTGTCTTGATCTTTTAGGAAACGATCAAAAGTACTTTTTGATGTGTAAGAGTCATCCCCACCTCTATCCGAGGTACGATGTGGCCGGTACCACTCGAAGGGTCTCTCTTTTCTTTTAAATGGACAAATTTTTAAGAGAAAACAACAACTAACCTATGGAAATACAACCAAATGCATTAGGATTGTCTTCAACATTTATGAGAACAATCCATGGGTCCTTTTTGACGTTTATGAGTCATCCCTGCCTCAATCAGAGTCATGGTGTGGCCGCTACCACTCAGAGGGTCTCTCTTCTGTTTAAGATGGACAAATTTTTAAGTGGAAACAAAAACTGACCTACAAAAATTCATCCAAACACATTCAGATTGTCTTGATATTTTAGGAGAATCATACAATAGTCCTTTTTGACGTGTATGAGTCCTCCCTTCCTAAATCCGAGGCACGTTGTGGCCGGTACCACTCAAAGGGTCTCTCTTCTGTTTAAAATTGATAAATGTTTAAGTGAAAACAACTGACCTCCTGAAATTTGACAAACACATTAGGATTGTGTTGATCCTTTATGAGAATGATCCATGGGTCCTTTTTAACGTGCACGAGTGATACCATCCTCAATTCAAGGCATGGTTTGGCCGATTCCACTCAAAGGGTCTCTCTTTTCTTTAAAATGGACACAATTTTAACTAAAAACAACAACTGACCTACGGAAATCTGACCAAACGCATTCGGATTGTCTTAATCATTTAATACAATGATCCAAGGGTGCATTGGGGATGTGTAAGTGTAATCCCCACCTCAATATTAGGCACGGTGTCTCCAGTACCACTCAAAGGGTCTCTCTTCTATTTAAAATGGACAAATTTTTAAGTGAAATCAATAACTAACCTATGGAAATTTGAACAAACACATTTGGATTGTCTTGATCTTTTAAGAGAATGATCCATGAGTATTTGTGACATGTAAGAGACATCCCCGCCTCAATCCGAGGGATGGTGTGGCCGGTAACACTCAAAGTGTCTCTCTTTTTTTTTAAATGGACAAATTTTTAAGTGAAAACAACAACAGACCTACGGAAATCTGACCAAACGCATTCAGATTGTCTTGATACTTTAAGAGAACGATCCACGGGTCCTTTGTGATGTGAAGGAGTCATCCCTGCTTCAATTAGAGGCATGTAGGGGCCGGTACCACTCAAAGGGTGTCACTTTTGTTTAAAATGGACAAATTTTTAAGTGAAAACAACAACTGACCTACGGAAATTAGACCAAACACATTCAGATTTTCTTGATCTTTTAGGAGAATGATCCACATGTCCTTTTTGATTAGTACAAGTCATCATCGCCTCAATCCAAGGCACAATGTGTCCGGTAACACTCAAAGGGTCTCTGTTTTTTTTAAATTGGACATAATTTTATGTGAAAAAAACAACTAACCTATGGAAATCCAACCAAACACCTTCGGACTGTCTTAATCCTTTATGAGAATGATCCATGGGTCCTTTGTAACATGTAAGAGTCAACCCCACCAACCCCCTAGGTCTCCCCCACCCCCCTGAACACCCCCACCCCTCTGGAAACCCCCACCCCTAGGAAATCCCCCTCAACCCCCTAGACACCCCCACCTCGGACAGCCCCCCCCCAAGACACCCCCACCCCCAGGACAACCACCACCCCCATGGATGACACCCCCACCCCTCCTTGACACCACCCCACAACCTGCATACCCCCAATCCCTTGGACACCCCACCCATGGATGGCCACCACAACCCTCCCAAACACCATCACACCCACCTTGGACAGCCCCACCAACCCCATGGACCCCCCTGGACATCCCCCCAACCCCTCGAAATCCCCCCCCCCCCTCCGACACCCTGGACACTATCCCACCCCCATGTACACCCCATAGAACCCCCCCACCTGGACACCCCCCTCTTGGACATCACCCCCACCCCCCTTGGACAACCCTACCAATACTCTGGACCGCCCCCACCCCCTGGACACCCCACCCATTGGACACCCCAATCCCCCTGGACTCCCCCATACCACCCTTCTGGACACCACCCCACCCCCCTTGGAGAGCCCCACCAACCCCCTGGACCGCCCCCACCCCCCGGACACCCCACCCACCCCCTGGACCCCCCCTCCTAACACCCTGGACACCAGACCACCCCCCCTGGACAGCTCCCCCCTCCCTCACCTAGACACTCCCCTCCTAGAAACTACCCCACCACCTAGACACCCCACCCCCTGGACACCACCACCCTCCTTGGACAGCCCCCCAACCTTTTGGACCAGCCTGCCACCCCTAGGACACCCTCATCCCCCCAGACACCCCTACCCCCCCCTTGGACAGCCACCAGAAACCCGTAAACAACCTCCCCAACCCCTTGAATTCTGAATAGAATACTTTATGTATTTAAGTAACTTATGAATTATGTGTTAATGGTGTTTGGGTATACATTGTGTAGTTATCTTATGATTTATGTGTTAATTTTTTATCGGTATACTTATTGAGATGCTGAATTATTTGCAGGTTCTGTTCAGGTGTGCTGCTGCAGAATTTTTTTTTTGCAGCAGACATGGCATTTATCAGTGCTTTTTTAGCACTGATAAAAGAAGCCTTTATTTGAGCTAAAAAAAGCACTGATAAATTACACATTTATCAGCGCTAGAAAATCCCTGATAAAGGGGACCCCCTTTATCAGTGCTGAGCTTTATAACACTTTTTTAGCACTAATAAAGCCTGTTTTGATCGCTGATAAAGCCCTTTTTGTAGTAGTAATTATATAATATTCAAAAATCATCTATTCTATTACATCATTTTTTAATTATGTTTATCACATTTCTAAAATTTTGTATTATTTCTAAAGTTTTCTTCTATAGTATGATCTTCATAAGAAATCATAATGTTGAATACTTCAATTTTATGATATTTGTATTTATATTACTTTTATTACTTTTTTAATTTTTCAAATTATGTTTCATTTGTCTTTCTTGTAATTTATTACTATTTATTCAATTTCAACACTTTACCTTAATGGAATATGGAATTTTTCATATCAAGCCCTTGACATGAACTACTAAAAATACAGGCTACAACCACTTTTTTTTCATGACAAAAAAGGATCATGGTCATAGGGAACCTATTTCCATAGTTAAACTCAGAGGTTAGTTATGGTCACCCTATGACCATAGTCATTGGAAATCATGGTCATAGCACTACCCTATAAACAAGTTCATAGCTGTCCATGGTTTTAGATCTCACACATGGCCCTAGTCACAACCGATCATGGTCATAGGTTTTGTTATAATTTATTATTTTAATATAACAACAATAACAAAAAATTATATAATTAATAATTCTTAATTAATATGTAATAGTTAAAAATACAATATTTGTTAAATTTTATTTAATAATTAATAATTAATAATTAACTATTTTTTCTTATTAGATATTAATTATTTTTTATCTGATAAAACAAAACTGTAAATAAATAATTTTTCAATTATTTAATTCTAAATAGTTATTAATTATCCATTATCAATTATTATCAATTTTTAACAGAGATAATCCCCAGTTACATATTAGAGTACAATAAACTCATGTTATAAATAACTAAACCACAAATTATAATGAAGAAAAATAAAATAGAATTTAGAAAATAATTTTTACAAGGTTCGGGTTTAATAAGGAATACCACTCCTTTTAATTATTGGTTACCCCCACATATTCTTTTCACTATAACCAAAAATGATTTCCAATTACAGGCATTCCAGTAGAATACAACAATATATATCAAGAGTGACACCCAACATCACAACAGAATTATGTAGTATAAATGAGATTACATAATAATATAGATCACTAAATAAACTAGGTTTCTTTAACAAACAATAGAAATAGATCAACTACTATGCACCTCAAGAATTTGTAAGGATGAATTTCCCACAATGTAGCCTTGAATTATTCTACAAAAAAGTTCTCAGCCTGATCTCATCTCTCCTGAAGTCTAGGATTCATAAAATATTGAATGTTGAATCAATAAACTAGGCTATGAACTAATATTCTTCTTTATTTTTCACACATAAAAAAAAATCATAAATTCCTTGATAAATTTATGCCACTTCTCCTCACATCTCTCTGAACTATTCTAACGAAGAAAACATGTATCGATTATTACACCCATGTTCTTCTTAATAATAATCAAAAACCTAACTGTATCATGGATCATCATGCTATAATTTTCGCTTAAATAATAAAGAATGTGATTACGAAATCATTTACAACTGTTCAAGAATCAATCTATTTTTTTCCACATAATATTAAAACTCAAGAAACCATCATGATTACAACTAGTACATAGGGAAATATTCCAAATTAGATATATGTAGAACAGTCAGCTATGTGGTTCTCAATTAGACATATAGAATATTCACTAATGTGAGTTGGCTATATGAAAATGTATTTGTCTTCATCACATAATTAACTATGTAGAACTATTTTGGATTTGTCAATGTGACTTTTTTGTCTAAAAAAATCATTTGGTTATGTGAAAGACCATATTTTACTATATAGTAGCATTACACCATGTGAATTTTGTTACATAGATGAAATAGATACTTTACACCCCTACATTGTAGAAACAACTAAGAGAATCTTCTATGTGATCTACCAATTCTTAAATTTTTCTATATGAATATTGGACATTCCATAACTCACTCAATCATAATAAGAACCACTCCAAATAACCCCTAGTTATTATCAAGAACACTTTCTAGAATAATGAAACTATCATCCATGATATATAAATCCATAGAAACGAGATCAAGCACCATAAGAACTCATGAGAATCACAAGTAGATTTTTCAACATATATAATAACTCAAACTCACTATAAACTAAGGGATATTTAGTTTTTATCAATGAAGTCCATAAATCCTTGAGGTCCTTCATTATATATCTTTGGATTTGTTGAAAACTATCTACAACCCCGTGAATTACCATAAATAAAAAATAATTTCATTCCTGGGGAAACACAGCTCAAATCCCATTGGGTAACCACATTCACCGACTCCGAGAAGAATCATTTGAAGACTACTGCATCGACCACACTGGTGATTGTCTTCACCATCTCAGAGGAGCATTATTTAGGGACTACTAAACCACTATATAAACCTCACATTGTAACTTACTATATCATGATCTCCTTTTATGATTTATCAACCTTGAGAGAACATTGTTATCATTGTTATATTTAAGAAACTCCACATATAACTTACAATACACCTTCATCACAGAATTAACTCCCCCATTAGAAAAATTATCCAAAATACTATGGGGGATATTAAATCAATAGAATATCAGGGGTGTGGGAAAGAATGAACATAAAATTTTATACATAAATCAACGAATCTTTCATTTGGAATTTATTTTGTAATGATATTATCAAGATTATCTTTAGTTTTAATATATATATATATATATGTTTTATTTTACATAAATTTACCATAACATGGATAAAATGATATTTAATATCAATATGTTTACATCGAGAATGCTGAATGTGATTTTAAAAAAAATACCTATATCACTCTAATTACCAAAAAAATATTTAATTTTATTTGAATATAAATCCAAAAATCCACTAGCTAGACCTACATTGATAATTTATATATAACTACATCAGTCACTCTCACATAATCAAATTCAAATATACATAGGGTTACTAATATGTTATTCTTACTATAACAACTAACACATCTATCACCAAAAAACAACACACAACTTGATGTGGATATTCGTTCTGTACAGTCTCATTCCAAATATTTATTAATGTGAAAAATAATGTATTGATCTTCAGTACATCTATTGAGATATTCATAATACACTATTACTATTACATTCCTCATAATTATTTTAATTTTAAGTATTTGTGGCTCTATTGGTTCAGTTTGATAACTTACACACTAATTCATTACTTAGAGAATTTCTTTTCAAGATGATATGACATACAAAAGGAGTCCTATTATACTTCCAAATTTATTCTTCTTATCCCTTCCACCTTGCTCATCTTTTCAAAACATTTTTTGACTGATACAAGTGTAGAAACCTCTTTGGAATCATTCTTTCCAAATATTATCATTATTTCTCTAGAGTAATTTTCTTATGAAATAAACGTATAATATAAAACCTACCCAATATGTAACCCCAGAAAAACATTTAGTTCTCTCAGCATATATATCTCAAATTATTTATACAATATTATAGTGAATTCCCAATGTAACCAAATATTATTACTCAAAAAAATATTTTATCCACATAAAAAATCACAATCAATGTGTTTAAGGAATCATTCTTCATGTAAAAGTGTTTTTCAACATTTCCATTGAAAAACACCATTTTCATAAAACAATCATCATGTTTAGAATACAAGACCCTTGGGCTCCATTTAAATCCATAAAATACATACTTTAATCAATATACAATTATTTAATCATTTTTAATAATGAAACCTTCTATTTGTTTTATAAATACTACTTCTTCAAGGTATCCATTCATAAAAATAGACTTTACATCCATTTGATACACCATCTAATTATGTTCTGCTAAAATTTGCAATACCATTATTATTGTATCATGTCTATCAACTGGAGAAAATTTCTCACTAAATTATATTCCTTCCATCTGAGAATAGACTTTGCAAAAAGTTCTATCCGTGTCCTATGTCACTTATCGTTTCTCATTCATTTTCATTTGGAAAACCCATTTTTTACCAATACATTTTTTTCGATATAGGAACAAGTTCTCAGGTAGATATCTTCTCAATTTTATTGAGTTATTCATTCAGAGATTTCAACCATTAATCATTTTTAATATATTTTGATACCATTATGTGTTCAACCAATAATGAAATAGTTGTTTTGTTCTCAAATCTTAGAATCCTTTTATAATTAACTGATGTATTCTCCATCCATCCAAGATAAATTTTTATGAATGGAAGAGAAAAAAACACCACAAGGAAACCCCCTAGATTAAGGAGGTATAAAATAATAAAAATAAAGGGCATACCCTATAATTAATTTAACCGTCTCTTGTTTCAAACTACTAGGGTGAATGAGGCAGTCGTGCCTCACCGGCTGATCCGCTAAGGAAGCCAAGTGATCAGCCACTTTGTTTCCCTCCCACAGTGAGTGGGAAACATAGATGGAATACCAAATTAGAGATCTGCACTTCCTTACAGGATATGATATGGACCAAGGAACACGAAACTTACAAAAAAGAGAATCATGATGGATATGGGAATCCGTCTCAGCCTGAGAGATAACCAAAACCTCATGGATGCACAACACGAGCCCCATGAGCATAGCCATGGTCTCCACCATAAGAGGATTTCCCATGCCAAAATGGGTAGAGAAGGACAACCTCACATCCCCTTGAGAGTCACGAACCAAACCAACTCCTTTCATGAAACCAACCAGACAATATCCATCTGTATTCAATTTGAAACCAAAAGTAGGTGGATGCCAAGACACCCAACTCCCCCACAACTCAGCATTAGTAGGAATAAACTGAAGGCCCCTTTACTGAAGCCTGACAAACACTGGAGCATCCCTCCATTCCTTATGAAGAGAGATCCAGTCCCGGATCAAGAACCTCTTCCTTGATATAATGGATCTTACCGAAGAACCTGCACCCCCAAACCTCGCCTGATTCCTGGATTTCCACAAACACCATCACCCTGTACTCAGAATCCCCGATCTGGCCATGCACTTCTTCACCAGCCCGTTCGATCCATAAAACCATTCCCTTAGGAAAGAAGAAACATCCCACTATTGTGACCTATTAAAAACAGGGCCTCCAAAGCATAGTCATACCTCTGAAGCCCAATCCCAATCAAAGAATAAATGGTTCACACTCTCCTCCTTCCTGCTCTTGCAACAATGGAAAGATGATGGTAAACTCAAACCAAGTTTCCTGACATTCTCATCCATGGTCACCGCACTCCTCCTAAGGAACCATAGAAGAAATTTATATTTTACAGGTAAAAAATGGAACCACACCACTCTATTACACTCATCATGAGGACTCTGCTCCAAATCCCACCTTCGAAACTCTTTGGTAGAAAAAACTCATGAGGTCTAAGGGGAAACATACAAAGATCTGGGCCTGATGTCAGATCAATGGATGCGAGGAGAACCTGTTGCTCCGGGCTCAGCACTGCCTCCATAAACATGGGATGCAGAATTGCCTCATTCACTGTGATCATAGTAGCAGGACACCCCGGGAAGGCCAATGTTACACCACCCCAGTTCTTATGCTAGAAAAGAAAATCCACTAAACCAAAAATCCATCAGGCATATGGAAGAACACATTGAATAATGGGGTAGATCTTCGCCCATAGGGGAGACCTGTAGCCATGAGTATCCACTTTGTGCTCCCAACCAATCGTCGACATGGAACTCCCCCATAACGTGTGATCCTCTAGAAATTCCCAAGCCGGCTTTTCATGCATGCAGTTGATCGAATTATGCAGGCTCCTAACACCAATCCCTCCCTCCCCAACCGGCCTCGCCGTATTATCCCAAGAGACCCAGTGCCTCTTACCCCCTGCCTTGGCATCCCAAAAAAAGTTACAAAGAATATTTTCAACAACTTTGATCAAACCTTGATGTACATTGGAGGAAACCATCGGATGCAAGGGAATAGAGGAGAGGACTCTTTTAACCAAAGCTATCCGGCCTCCAAAATGATAGAAATTTGTTTTTCCAGTTCAATATTCTATTTGATATCTTATACACAATAGTTTCAAAGTCACACACCTGACATCTCCCCGAGGAAATTGGAGTGCCAAAGTACTCCAGAGGAAACTCCCCATATTGCATGTCCATCCGCCAACATAAAGAGGCCACCGGACTATTAGTACACTGTTTTGGGATGAAGAAATTTCTCTTGGAGGAGCTTATGATCTTTCCACTCCAGTGAAAATAAGTTGTCAGAATGTTCAAGATTCCTTTCACCGAATCCCTCCCTCCATTAATGAAAATGATGGCATTTTCCACAAACATTAGATGAGACACCGAGGGGACCTTCATTCATGTCTTAAAAGGAAATACCCTCCATTTAATTAAACCACTATTAATGAGCCTATTGAGGGAGTTCTGTGGTAGGATGAATATGCCGAGAGATAGAGGATATCCTTGCTGAAGATCTCTAGTATACTTGAAAAAGCCATGAACCTTCCCCATAGAATCCATTTCCAGCCATGGGGAGCTAAAAATATTTAATTGAAGGTCCACCGCCTTGTCCGATAAATCAATACATGATATAACTCTATTAATGAATCTCTATTCAAGACTATAATAATCCTTGTTCATATCCACCTTTATTTCCATGTTCGAGCAATGTGTTTTTATCTCAATATCTCGTATCATCTCCAGAGCAAGCGCTATCACTCCTTGAATAGAGTTCCCTTTCACAAACCCATGTTTCTTTGAAAAAATCCAAACAAGAAGAAACTTGTCCATCCTTTGATTAATGATTGTCTCCAAAATATTATATGGAATGTTGAATAAGCTCAATGGCCTATAATGAGACTGGGAGGAAGGATTACTAACCTTGGGTACAAGAACCAATGTAGTTGCGCTAGCCACCCTTGGGATACCTCCATCCCGAAAATAGTTTTGGATGGCAGAAATTATATCATCTTTAACCACTCCCCATCCCCCCTATAGGTGGATCCTAGGAAGCTGTCAGGCCCAGGGGCGCTATCCTATTTGAGATGGTGCATGGCCGCAAAAATCTCTTACTCCTTTGGAATAGCCTCAAGAGCCTCATTATCCACAAAGGAATCCCTCTTCGGAATAACCTCCCACAAAACACTCTGGACACTAGGATACCCTGAGAGAATCCCCATCTTAGGGCCAGTAAGAATATCTTTAAAGAAAGATGCCGCCAAACCCCCCACTATATCCCTATCATTCGAATAAGAACCATCATCCATCGGCAGATTAAGAATGGATAGGTGTTTTCGCTCTCTGATGCAAGCATGGAAGTAAGCCGAATTTCGATCCCACTCATGAAGCCACCTCGGCCGAGAGCGATCCCAAGAAATCCTTTCCTGTTTGAGAATCTCCACAGTCCATCATTCCTTTTTTTCCATGATATCATCAAAATCCAATCCATCCCACTCCTCCTCAAAGTTAGTATCCAAACCTTCTATACTCTGTCTAAGAGTTTCTAGGCATTGATCAAAAGAAGGAAGCTCTCGAGCCCAGGACATCATCCCCTGTTTCAAACGCCTGAGCTTATTATGAATGGCCACACACATGTACCCCTCAACTGGTTCCTTACAAGACTCCTTGACAAACTAAATATAGATATTCCTTTGATCCCACCGAGGGTTGAAGTGAAACGATTCATTTCGTTCCTACATGGGAGCCAGAGAAACTAAAATCAGGGAATGATCAGATAACCCTCAAACTATGGGTTTAACCTTTGCATCCGGAAGCATGAAAATCATGTTGTTGTCTGCTTGGCACCGGTCTATCATACTCCAGCATCTCCTTTTACCTGCTTGGTTATTACCCCATGTGAAACTGTCTCCCGTGTAGCCTAGATCAAGTAAACCTTTATTCGCTAGGAACTGGGCAAAGTCCATGATATCTTTCTGAGGGAATGAGCCTCTACCCTTTTTCTCTTAGGGGTCCAAAACAGAGTTAAAATCCCTCGCAAAAATCCATGGCATGTCTATAGGATCGAAGGCCCCAAGACTATTCCACATAGTTTTCCATTCATGGAGATTACAACTTCCATACACACACGATAATGAAGTCCTAACTTTTTTGTGATAAATTGATCCCCCGAATCAACCAAATCCACCAAACAATACTTATTCCAAAAAATCCATATGTGCTTGTTAACCGGGTCAACGTTCATGGACCCTTGCATGCGAAGTTTATGAGCAAAGGAGTTGATCTTATCAATCTTCTGTTTATGATCCAAAACCAAAACTATTCAAATATCATTTTTCTTGACTTCTGAAGCAATGAAACTGGACATCACCCGATCCACCAGACCACGGGAATTCCAAATGAAGATGGGTGACATTAAAAAACCCAGGGCCCGACATTGGCCACAAGAATTTTGGTCACCTTGCTGATAGGAGTGGAAGCCTCCCTATGCTTTCTTGACTGTGCCCGCGTGATAACCCCTAGGCTGGTCACTGATGAAACTGAAGAACCTGCCTACTTAGGAAAGCTAGATTTCCCTTTCAACCTATTTCATGGGGACAAATAGGAAGGACCCATAGATTCCATGACCATTTGCCCCCCAAAACCCAGTCCTTTTTCTTGAGCTAGAGAGAGTAACAATGGCCCCGAGGGATAGACCATCAGAGCCGCCCTCTTCTTAACCAACCTATCCACCCCCATGGATGAAGGCATGGAGAAGTCCTGAACATCAAACACCACCCGTTTCAGCAGAAAAGCCAAAAAACAGTCCATCCAGTCTTTGAAGGGCTCAGGGGTGTAGGTAAAGGAAGACTCCTTCCCAAAGGACCCCCTGTGTCTCAAAGAAACATTAACTAACTCCCTATTGGCTCCTAAAATCAACATATCATCATTGGCAGCTGAAAACTTGAAAGATGACTCCGGCCTGGAACCCCCAGCATCCCCAAAACTAGAGATCACCTCTAAAGCCACTAGTGAAGGACGGGGCGAGAGCGAACCCCCGATATGAGTATCTGATGAACCTCTGAATTTGTAAATCCATTTGGTTTTCAAACGAACCTTATGGAATCCATGCCTACATAATTGAGCCAAGTTCCCTTGAAGAAGGCATGACGAGCAATACAAGGGGAACACTGGGAACACTAAATCCTGTTTCTAAGACACAGTGTCTAGCACATTCACAGACAACGATTCTGGGATAAGAGAAGATAAGTCCATCTCAACACAAATTCGAGGATCCATGATCTCTTCAAAACTACAAGTGTGCGCATCCGAGCATAAGAAAACCCACCCAAACCGCTGCCCGGGGCCCTTCCTTATCCTGGTGAGCCCCTATTGAACAACGAGATAAACTGAAATGCCAGTAACCCATCCAACGCAGGGCCATACACCAAGCCTTCACGAAGTCCTCCTCTGACTAAAAAACGAGATAGAAAGAAACTCTGTGAAGAACCAAAACCCTAACCTCATCCCCAAGACCCCAGGAATCCACGAAGCTCTTACAGGCTGAGAGAGACGGGTTTTCCGGTCCTAAGTGTACCAGTTAAGACCCGGAGATGCCTCGTTGAACACCGAAATAGGCACCATCAATGAGATCCGATCACCCTTCCTCACAACCGAGTGAGAAAAAGGGGATATTGCTGGGAAACAAAGATACAACCCACCTGTTTTATTTCTACATAGAACATCCTTGAAGGACAAGGACAGCCGTCCAATGGCAGGGGAAGGATCCGCAAAACCTAACCCCTTCCTAGGAAGAGGAACACATGCAATTAGATCAGAACCGTGATCGAGCGACATCGGAGGATGCACCGTCACTACGAAGCAGGACGTCGGATGAGTAACTGATGTATTATGATTCCCAATAATATTCTAAATTTCAACATGTTTCGTTATCCTATGAAACTATTCTGTATCATCTCTATGAACATATTCATCATCACTAGAATGTTTTAAATTATAATCAACCATTTAAAGTCTCATTTTAGTAACTTATTCCATCTTTATTTTAGAAATATACTCACAATTTTCTACAGGATAATGAAAATCTACTTGAATCTGCTATCTTTACCGATAATTTCATAAATATTCACATTTTAACACTAAAAGGTTTTATGAAATATCATATTAAAACATCTGTATCCATTATCATAAGATAAATATTCCATATGGTCTTCATCATCAGCCTTTTAATCAAACTTTTATAGCCCACTTCCTTTGATTTTAGTATAACAAGGGATTAAAAATACCTTGAAATATTTCATTGTTATTTTATTTTTATAACATATATCATAGGTTGTAGAATGTGTATTGGGTCTCAAAATACATCGATTTTTAATATTTACAGTAGCACATACTTTTTCTCTATATAATAGTTTTGAAACATTGTTCTTATCCATCACCGTTCATCCCATTTCCACAATGCTCATATTCTTCATATATGAAAAACCATTCTGTTTTGGTGTGTAAGTTGTTCTCCATTGATACATTATTAAATTTCTTCTTAGATAATATTTAATGAAATAACTAATTTATATTTTTCCATTAAAAAATATGAATTTTTTGATACATAAACCAAGATCATTTTCAACCTTCCTTTAACACATTTTAGACATCCTACAAAAACAAACTTGTTTTTGATTGAGTGAAAAATTTGCATCTGAGTAAAATAATAAATGAATGTAATGAAATAATGATCCCCTAGGGAATAATTATATCTCATGGGACTATAATTATATTTTTGTAATAATCTCAATGGCCTTGTAGAAGTTATATCCACCTTCTTGTGAGTATTCTAAGTTATCTTAACATTAAAAAATGTCCAAAAACACCATCTTGATCTCTTTTATTCTTGGATAAATTTATAACAAAATCATGTTAATCAATATTTATTAGGATTCGTTGTCTATAATTCTCAAGTATTATATAAAAAAATATGTTCTCATCCTTCATGCCCATATAGCATGTTTTGGAATCATCACCAATTTGGAATAAATTTCCATTTATTAGACTACCCTTAGAGATAGTTATTCCATTACCAGTGATTTTAATGATTCGTGTATGTCGTTTGAGTGCTATCTCAAGTAAATTATCTAAAAATTGAATAATACGCAATAGGTTGTGTTTTATCCATTCAAAATAAATAACATAATCGAATTTTAAGCTATCATTCTCAATTTAAGATGTTTCAAAACCATTGAATTCAATAAAGAGTGATTAACAATTATTACTCCATATATTTTATGTTTCTAAATGTTCTTCATAATTTTAGCATCATCGGTTAGGTGAGTGGAAGACCACTGTTAAGTATTCATGCCCTTTTCTTATTTCCTGCTTCAAAATAGACTTCTACAAAGCCTTCCTTTTCTTCATAATGCACTTGAACTACTTTTCCATTATATTTCAGAGGGTAATGAATAGGAAAGATGGTCATGTATTTTTCCAATATATGTTCATTTTGATCACACCTTCCACAAATCTCTTCAATATTTTCAAATATATATCCACTTTCTATCTCTATATTATTTATTCAAGAATAAAATTTATTCTTAGTGGAACTACTCCCCTTATCTTATTTACTTCTCCCAAGTGAAGACAGGTTATACTAAAATGTGAATAGTTCATGTAAAAACATACCACAATACTGATAATAACACTAAAATATGAGATTTATTAAAAAATCACATTTTCATTTTGATGTTTTCTGCCTATAATTTCACATCTAGTGATCTTCTTGTATCTAGTTTTGTTTCTGATTGGGAAAAGAATTTTTCCTTCAATATTTTTCATTCATAATGTACACATGTAGACAATTTATCTCTACTCTAATTAGTGTATATTTTACTATAATTAAAAATTATACCTACATTTTTAGTGTCAATAGTTTTGGAAATGTATTTTTAGAAGAATATTATTGAATTTTTTCAATAATACCTTGAGGATTATCCATTAACATCAATAGATATTTTGATGTTCTTCTTGAACATTGTCAGTTCTTCCTCAAATTAATGAAATTTTGATTATTACATTGATAATTAATTATTTTTAAAATATATTGTTTCTTCAAAATAAATTATAATGTTTCATATTTCTTATCTTTCAACCAAAGTTATTGATTTTATTTTTCAACAATTGTCTCTCTTTATGATTTCTTGTCTTTTTCATAGGCCATTTTACTAATATCTTTTACAAAATTCTTCTTATCATTCTTGAGCATGGGGTTTTTCTCATGGTATTCTTCAAGATCATCATTGAAAATTTATTCATAATCTATTATTTCTAAAACATATTCATAATCACTATATGAATTAATTGTTTTTTGAGCACGAGCTAAAAAATCATTAAACTTTTCAAGAGTTTCTTCGTCAGAATCAATGAAAAATATATGATCATTTTCCTATTATTTTCTCATAATATATCTTCTTTTTGTTCTTTGAAATATTTTATTATTTACACCTTAATTGGAATCTTATATTGTGTTTTTTCTCTACATCATTCCTTAAATAATTTCATCATATTCATAGTCATTATTTAATTCTTTCATCATTGTAAATTTAATTTCCTAAATTCTAAGACCATTATATTTATAAAACCCACCATATAATGCACCATTTTTCTTTCTTTTACCCTTATAAAGTTTTTCCAAAATGAGTGAAATAACTCTTTTATATTATTCTTCATTCATAGGATCACTTGATTTTAAAAACTCTCCATCATTGAAAATTTTCATTTTCCACATGGTGTCAAAATCTATCATATATTTCACTTTGTTTTTGAATACTAAAACCATTAAAATTTCTTAAGTTATGGGAATATTTTGTAGCTCATCAAGATAAATATCTTCTATATATTTATGTGATGAATGTTTGAGATTAAATCTATTCAAAAAATTTCTCATCAACTTCTATACAATTTTGGAATCATCAAGATTCTCACCAAAACCTAAAATATTACTTATAATTTCATTTAATGTAGTAAATAAAAAATAAATGAATTCATAATGTAACATTTTTATTTCTTTAAATATGATTCTAAATATCTGTAACTTTTCCTCTTTGACTTTCACAATTCCTTCATAACAACTCCACATCTTTCCATAGATTTTTTTGTTTATAGTCATTAAACATTACTGTAAGATTTATATGATAACAATATGAAAATATAAGTTTTCATTTTTACATCCAATTTAATTTTCATCTTTTTAGACAACTTCATTTGACCATTATTTAAAATGGCTAGAAATACAATAATGGTTGTATCGAAAACTTTTAGTCAAAGAGATTAAAGACATGTTAACATTAATTTCATCGAATTATGGAAATTTTTACCATAAAATGTGGGTATACACCTACCATTGAAATAATATGATCACTTTCCTCCATTACGAAGGGGATGGGGTGAATCAGTGGAAAGAAGTGTTTACAATATGTGTTTAATAGAATTAAAAATCACTTATTTGATGGAGTATGATCTACTAAAAATATAAATTACTCAACTACAAATGATAATTTATACTATTTAAATATAAAATAACACACAATTTATTTTGTTTAGATTCAGTTAGGAATCTCACTCTTTTCATGGTTGGATATCCCCCACCACATATTCTTTTCACTATCACCACCAATGAGTTCCACTTATAGGAATTCATGTTACATCCCACCACACATGTTAGGAGTCACACCAAACATCATAGATTCACACTATGGTAAAAAATATGATTACTAAATGAATAAAATGACCAAATAAACAAGGTTACTTCGGTAAAAAAAAGGATAAACATCCACTTCCATGAGCCTCAAAAATATGAAAGAAAGAATTACTCATAATGTTGTGTTGATTTAAACTATATAAATATTATAGGACTCAACTAAACTACCCTAAAGTAATGAGAATCATCTGATGTTGATTGATAAATATTCAACCACTTCTTAAGTCTTGTCTTCTTCTTCCTTTTTTCACACTTTAAAAAATCATAAATTCTGGAACAATTTACACTAATAATCCACTAGTATCTCTTTATGGTTGAAATGAAGAAAACACTTATTATTTATTACCCCATGATATCCATAACTGTAGTCAACAATAATAAATACATCGTGGAACATAATTCTTGAATTATGGCTTAAAATAAATCATTTCATTAAAGACGCATTTAAGACCCTTCAATCATCATCATAATTATTTTTCCTTGGAATAATCAAAATATTAAAACCTTTGTAACTTCAACATGTAAATAGGAAAAGTTATTAATCATATTTGTGGAAAAGAATAAACCATATATCAACTGACTATATGGTTCTCAATCAGCTATGTATCATATTTACCTTTGTGAATAAGCTATGAGAAATTGCATTAGGATATGTCACACAATTATAAATAAATAAACATGTATTTAAATAATTATAACAATTAGATTAATTTTTTTAGAAAATAAATTTATTTTTATTTATAATAATATATTTATAATTATATATAAATACATTTTAAATACATTTGATTATATTTATAATTGTAAATAAATAAATATTTTTCTCGAATGAATTTTGTCAATATATATATATATATCATGGGATAATGATGATATTCAAGGACATGATTGTTATTATTTATGTTCATATATTGATGCATGAGTTTAAATGAAGTTATACGATCAAAAGTTTATTTCTGGACATGATTATGGGTTTCTATGTTCCAATTGTTAAGATTCCCAATATTAGGATGACACATGCATATGTAATGTATTCATGACTCATGAATTTTCATTTATACACTAACACCCTTATTATTCTTGCTTTCCATATATGTGAGGACATATTTTTTATGATGATAAACTTTACTAGGTATGGTTCATTCATGTTATACCCATGAACTTATTATGTTCTCATAAATACTTATAAAATTACAATAAAAATATTTAACCAAATATGGTCTAGAAAAAAGCCGAAGCTCTCGACCATTCATTAAATGAAAAAGAAAAGGGAAACAAGTAGAGGAGAATGGATGTGGTTAAATAGGGCATGCCCTCATCCACAAGAAAATAAAAATTAGGAGAATCAGGATCATTCCCATAATTGCTATTAGAGCTATCATCCTCATTAGTGGTATCCCACTCTAAATTTAAGTTTCTTGAATTAATGATCACATAATACTTCTCCCTATTCTTTGACTACTCTGGAGTGAGCTTAGTCTCTGCTTCCTTGAAAGAATATTTTGTTGACATACCTCATAAATGCCCCAGGTCCATATCCCATTCATCTTGGCCACGTCCTCGACCATGAATTTTTGGATGCCTACCTTTTCTCCATGATTTTTGATTCCACATGCCTTCTAGTTCTTCCTTATCAACAATTATGCTAGTAGAATCATCGTATCTTGACTCCCCATTGAGTGAATCAAGGACCCCAAAACTATTTGTTACTTCTATTAGTCGACCTAGATTCTGATCAGAAGCCTTAAATGGCTCATATTGAAAGCCATTTTTCTTAGGAGTAATCATTTAAAATCCTTCACTATCCACATAGACATTAACACGAGTTTTTTCCATTAGCTTAAATTAGAGAATTAGATATTTCTACCTACTTACCTTTGCTCATTCTTATCATTTTTTCATGCATGAAACATCAATCAGCCTTATATTGCACATAAATCTTTCTGATGTCTTTCACATCTATATATTCCTCGACCATAGGTGTTTGGTCATCTAATAGAATTAAGTCTGAACGGTTTACCTTTTCACTTTTCCCTTATTTAGCAACAATATATACAAATATACACAAATATATATAAATAATTATAAATATAATTAAATATATAAATAATTTTAAATAAAATAAATATATTTATTATAATTTTGATATTATTTAAATAAATATATAATTATTTATATTCACAATTATAAATATATATACATACATATATATTTGAATAATTATAAAATTATAATAAATATATTTAATATTTTTTAATTGTATAAATATATATAATTTTATAAATATTATAAAATATTCATAAAAATAATATATATATATAACTATAAATAAATATATATATAGTTATAATTATAAATTAATATATATTTATTTACATTTATAAAAATAAATTAAATATATATAAATATATATATATATTATGTACATAATTTCATAAATATATATAATAATATAAATAAATTATTAATGTTAGTTATTTTTTAGTGCTAAAAAAGAGTTGATAAATAAGAGGTTTATTAGTGTTTTTATTTTAGCACTGATAAAGCTTCTATTTATCTGTGCTTTTTGAAATGAATTTGTAAAAGGGTTATCCCATTGTTAATGAACCCTATCCATATTTCATCTTTCGCACACCTTTAAACTCTCTTGGAAACCAAATATTATCATGCCAGCACTCTCCCAAAACCCCACTACTAGAACACGACCTTTCTACTGCTCTCTCCAAACCACATTGTTACCACGTCATTGCTCTATCTGAACCCTATTCCTGCCGCTGCCATTTCTCTTACTGAACCCCACTACTAGTGCACCTCCACTATCATTGAACCCCACTACTTCCACACACCCCTCTCACCGAAATAGACTACCACTACTATCACTCTAACGGAACCCCACTACCGCCAAGATGTCATTCTCACTAAAAACTACTCTCTCTGCCACCAATTCTCCCATTCCAAATTTAATGTATGTGAAGAAGCACTTCACCACATCAAACACCTACACCACATCGCACCACTTATACACCACATTGCACCCATGGACCACATCATACCTCCAATTATTATCTATTTTCCTCATGAAAACCATACCATGAGGTAGTGAGTGTTGACAAAATTCCTTGCGTGACAGTTCTGGTGCAAGTGATGTTGTTGTATATTCACACAAGAGGTCGGCATGTGTCGATATATATATTTTTCTAGAGACAACAGATGAGCCTATGAGTTTTAGTCCCATGTGAAATCAATATTTATCTCCTTCAGAACAACCTAACACACACCCACACACAAATAATACCTAATATCAACAGAAATATATAATATTTATTAACATAAATTATTTTTTTATAAGTTTTTAAAATTTAATAAATAGAAATTTAAAAAAATTTATCAGTATAAATTTTCATATTTATACTTCTAGATATAATTTTTATACTTATATATACATCTATAAACTTTATATTATATCTTTTTGCACTTATATAATTTACATATAAAATTTTGTTATACATTTATACTTTTATAGTGTTATACTTTTTTAAATTCATATATTTTTATAAATGATATAGTATATCGTGTTATACAAATATAATTTAATAATTATTTTATATAAAATATTATACTTTTATAGTTTTATGAAATTTTAAATTTACATAATTTAATAAATTTTATACTATATATATGTATATATATAGTTTAAAAATAAATAATTATTAACTATCTGTACATTTATAGTTTTCTAGATTTTAAAATTATTATAAAATTAGAGTTTTATTCATTATAAATTATTATACTTTTATAAATTCATAAATTTTACTTTTATATATTATTATTTTATAATTTTAATTTTTTTTAAAAATATGTTCTTCTATAAATTATATATACTTTTATTACATATATGTACTTTTATATAGTTTTAAAAATTAATTTACATTTATAAACAATGTATATTTATTTAATATATATATTCTTTTATAAATTATATATAATTTTATACTTACCTCTATAAGTTTATATAATAAAATAAATATATATTCAATTTCAATTTATACTTTTATACGAGTATAATTTTTTCAATTTATCAATAGTTTAATACTTTTATACTTTAAAAATATTTCCTCTTTGAAAACTATTTTTTATGTTTGGGTTAATCTAACATATGACTGTATAACATTATTCCTTATTTATTTTCAAGTTAAATTAAATTTTTATGTAATATTAGTTTTCTTTCATGTATTACTTTCACCATAAAATATTAAATTATAAGAATAATTCCCATTAAATCAAATGACACTTTTCCCTCCATTTATATTTTATTTACTACAAAAAAAACAACTACATCATATATTTTTAAGATATAAATATATATTATATTTTATAATATTTATATTTTAATTTATTTCCTTTCAAATGAAATTTTTATAAAAATTTCATCAATAAAGGTTCATCTCAAAAAGAACCTATGAATCTAAAAATGGAATTTCATTTCACTTTCACATATTCTATATCTTATAATAAACATTTCAAAATATTACACTTATAACAATTAAAATATCAATTATTTTTTATTATTAAATGATAATGTTTCAAAAATTATTCTCATCATGATCTCAATTTTTTTTAAAATTTATTCATAACATTTTACTTTTATAAAAATGTTCAAAATGTATAATGAAAACTTTTTTAATAATTTAAATTCTATTTTCTCCTCCATATCTAAATAATATATATATAAATGAGTTTTTATTCCTAATTTATCCATATAAATTATATTTTAACTTAATTCTTCTATGAAATTGTGATTTTGGTATCAAAAGATCTCATTCATGATGCCATTGGAAAATGTCATGTGTCCCATTTTTTCTGTGGTTTGTTTTTATAAGGTGATATATAATTAATTTCAAATGGAACACATATGTATGGTTTATCATTATATGATTAGTGGGACCTGTATATCCTTCTAATACATTGAGTTAATTATAATATCTCATGATATTACCTTGTGAAACAAGTTGTGATGCTCAGTCTACAATGGGATAATAGTTTTAATGACTGATTGACTATGGGAATGGAGTTGTGATTTTCGATCCACTGTAGTAAATGAGTTATGGTGATCAATAATCTATGAGTCATAGGATTTGGTAAGTTATACACTATTTTATGATGGTATTACAAGATAAACATGACATATACTATGATTTACTATGATTATGTATGCACCATATTTTCTATACCACATTTTTAAGTTATGACACATGTTTATATAATTCTATAGGGATTATAATTATTGTCATATGCCTTTAAATCCCAATTCCATGTTATATTTATAATCTCTTCATGATATATTCATTTATTTAATGATTTATTGATATATATAATGATTCCATTTTAATTTCAATATGATATTTCTTCTTAGCACTTTTTTCTCATTTTATTTTGACCGGACCACTTTATGATCCATTTATATGTCCTCCCTTGATAAGAATTTGATATATCCCATTTTTCTAACATTTTAGAGGGAATCTTATACTAAATTATATTTTAAGGAATACTTTTCTATAGACAAATTTGTTATATGTTGAAGAAATATATTGTAATATGACATTTATGTATCTAATATCTAAAGACACTAAATAATTTGGTTCTGTGGTTGTCTTAATATAAATGGGAAGAAATGTTTAAATTAAAAAAATGATGTGAAATATATTCATGTTATATTCTGGTTTTATGATTTAGTATCAGAGTGTGGTATAATTAATTTTGTATTTTATGTAATGAAGTATAAGAGGACACATATTTAATCAACCTAGGAATGAACCGAATGTATTATTGGATAAAATAAATGTTTCAAAAAAGTTGAGAAATTATCAAGTGATTGTGCCTCAATCCATCAAAAAAGAAAACATCATTTTTTCAAATATTATTCACTATATTTTTAGTGCTTCCTACACCATTCAATTGAAGTGAAAATTAGTTTTTAAAAGTGAAATTTCTTTCATTTTATTTATAAATTTCATTCAATACTTTGGTTTGATCAAGTGGGATGATAAATCATTTTCCATTCATTCCATATTCTTTCAATAAATTCATGAGATGCATCTTCAATTAAACATAATTTATATATCTATTTTTTTTAATATTTATATTACAGAATAAAATAGGGTGGATATGAATAGAGAAAATATGGGTTCTAATTGTATGAAAAAATAATATAAAGATGAGGAAAAAGGATTCATCAATTTTGAAAAAGATCATGTATATAACCATTATCAAATCCGTTTTCCATGATTAAGTATTGTCATTCAAGACTTATTTATCTAGAGGAGTTGGAATAAATCTTGATCTATCATGGAATTGATCAAAATTTATAAATGATGGAATAAATATACCGAAAAAGAAAATGTTGCTAGCGATTGGGATAACACTACATTTTACGGCTCATTTGATACGATTACATGTAGGGAAAATGAAAAAGATTGTATTGAGGATGTGATTAAATGTGTGAATAGTTATGAAGATCATATTGAGGAAATGTAAATGGCAGTTGATGATGAACATCGTGATTAGCCAAAATTGATTAATACTTTAAATAGATATTAAAATATTCCATTTTATACAGGTTACACTAAATATACAACATTTTTAGACGTACAAAAGATATTTAATTTATAATATGGATACAGATGGAGTGATACTAGTTTTAATAAACACCACACAATATTGACTGATATACTCCTAAAAAATAATGATCTCCATAGACAAATAAATGACACTAAAAAAATTCTATGTTTGATGGTTATAGTCTCTAAAATAATAAATGTCTATCTATAAGACTGTATACTATTTCTCGAAGAAAAAAAATCACTTTATTAATTTCCAAAGTTTGGTGCTTCTCGATATATGAAAGATGAATCGGGTTCTACGAATATTTTATGGTACTTCCCAATCATTCCAAGGGTTAGTTGCAAGTATATAAGTGAGGAGACTACATGGAAAATGATGTGGTATGTAAATACACAAAATAAATATCGGAATATTTTTCACCCAAAATACTCTCCTCAGTGGAATAGAATTGATCATGAGTATCCTGAATTTGGAAATGAGCCCAGAAAACATTGTCATTCATTATCTACAGATTGAGTGAATTCTGTTGGTTTTTAAAGCAACACTCAAAGTATATGGCCGATTTTGTTGGTAAATTATAACTTTATATTGTGGTTATGTTTGAAATAAAAAATAAATTTTGATTTATATTCTTATATCATGAAGAAAATAACTAGGTAATGATATTGATTTATATTTGGATCCATTGATCGAAGATTTTCAATTATTGTGGGATTCAGGTATTACATTGTATGATTCTTATAGAAATAAAGACTTTAGATTGAGATCCATATTGTATGGGATGATAAAAAAATTTTCCACTTATGGAAATTTTTTAGGATATATCATTAAAGGAACTCAAGGATGTCCCATTTGAGAACAACATACATATTCAATTTTGTTGAAACATTCATATAATACTATGTTTCTAGGACATCAATGATTCTACCCTGATGACATAATTACTGATCTTAGATGATATCATTCTGTAAGAGTTTAGATGAATGTACATCACTATCTCCTCTAATAGGTTATCAATTATTTGAGAAATTAAAATACATGGACACTTATTTTGGTAAACCTTAAAAAAACATACAAAAATTGGTTTTAAAAAAGAAATGTATTTTTTGAATTACCATACTATAATTTTCTATACGTTAGACAATTTTTTGATGTTATATATAATACAAAAATGTATGTGATATTGTCATTGACACATTACTAAATAAACCTGTCAAATTAAATGACAGAATTAACGATATGTTTGATATTATTAACATGAGAATACAAGATGATTTGGCATCAGAGAAGGGTGAAAATGAAATTTTCTTCTTCCAATGGCTCACACTCCTTCTAGGAAGAAGATATATCCATTTTTCAACATTTTTGGATGATGTAAATATTTATAGGTGTATTCATTGAATTTCAGGAATATCATATCATTGAATAATTTGAAGTTAAAGGGTATGAAATTACATGATTGTCATGTTTTCAAAAAATATCTAATTTTTGTATCATTACAGTTCACTTTTCCCAAGAATTTATATTACACATTAAAAAATATATGTTTCTTTTCAAAATTATATACAAAAAATTTATATACATGGCTATATTTCCAATTATAGAAGAAGAAATTCCATTCATAATATGTGAATTGGAAAATTCCTTCCCACTAACATTCTTTAGTGTGTTGGTTAACATTATGGTTCACCTAGTGAGAGATATTAGACTATATGGTCCTATAAATTATAGATAGATTTAACCCATTCAATGATATATGATTTTTTTCAAAGGGTATATCAAAAATCAATGTTAGCTAGATGGTTGTATTGCATTGTGAAATATTGTTGATGAAGTCGTTGAATTTTCTATCGAATACATGTCTGGTGTGGAATGAATTGGTATACCAAAATCACGTCACATTAGGTGGATTGTGGGTGAAGGAATTTCTGGAAGATATGATGTCGCAATAAATATTAAATATCTAGACAATTCCCACCTCTATGTTTTTCATAACTATTTAGAGGTTCCCCTATATGTTGGAACCCAAAAAGAAATACCTAAGAATTTTAATCAATAATGGGATGAAATATCAATTTGAAATACATATAATAAAAAATTTATAGGATGGATTTGAAACAATATTTTTAGGATTCAGATAAAAATTTAGATTCAAATATAGAATGGCTTCAATGGCTAGAAATATGACAAAGTTTGTTTGTATTATCTTTCATTGGTCATGTAAATAGTGCTAATACATTTTATATAAATGATCATGATGAAGGATTTACCATAACAAATAGTAGAGTTACACTTGGGGATGAAGTGATGCATGTTTTTAGTAATAAGGGAAAATCCAATTAATGTGAATATGTCAAAAATTATCATCATCAACCAAATATGGGAGTTAGATTATAAAAAATTCCAATTGAAATTTTTTCAATCCAAGTGGTGTGGTAAACAGAGTGCTATTAAAATAGATTAATTTGGATTCATTAATGTGGATTTATGTAAGGAAGGATACACAGATGAACCTTTTATAATGGAATTAAAGTTAGTATATGTATTTTATGTTCCAAATCCTGAAAACTGAAAGTGTTAAATTATTCTACTATAGAACAAAACCACTTATGTTTTAGATAAAAAATGAACTGAGTATTACCCTTTCATTGGGAAGACAAAATAATTTCTAAGTGGTCCCAATATATATTGGGTTTAATATGTCATAAGAGACCACAATGAAGGGATTTATATATGAGATAGTGGGTTCAAATCCCTTCAACCTTTCAAAAAAGAGTTAAATAATTAGGTTGATTTTTTTAGTAATATACCCTGTGTTACCTCATGTTATTATTTGTTCTATGATTTATTTATGTAATCTAAATAAAATTTTAAACCACTTATACAGATAATGAATTTTTCATGTGCTGATGCTCCCAATATGGATGAACAACAGGTTTCTCAACCTGCCGCTACTCCCAATGCAGAGGAACAACTACCTTTTTCATATATGAATGCTACCAATATAGAGAAAAACATATGGATGATGTTGAATCCAAAGAAATTATAAATTAAAAAATTACTATGTAAAAAAAATAAGCACCATAGCATGCCGGTGTTAGAAAAATCAATATAGGTGAAAATAAAAGGCATAAAATTCGTGGATAAATGGAAAATTCACAACCAATCTATTAACCCCAACAAGGTAATTTTCAGTAGTCACATTAGGCCCATCACTTGGAAAAATGTTTTGATTGATGTATATCCATGTAACCATGTTGTTAAATTTCATAAAGAACTAATTTTGGAAGATATTACGGTAAAATTATGATATCATTTCCTAAGTTAACTAAAAAAATATAACAATTAATCATTGAATTACTCTTCATAATTACTTACAGAGTGCATTTATAATATATTAATCGCATATAAAATATGTAATAATTATTTATAGAAGGATTCACAGAGACATACAAAAAATTCTGATGAGATTTCATCTTAAGGACATTGAAGGGAAAATAAACCCACACCCATTGTTTATATATTCACACCTGATAAGTCAAGCGACATTGGATGTTTTTAGTGGTTGTTGTATGGGGATATATTTTTTTCGTATATTATTGATGGTAATACATTATTTGAAAATATTTGTATTCAATACTTTGATTAGTAATTTTTTATTTATGAAACAATAACTGAGTGATGAATGTAAGGAGTGGGAAAAAACCAACATACCCCTTTAGTAAAGAAAAGATTGGGGTATGCTTGACATGAAAAAAATTGGTACATATTATAAATATATCATAAAAATTTTATGTGACCTAAAACAACTACATAATTATGATCCTCTATTTATATGGAAATTGATAAATCCAAATCCAAAACCACTTTTATTACACATCATGTTCTATGGAAAGAGGAACATGTAAATAATAATGGGATAATAATAGATGAAATCACAGAAATAGTGCGGGAAACATGTGTAAGTATGAAATAATAAAAATTTGTTTCTCTTTAAATCACCATTACATAACAATGATTACTTATTTGCCTATATTTTATATTCAAATTAGACTCAAGAGTCATTAAAACTTACACCATATTAACACTTACTATATGTAGACTTGAAGAGGCTAGAACAATATAGCCACATCATAGGTGTGGGTTTTGGTGTGGCACCCCAAACATATTTTGAGAAAAAATGAGGATAAAGAAAAAGAAAGGGAAGATATAAAATAAAGAGTAGCTGACCTTGATGAATATTTTCATTATCAGTTTGAGTTGTAGGGAAATGTTATGGAGGGAAGTAAGGAGAATAAAAAACTCAAAAAAGACCATTGAGTGAAGATCCACCCCCAGTCCCACCATCATTAAGGCTTCCCATTCCCCTCAATGATATTTCTTAAATGTGGTAATTATTATTATAATAACTGTTTCTGTGAAATGTGAATCATAATAAACCTAATATCTTTCTTGTAAGGATATTGTAATTTGTAAAAATGATTGTGATTTAGATCTATCAACATCCATTCATCACATTGCTGCAAGGGATACCCTATTCAATATCCAAGAAGACAATGTAAATGAAAGGCCAATTGCAACTGTTCTTGTGAGAATAAGGATTATTATATCTCATGATACAAGCACCGAGTTACATGTTCCACTTGATGACACTAATATTCATATGGTTGTCCGATCTGTTGGAACATTCCTAGCATAACCATAAAATCTTGTAATAAAACACGTCAACAATAATGTATTTCTTTTAAATTTATTTTTCATGATAAAAATTTAAAAAATTAATTAAAAATGATGTATATGATGAATTTTATTTCAAACTATTAAAGGGAAGGGATGGAGTGATAGGTCAAATAAAAACCATATAAAGGATCAACTAACTGATCGAAAATATCATCAGAAAGAACCTTTACCATCCCGTTCAATATCTATATTTACTAACATTGACGGTTCATGCAGATACACATTTACAAATTTTTAATAATCACATATTTTATTTTGAAGAAACAATTGATGGAGTTCTCATTACAGAATAATTTCCTCTTGATAATGTAAATGAAATACTCAAGTATGAATGTCTAGTATTCTCGGTTTTAAATTTAAAAAATGAGGTCTGTTTTCATAATTATTTTTCAAATAGATGATATAAATTGTTAATTAGGACTAAATACATTGAATATTTTTTATAATAATATATATGAATACCAATTTATGGGATTATCCAATGAAAATAAATTTGGAATCATTTTTCCTCACAACACTTTTTGAGAAAAAAAAGAAATAGGATAAAAAATGGATGAAATAGTGTCAATAATTTCCAAATAATTTGAAAAAACCCTATAGATGGAAGAGTATTTGTAATATAAACTTTGTAATGGTAAAACACTAAAATTTAATCATATCAAATATATTTTAATTTTTTTAGTTACATATTATTTTTTGGTATTTTTAAGAAACATGATATGCTCATTTTAGTCAATTTGTATACTACAATGGTTTATTTCATAGATTCACTGCAATGATACCCAACAAACTAACCACACATGATGAATTTTTTCAATTCATAATTCCCTAAATCCTATATTTTAGAAAAAAAATTAAATTTATATATTTTATATTATGCCTCAATGAGAATACTATTATGATAGGTTGGTGAATATATATCTAGAAAATCAGGGCATGAGGGAAATACATGCGCATAAGGAGCCTACCAATTTATACATGTGGACATGTATCAGGGTATATACAATGATATTTCACTATAAAAACACATATGAAAACATATTACATATTTTTCTCAATTATTCTACATTTTTTGAAATAATCAAATAGAAAATTATGTGGTTATTATGTTTGTAAACTAATGAGAGTGATCATATTCCATCAATAAACTAGAATTCAAGAATATGTATTTTCAAAGATAATTACTATTTCATTTAAAATATTTATTATTACTTTTTGTATTTATATATTTATAGTACTACTATGACTATAAAAATTATTGTATTTACAAGACAATATAGATTTTCTTAGAAATGAATAAGAAGCATACATGATGTAACGACTTGACTTTTCACTGAGGAACAAATAACTGGTCTTCCATTTTTAATCCTTACTTCAATCATGGTAAAGGTATAATATGGTCTAGAAAAATCTCGAGGAGTATTCAGGTATAGTTCTGAGCTCAGAGGTCTAGAAAAGAGGGATGCTAGATGGGATTCATGGTCACTGTAAACCGTGTGACTCAGGACACATAGTCTGGGTAAACTGTGTGGTTGTAGACAGGGGCACCTGGAAGTCTGCACAGTTTGTCTTCAACTGTGCAGACTAAGTGCATGGAGATGCAACATAATGTAGATGGTGGATAAATCCATACATCATGGTATGTGTACATTTTGTCAAACCGTACTCATAGACTGGGCATTTATAGTCTTGGAAAAAATGACCATTTACCCCTCTCATGTACTTATGTTCTATTTTTCCTTTTCTTCCACCTCTAGTGGAAAAAACCTCCCTTTCCTCCTCCTTCATCTCTCAAACCCTCCATGTCTTGGATCTTTGATCACTCCTCCAAATGTGGTCCGATCTCCAATCTTCCAAAATCATTGGATCCACACCAATAAGGCTCTCTAGTCACTCAAATTTTGTATCTATTCTTCCTTCCATCTATTTCACTATGTGGATTTAGGTTCATATTAACTATTTTTAGGGCATTGGACTAAATCTCATATCACTTCCAAAATTCATTGAATTAGAGGTTGATATCAAGAGAGGCATCGTCTAACACCCTAAGGTAGGTGGTCACATAGTTTTCTATTTGAGTTTTCACTATTTCATATATATTCTCATTGTTCCATAAGCCGACCTTTTCTGATATTCATAATTATGTTTTTTCCTTTATGTATAAGTGTCCCTAGAGACTTGATATAGGTGAATTGAGTTTGGGTTAGGGATTTAGAGACCGCCCTTTCTCTATATCGACACCCTTTGGTGTGCCACTTTGAAAATGATCATTTTGGCCAAATAGACCAAAATGATTGGGACCCTAATTAACTCCCATCATGAGTTTAAATTTAATTGACCATTATACCACATGTTTTTGATGTATAAAAAGGTCCCTAAGTGGTTTTTATCCCCCTTTTAATTGGAATTGAACAAATCAGATTGTGATTATTTTACTTTAACACTTTGGCATTGAAACCTTTCCTTGAAATGAATTTTACATGTTTGAAAAATTGGATGGTTGTATTTTTAGGTTCATAAGGATTATATAGAATATACTTTCTAAATGAAGTGGGTTAAACGTAATGGATCAAATGGATGAAATTTCCATTACCTTTTTGTGATTTATTACAGGCATAACATGAAATTCTATGTTTGATTAAATGGAAATGATATAAGATGATTTTACATAGGTTAGGTGATATGAATTGTTATGCCACTACTATGATATTGAGATTATTTTGTGTATATGGATGGGTATCATTATTACCCCATGAAAGCTTATTATATGTCTATGGGTGGTAGGCATTCTTGCCCCATGCCAGTTGAAATCTCTATAGAAATGTATGAATGAGAGGAATTCTTACCTTGTTCCAAATGTAATATATATGGATGGGAAGAATTCATAACCTTTGAAAGATTATTTAATACATATGGGATGGATGAATTATTACCCCATGCCATCTATGGAATATATTTATGGATGAGAGGTATGCTACATTCTAGTTATAATCTATATATAAATATATACATATGGTGACCTGTACAGACTTACCAGCTTTGAGATGAAATAGTTATAGCCTCCAGGTGTCCTTTAAGAACCTGAGGGGGATGTTATTTATTTATTCCACATTAATTTATTGCCTTGAACACTATTTACTTATAAGAACCTACTCAGATTACATGTAGACACCATTGGTGGGGGCCTACTGAGATTTTTATCTCACACCCTACTCGGGCCGCCTTCGACACTCGAGAAGACTATTTTTCTACAGGTATGGATAGATGCAAACACCAATCTTTTGAATGTTTATTCTTATTTCATAGATGAAGCTTAAGAGTAAATGTTTAGGATTAGGCTCAAGATGTTAAGGAGTAGCTTTTGGATTTTGTTCTATTTTGTACTTTTGTATTAGAATGAATGTTTACTTCTCCTCTCTTTCTCTTTTATACTAGAAAGACATGAATTCATGTTTTTATCAGAAAAATCGCATGAGGATTTAGATATATTATCGAGTTATTGAGTCTTCTAATGTATATATTTATGCCTCCTCTAGTTTTTGAATCCATTTATTGTATCTTTAGGATTACATAGGCTTATACAAATGTTCATTTCTATTATGTTCATTGTGTATTATGACATGGGGGTATAGTCTCCCCACTATTTTACCTTAACACCCCCGCTGCAAGTTTAAAACCCTTGGCTTATGATGAGATGTTCCAGGTGTCAAGTGGAAAACCGGGATTAGGGAATGAGTTATGTGGTAGTTGGGTTTGGGATGTCACAATTTGGTATTAGAAGGGGTTTCCTTCTATTTTTTCTATTTAGAGACAATATATTTGGATAAGCTGATTTAAATGATTTTAATGTTCTAATGGGAACAATTTCAATGTTAAATGACTTTTAACTTGAGAACAACCATCTTGCACATGCCTACCATAGAAAATTGACACAAACCCATCCTCAGTAGTGGGGTTTGGGTACTTCTCCATTCTTATGGCCTCTTATGGTATGTTCCAACGTCTTGTCTAGGGTTATCAAGCAAGTAGATAGATGTGTTCATTTTCATAAGAAGGATTTATTACATGTCTTAGTTTCTTTAATTAAATAATCAAAATTTATTCGATATACTTTGAGACATTCATTTGGAATTATAGAGTTTTTCGGCCATAAAATACTCAAGATGCACACTGTGAGGGAAAGGATGATCATGTTCCTGAGGTGGCATGCCTTGAGCTGCCAGTTTCTCATCTAGTCGAGCCACCTATGGCTCCTACTCCAATACCTTATATGGGAGTTGATGCCCGGTTTAGAGAGGGATTTTGGCATACGATGTATAATATGCAAGGGGGAGTGACACCTTTCTTGAGTATGGAAGAGTGGGCCCATGAGTTTCAATAGAAAAATGAAACCATTTTCTCAATGGTTGGAGGACCACATTCTACAGAGTCATGGATTGAGGTGATCCTTTCTATCATAGAGCACCTAGAGATTCCTCTGGAGTGGATGGTCATGCTAGATACTTACATGTTGCATGATTTATCCAGGATGTTATAGTATGTCATCACCCAAGTAGGCCAGCATAGAGAGATGGTTGAGGATGACATCCAGACTATCTTCTTGGACTACTTCTTTTGCCAAACATTGAGGCATGATAGAGCTTGAGAGTTTATGAACCAGGAGTAGGGGACCATGTCTGTTATGGATTACTCATACCTTTTCACTGAGCTATAATTTTTTTCTCCTTATCTATCTTATGATGATGTAATGGTGGCTTGGAGATTTAAGGTTGGATGTGTTATGCCATCCGGTCGAAAGTAAATTTTTTCAGGATGCATCTATTTATGAAATCTTGAACCTGGCCTTAATTACAGAGTGATATTTGAGGGATTATAATAGTGCAATACAAGGTATTCCAGAACCTAAGGATTCCAATGGTTCTTATTCTGGATAGAAATAGTGCTTCAAATAATCTCATGGAGGTATAAATGGTTATTCTTCTTTTACAGGTAGTTCTCCTATAATTCAACTATGAAGAGCACAAAGTCACTTCAAGAGGTAGTGTCAGTATAATCCAATTATGTGTAGAGGTTGTGGTAGGATGGCTCATCTTCATTTTTTCTACAGAACCTTCCCTCCAGCACCTATCCAGCAAAGATCTTATCCGACTCCTCGATAAGGAGTAGGGTTGGCAGGATCAAGATAGTCAGACAGTAGGAATAACACCGGTTGAGTAGGACAAAGTTGAGGTTGAGGTAGAGGAATCCAAACTTATGATTCTCAATGGAAAAAAAGCAGGCATGTTAAGGGGAGTTAATCAGTGACATAGGACTATGGTACTTGCCAATTACATGAAATCTAGACTACACCTCAGGAGAAGAGCACCGAACCATCGATTTTATGAGGTAATCTTCTTGTAGCCCGTACTTTAGGGTCTTCTTTTTTGATATAGTAATGTCTCACTCATTCATATATGAGGAAATCACTGATTGTATTGGCCTTGACATTGAGTATTTTTTTGGTTTTATGACTCTAGATACATCCTTAGGTAGTCATTCTAAGGGAATTCGCCACTGTCATAATTTTCCCCATGAGGTGGGAGGCTACCAATAGGTGTGGAACTTGTATTTTCTTGCATTATGGGTTTCTATGTGATCATTGGGATGGACTGGATAGTTCCCCACAAAGCCTGTATTGACTGATATCATTAGAGGGTGACATCTACATCACCAGATGGAATTAACCATGTGCAAAATGGTGATTTGGATGTTAGTGAAACATAATTAGGACCCGAGTAGTAGAGGCTAGGTTGTGTGACAACATAGGATGGTAGTCTTTACCTTGATGATTAGGGGTTACAACTGGTAATTTTCCCTCCTATAGTGGAGTGTTTCAGTGACATCTTTCTAGATGATTTCTATAGTCTACCTTCAGTGAGATAGGTAGATATTACCATTGAGCTCTTGCCAGGAGCAACACCAGTGACCATTCCCCCTTATAATTTGGCACCTAAGGAGGTCCTGAAAGTCAAGAAAAAACAAGAGGATCTAGAGGAGAAAAGATTTTTATTCCCAATCACTTCACCTTGGGGTTTACCTTTCCTCTTTTTCTAGAAAGCAGATGATACCCTTAGGCTTTTTTAAAATTATCATTAGTTGAATCAGCTGACTATCCCGAACCCGTATCCTTTGCCAAGAATAGATGAACTCTTTGATCAGCTTTATGGAATTAATGTGTTTTTAAAAATAGATCAAAATAATTTCTATCATCACATGTGTGTTAGGAATTCAGACATACCTCACAGAACTTCCAAGAGTAGGTATGGTCTCTATGAGTACCCGGTTATGCCATTCGGACTCACGAACACACCTTCTGTCATCATGTTGCTTATGAATGTGTTTTTCCACCCATTTCAATATTAATTATTGTTTTTTGTGGATTATATCTTCTAGTATTGAAACTCCAAACACAACCATTCCATATCTATTGATATCATCATAAACACACTGGGAAAGAATTATATATATACACCTATCGGTAAATGCCACTTATGGAATTTAATGTCTACTTCCAGGGTTATATCATATCAGATTCATGTATTTTTGTTGACCCAAAGATGTGGAGGGCTATAGTTTCTTAAGATCATCACAAAAATGTATATGATATTTATGGTTTCTTGGGGCCTACCAGATGTTACATATGCCTCTTTCAAGATTTCTCATGCCTTGTAGTGCCACTTCTGGGAATTAAAAAGAAGGGTTTGAAATTCAAACCATCATAATCATGTGAAGAATCCTTTCAGTAATTGATGGGAAGATGTAATTCAGCACCGATACTGATTCTTACAGATCCAAGTAGGGCTTATAAAGTTTACTACGACACCTTAGGTGATGAGCGTGGATCTGTTCTATTGTTGGAAGAGCGAGTTGTTGAATGTTGTTATCATAATTTGATGTCTAAAAAGGGTAATTACCAAACACATGATCTTGAGCTCTCCATTATTGTTCATCCCTCATGATTTTGGAGAGACTATTTGTTAAGGGAGAATTTTGTGGTTTTCAAAACACAGAAATGACTCAAATACATCTTCACTTAGAGGGATCAGAATCATAGACATCGTTGGTGGGTCGAGTACTTGAAGTATTTTAATTTTGAGCTTTCTTACACTCCAGGGAAAGAGAATTCAGTAGCTAATGATGTAATCCAGAAGACTCAAACTCATGCAATTAAAGAATCTAGTGATAAATGGATGCTTATGGCCCTATTTTTGGATATAGATGTCGAGGTTTAATAGGATTGTGGTCAGACTATTATCCTAGCCTTAGTGGAACATAAAATCTTCTGGAATGAGTATGGTTGAGAGAGATATCTGATCCAAAAGGCCTTGTGCTACATGAAATCATTTCATATGACGATACCTGTTCTAGTTGGGTGGTCTATGGGGATAATACACATTTGTTCCATGGGCATGTATGGGTCCCAAAAGACATTATAGAGGAACTGAGGAGGGATTTCCACACCTCAACATTGGATGCTTAACCAAATTTCATGAAAATTTATCAGGATCTATGATGTCAATATTGGTAACTTAGTATGAAACTTGAGATAGCTGGTTTCATCATGTGATCTTCCACCTATTTTCAGGTGAACGAAGAACATCAGTTCCCAGTAGGGATCCTTCAGTCATTTTCCATTCCTCTGTAGAAATGGGATGATGTATTTATGGATTCATGACTAGTTTACCAAGATCACCTTGGGGAAATGATGTAGTGTGGGTTGTCTTTGTTTGTCTAACAAAGGTATCACAATTCTTACATGTGAGAGAGACTTTCTCAATAGTTGATCTGGGGATATTTTATATCAAATAGGTCTTATTAATTAATAGGTCACCTCATTCTATTCTTTTCGATAGATATTATCATTTTATGTCACAGTTCTAGAAGGGGTTATAAAAGGTCTTGGGTATGGATATACTTTTAAATATGACCTATCTCCCACAGTTTGATGGACATACAAAGTGTACAATACATGTGCTAGAGGATGTGTTTCACGCGTGCGTTCTCCACATTGGGGGTTCCTGGGAGAAACACATTCCCTTAATAGAGTCCTCTTATAACAACAGTTTCCCGGGTAACATTGAGATGGATCCCTATAAAGCCTTGTTTGGCAAGCCATGACCCTAACCTCTATGCTAGAAAGACTTAGGGGAGGTAGCTGTTCTTGGGCCTCATCTTGTTAAAGGAAACTATCGAGTATGTCTTGATATTTAGGAAGTGAATATTGAAATGCCAATATAGACAACAGTCTTATGAAAACATAAATTGGTGTCCTCTTGAGTTTGAGGTTGGATATCGAGTTTCCTTGAATATCTCACCCAGGTTGGGGAATATACATATTCAGAAGTAGGTTAAGATATCCCCATGATTCATTGGACCCTTTTAGTTTGTGAATCAGATCATATCAATGGATTACCATTTGACACTTCCCCATATATACCATTATTTTCATGATTTCTTTCATGTTTCTCAACTTCACTAATATTATCTAGGTCAAACTCATGTCCTTCATATTGATGAGGTTAATATAGATATGGATGCTTCCTTTGAGTAGTACCCATTTCATATTGCAGATCGGGGTGTAAAGAAACTCCAAGGAAAGTCCATTCCTTTGGTACATGTGTTACGACAGCACGATCGTGTACAAGATGAGACCTTAGAGAGAGAAGCCGATACATGATCTCAATGTCCGAAACTCTTTGCTAGCGGTACCTCTTTACCCTTAGAGGGACAAATCTGGGATGAGTTGTTATAATAAGGGGTGGTTGTAAAAAAACCGACTTTTGAACAAGGTATAGAACATTAGGTTTCTATTTTGAATATTTACTTTAATCATGGTAAAGGTATATTATGTCCTAGAGAAGGCCCAAGAAGTGTTTAGGGCTAGTTCAGAGCCTGAAGGTCTGTAAAACTGGGATGTAGGCTAGGCCACATGGTTAGTGTAAATTTTGTGATCTAAGCTACACATTTTTGGTAAACTGTGTAGTTGTAGTTAAGGGCACCTTCAAGTCTGCATAGATATTCTAAACATATGTGGACCAGGAACACGACCATGAAAACTGATATAGATGGTTGAAGGATCCATCTAGCATGTTTTGGGCATAGATTTTCAAACCATGTGCATAAACTGTGTGCTCCCAGTTTTGGGGTAAAATGACCATTTTCCCCTCTCCCCAACTTAAGTTCTATTTTTTCCATTTCTTCCACCTATAGTAGAAAAAACCTTGCTTTTCTCCTCATTGAGATCTCAATCCCTCCATGGATTGTATCATTGATAACTCCTCCATCTATGGTCATATCATCAATCCTCCAGAAGTATTGGATCTGCATTGGCAAGGTTCCCTTGTCTCACCACTGCCATATCTTTTCTTTCTGCAATCAATTGAGTTATTTGGATTTAGTCTCATATTACTAATTTTCAAGGAATTGGAATTAAGATCATATCTCTTCAAACCTAGACTAAATATAAGGTTGATATCGATTGAGGTATTGTCTATAGTGCTAAGGTAGGTGGTCACATAATTTTCTATTTTAGTTTTTTCCATTTCTTATTTATTCTCAGTGTACCATAATCCGACCATTGTTGAGCTTCATAATTATGTTGGTTTCTTCACACCTAAATGAACCTAATGCCTTAATATATGTGAATTGGGTTTGGGGTAGGGATTTAAATACCACCCTTACTCTATATGGACACCCTTATGTGTGCTACTTTGAAAATGGTAATTATAGATAAATGTTCCAAAATGCATGGGACCCAAATTAACACTAGGTCGAGATTAAATTGAATTGACCATTTTACCATGTATATTTTATGCATACCAAGGTGCCTCAATGGTGTTTATCCCCTTATGAATTAAATCATTGTGTGATTATTTTACTCTAACACATTGGACTTGGCACCTTTCCCTGAAATGAATTTTCCATGTTAGGAAAATTCGATGGTTGGAATTGTAAGTTGGTTAGGATGAGATGGATTAGAACTTCTAAATGAATTGTGTTAAATGGAATGGCTCCATGGGATGACATTTACTTTACATTATTGTGATTTATTAAAGTAATAACATTAAATTCTTTATTTGATTAAATGGAAATGAAATAATACGGATACGCCTTATGTTATGTGATATGAATGGTTGTTCCACATATATTCTATTGATCGTGTGATGTGTATATGGATTTGGGGAATTATTACCCAATTAAATATTATTATATGTGTATGGGTGGGAGGCTTGTTTACCCCACGCAAGATGAAATATCTATATAAATGTATTTATATGAGTCATTCTTACCCCGTTCAAAATGTAATACATATGGATGAGAGGAATTATTTCCCAATGCTAGTTTATTTAATATGTATGGTTGGGAGGAATTATTACCCCACACTAGATATGGTATATATATTTGGATGAGAGGAATTCTTAGCTCATGAAATTTATAATATATATATATATATATATATATATATAGTGACTTGTAGAGACTTACCTGCTTTGAGCTGAAGTAGGTAGACCTTTTAGGTGTTCCTTAGGAACTTGAGTGGGAAGTTATTTATTATTATGCATTTTCATAATTTCATTTCACATTGTTTACTTATGAGGACCTAATCTAATTACATGTAGACACCATTTTTGGTGGCCTACTAAGATGTTTATCTCACACCCTTCTCGGGCCATCTTCAGAACCCTAGAAGACTATTTTCTTATATTTATGGATAGGGTCAAACAACACTCTATTGGGTGTTGATTATTATTTTTTAGATGGAGCTTAGGAGAAGAGGATTCGGCTTAGTCTCGAGATTACACGGAGAATATTTTGGAATTTTTTCTCTTTTTTACTTTTATATTAGCATGCATGTTTCCTACTCTTGTTTTTTTCTTTTGTACTAGCATTCCATGAATTCATGTTTGTATAAAACACTTATTATGAGGCATTCAATATATAATTCAGTTATTCAGTCTTAGACTGTATCTATTTATGCTTCCACTATTTATTGTATCAGTTTATTGTATATTTATCATTTCTTATGCTTATACTACTCTTCATTACTATTAGATCCATTGTGTACTTTGACATGGTGGTACAGTATCCCCTCCATTTTTGCTTCACACCCCCACTTCTAGTTGGTATCCCCTGACTTATGGGGAGACATGCCAGCGGTCATGTGGCCGACTAGGAACCGAGAATGGGTTAAGTGGAATCTTGGTCCGAGGCGTCACACCTGATGGAAGAATGTACACATATAACATGAATATTTGACTTCATACTTCTTATTTAGTTGATTTAATCCCCATTTTTTCTCATTTTTTTATTAATTACCTATACAAGTTTATCTGATACATATTTCTTTAATTTTCATATAGACCATAAAGAAATGACCTTATGTCAGATTAGACTTCAATGCTGAAACTGAAATAATGAGAATAAGGAAAAGGTTCAAGAATGTTTTAACCATCACGAAAAGGATAATTCTGACTACTTTAAAAAAAATTAACAACGTTTAATGAAAAGGTTAATGTTTTTTTTAATGTACTATGTTTCGCCACATAATATTAGCTGTTCTCTACTACATTAATATAATATAAATTAAATATTAAACTACTCAAGTTGATAATGAATTATTTACATAATGATGTTAGAAATCCCATGGAAGAAATAAATATAACAAAGAAAACCCTTTAAGAATATGTAAAGGTAATGTTACGATATAATTTATCTATTTTATCAAAAATTTATATAATGAAATGTTGATTTAATTATTATTATTAATAAAATATATTTTTTTTGAAAATTTTCTTCAATATTTCCTGACTTTCTGCATGAAAACATCAACATACTTTTTCTCCCATAGTTCCTTTTCACCCATACAATGTTGAATATTACCACTTTCCTTTAAGTTCACTCTGATTCCTTTACCAGAAGAGAAATTGTGCTTCCTCTTATCAATCATAGATGGAATCTTGATGTTTTCATAGTAAAATAATTATCCATAGATGTAATGGATTTTTTGTTATTTATGTTTAATTTATTTATTTATAGTGTTACAGATATAAGAATTTTTTTCTTATATAGTCAGATTCACTCTTTCAAGTTTGGGTGGGTTTTTATCATGGTAGATAGAACTTCAAGGCTGTAAAAGAGATAAAAAAATAATTAAATGGGTCATGAAAGTTCAAAACCATCCTGGAAAGTTTAATTAATACTACTTATTTAAATATTTATTTGATCATTTTATCCACTATTTATACATTAATTCCATTATCACTTTTATCTAAAACTTTTTCACACATATTATGAAAAGTCATATTTTTCTTTAAAATATCTACAACAGGCCAAAAATAATATAACATGTTCTATTCTACCAATGTTATCATTCTTAACATTTCCTTTCATTGTCAAACTAAAAAAACTATATATAGAGTTGATGTTTATTAGCCAAAAAACCATTCTTGTTGTTGAAAACTATAAGAGTATAGGAAAGTCTTTCAGATAATAACATTGACTCAGAATACAATGTTAGTAGTTCAACAAAGAAAAGAAATGGGATAGTGTGAACAATATGAGTCCTGGTATGCCTTTTTATTTAATATTGAAATTAATTTTAGTAAAATTGAAAATTTACATAGTCAAAACAAAGAAAATTCATTAGGACTATTTTAATAATTTAGGGAGTGATCCATACGTAATTTTCATTGTTGATGAATCAACCACATCAAAATCTGATTCACGGTGTCACCGATATGACTCCATGTGTGTCTTTTTATTTAAAATTGGCATTAATTTTATTAAAAATAAAAATTTACATACTCAAAAACAAGAATATGCATTTGTTTTTTTAATAATTTAGGAAAAATATCCCTAAGTAATTTATGAAATGTTGGAATACATTTTACCTTAATTAAACACATGGTGTGACCGGTATAATTCCAAGTTTTCTATTAATTTAAAATTGACATAAATTTTAGTAAAAAGAAAATGGGACATACTGGAGACTAAGAAAATGAATTTGAATTATTTTTAATCTTTTAGAAAAGGATTATTAAGTCATTTATAATTTGAAGAAATAAAAACCACCTTAATATGATGCATGGTGTGACCTATGTGAATCAAAGTGTTAAAGTTTATTTAAAATTGAAATTAATTTTAGTAAAAACAAAAAGTGACATACTTAAAACTAATAATTTTTTTTATCATTTTGATACTTATAAAAAATGATCCAGAATTAAATTTTGACATTTAGAATCAAAAACACCTAAATTTAATGCACAGTGTGATTAGTATGACTCAAACTATGTATTTATATTTCAATATGATATTAATTTTTATAAAAAGAACATGTGAAAAACTGATAACAAATGTTATTTTTGATGAGTAAGAAGTATTCTAAAATTAAACCAATACATGATGTGACTGATATGATTCAAAGTGCATGGTTCTAGTTTTAAATGACATTTTAATAAAAAATGGTGACATTCTCAAAACAAAGAAAACACAATAATGATGTGTCTATTTATTTAAAAGTGAAATTAGTTTTAGTAAAACAAACAAGTGACATACTGAACATTGAGAAAAAACATTCATATTGTTTTGATACTTTCATAAAATGATCCACAAGTCATTTATGATGTGTAGGAATAAAACTAACCTCAATATGATTAACAATGTGACTGTTATAACTCCAAGTGTGTTTTTTTATTTAAATTCAACATTACATTTTGTTAAAAGATCAAGAGACATACTAAAAAGTGATAAAATGTATTCATATTATTTTTATAATTTAGGATATGGATCCTTAAAAAAATTATGATGTGTATAAATCAACTAAATATCAATATGATTACTGGTGTGACCGATATGACTCCTAGTGTGTCTTATTATTAAAAACTGACATTATTTATAGTAAACTTTTTATGTGAAATAAGGAAATCCAAAAAAATCTGGATTATTTTTATAATTTAGAAAAATGAACCATGATTAATTTTTGAAATTTAGGCATCAACCACACCTCAATTAGGTGCACTATGAGATCAGTATGACTCAAAGTGTCCATTATGAACTTAAAATTGTCATTATAGTTCAAATTGTGGGTCAATCACTAAAACCCATGCACACACACTCCACATGTCTTTATATTTTAGGAAAATTATTCATAAGTCATTTTTAAATATAAGATGTAGTCTCACATCAAAATGAAAAACGATGTATCTTTTATGACTGAAAATCAAAATTACCAATTTGAAATGAATTTTTTTTTTAAAATCTCATGTGACATAATGAAAATAAATAAAATACATTTAGATTGTTTTGATACTTAAGGAAAATGATCTATTGGTAATTTTTTATGATTAAGAATTGGTCGAACATTAATCTGATTCATGGTGTGACCGAGATAACTCCAAGTGTGCCTTTATTTAAAATTAACATTAATTTTTGTAAAATGAACAAGTGACCCACTCAAAACAAAGAAAACATAGATTTATTGTTTTGATACTTTAGGAAAATTATCCATAACTAATTTTGGAATGTAAGAATCAGCAACACCTCAACACGATTCACAATGTTACTAGTATAACTCAAACCATGTCTTTTTACTTAAAATTGAAATTTTATTAATGTATTCTTTTATATTAATGTTTAATTTATTTATTTAACGTTTTTCTTAAATAATATTTGTTTTCATATATAGGGGGACAATTTTTATCAGTTTGAGGTGGTTTTTTCGACAACAGATACCATGGGATGAATTTTTTGAGGGGGGATCATGGGTGCCAAAGATGATGAAACACTAATGTTTTTAAATTTTTAAGGATAGTAATTGTAAATATAGATATAAATAACATTATTTGAAATTTATATAAAAGTTTATTTGTATTCATGATGTAAAATATATTTATATTAAATTATATATTATTCCTACATGTTACATATTTTTTAAGGAGTGTACAATTATATAAATAGTACATTGCAGTAGGTTGGGATTTTATCAGCACTATATATAGAACTAGTTAAGCCTCCCATTTATTAGCACCATTGGAATCACTGATAAATGAGTACTTTATCATTTCTAATGAAATCACGGGTAATGGAGATCCTTTATCAAAACTAAAATAACACTAATAAATGGTGTCCTTTATCATCATTTTGATTAACACTGATAAAGGGGACCCCCCTTTAACCTTGGTGAGGAGAATAATGGTTTTTAGCACTATTAAAGGCCTTTTGTGCGGTGTTAAAGGGAATATATATAGTAGTGTCAGCTACACGGATCTAATAAGGATTTGTCTATGTGACTCATTCAACTATTTGGATCATTCAAAAATGTGAAATACCGTATTTATCTTTATAGTAGAATTCCTCTTTGTGAATTTGTTTAGGAGGCTGAAATGACCATGTGATTCAACTACGTAGTAGAAAAGACTACATGAATTGTCAATGTGAACTCCCACTTCTCAAATTATGATATGTGAATTTGAAAAATCCATGAAATCACACAAAATTTATCAGAACCAATCCAGTCAATCTCCAATCATTCTAAAAACATACATGCTAACAGTAAAAAATGTTATTATATTATATATAAATCCATACAAACCAAATCAATCACTTTCAAAACTCATGAGAACCACAAAAATTTTGTAAATAAATATAACAACCCAAAGTCACAAAAAAACTAAGGATATTCAATCTTTCTCAAACCATTTCAAAATTCCATGAGTTCCTTCATGGTTTTCACTATTTATTATATATTATTTATTATTTAAAAAAAATAAAAATAAAAAATAAAAAATATAAAATCAAATAAAATTTATTAATTAGTAATTATTTTTTACAATTCAATATTGGTTATTAATTAGTAATTCATAATAAAAAATAGTTGAGAATTGGGGTCAGAGACCCACACCCATTAAATTAATACTGTAATAGAAGATGATAAAATTTTGAGTGAATAGTGTTGGTATAAATTTCCCTAGCCACATTAGACTTGTGAAAATGCATAAATAAATCCATGAGAGAAAAAGATAAGTATGATACTTCTTCTTTGACCACATTCTTGGATAGAATGTTCACCACTAAGTAACCTTCCCTCTATATAATAGTTATAAAAACTTGAATCCCCCATAGTGACTTTAGGAACTTGATCTAGGATGGATGAAATCTCCAAGTAACTACAAGAACATATAGTTGAAAGGCTTAAATATCCATCACTGATTCAAATTCAATCCATAAATTATTCTAGGTAAAGTGTTTGGACTATTTAATTTCATGAGTAAATGCAGGAAAATACACTTTATATGAAATGTAGTTTTGGATAAATTGGGATAAATACCCATTGATAATGTCTCAAAAAGTTGTAAAGATACCAACACTTCATGTTGGTCTAGGATCACCCTTGTATGCCCATTATATATTAACATTGATCGAGACAGGCCATGGTTGGATCCATTTCACATAATAATATTTCACTAATATCTTTTTTAACCTACTCACCCAAATAGTTTTGGTGATTACTAGGTTTGTAATAGAGTTATGTATAGATCCAACTTGAAAATTGTTAACAATATACATGCAATATAGAATTCTTACAAAAATTATATTGATAGTTGTCTTCTTACCTATGTATATAAGCTGATTTCAAGCAACCATGATTTAGTAAAATAATGTAGAAGTGGAATCCATATAAAAATTTAATGTTTAGATACTTATATTCATTTATAAGAATGACTCATGAGTTAGTGTAAGTCTAAAATATGAAAAAATACAGGTTCAAATAAAAAATATTTCCAAATGTACTTACTAAAATTACATTCAAAGAAGATATGACTGAAACTATATGACATGAATAGGTAGAAGAAGTTGGCTGATGTAATCGGAATGCCAAAATTTAAAATAAAATCATTGATGGGTAGGTGGTTATACAAGATTTTGTAGATTAAGAGGAAACATCCAGGTTAAATGCACCTATTCCCAAACTGGTTTAACCCTTTATGTAGGATATTAGTAGGGCTACATTGATAGTGGTAGTACTTCTTAACATTGGTATACCAAAAAATTTATAGAAGCCACGCCTTCTAATCATGATCAAGAATACTATAGTTCTATATCATAGTAATAAGCTTGGTAGGGATATAACCAACAACCTCACACCATATATCCTGGTCATAACTGATGGAAATATTATAAAAAAGCCTAATTGAATTTTTATAAATCTAAAAAAAATAAAACTATCTAATAACCTATAAATTAATCCAAGAGAACCTAGATGGGAAACACCATGTGTTATGTTTGATTTCATTGACTACATCTAAATACCAGGACAAACACTAGATCCAAAATAAAATTTGTTCCCTTTGATAATCTTCTCAATGAGTCTGATGTGGTGAAATCTGATAGCTTCCTTTTAATAACTAACGAGACTGTAATGGAATCCTGTTATGAGTTCTTTATTAAACTAGCTAAGGATATTAATTCCAAGAAAATCAAACCTTTGAGGTTTTCTACATTTTCTCTAAGACACAGTGATAAGATTCCATTCATGGGTCAAACCAGTCCAACTAAAGTTTAGCATTTTCTTCTCTAGCTTCTCGAATAATCCAATAGACCCTTTTTAAATTTGAAATGCGTGAAAAAACATAGAGGAAATAGTGGAGTTAACTATGAGAATTCTACCAGTCTGTGAGACTGTATTACCATTCTATTCAGCAGGAGGAGATATGATTTTGATGGAAATAACTTCAAGATAGTTGGTTTTGAACCCCCCAGAAGAGTGGGAACCCAAAGTATGTGAATGGGGTGGATTCACCCACCACTTTTAATCTCCTAAGAACCTAGTTCTTCTTAGTAGGGATAAATACATTTACAAATTAAAGATAAGATTTATTCTAGTTAATGACATGTATAGAGGATTCCTCATAATGCAAGGAAAACTATTTGTTAGTATGAAGGGACTAATAATCAACTTCATAGAAGAGAAGAAGGTGATCTACATAGAAAAGGTGCGTAGGAGCTCTCAAGATCCTTGAAGATTAGATGGGGAGGATTACACTAGTAACAATTAATAATAATAAATTATTATTATTAATTATTCATTAATAATTAATTAATTAATAATTAATAAATATATATTCTTAATTTTTAGTTAAAATTTATTATTTAAAATTCAATAATTATTATTAATTATTAGTATTTATCAATTAAGTATCAATTATTAACTATTAAATATTAATTATATATTAATAATTTTAAATTAGTAATAAATAATAAATAGTAAATAGTTATTAAAAATTATTTATTAAATATTAAATTCTAAATTTTAATTATTAATTAAAGTAAAAAAATTATTGAATATTGATTATTAATTATTTAAAATTAATTATAGAATACCTAATAGTGTTATATATATATATATATATATATTTATTTATATTATTATGTATTTATTTTAATTTATTGTCAATTTTTAATTGTTATAAATTATCAATTATTAGTTATTAATTATAAATAAGTAATTAATAATTAATAATTATTCGTAATTAAATATTAAATACAGGTTATTAGGTATTGGTTGGTTAATAATTATTAGAAATTAATAATTATTAACTAAATAAAATTTGTTAACTATTATCTCTTAATAAATATTAATTATCCACTATCAACTGTTAATATTTGATATTTTGTAGTAATATGTTAATTAATACTTATAATTTATTATTAATTATAAATTTATAGTTTTATTTATCAATTATACAAATAATATATTGTGCTTATAAAACTTGTTTAATAACATTCATATCCTACATATAATAACATAATTCATTAATAGAAAAATTAGTAATAGCATATGGGGTTGAGCGTACATAGGGGAGAGTGTCTAGGGTAGCTGATTAATTATGACAAAAGGTAAAAAATAATAAGTAGTAAATAAATAATATTTTTTAAGAAATTATTATTTATTAAATATTAAATTATAATAATAATAACAAATTCACATCTATTTTTCTTATTTTGTCAGCAGTTACAACCATGATCCCTGAACATGGCTGAAGTTACCCACGACCAAGGTCACACCCTGACTATGGCCATAACTCATTGGTATTGACAACAGTGGCATCGAGCCATATGATTATAGTCATAGGCTATGACCACTTACAATCATATTTCCAAAATTTTCAGCTTTGGAAATAAACCCATTTTCTAGTAGTGAAGTGTTCCCTTTAGAATTCATATAACACTTAATATTTTTATTGTTTTTTTAAATCTCATAATCATATCACATGTACTTCCATTATGTATATAGGATTTTATGGGTGTAAATATGTCATCAAGGCCAAAAAACTAGATCAAGCCCAGAATGGGCTCTTCCAGGCTGGGGTCAAGCCACTATATGTTTTCCCAGGTTTATATGAAATCCTTGATTAATGGGAGATCCCATAGGCCTGACCGGGAAGCCAAGGCATCAATCCAGATCTGACCATAAAGAAACTAGAAAAATAGGGAAAACATGTTGTGGTGGTGACTTGGGCCACTGGCTTCTAAGGATGTTGTTGGATCAACTATGAAGAACCCCCGGGCTCATTAACCTAAACATTGAGCAATCTAGGGGTGACAAAAACTCAAGTGTGCCTAATTATACACAAAAAAATGTCGACTATAGTCTAAAAAACATGGGGGGATTATACCCTATTGACTAGAAAACAATAAATGACAGAAAAAGTAATAATAAACTATCAATCATAAATTGACTACATAATATGGAAATTGTAGCTAAAACCCAACCATGAATAAGTATTTGATATTATAATAGAACATGAGATAAATAAAATTTTATACAAGAATAAATTTAGAAACCAAATCACCATAGGGGATGATTATACATAATATAATTTAGAAAGAAAAAAATAATGGATATGAATACAAAATATTGGTTTAAGGATCTCCATAGTCCATCCATCCACTCCTAATATCTATCGATCTCACCCATATAATAAAATATCTTTTTCTCTCACTTACATACATGATCAAAAATCCGATATACACATTTAGGTTCCTACATAGGGTGTGAGTACAACTTAGCAAGCCTCTACTAATGGTGTCACTAAAACACTAGAATATATAAGTGCTTGTATGATTTGATTTTCTAATAATCAAAGTAAAAAATATTTATACTAAAGGTTATATCATTTGGTGTTTAACAACAATCACTGTGTGACTATATCTACATCAACCCATGTCGGTATAGGTCTATACATATCACATGTTATAACTACCCTGCTTTTTATTTCACACTTAAACATGATTTATTATATATTAAACCTCACTTGATACAACATTGAATATCGAGAGGTCTAGTGTATTTGGGGATTAGGAAAATTACATAAGAACTTAAAACATAGGAAACAACATCTTATTGAAAACATCCTTTACATGACCACTACATTCCCTTGTACTTACCACTACATGGGATAACCTGGGGATATGCACAAGAAAAGGGTGAGCTATAAATCCCATTAAGGGAGTGAGCAAGGCATAACATTAAATATAAAATAAATGTTAGGAAATAGGCATATCAATGGATCATAAGAGAGAAATGAACATAAAGGCATGATATAACATGATTATGATAACATGGAAATGTGGCAAAAACATTTAACATGATTTTATCATGATCCCAGGCTCATTTCACATAGTGAATGATTAAACCCTCATTGAACTTGATTTATTATGAGTAAAACCTCATTTAAATTGATGTATCATGATACAAAAATTTACCCAATGCATTGGAGCGCTATGAGGGTGCACCCTTCTTAAACATTTCATTTAATGCATAAGTGTGCCACATGTATCATTAAACATGGATTCATTAAACATAAACATTTATTCCATGATAAATATATGTGGAATTATTACATGAAACTATATAATCATTATGTAAATGTGCATAGAGGTGAATACCATTGATAGAGAAACGGGAACGGTATTCACTACACAATGTCTTTAGCTGGGAAAATCGCGGTGCAATTTCGACAGTATAACGACATGACTTATGTTTTCATAAAAATTGTACATGAGAGAGAAATGAGTTTATCATAATATTTAAATGAAATTTATAGTAAGTTGGTTATATAGATACATGTCCCAATATAAATAATGTAATTTGGATTAATAATAAAAAATAATTGCTTGAATGTAAATGAGGAAGGAGAAATTCCTTACGAATTTTTGGCATGGTAACAGGTGTACATGGGTAGAATTTAATAAGATAGAAAGGTGTCTATCATAATTCAAACATAAATAGGGTAGTATTTGGGAAGTGTGAAATCATACCCCAACATTTATAATTGAATATAAAAGGGCATAACATTATAAGGAAACTTGGACATAAATAAGAGTATTGATAATCCCTTACTTGGAAGTGTGATCCCAAAGGCCTAGGAGAGGATTGAGAGAGTCTCCTTGAGAGTATGGGGATCCTTGGGATGATTCTAGAGAGGGGAGGGTAGAGGTTGGATGAACTCCAAATTCTTTGAGTGAAGAGGAAGTGGGATCTTGGGTTGGATTATATAGGGAAGGAGAGGTAATTATTTATTATTTAGGATTGGGACACCACACATTAAACTAATCAAAACCATAAACCATCCCATGGTTTTTGTCAAAGGAGTGTAGAAAAAAATATTTTATAATTCCAATGGATGAACTTCTTATTATAATAGTGTTTCTTATGTTGAGGCGAGTCACATTCTCAAAGAAATCAATTTAAAAAGCTAAAATGTTTTATATGTCTTGGAGGGTCCACTAAAGATTTGTAAAATAAATAAAATAAAACTAAAATCACATTATTTTAGTGTTAAAACATTTAATGGCCTAGAATATCATTTATAGTTTTTTATTACATCACTATTGGGTCATTATGATGTCATAAAACACATTATATATTTAAATGGTATTTAATTTTTACTCAAAAATTGGAATGTCAGAAAATTATGAAAAATTCACCGCTGAATAATTTTGACGTCCTGATTACAAAAATATTATTCATTTTATCTAAATAGTTTTCTATATATTTGAATTTTTTCTTTTAAAATATAAAAACACATTTATCGAAAATTCATGGTTTTTAACAAAAACAGCTTTCAAACCTTAATAAAAATTACAAATGCATTCATAAAATTATACGATCATTTATATATGATAAAAATTAATTTAATAATAATAACAATAATATTTTATTAAAATATTATTTAATTTAAAGATCCATTAATTCATAAAAATAAATTTCTTAGTTAAATATTAACTAAAAAAACTATTTTCACATTAAAAACTGTTAACAAAGTAACAATAATAAAATCAATGTATATTCATTATTATATTAAAAAATAATGAACATATTCATAGTGCTAAGGTCCTGTTACGTAACCCCTTTTAACACCCGCATAGGACCAAAGGGTGAGGTGTGCGATGATGACCGATTCTTGGGGTGGCTCAGATAACATTTCTCAGGTGGTAATATCTATCAAGTTCCACTTCTGTCATAGGCGGTTCTGTTCAAGCATAAAATGTTGAAGTTCAGATTGGGATTGGTCAAGAGTGAAGCCCAATGATGCCACCTCTTTTCCAAGCTCTGAAAAATGGGCTTCAAATGAGGAAAGTCTACTGGATAAGGCCATCACATCATTTTTCCGAATTAATTGGATTTGTTAAAGCCCTATATTTATACTAATAATGTGATCACTATTCAACATCTATATTATTAATAGTAACAATTCGTAATGGTATTTTAAAGTCCAAAAACATAAAACTATGGAAGTTCTTAATTTTTACAAAACCGTAATAAAATATTTAAATAGATCAAGAGGAATTTTTATTAATAAATGTTTGGGTCATTACAATATTACCCCCTTATGAAATTTTTCCCTCAAAATTTCCTTTTCCACACTAAAAAAGATGTGGGTAACTCTTCTTCATCACTTCCCATGATTCCCATGTTTGTAAAAAAACTTTTTTCTTTTCCATAACACCTTAATGAGGGGAATTTTCTTATTTCATATAACTTTATCTCTATGATCTAGGATCTTTACTGGTTTCTCCTCATAAGAAAGATCTTCCTCTAACTGTACCACCTCTGAAGAGAGTACATGTGAAGAGTCTGGTATGTACTTCCTTAAAAGAGATAAATGAAAGACATCATATACTTTGTCCATGGTAGGTGGAAGTGCTAGTCAATAGGCCACAGCCCCGACATGATCAAGAATCTTTAAGGGGCCGATGTACATTGTAATTAGCTTTCCATTCTTTCCAAACCTCATGAATTTTTTCCATAGGGATATGTGTTGAAATACCTTGTCTCCAACTTTAATCTCAAGGTCTCATCGATGGTTATCTTCATAACTCTTCTATCGACTTTGGGATACCTTGATATGATACTGACTGGTTTTCACCTTCTCTTCCATATCTTCGACCATATCTGGTCCTAGTAGCTTATGTTCACCAACTTCATCCCAACACGCTGTTGTTCTTCCCCTTTTCCATTAACGGTCTTTATATGGTGCCATTCGGATGCTCGAGTGGAAGCTATTATTGTAAGAGAATTCAACAAGTGGAAGATGTTGGTCCCATACTCCTTTGAAGTCCATTGAGTAAGCCCTCAACAAGTCCTCATGTATTTGAATAGTATGCTTGGATTGGCCATCAGTTTGAGGATGATAGGCCATACTGATATTCAGTTCAGTGCATAGATTACATTGGATAATTTTCCAAAACATCGAGGTGAATCTCATATCACGATTAGATACAACAAATATTGGTACTTCATGCATCCTTAGCACTTCTTTAATGTAAATCTGTGCATGTTAATCCAATGGGAAGTCCTATCGAATTGAGATAAAGTGAGCTGTCTCCGTAAGACAATCCACAATGACCCATATAGAATTATTTCTCATGGATGTCCTTGGATGTCTAGTGACAAATTCCATTGTAATGTTTTCCAACATCCAAGTTGGTATGGGTAGTGGTTGCATAATTCACTTTGACTTTTTCCTCGTAGCCTTCACATGCATACATACCAATAACTTTGATGTATATTCCACAATCTCTCTTTTCATATTGTCCCACCAAATGTTTTCTCAGAGATCTCAATACATATTCTTGCTCCCCAGGTGAAAAGAAAAGGATGAGCTATGTGAGTCATCTAGAATATCATTCTTTATCTCTGGATCAGATGGTACACATAATTGTGACCCAAATCTCACAATTCCATCATTTTCAACCATGAACTCTGAGGACTTCCCCTTTCTAATAGCTTCTACCCTTTTCATAATTTCCGTATCTCTTCTTTGAGCATCCTTTATTTTCATCATGAGGGATAGTTGAGCAATAATTTGAGAAAGGATAGATGATTTTATTCCCTTAATGATTCCCATGTCCATCCTCTACCAATCTAAGATGATTGAATCCTTTTAAATTCTCATCATTGATAAAGATGAAGGATCCTTTCTACTTAGAGCATCTGCCACATTATTTTCCTTACAGGGATGGTAGCGGATTGAGCAGTCATTATCCTTGATGAGCTCTATCCATCTTCGTTGGCGCATATTAAGCTCTTTTTGTATGAATATATATTTGAGGCTCTTTTGATCAATATAGATGTCACACTTCTCCCCCTAGAGGTAATGCCACCACATTTTCAATGCAAAGATCACAACCACCAACTAGAAATCATGTGTGGGATAGTTTAGCTCATGGATTTTCAGCTGCCTTGAGGCGTAGGATATCACTTTATCATTCAACATGAACACACAACCCATTCCCTTATTTGAAGAATCACTAAATACCACAAAAGGTTCTCCACTTGTTGGTAGTGTGAGCACAGGGACTGTGATAATCCCCCTTTTCAACTCCTTGAAGCTCTTTTCACATTCATCACTCCAAGAAAACTTTAATCCCTTCCAATTTATCTTGGAAAGAGGGTTTGACAATCTTGGTTTGTTCCTCAAAAATCAGAAATAATATCTAGCTAACCCCAGGAATCTATGGATATCCATTACTGATATTGGCCTCGACCATCTCTCAATTGTAGCTGTCTTGGAGGGATCCACAAATATCCAATTGCTTGTGATGATATGGCCCAATAATGAGACCTCCTTCAACCATAATTCACACTTTTTGTACTTTTCATTGATCTTATCCTTCCACAAGGTCTCTAGTATAGTTCTTATATGCTTCTCATGATCCTCCTGGTTTTGGAGAATATTATAATATCATCTATAAAGACTACCAAAAATTTTTCTAGGTAAACTCTAAAGACTCTATTCATCAAGTCCATAGAGATTTCTAGAGAATTGGTGAGTATGAAAGGAATTACTATGAATTCATAGTTCCCTTACCAGCTATGAAAAGTACTCTTGGGGATATCTTCCTTCTTCATCTTTACTTTATAATATACCGACCGTAGATCCACCGTGGAGAATTATTGTGCTCCACGTAGCCGATCAAACAAGTCATTAATTCGGGGAAGAGGATACTTGTAATTTATCGTGATTTTTTTAAGCTCACGATAATCAATGAAAAGGTGCATTGATTCATCATTCTTCTTGATGAAGAGGACTGGTGCACCCCATAGTGAATCAGTTGGGTGTATAAACCCTTTTATCCATATTCTCATGTAGTTGATTCTTCAGCACTCATGCTCTACAACTGCCATTATATACGATATTTTGGATATTACCCTAGGTATAAGATCAATTTAGAATTCAACAACTGTTCTTAGAGAAAGTCCAGGAAATTCCTTAGGAAACACATCTGTGAATTCCCTCACAATAAGAATATCTTCAAGGATGTTTTCTTCCATAGACCGAATCATATAAGCCAGATACAGTTTATCACAGGGAAGTCATATCCACGATTTATATGATGATACTAATGAAGATTCATCTTCCTTCTTTCACTTGTATAAAATTAGAGGTCAACTCTCCATATGTAGGGTGATTTATCTCTTACAGGAATTTATGTTGGCTCTATATAAGAAAAGATTATCTATTCCAATAATTTCATAAAATTCTATAGAGGTATTATGAATATGTTTGATGGAATGTTCAGCCCATGGATTATGATAGAGGAGGAGTTATATTCTTGGGATGCAATGATCACCCCATTTTTTTTACTCACCGACATATTTATTTACAGGATTTGTAGTGGAATTGGGATTTTTCTACTAAACTTTTGAGATATTAAAGAATGTGTATAACTAGAATAAAAATAACATTTTCTATTCTTTAATGAATAACTAGAGTACCTGTCACCACTTCGTTGTCGGGGTTTTCTTCGGTAGTGGTAATGGAAAAATCTCTCCCCTGATTCCTTGGAGGTTGTTGGTTGCCCCCAAAAATCCTTATCTTAGGGCACTAATTTTCAAAGTTACCAGATTCTTTTCAGTTGAAGCAATGAACAATGCATTGAGGGTCGAGTGGAGCATTCTTATCCTCTGTCGCAGTCACTGGTTTTTCTTACCGACAATTAATAGCCAAGTTTCCTTCTCTTCCACACATAAAGCATTTCCTCATTCCCTTCATAAAATTTCTGGGATGCTTTTTTTCACACCTTTGTAAAGTGGGGTGATGGGTTTTCTTATCACCTTTGGATTTATCCATCAGACTGCCAGAATTGAATTCCACCTTATGCTTTATATCCCCTTGATACCCATGAAATTCTATGATCTCCATTTCGACTTTGAAAGAACATCGAACAATTTCCTCATAGCTATCAAAGTGATTAATTTACAGGGCTTTCCACATGCCAGGTTTCATCCCACCATAGAATTAGTAAACCTTTCATTCGGGGGTAATGACAATGCTAGATGTGTATCGGGCTAGCCTTGTGAAGTTTTCCTCATACGCTCTGACAGATTCGTCCCCTTTTTTCTTGAGGGAAAGGAAGTCCCTTTCCATCTTAAATTAGAGGGTGCATGGAAAATATTTATCAAAAAACATATTTTAGATGTCCTTCCATTCCAATGCTGCAATCTCATCCTCGAGATTTGTGTTTTTGATCAATGTCCATCTTTAATTGGCTTCACCCTTCATACGATAAGCATTCAGAAAAACCATATCTTGTTTGGAAGAGTGAAGGATGGAGAAGATCTTTTCAATGGAGTTTATACATTGTTTAGTGATTGAGGGATCAGATGATCCATTAAAATAGAAGGTATTTGTCTCATGAATCTCTTGATAGAGAATTTTTATTTCTTGGGGGGGGGGGGGGGTTGAACATTCCTTTCTACCCATGTTTCAATTAAAATCTTGAGTTAACTACGAGATAATCAAAAAAATTCACAATTACCTCTCTCATTAGATTAGCAATATCATTAGCACAGTCATCACATTGATCTTCACATAGGTTGTTAGCCTACATCCCCCTATTACTGGCCAACAGCTTGAATAAAAGGAAAGTTAGGGGTAAAACATAAATGGTAGTCTAAGGACAAAAACAGATGACTTATAAATTACTTTTATTCCATAACTTATGAATTTATAGGCTTCAATATTTTCTATTCATGATCTACTTTCAAACATATATTATAAGGGGAATTTTTTTTAATTCCCTTAATATGGGTTCATGAAAAGCTTGTGAATTTACCAAATCATATCCCCTGTGAGTGTCATAACCAAGAGTGTAGCAAGGACCATTGTTGTGTACCCGGATACCCCAGGTAAAGCCCGAAACACCTTGGCGGGGTTTTCACCCCTATGTACATCTGTGCCAGAGCCAAATCTACTTGAATGTATGCAGACAGAGCTGTATTTTCTTGATAAAACACTTAATCAATACTCAACCAAAACTTAGGTATGTTTTTATTAGACTTAGTATTGTCTCTAAGGCTTTACATGGGTTTTCTAATCCTAATCCAAAAAATAACTAAACATATCCTCTGATACCAACTATAATAAACCTAATTTTTATTACAAACTTAAACATGATTTATTACATAAAAAAACTTCACTTGATTAAAAAAATATGATATAGAGGTATAGTGTCTTTGGGGATTAGGAACAGTACATAAGAACTTAAAATAAAAGACGCAACATCTTATTTAAAACTTCCTTTACATGACCACTACATTACCTCATAGTTATCATTTCATGGGGTAACATGAGGAAATGAATAAGAAAAGGGTGATCTATAAATCCCATTAAGGGAGTGAATAAGTTGTAACATGAAATATAAAATACATGTTAGGAAATAGGCATATCGATGGAGCACAAGAGAAACATGAACATAAAGGGATGATATAAAATTTTTAACATGACATGGAAATGTGGAAAGAACATTTAACATGATTTTTGCATGATACAAGTCTCATTGAACATGGATCATGAGTAAACCCTCATTTCAGTTGACTTATCAGGAAAATAATATATACCCAATGCATTGGAGCACTATCAGGGCACACCCTTCTTAATCATTTCATTTCATGCCTAAGTGTGCCACATGAATCATTAAACATGGATTCATTAGACATCAAAATTTATTACAAGATAGAGATAATTGGAATTCATACGTGAAACTATATAATCAAAAAGTAAATGTGCATAAAGGTGAATAACCTTAATAGAGAAATGATCATGGTATTCACTATCTAATGTCTTTAGTTTTGAAAATCATAGTGCAATTTCAACAGCATAACAACGTGACATGAGGATTCATAAAAATGGTTGACGAGAGAGAAATGGGTGTCTCATAATATATACATGAAATGCATAGTAAGGGGTTCATATAGATACATGTACCAATATAGTTAATGAAATTTGGATACATTATACAAAAGAATTGCTTGTATGTAAATGAGGAGGGAGAAATTCTTTAAGGAATTTCGGCATGGTAACAGGTGTACATGGGAGGAATTTAATGAGAGAGAAAGGGGTCTCTCATAAATAAAACATAAAGAGGAATGTATGGCGGAGGTTAAAATTATACCCTAACATTTATAATTGAACAAAAACGGGTATAACATTATAAGGAAACTTGGACATAAATAAGAAAAGTGAGAATCCCTTACTTGGAAGTGTGAACCAAAAGGCTTGGGAGAGGCTTGAGAGACGCTCCTAGGGAGGATGGGGTGCCTTGGGAGGATTATATAGGGAGTAAGGCAGATTTTGGACAAACTCCAAAGGCTTTGAGTGAAGTTGAAGTGGGAGCTTGGTTGGGTTTATATAGAAGAAGATAGGGGATTCTTTATTATTTAGGTTTGGGACACCACACATTAAAAAAAACAAAACTGTAAACCTACCCATGGTTTTTGGCCATGGTGTATGAAAAAGGGGAGTAGAAAATGATATTTTATAAGGCCAGTGGCCAAACATCTTAAAATAATAGGGTTTCTTATGTGGAGGTGAGTCACACTCTCAAATAAGTCTATTTAAAAAGATAAAATGTTTTACATGTCATGTACGGTCTACTAAAGCTTTGTAAAATGAATAAAATAAACCTATAATCGCATTGTTTTAGTGTTAAAACATATAATGTCTGAAAATATCATTTATAGTATTTTATTACATCACTATTAGGTCATTAAAATGTCATAAAACACATTATGTATTTAAACGGTATTTAATTTTTACCCAAAAATTCGTCTGTCTTGGAAAAATATGAATAATTCACCATTGGATAATTTCAAAGTCGTGATTGAAAAATAATATTAATTTTATCTGAATAATTTTCTAAATATGTGGATTTTTACTTTTTAAATAAAAAATGACATTTATTGAAAATTCATGGGTTTTACTAAAAAGCTTTCAAACCTTAATAAAAAATAAAATTACATTCATAAAATTATACGATCAATTATATGTAACAAAAAATTAAATTTATAATAGTAATAATATTTTATAAAAATATTATTTAATTTTAAAATCCATTAATTCAAAAAAATAAATTTCTTAGTTGACTATTAACTAAAAATACTATTGGTTCTTTAAAAACTATTTAGAAAGTAACAATAATAAAATGAATGTATATTCATTATTATATAAAAAATAATTCACATATTCCTTGTGTTAAGGTATTGTTACATAACCCCTTATAACACCCACATATGTCCAAAGGGTAAGGTGTGTGATGGTGACGATCTCTTGAGGTGGCTCGAATAATTTTACTTGGGTGGTAATCATTATTAACTTCCACATATCTCGTAGGTGGTTCCATTCGAGCTTAACATGTTGAAGCTCAGCTTGAGCTTGGTCAAGAGCATAGCCCAATGATGCCACCTCCTTTTCAAGCTCCAAAAAATGGGATTCATATCGGGCAAGTCTACTAGATGAGGTCATTGCTTCCTCTGTCTGAGTAAATTGGATTTGTTAAAGCCCTATATTTATACTAATCATGTGATCATTGTTCAATGACTATTTTAGAAATTGTCAGAATTCTTAACAATATTTTAAAATACAAAAACATAAAACCAAGTAAGTGCGTAATTTATACATAACTATAATAAGATATTTAAAAAGATCTAGAGGAATTCTCAATAATGAATGTTTGGGTCGTTACAAATGTAATATCAAAGGGTCACCTAATGTCCTATTTTTAACCCAAATAATTATTACACGGGGATGAAATCACATACCATGAGAATATCAAGTGAGAATAATACAATAACTGAGCTTTAAATATAGTAATTTAAAATTATATTTTTTTTCAATTATAAAAAATTCATATTTTAATATTTCATGGCACCAGAATTCTAATTTTTTTGGATGAACATTGATTTTGAACAATATTGTTTAAATTTAACCTAAAATGAGTTTTTGAAAATTTCCCTTAAAAATTATCTTTTATGAGTAATTAAAAATGTAATAATAAGAAATTCATCATTTTTTTAATAATTTTTATAATTAACCATGTATTTTTTTTATCTATTTTATTTAAATATAGAAAAGATCATATATAGGTAAAAATTGATGTTTTATAAAAACTTTTTAAAACAAATAATTTTATTCTATTTTAATTAACTAAAATAATTATTAATAATAAATGATTTATATTTAATGTTTAGATTATATATTTAACCATAAAAATTTAAATAAATATAATGCTTATTATTACTAATATAGTAAATGTAAGGTCATTTTATTTTTTAAAAAGCATTTATTGAAAAATCATTTTTGTCACTTTTTATAAGATTATTTTAAAATTAAATTCTACCACATATATGAATTTAATTTTGTAAAATGGATTCATTAAATTATACAATCATAACTAATATTTGGTAATATAGTAAACTTAACTTTTTATCATAATTAATATTAAAAATAGTAAAAATTGAATACCACAGTTAATGTCGCAACATGTTTACGAGGGGTAAATCTAAAATAACAAGGGTTAAAATGAACTTAATAATTTATTAAACAAAACTAGTTGATTTAATTTTGGTATTAAAATTATTAAATTCAAATAGTATTCATTTTCGATTCATTCATCCAATGAAGTGACTTAATAATATTTTAAAACACTGAAAATTCACAAATATTTCACTCACTTCAATTATAAAAGGGAACCTTATCTCCTTAAGTACTCACACCTCTAGATACATTTAGCTCAAACAACCCAAAAAAATATCTCCCAAAAATCATTTTACATGTTATATAGGTGTTTGTATTCCCAAAATGAAAACCCTGCAGTCCATAAGAAGTTGTCTAGATTAGGTTTCCCTAAGAGAAGGTAATAATCTTAACCAATATCTTTCATTATACATCTTTTTTTGGAAAATTTAATTATGTCATAAAAATTAAAATATAATAAAAAATTGTTTCCCATATAATGATATTCTATTATGTTTACTTATCAATATTTTTATATCTCCCTCTACATCAAATGGGAACCAATCCATCTCTCATATGTACAGAGGACAACCACCTCACGCACAGATGCAATTTATTTTCCATCACCAAAAAGCATGTATAGTCATAATGAGGTAAATAAGGAATATATAGGATACTTATGAAAAAATAGTTATTCTATAAAATTTAAATATCATCCACTTCCATACCCATTTATCCATTAAGAAAATCACATTGTCACTCAGTCCTACGTACGACCAACAGTCTCCATAAAGCGACGTGACTCATCTTCGATGTCCAAATTTCAAAAATGATTATAGAAATATATATAATGAATATTTATGATATTTTTTCATTAATGTAATTATAGAGATTATGTAACTATATTCGATACACAATAACCATATCTTCTAGGACAAAACATACATGAGAAAATAAAGTAGTTTACACATGAAACAATGCTAATAATGAAATAATTTTAATGAATGGGTGATAATATATTATAAAATGATGATATATGATATTATAAATAGTTATATTGTTTTTTATAGATTAATAACATGTTTAAAACCATTATAAAAGAGGTTAAGAAATTCTCATATAAGGGGAAGCAAGAGGTAATGGGTTTTTGTCTCAATGTCTACTCCATTGATACATATTTGGTATTATGCACATATTTAATTTTTGAAGTGTATATGATACCCCATTTATATTTTTACCCTGAATATTTATTTATTAATTATGATTATTGTTTCAATTGAAGGTTAATATTTTAATGGGTTACAAAATAATGGTTACCAAAGAGGTAATAATCGATTTCAAAGTCACATTTTTTTGGGATTGTTCTTATTTTCATTCAAGGAATCAACATTAGAACTATTTATTTTCTTATATAATACATATTTTTAGAATATAAATGTTTTATTTAAATATTTTCACCTTTTTTCACTAGAATCATGTAAATATATTTTAAACTAAAAACCAATCTTAATTCACTTTTGATCGGGTATATTTTTCTTCTATATCCATATTTTTCAAAATTGATTTACAAAATTATAATTTAATTACTCAAATGAAATTTTATGTTTTCATTGAATTTTTAAAATGTTTTAAAGTAATATTTATAATTTTTTCTGAAATTAATTTGTTAGTATTTCTTTATAAAAAGTCTAATGGAACAGTTTTTTAATGTATATGGCATTAACTAATTTTTCTACCACCATTAGTATTTTACACTATTTACATTCTTCTACATGTTTTCAATGATTTTACAATGAATATTATTTAATGAAATCTTATGTTAATGATTTTATTCAATTTTAATTTTTTCTCTAGGGATATGATTTTATTACAAAACCTATATTTCTGATGAATTGATGGTCATATTTTATCTCTTATTAATTTTTTGGTCATTAACATTCTTTAGAAACATTCAATTTACTATAATAATTATACCTAAAATTTCAATTAAATATACATATTCTTATTTTTTATCATGGATATGATTATTCCCTAAATCGTATAGCATTTATACATATTGTGTTTTATTATTGACTTGGGAAATCAGGATATTTTTTATCGTTTACTCATTATGTATATCTTTTGGTAAGGAATATTGCTCATGAATTAAATTGATACTTTAATATATGAGGAATTAATTTGAAATGCAATGATGGGTGGGGAACATAGTTATATAGCTGCTCGATGCATATCCATGTCACATGAAACAAATTGGTTCGTGAAACTTATTAAATAGGGTTTTTGGTGTGTACTTACCCATCATTTAAACTATATTGGGGTAATGCTTTAACAATAATTATGTCATGATGTTTTAGATGATGATTTAAAATATTATTTTATTCTTTAATTGGTAATTCAATAATTTTCATAGATGATATTACTTCATTGATATTATCCATAGATTATTTTCATCCTTATGTTATTGATTAAATGGAATGTGTTTCAGTTATATACCTTTCTATATTAATTATGCTTTATTTACTTATGAAATATTCTATTGTTCGTAAACATTATTGAGCTTTTGAGATCACCTTTATTTTGTTCCCTTTCCCCATGATATGAAGAAAAAACCTTCAAATAAGTTTATGATTATAAAAATTTACCTTCACCATATACTTATATTTTATTTTCTATGTAATATAGGAGGCATTTTTAAATTCTCTTATTCAAGACCACTAAACTAATCGACACTGGGTGATATAATCCCTTATATCTCATTCCAGTGTAATAATTTTAAAATTGGATATGGGTTACTAGATTTAGTGTTGTTAGAATTGGTATCATTGTAGGATAATTAGAAATATTAGGAAGTAGATTTATAAAAACATAAATTAGGGAACACAACCCTTTGAAAGGATTTGATGATATGTCTAACTGTAGGAACATCTCATAAACGTTTTTTATGGTATAAATTATATGTTTTTCCAATAAATATATTTCTACCTGGATACTACAAGTAGATATAGTTTTGGAAGAAATATATCCACAGGTAATAACTCTAAAAGTAGTTAGTGAAGTATATCTCAGTCAACATTCTGTTGCTTAGTGAATGGGCTATTAATGTGTACCTAGTTTGACACTACCATAAGATATTATTAGGATAATTAACAATTCTTTAAAAAATATTTTCAAATATTATCAAATATTTTTATTATTTAATGATATTATAAAAGAAACCAAGTTTATGATTTCAAGATTAACAATGTCTAAATTTTAAATTTATGTTATGTATACCAAATTTAGAATTATATATTTTAATTTAAAATTAAGAATGATATGATATAATACAACATATGATATTGTTTAGTAATAGGGTTTGGAATAATGAATGTTATGAATTATTATGTACAATGTATAAATTTTCTTACTGAGAAAGACAATACAACTTTTGTTGGGGCCGGGAATATCATAGACATGATAAAGAAGTTGAACTAGGTTGTGACTAATATCCTTGAACATATAAATCAACATGATGTTCCACAATATGATAAATCTATATTGGATCATTTTATGTGAAATAACCCTCCATATGTTAGTGGAACAACTAATATATTGTGAGATAAACATTTTATTATGTCACTTGAAAAGATATTTTTTGGCCCTGGGATACGATGAAACAGAAAATACTATATTGGTAGTAGTATATTATCTAAAACATGATGATGATAAATGGTGGTCATTTATCTTGAATACTAGGGGGAGTAAGAAATAAAATAAATAGAATAACTCCCCTAATGAGTAATCAATATGAATGGAGATAAAGTTCCTCATCTTAAAAAAATAATAATAAAAATGTTTTTTTGGAGTATTAGTATACATTTACAAGACAATACAAGTATTATATAGATTATATACATAATATTGAAATATATATTTACCATATCATTGAAGAGATTAGTTCAAGTCTCCAAGGGGGACACATTTCTCAAAAATATTCATCATATGATGAAATAGTATTATGGTCCATCAAAATAGAGAATTAATTTTCTAGTGCCCATATCTTCAATGGAAAAAAAATAAGAGTTCTGTTGAATACCCGGATAAGGGTAACATGTTAAAGATGAATAAAAAATGAATTAATTTATATCTTGTGAAAATTTTGGAATGAAATTCCATCATATAATATCCAAAACAAACAAACATAATCAAGGTACATATTTTCATTCATTTAGTAGGATGCGGTTGGAGATTGTGTCAAACAAATCTTGGTTGTCCAACCCGTTAAACAAGATTATACGTATAAGGGTTAATATAATATAGGTAATGAAATGTGAAGAACGTGTTGATGAAGTGAATATAAGATTAGTCAATGATATAATTTTGAATCCGCTATCAGAAAATGATATTTTTGATAAATATTTATGCAGAGAATAGGGGAATAAGTTGTACCATTATGATGAATGAATATTATATTTCCTATTGTTTAGGATAGTTAAAGACTCCTAAAGAGAACTATCCAATCCATGTTCTTGAAATAGAAGCTTTATTTTTTTATTTGATGATATGGAGACACTATATCTATTGATAAAAATGTGAGAAATAAATAGACAATAAGAGTTTGAAATTTATTTTTTTATAAATATCCCAACATGAGGAAATAGTGATGGATTGAACTATATAGGGGTTATGATTTTTCAATATGCTACCACCTAGGGATGGAAAATTTGGTAGAAGATTTATTGTTCATGAAATATCATCGAGTTAAGAAAAAAATAACAATTTTCAAAGATCCTTTGTTCATGTATCTAGTAAAGATAGATATGGGAATTATTAAGGAAGGGAAGACATAAATCCACTTTCAAATTATATCCAAACAAAATTTATAAAATAACAAAAATTCAACCTAATGATGAGAGTTTTCAAAATAAATTTAAAGTCGTGAATGATGGAAAATTAGAGGGAATCATATATAAATATGGTGTTTTAAATTTTTTAAAGATGACATGTGTTCCATTTTTACTTAATCTAAAAAGTGATTTATTGGTTGATTCTCAAAGCTCAAATTTCTCTATACAACCTATTCACATGAGGATATATAGGTAGTTTATAAATAATTTTTGGATGGATAAAATGAAAATGGAAATTACATATTATTTGATAGGATGCATAGTGTTTCAATAGGCTAATGCTGAGAAACAATATCCTAGAAGAGTCATGATACCTCTAAAAATTCGGATTAGGAAATGGGATGACATTACTATGTACATTATCAATATATTACACAAGACTTTGAGAAAGAATTATGTAATATGGTTTATTATTGACCACCTTACCAAATCTAAACATTTACATTATACAAGATATGATTTATCCCTTGATCACCTCAAACAACAATATATTAATGAATTTGTAAGACCTATGGTTAAACATATTTCAATTGGGTTTGATCATGATATTTTATTTACATCAAAATTTGGGAAATTTCTCCAAAAGTCTCTTGATACTGATTTTCTTTTGAACACTAATTATCATATTAAAACCAATCGATAGTCTAAAAGAACAATTCAAAAATTTTAAGTCATATTGGGATCATTCTCACATGACATTCAAGGTAAATGGTAACAATATTTACTTTTGTTATGTTTTTATAATAATAACATCCATAATTCAAGTATTCAAATTGTAATGTAGGAACAATTATATGAAATGAGATGTCATAATAAAAATTATTGTGATGAAGTTGGTTAATGGAAGAATGAATTATTATAACATGTTTAAGAGATATTGAAAAGGGTAAATACTATTCAGAATCATATAAAATCATTTGGAATCAAGAAAAATAGGTACACTAATAACTGTAGGAAATATTTGGAGTCTCATGTGAGAGATCATGTTTTCTTTAAAGTATGTCTTTGGAAGGGTATAATAAATTATTATAAGAAAAAAAATTGATCCCCGAGTACATTGAAACCTTTAAAATCCTAAAAATAATTGAATATGTTGATTATCTTTTAAAAATTCCACTGATCCTTTCTAAAGTACATGATGCGTTCCAGATATCTTTATTAAAGAAGTTTATACCAAACCCAATGAATGTAATCACCTATAAAGAAATAGAAATAGAAGATGAAATATATTCATATAAAGACACTATATAGATTAATAACCCTAAAGAAGAATTGTTTTGAAATTTGTTGACTTGATTGATTATGGTACTTTGGATAAATCCTAAAATGGAGGAAGCAACATGGTAATCTATAAAATTTATGAAGAATAACCACACTCATTTCTTTAGAAAGTAGTATCCATGAAAATATCTAGGAATATATTTATTGAGGGAAAGGTGTGAAACCTAATATTAAAATATAGTAAGTGAAAATTATATTTTAGTAAAACAATAATACAATGCCCATTTTAATATTGTATTTCAAGAAATTATTATTTTATATAATGAATATCAATTTTGAACTTACTAGGTCACAATAAGCCTATAATGAGTTTTTAAAAATTTCCCTCAAAAATAAGATTTTATGAATAATTAAAAATTTATTATTTATCTATTAATCCTTTTTTATAATAATATGTATAATTGACTATTTATTTGTTATCTATTTTATATTAATAATGAAAGGATAATTTGGATTTAAAGAGATACATTTTTCCTAAAACTGTTTTTAAATGCATTGTGTCATTCCATTTTATTGTTCTAAATAATACTTAATAATGAATGAATTAAATGAAATATAATGAATATATATTTAAAAATATTAATTTTAATCCATATAATCATGTTTACTACTCATATTGTTAATGTAAGTTCATTTTATTCTGGAAGATATCTTTTCATGAAAAACTACATTTTATAATCCTTTGTGGTATTTTACTTTGGAATTATTTTATTCCACTTCTGTGAGTTGAAAATGAGATAATTAATTCAATATTTTAAATCAGAATAATTAATATTAGTTATAAATTCAACATAAATTCTGTTCATAATGAAGAGTAAAAATAGAAAAAATTGGATACCACGTTTAAGGTCAAAACAAGTTTACTAAGGGTGAATCTAAAAAACATAATAGCTAAAATGACCTAAAAACTTCATTATACCTCATAGAATGATTTAAATTTATATTTAAATTTTTAAAATTTTAATATGTGTCTACTTGGACCCATTTTACACAGAAAAGTATTTTATAATATTTTTGAACATTAAAAAATTACAAGTGTACCACTCACCTTAATTACAAAAGGGAACCTCCTCCCCTCACCCCTCACACATATTGAACCATTTATCTCAAACATAAACTTCTATAATGTCTCCCAAAAATACTTATAAACATTCTATAAGTGTTCCTATTACCAAAATATAAACCTTATGGTCCATAGTAAGTGATTAGAAAGAGGTTTCTCTAAGAGAAGGCCATCCTCTAAAAGAAGTTCCTTCTTTGTACTTATTATTTTACCATAGTAAATTATGTCCAAAAAAATAAAATATAATATAACCCATATATCCTAAATAATGTTATATTATTATTTTTATGGAATAATAGTTATCAATCTATTTTTCCACCAAATGGGAAGAAAACCATTGCTCGTGTGCACAACAGACTACTGCCTCACAAACTGAGGCAATTTATTTTCCATAACTGATTCAAAATTATTTACATAATGATTTATATAAATAATATATATATTATACTTAAGAAAATATATTTTCTTTATAATTAATATAAAATCAACTTACTTACCATTTCACCCATTAAAAAATGATAATGTTGCTCGTGTGTGCATAAGACCTACAATCACCATGAATCGATGAGAATCATTTTCATTGTGTAAATTTAAATAATGATTATAAAAATGTATTTAATAAATAAATAAAATATTCATAAAATTAATATATATATGGATATTATGGAAAAATATCCTATGTATAATGAATGTAACTTTTGTAAAAAAACGCGCAAGAGAAAATGAAGCAGTTAACACCTGAGACAATGGAAATAATGATAATTTGTTAATGAAATGTTGATGAGATGTTATAATAGGATCATATATGATATTATAAATATTTATATTGTTGTTTTATAAATTAATAACATGTTTAAAACCATTATATATAAGGGTAAATCATGTTCAACTAACGAGAAGCACGAGATGAGGGGTTTCATCACAATTTCCACTCAATTGAGACATATAGGGTATTATGCACCTATTTAAATTTTTTGGTGCATATAATTACCCTATCATTTATTTAACATATATATATCCATGATTAATAATGTTTTAATTCATTTTTATTCTTTCAATGGGTAAAAATTTTAAAATTACCAGAGGAAAGAATTGATTTTACAATCTCATTTCTTTGGGATTTCACTTATTTTCATTGAAGGAAAATTCATACGCATAATCAACTTTATTAACCTCATGATATTTAATTTATTTAAATATTTTCATTCCAATTTTCCTCTATTACTCAATTTAATCATGAAATGAATGTTTTAAAATATAAATTAATCTTATTTCTCTTTTGATCGACTAAATTTTTCTTCCATGTCTATATTTGAAAAAAATTGTTTTACAAAAGTAATTTTTATTTAATCAAATGACATTTTAAGTTGTAATTGTCTTTTAAAAGGGTTTCAAATAAAATTTATAATGTTTTATAAAAGGTTAATTTTCAAATTTCTTTTTTAAAAGCCTAAAGGAATGTTTTTACTATATATTATGTTGAAATATTTCCCATTGCCACAACCATTTTTCTGAGCTTCTTGTACAAGTTTTGAATGGTTTTAAAATTAAAAATCTGTAATTAAATAATATCTTAATATTTTTATTATATTTTATTTTATTCTCAAAATTATATGATTTTATTAAAAATATTATATTTTTGATTAATTTATAATCATCTTTTATCCCTTACTCATTTTGTAGTTATTAACTTTCTTTCGAAACATTCACATTTTTATGATGATAAAAAATTAAATTTCTCTTAAGTGTACATATTCTTCATATCATGGATATGATTATTTCCTAATCAATATACCATTTCTATAGATGTAATTTTACTATTGACTGGATAAATCTAGTTATTCTATATCCTATACTCATTATAGATATTTTTTGATAAGGCATATTATCTATGAATTAAATTGATCATTCAATATATGAAGAATGAATTGGACATGAAGTTATGGAAATAGATCATAATTTTATATCCCCTTTGTGCATTGATAAGTATCATGAGAAAAATTAGTCATTAAAACTTATTAAATGAGTTTTTTCTTTATACCTGACATTAATTTAAACTGTCTTGGTATAAGGCATTAATGGTAAAGACATAGTGATGTTTGAGATTAGGGAATCCAATATCATGAATTTTATTCATTAGGAATTTAGTTATTTTTATCCTTGAGACTACTATTTTGATATTATCCATGGATTCATTTTATTCCCATGTTATTTATGAAATAGAATGTGTTTTTATCTACATTTATATACTAATTGTGCCTTATTTACCCATGATAGCTTCCGTTCAATGCAACTCATACTGAGAAATTTAGTTAACCCTTATTTTTTCATTTCTCTAATATATGAACATATATCTTTTGAATAAGTTAAATTATATTAAACATTAACTTAAACTATGTTTTTATATCTTATTATCAATATTATAGGGGAAGTATGTTTTACTCTAGTTATTTAAAACTACTAAACTGATCAATCCTTTGAGATGTTATCCCTTATACCTTATTCCAATGTAATAAAGTATATATTGACTATAGGTTATTGTATTTTGGGTTGTTACACATTACATCCCATACAATAAAAATATCAAGTGGGCATGGTATCATGTACTCTAACAACATTATGAAAGTGGGTAGAAAATCTCATATAGTTACAACCTCATTCAAGTGGGATGTACATCCCATTACATAGTAATATCAATTGGTAATGACATACCATACCCCAAAAATAGCTAGTGGTCATGAAATCCCATATTGTAATGATATCAAGTGGAAATGAAATCTTATAGTGTAAAAAGATCCCAATTGTTTGTATTATATCTTATACCGTAACAATATCATGTGGGAAATACGTCTCGTATCATTACTACATCAATAATGTGGTTAGGATATCCCACACCTTAATAATATCAACATGTGGATAAGATATTATATACTACAAAAATATCATCTAGTGGAAATGGTTTCCCATATCTATAATGATATCAACCTAAATATAAATTTTATTGACACACATTACAAAAAATATTACCAAGTATATCAAATAACATTTCAATGGATGTCACCTAATATATAAAATATGTTTTTGAATGGAGTCCAGTTATATTTTCCATAAAATACATGGTTTTTTTTCTCATACATAACTCCTTCTCTCTATTACATATCCAAGGCATAAAGTAGCTGGAACAATTTAATTTAAAGGTTGATAGTCTACACCCATTATAAATATTAAAACACATATTGACGTTCCAAACAACCATTAACTATGAAGAAACTCATAATAAGGCTACTATCATGTTTTCAGCTTTGGAAAAATAAATCCCCCAATTGAGGGATATCTAATGAAACATATGAAGGTCCACAATGTCACAATATTCCAAAGTAACACTGCCTTTGGGTTCCATATATAATATTACCATCGCTTTTCATCATTATTATGGTCATTGATGACCACGGAACCAACATATTACACAATGAGGACCACTCACATCTTTAAAGAGCCTTACTCCACTCTATAAGAAACCAAAATGCATTTTGAGTCATATGCACACTCCCTATATAATCCAAATATCACATAACATATAAAAACTTGTATAAATCACTTTGAAATCCAATATAATACCTAACCTATGATTATTATATTCTCCCCATCAGATATAATTGTACAATTTTGTCTTGTTCACCTAAAATCATTGAAACATAGGAAACCCCTATTTTAGCAGAATTACGACATACCACTACTTTTAGTGAAGGGAACTAAAAAAATGACTAAAGGAGGAGAGACTCAATCATTAAAATACTATGGGATAAAAAACAATTAAGCGCAAGATTTGGAAGAGAAGATCTATCACATGGGAGGAAAATGAGAGAAGGGGAATCCAATTTTCATAAATTAGGGGTGGGGTATGTACTTCATTTTTCTTAAAAAATAACTTTTATTAAAAAAATTGAAGAAAATTTAGAGGCCACTAGTTTCTCAGTAGATAAGAACTAGCTTCATGATTGCTATCCTAGGGACTTCCTTACCCCTGTAAAAACACACAAGGTACTTCATACAATTCAACTTGGTACCCAATGGTATTTTTAGATTTATTAGAAATAAAACCTATCCAACTTGGTATCCATTCCACTTTCATCAAATAAAAATAGGTATACTTCTCCGATTGAGTTCCTTGTAACATCCAATTGGGTACTTGGTATGATTTTTCTATACTATAGTAGCACTAACATCAATACATAATATACAAAAAATTCCTCCAAATTCTGTATAAACTTATTAAATCATTCCCAAAACATAAAAATTCAAAATTAAAACTCTGAAATAACCTCAAACATTCTATAAATGCATCCTATATTTTATTTTTTCTTTCAAAATCAAATTCAGAAGTCAAATTGAAAAACAAACTTGACTCAAATCCCACTAATTTCGAGTTTCTTGAATTCCAACAACTCATAATTACATAGGTAATTAAAATCTCCACACCACACTACTTATTATCCATGATAATCCTCTTAATGTATCTTCCATGAACCACACCAGTCAAAAAAATTTATGTGGACTCTAATTTATTATCTCCTTCCAGTTATGGTCATGTATTCACCATACCCAAAAATTATACGGAACAAAAACATTAGATATCTTATACTCTAGACCATTACAAACATCCATACTCCCTTATAGGATATTATCACATCATTTTCTATGTTATCATACATAATCATGATCAAAATAGATAACTGACACCATATTGTATCATATCCCCTAAAATCATGATGGATGATACATTATAGCACTGAAAAAATATAGTAACTGTATAATAATTACCCACTCACAGTGGAATCCTAGAAATTGAAAATCATATAAATTATATTTCTATTTATTATGAATTTAAACTACATCAAACCACTGGTCGGTTGATGTTATGCCTAAGCATCTCCCAACCACTCACTTGAGAATTTACTATATCATAAAAAAGACTGTTCTTATAACATAAATATGTAATTTATTAAACTAATTATTATATTACACCTCGAGATTATACATTTCATAAAAAATTCAACAAACTATTATAAATTTTAAATTCCTCATCTCTTTTACCAAACATACTGACCTCATATGACCACTATAAATTGATACACAAGTTTTCTACTCCTAAGTTCACATGATATAACTATATAACTTGAAACCAAGAATCAAGGAAAAACATATCCCAATACTGAACATGCTTTAAATTACATTTAAATAATGATATTCAGTAAAATTACTTCTAAAAAATGTTTATAGTCAAAATATCCAATGGGTTTCCCCCTAATTTGTTATTTTTTATGTCATAGAATAAAATTACCAAATTAGTCATAATTTATTGTAATTTTAATGTTAATTATCATAAACTATATTAAAATAACTCGAATAAAACCTCCCCATGAAACTTATTTTAGGTTCTAAGGATATTTATGTTTCCCCCCCACATGTTCATACCCATATTTTAATTTGAATATGGGACAAACCTCCAAAGGTGGGAAGTCATTAGAATAAACTAAGGATGTTTTGAATTGTTCATAAAGGTTAATAGGATAAATAGATTTATTATCATATGAAGTGTCTTATTTCCTAATCTAGGACTCTATCATATACTTCTGAAATATACTTTAAATACTTACTAATAACAATAATAGTCATTGTCACGACCCATCCTCGGGGCTCGTACCGTGACTACTCCAAGCTTGCCTTCCATAGGACAGGGGTTGGCGACTAGCACCAAGGCGTAAATCCCGGTTAAAAGGGAAGGCATTGACTTTGTAAAGAAAACAAACACCACAGAGGAAGAAAGAAGAAGAAGTAAACACTAAGTAAAAAAATTGAGTACAACAGTAAGTGCGGAAAAGTAAGTGGGCCAGAATACAAGCCCAAACTGAAAGTAAAGTACAACTGGAAAGGGAAAACAAAAACTGAAAAGTAAAGCCGCAGCGTCGAGCCGTCCACTAGAAGTCCTACCTGAAGGGTGAGTACAGATAGCCTCCACAACTCCTCGGGTCTAGCCATCCGCTCCGAGTACGTCTCGCCCAGTGGTCCACCTCCGGGTACCATTCTGCTCCGCAAGCCTCCACCACAATCAGCGTTGTCCGTCGTCTTCAACCAACACAACGTAGTGCGGGTATGGCCCTTGCAGGGGTGACTATAAGCTACTCAGTAGGGACCCCGATACCCCCGATGGTCTCCCAGAATCCACAAAGAATAATCCAAAAAGGAAAGATATAATCATGAAGTAACATCCGACACTGCTTAGGTATATTCCCATACATATACCTAAGTCATCAATTCCAAGTTCGGCTCCAACATCTGAGCCCAAGTACAACCCAGTCCACACAGGAAAGCAAAACCTAAATCCACATAGGATAGCACAACACAATCCACATAGGAAAGAAAAACAAGATTCAGATCACACATGTATACTTCTTCGAATGACGATAGAGATGATCAGATATTTCTACTGATTCATCTAAGTTGTCCGACCCACAAAGGATTGATAGGTACTAACCCTCACAATGACCCACACAGGATCGATAGGTAACTAACCCCCACAATGACCCACACAGGATCAGACCCACACAGGATCTGTAGGCGCTGGCCCACATAGGACCACTGAGCACTGACCCACACAGGATCTGTAGCACTGATCCACATAGGATCACTAAGTGCTGTAGTCATCGCCATCGAATCCACTGAGGATCTATGCACAGTCGTTGTCGTCGTCATCGCAGTCACAGCCAGCACTAGGGTTCTCGCTCACAGCAAGCTCATTCGGGAGGGTCTGCTCCACGAGCCGAGAGGCTGATACATCAACTGACACATAGTCCAGAGTTGATGTATCCAAAAGTTCTATATCGTCAATAGGAACTCAACATCGTAGACGACACATCAATTGGACGCCCAGTCTGAGTGTTATTGGCCTTTTCGTCCCAGGGGCCCGGTTGGTTTTTAAGTCAAAACCAACCCGACCGTACTCCACCTGCATCCAAACCTCAGGCAGAGTAAGTCAAAAGATCTGTCTCACTTAGATAAATACATCAAAGTCGACAGCACGTCAATCAGACGTCCGGAGCATAAGTTATAAGTGTTTCCTCTCCGAGGGCCTGGTTGGTTTCGTGTACGAACTAACCCGGCCAAACCCAAAGTAATCCGAAACATTGAGTGAAATATACCTAAATTACTATCTCGATCCAAGGTTCGCATTGGTGCTGACGGTGCGTCTATTGGAGGTCTGAAGGCCAAGATATGCAGAAAAGACCGAAAAGGGTCCGGAAACGGGGGTCTGGTCCCGGACCGACCCGGCCCAACCCACTGGGTCCGCTCGAACCGGTTCGACCCGACCTGAGTCTGTGTCCAACCCGGCCAGCGCGGCCCGGCCCGACCTGGGCGCGACCCGGCCCGGCCGGCGTGGGCACGGCCCGGTCGCCAGGCGGGTCGGCTCGGCCGGTTACGTCCGAGCGGAGCGGGGGGCGTGCTGCCCCCGCGTGAGGGAACCACGGCCCCGCGTGGGGCCGCGATTGCCAGCAGATGTTGTCGGGCTGCCGCGTCCCCTCCTCCCTCCGGTCAGGCGCGGTCGCGGGACCGCGTTTCCCCGCCGCGGCTTCAGCCGCGGCGGCACCTTCCTGCGGCGCGCCGGGCGCCATCGCCATCTGTCGCCGGCGCCGCCGTGCCGGCGAGGCGCGCCGGCAGGCTGCTCCGCGGACCACCGGACGAGTTCCGGTGGTCGGAACATCACGTCGTCTTTGCCAAAGGCCCTTCCGGGGTCCGTCCTTCACTGCGAGGACCTCGCAACGCCCGTGCGGCCTGCTTTGTCGTCGTCCGCCGTTTCGTGCACCAAGAACGAAAGGGCGGTGGGTTCGGACTTGTTCGTTGGTCCGCACCCACCTTGTTAGCAATTTTAAAAGTCTCCCTACAATTTTAATCATACGTCGTGGGTATAAATCACAATGATTTTAAAGAATCAACCCCTACATCAACGTTGTCGTCGAACGTGAATTCGTCGAGGAATTGACCGTCGCGGAAGAAGGGGATCGTCGCGTTGCGGAAAGGGCGTCTCTTTCGTCATGGTACACGACGTCGTGTCGGCGATCTCAATCAGTTTTTGATCGAATATTGTCACGAGGAAGTTTTGCGGAAGGAGGATTGTCACGTCGCGCCATCGATCTCCAAGGCTCCGGCGTTCTTCGTCGCCCTTCATCGGAGGCCGACATTCTTCACATTATTCACGTTCTTTGTGAAGAAGGATGATGATTTCCAAGACATAGAGCTTCCTCCAATTCTTCTCAACAATTCCCCCTCCAGTAAACACGTGTTGGTCTTATTTTATTCTTATGCCAACAAACGAAAAACAAAGATAAGAAATGAACCATTAATTTGATGAATTAATGGTAACGGCTTAACTGCCCAATTAATAGGGGCGTTAAGAATTTAAGAAAACGCACCAGTTCACTTCCATTTAAAAGGGGTTTTCGTGGGTGCGTTACTTAGAGGAAAAGAAACGGTGGGGCTCGTGCAGGCCCCACCTCACAAATATCATACCAAGTGGGTAGGTTATTTTGGGTTCCACCATATCCGCTCAACTTATCTTAAGTGGATTTAAGTGGCATTAAGTGAAATAAAATAAAGTTGTCGCACCACTTTATTTTATTTCTTAACTTAACCCCAAAAATTAAAAACCACACCCGAGAAAACGCAACTCTGGAAATAGAATTTCTAAGAAAATACCAGCGCTACGATTCCTTCGATGCCCTCAGAATTCGATTCCGAGCACTAGTTCAAAAGCTAGAAAAACCCACTCATTCGTTCACTGAACATACCCGAGCCAAACTTTGAAAAATAATTTAGGGCACACCGGGTCTCGGAATTAGATACCGTCAGAAATTGCGTTCTTGTAAAATTCCAAAGAAAATTAAGAAAAAAATTCGTTGAATTTTATGGGTCTTTACATCACTCCCACCTCAGGGCTTTACGTCCCCATAAAGATACATCCTAAACTATGGAAAAAAATGTGGGTACTGAGCACGCATCTGAGCATCCCCCTCCCAAGTGATCTCCTGGAGGTTCCCATGATGCCATCTGATGTGCACTAGAGGGATAGATTGCCCACGTAGGACTCCCTCCTGTCGATCCTCGATCTCTTCTGGAACCTCCAAAAAAGTCATCCCATCATCAACGTCCAGCTCCCCATGGTCAATGATATGCATCGGGTTGTGCATGAATCTCCTCAACTGAGATACGTGGAAGACGTCATGCACCCGGTGCAACTGAGGTGGTAGAGCCAAGCGATAAGCCACCTCACCAATCCTGCCGAGGACCTGGAAGGGTCCGATGAAGCGTGGAGATAACATGCCTCCTCAGCCAAATCTCCGTAATCCATGTCGAGGTGAGACATGCAAGCAGACATGGTCGCCATCCTCGAACTCTAGTGGCCTTCACCTCCTGTCAGCATAAGACTTCTGCCGGCTCTGAGCTGTCCTCATGCGCTCCAGGATGACTTGGACCTTCTCTATTGTGGCCTAGACCATCTCCGGTCCCACAAGTGCTGACTCCCCAGGGTCTGTCCAGCACAATGGAGATCTACAAGGTCGTCCGTACAACACCTCGTAAGGTGCCATCCCGATGGTGGAGTGGTAGCTATTGTTGTACAAGACCTCCACCAAGGGTAGGTGGTCCTCCCAACTGCGACCAAAGTCGAGGACACATGCGCAGAGCATGTCCTCGAGAGTCTGAATGGTCCTCTCCGTCTGACCATCCATCTGATGGTGAAAGGCAGTGCTTAGACGTAGTTGTGTCTCGAATGCCTCCTGAAACCCCTTCCAAAGATGGTAAGTAAAGCGAGCATCTCGACCGGAGGCGATAGATTATGGCACACTGTGAAGCCGTAAAATCTCCTAAATGTAGAGACTCCCCAAGATCTCCACTGAGCCTTGCTCTCTGATGGTTAAGAAGTTAGCCGACTTGGTGAGTCAGTCGATAATCACCCAGATGAAATCGTGACCACTGGAAGTGTGCGGAAGTCCAGTCACGAAGTCCATTGATATGTCGTCCCACTTCCACTCCGGGACCTCCAAGGGGTGTACCAAGCCTGCTGGTACCCGATGCACTGCCTTCACCTGCTGGTAGGTGAGGCATCGAGAAAAGAACTCTGCCACAGCTTTTTTCATGCCTGGACAACAGTGCTATCATCTGAGGTCCTGGTACATCTTCACCACTCCAGGATGTACCGCCAAGGGAGAAGTTTGAAACTCTCTCAGCACCTCCTCCTGTAATGCAACTGGTACCAAGGTATTTCCTCTGAAAAGGACGTCGTGCTCTGTTCCAAGGGAGAAACCATAAGGTGCCTATCCTAAGGATATCTGTGCGCGTCGCATCTCACAGTCAGCATCCCCACGCTGTGCCTCTCTAACCCGCTGTAGTAGTGGAGGAGTGATTGTGAGGGACTGGAGGAAGGCTGCTTCATCTCTATCTATGAAAGATATCTGCAAAGCGGCTAGCTGCTCCGTCGCCTCCTCAAGCAGATGAATGCTCGTCCTCCTTCTAAGAGCATCAGCTACTACGTTCCCCTTCCCAAGAGTATAGCCTATCTCAAAGTCATAGTCCTGGAGGAACTGAAGTCATCACTGCTGTCTTAGGTTCAGTTCCTTCTGAGAGAAGATGTACCTGAGACTCTGATGGTCAGAAAATACTGTAAAGCACTCGCCCATCAGATAGTGCCACCATGTCTTCAGAGTGAAGGCCACTGCTGCTAACTCCCGGTCATGGGTGGCGTAGTTCTTCTCATGCAGCCTCAGCTGACGTGATCCATAGGTGATCACTGCCCGCTCCTGCATCAGGACAAATCCGAGTCCGGTCCCTGATGCATCGCAGTAGACTACACACCCTCTCCCCTCCTCCGGCAACCTCAAGATAGGTGTGCTGGTCAATCTCTGTCTCAGCTCCTGGATGCTCTACTGACATCTGTCTGACCACACAAAGGGTTTCCCCTTCTTTTTCAAAGTTGAGAGTGGTGCCGCAACTCTGGAGAAGTCTGGCACAAACCTCTGATAGTATCCAGCTAGTCCCAAGAAACTCCGCACCTCCGTCACGCTCCTGGGTGGCTTCCAAGCTAGCACTGCCTCGATCTTCACAGGATCCACCGCAACGCCCGCCTCAGAAATGACGTGCCCCAAGAAGTGGACCTCACGTAACTAGAACCGACTCTTTGAGATCTTTCCATAAAGCTGGTGCTCTCAGAGTGTGTCTAGTATAACCCGTAAGTGGTCGGCATCCTCCTCCTCAGTCGTTGAGTAAATCAAAATGTTATCGATGAAGACCAAAACAAATTGATCGAGGTATGGCTGAAAGATCATGTTCATGAGGCCCATGAACACCGCTGGAGCATTGGATACACCGAAGGGCATAACCAAGAACTCAAAGTGGCCATACCGACATCTAAAGGTCGTCTTCTGCACGTCCTCGTCTTGAACTCTGAGCTGATGATAGCCTGACCTGAGGTATATCATTGAGAACCACCTTGCTCCCTTGAGCTGATCGAAGAGGTCATTAATCCTCTATAGCGGATACTTATTCCTCACTGTCACCTGGTTCAGGCGACGATAGTCGACACATAGTCGCAAGCTCACGTCCGCCTTCTTGGCGAACAATATCGGGGAAGCCCAGGGTGAAACACTGGGTCAGATGAATCCCTTGCCCTGCAAGTCCTCCAACTGTACCCGTATCTCTCGAAGTTCAGCGGGGGCCATCCGATATGCTGGAGTCGATATCGGGGCTGTCCCGGTGTACATGTCAATATAAAAGTCTACCTCTCTGCGAGGAGGTAGTCCTAGAACGTCATCGGGAAAGACGTCCGCATACTGATCCACCACTCCAGGAAAACTAGGACTCCGCACGTCAACTACTCCTAGGATGAGGCTAGCCAAATGATGAATGATGGGCTGTCCACTCCTCTGCGGAAGTCCATCTTGTGCTGCGAAGGCTCACTTCTCGCCGGTGAAGGTGAACCTGCTCCCGTCGGTGCGTAAAAATCGCACCTTGCGCCTAATACAGTCAATCTGATCATGGACTGTAGATTACCACTCCATGCCCAAGATGACGTCGTAAGGCCTCAATGCCGCTACAAGAAGATCCCAGCCGAAGCTCTCACCTCATTGAGTAAGATCACACTACCGGCACCGGTGCGTAATCGTCGAGTCTGCTCCCGTAGGAGTCTCTAGCCGTAAGGATCGAGCCAACGGCTCCGTCGGAATCTCCGAGCTCTGAACAAAGGCAGCGGCTATGAAATAATGACTCGCCCCTGTGTCTATAAGAACTGCTGCAAGGGTGGAATAGACACAGATAGTACCTCGAATCATCTCAGGCGCGCCGTGGTCGTAGGCCTCCGCTGCCTGAAGTTGTGCCTGTCTCTTCCCGCAAGCTCCCTATGGACCGCCAATGTCAACCCTCTGCCTCTGCCTAGGTGGTCCCTCAACTGTCTTCTGCTCCTCGGCATGGCGGGTCGGGCAGTCACGAGCCATGTGGCCTTGCCCACCGCATGCGTAGCACTGCCTGCCTCTCGAAAGACTGGCTCAGCGCTGTGTGCCCCGCACTGCTGAGCCAGTGTCCTGAGGTCATCTGCCTGAGGGTCTAGTCTGCCTGGACCCATGATTCATTCGTCAGCTGGCTACTATAGAAGACTCTGCTATGTGCCACCCCGTGGTAGGTCTCACTGCTGAAGAAGGCTCAGCAAGTAAGCTCTCGATCAAAAGGGCTCGCTCCAGTACTCCTGCTTGAGTCGGAATGCTGAGGGAGATCAGCGATGCCCTGATCTCATGCCTCAATCCCTGATCAAAGGTCCGGGCCCGGAAGAATGGGTCCCGCACCATGTCTGTCGAGTAGCGCGAGATATCGGTAAATCTCGCCGAGTACTAGGCGATGGTCAAGCTGCCCTGTCATAGCTGTAGAAGCTCTTGGATGCGCACTACACGGAGGGTGGCTGAGACAAACTCCGAGCGGAATAGTCTCTCAAAGTCCGTCTAGAGGAGAGATGCCTCATTGTGCACCCGGAGCATCAAGCTCCACCATCGGCCCGCTGCCGCATGTAGTAGGATCGCTGCGAGGATCACCATGAGGTCTGCTGGTGTCCTCACTAACCGGAAAACTCATACCACTGCCTCCAGCCAGTCCTCGGCTTCCTGGGGGTCCGTCTCCCTGAGGAACTGGGGCGGTCGCTGGCGCTGGAACTCGTGTAGTGCACTAAGGCGACGTGCATCGTCAGCGGATGGGGCTGGAAGCATCGGTGGCTCGACGGGTAGTGGTACCGCCGGTGCCTTTGCTATCAAAGGGCCTTGCACCGAGGCCTCATCACTTGGTGGGATGTTGTCTCGCTCAACTCTCAGAACCCTAGCTGGCTGCCGTCATGGGGCCATCCTGAAAAGGAAACAGGTGCTCCATGGTCAAACAATATACCTGGTGTGCTGACACAAAGTAATCATAAAGAATACTTGAAACACACATGCAATCAATATTTCTGTGTATTAAGTCGGAAATCAGAAGTCAGGGACCTGGTGTACGGATACGTCGGCCGCCACACCAGCACTAGGCTCCCTGGACTGATAACCACACTCAATACTCTTAACACTATTGCTTCACATAGGGAAGAAAAGATCAGAGTCCAATGTTCTGCGGTAGAACCGAACTTCTCTGATACCAATTTGTCATGACCCGTCCTTGGGGCTCGTGTCGTGACTACCCCAAGCCCGTCTTCCATAGGCCAGGGGCTGGCGTCTAGCACCAAGGCGTAAATCCCGGTAAAAAGGGAAGGCATTGCCTTTGTAAAGTAAACAAACACCACAGAGCAAGAAAGAAGAAGAAGTAAACACTAAGTAAAAAACTGAGTACAGCAGTAAGTGCGAAAAAGTAAGTGGGCCAAAATACAAACCCAAACTGAAAGTAAAGTACAACTGGAAAGGGAAAATGGCAACTGAAAAGTAATGTAACAGCGTCGAGCCGTCCACTAGAAGTCCTACCTGAAGGGTGAGTACAGATAGCCTCCACAGCTCCTCGGGTCCAGCTTTCCGCTCCGATTATGTCTCGCCCAGTGGTCCACCTCCAGGTACCGTTCTGCTCAGCAAGCCTCCACCACGATCAGCGTTGTCCGTCGTCTACAACCAACACAACTTAGTGCGGGCAGAGCCCGTGCAGGGGTGAGTATAAGCTACTCAGTAGGGACCCCGAGACCCCCGAAGGTCTCCCAGAATCCACAAAGGATAATACACAAAGGAAAGATACAATCACGAAGTAACATCCAACACTGCTTAGGGATATGCCCATACATATACCTAAGTCATCAATTCCACGTTCAGCTCCAACATCCGAACCCAAGTACAAGCCAGTCCACACAGGAAGGAAAAATGTAAATCCACACAGGATAGCACAACACAATCCACATAGGAAAGAAAAACAGGATTCAGCTCACACAGGTATACTTTTTCGAATGACGATAGAGATGATCAGATATTTCCACTAATTCATCTAAGTCGTCGGACCCACAAAGGATCGATAGGTACTAACCCCCACAATGACCCGCAGAGGATCTGACCCACACGGGATCGATAGGTAACTAACCCCCACAATGACCCACACAGGATCAGACCCACATAGGATCTGTAGGCTCTGGCCCACACATGACCGCTGAGCGCTGACCCACACAGGATCAGACCCACACAGGATCTGTAGCACTGATCCACGTAGGATCGCTGAGTGTTGTAGTCGTCGCCATCGAATCCACTGAGGATATCTGCACAGTCGTCGTCGTCGTCGCAGTCGCAGGCAGCACTAGGGTTCCCACACACATCAAGCTCGTTCAGGAGGGTCCGCCCCACGAGCTGAGAGGCTGATACATTAACTGACACATAGTCCATAGTTGATGTATCCAAAAGTTCTGTATCGTCAACAGAAACTCAACGTCGCAGACCGTGCGTCAATCGGACGCCCGGTCTCAGAGTTATTGGCCTTTTCGTCCCAGGGGCCCGGTTGGGTTTTAATTCAAAAACAACCCGACTGTACTCCACCTGCATCCAAACCATGGGCGGAGTAATCCAAAAGATCCGTCTCACTTAGAGAAATCCATCAATGTCGACGGCACGTCAATCGGACGTCCGGAGCTTAAGTTATAAGCATTTCCGCTCCGAGGGCCCGGTTGGTTTCGTGTACGAACCAACCCGGCCAAACACAAAGTACTCCGAAACATTGAGTGCGATATACCAAAACGACCACCTCGATCCAAGGATCGCATCGGCGCTGACGGTGCATCAATCAGAGGTCTGCAACCCAAGATATGGCAAAAAGACCGAAAAGGGTCCGGAAATGGGGGGTCTAGGCCCAGACCGACCCGGCCCAACCCCCCTGGGTCAGCCTGAACCGGGTCGACCCGACCCGGGTCCGGGTCCGACCTGGCCGGCGTGGCCCGGCCCGGCCTGGGCACGACCCGACCCAGCCGGCGCGGGTACGGCCTGGTCGCCAAGCGGGTCGGCTCGGCCGGTTTCGGCCGAGCGGAGCGGGGGGTGTGCTGCCCCCACGTGAGGGAACTTCGGCCCCGCGTGGGGCCGCCCTAGCCAGCGGACGTGGCCAGGCCGTCGCGTCCCATCCTCCCTCCGGTCCTGCGCTGTCGCGGGACCGCGCCGGCTCTTTCCGGCGACGCGCTGGGCACCGCAGCCATCTGCCGCCGGTGCCGCCGTGCCGGTGAGGCGCGCCGGCGGGCTGCTCCGCGGACCACCGGACGAGTTCCGGTGAGCGGAACTTCACGCCGTCTTCGCCAAAGGCCCCCCTGGGTCCGTCCTTCACTGCGAGGACCTCACATCGCCCTTACAGCCTGCTTTGTCGTCGTCTGCCATTTCGCACACCAAGAACGAAAGGGCGGTGGGTTCAGACTTGTTCGTTGGTCCGTACCCACCGTGTTAGCGGTTTTAAAAGTCTCCCAACAATTTCAATCATACGCCACAGGTATAAATCACAAATATTTTAAAGAATCAACCCCTACCTCAACGTTTTCATTGAACGTGAGTTCGTCGGGGAATTGATCGTCGTAGTAGAAGGGGATCGTCACATCCCGGAAAGGGAGTCTCTTTCGTTGCGGTACACGGCATCGTGTCGATGATCTCAATCAGTTGTTGATCGAAGATTGTTGCGGGAAAGTGTCCTGGAAAGAGGATCGTCACGTTGCTTCGTCGATCTCTGAGGATCCGGAGTTCTTCGTCTCCCTTCGTCGGAGGCCGGCGTTCTTCGTGTTCTTTGCGAAGAAGGATGAAGATTTCCAAGACTTAGAGCTTCCTCCAATTCCTCTCAACAAGCTCCCCTCTAGTAAACACGCGTTGGTCTTATTTTATTCTTATGCCAACAAACGAAAAAAAAGGTAAGAAATGAACCATTAATTCTATGAATTAATGGTAACAACTTAACTTCCCAATTAATAGGGGCGTTAAGAATGTATGAAAACGTACCGGCTGACTTCCATTTAAAAGGGGTTTTTTTCGGGTGCGTTACTTAGAGGAAAAGAAACGGTGGGGCTCATGCATGCCCTACCTCACAAATATCCTACCAGGTGGGTATGATATTTTGGGTTCCACCCTATCCTTTAAACTTAGATTAAGTGGCTTTAAGTGGCTTTAAGTGAAATAAAATAAAGTTGTCACACCACTTTATTTTATTTCTTAACTTAACCCAAAAAATTAAAAACCACAACCGAGTAAACGCAACTCCGGAAATGGCGTTTCTAAACAAATATTGGTTCTGTGATTCCATCGGTGCCCTTGAAATTTGATTCCGAGCACTGGTTCAAAAGTTATAAAAACCCACTCGTTCGTTCACTGAACCTACCCGAGCCAAACTTCTGAAAATGATTATGGGCACACCGGGCCTTGGAATCTGGTGGCATCAGAAACTGCGTTCTTATAAAATTCCAAAGAAAATTGAGAAAAACATTTCCTTGAATTTTACGGGTCTTTACAATCATATTTTCTAAGAATGAAATAGATTGATGCCATGAATCAATGTGAACATATTTTTGTATTTTAGGTACTCTATCTGTATGTATGAGAAGTTACCTATCTTCAACCTTTTTGGTTATTTTCAATACAGTTTAATTCCTAAAAACTAGGTACTCTGGTCTTTACCAACATCCAAAGATACCATTGGTGTTATGTAGTTACCATTATTCCCATGATAAAGGATACCCATGTGTCCCTATGAAGGGAATCAAAACCCTTGTATTTTGGTGTATTTTAATGAGTTATATAATACATTTAGAGATCACGGGGTAAGGACCATTGTGGTAATTTTTATGGTTGTGAAACAAGGAACAATGAAGTTCCAAATACATTCATTCATATAGGACCAATTATGTTCATTTTAGGATAATACAACTAGGACCATGACATTTTATAATTTAATGTTATATAACTAGGACCTATTTAGGTAAATTTAAGGTCTTGTAGAATGGGATAATATGTGAAAGGGACCAAGATATGTTTTACATGGGACATATGGACGAGCATCCCTTTTTGGTATGACTTGAAAAATGGATATGATGAAGAATGATTGTGTCTTACAATATATTAGGGGTCCATTGTGGCCCATGGATCATATATTGAACTAGGTAAGATGATTAAAGATTAAAATAGGTAATTTATAGACATAGTTTTGATTCAGAACAACCAATATAATGCACAGAGATGTTTGATCTAAATAATATTCCATTTATCCTCAAAAGAGAAAAACCTCATTATTAAGGGAATATATACTTGATTATATCCAAAGGATATTATCATCTATATAAGAAAACCATGAGGGACATTTTATTGGATTATAAATTCCAATTATCAATTGAATACATGATTTAGGAGAATTATGTTAAGGTGAATAACCTTATCATTTAATTTATGAGGTCATGGAGGTGGAAAAAAAGGATGACTCCTTTATTAGGAGGAAAACATGGACATGATGGTGGATAAACTTTGGAAGGTGTGAATTACCCATAGTATGGCACCTGGGTGAAGGTGAACCAAGTTTGATGAATAGGGTGAAAGGGAACACAGTTGATTGAACTGGGCACAACTCTGATTATAATGACAATAACACAATTTTTATGAGACCGTGTGGGATAAGTGTGAACTAAGATTGGATATATTATAAAATGGACACCAAATTATGTCATTTAAGGAATGAAAATTGTTTCATTGAAGGAAAATCTAGGGACCGTGAGACCACATCTTGTTTTATTTTGAAAACCCCTTGAGAAAAGTCCCTCACTATGTTATTGAAGATTTTTATGGTGATATGGTATCATATGATGACCATAATCATCAAAGGACATAAAGGACCTTTATTCAAATTATTTTAACATAAATTGTGATTTGAAAATCACTCTAGGGTAATATTGTAAGACATGAGAATATAGATTATGTTCCAAGTGAGATTTGATACTACTGAGGCCTCTCCTCTTGCAGTTGGTATTTCAATATGAGTTGTGTATTTGGGGGTCCTTCTATAGTGTAAGATATTTGGGAACAAATATAACTGCTAGAAAAAATTTCCTATATCGGGTTTCTTTGAAATGGGAACTTGGTATGAGAATGAAGAGAACTATTTATAGAGAATTGAATGAGATGGCATCCCCTAATTCTAGGTTGGAGGAAACATAGCCACCAATGCTTCCTTAAGAATAATCGTGAAGAAATGCATATTCTAAAATATCCTTAACAAAATATAGAGAATACATCTTTCCTATGTATCCACAGGAAAAGTCATAATAGTTCATTCTAAATAATGTATTGTGATTTCCATGAGATTAATATCATGAAAAGTGTCTTAATGTATTTTTTTCTTAAAATATGCATGTGATTATACAAATTTATTTGATCATTGGTTGATGAATCATAACTACTATAATTCAAGGATTTATTGAAAATTGTTTATTGTTTAATGGACAATTAAATATTATATAATTAGAATCAAGATTAATTCATGAATACAATGCATGATTTAGATAAATAATTTAATCATGCATTATAGCACAAGTGTAAATAAAACATCAATTGAGGAGTTCCCATGAGGAATTTATAAATACCACTTCCATATGATTGAAATGGTTTTGTGAAATCGTTATACTAGGAAAAAACTCTTGAGAACCCAAATATATATTATTCTATAACCTTTATGCTCAAGCAACTCACATTCAATGGTGGTCGAAAGGGACCTTCCCATATGATGAGAGATTGAAGGTAATCCCACTGATAGCCTAGATGTGTGATTTATTTTGGAAACCACTACAGTGATCTTTATTAAACATAGATTATTGAGATTGAAACTGATGTAACTTATCGATATAAGGTACAGATTCTATTCAAAGTGTTTTTAATTTTTAGTTTTACACAAGGTTTTTTAATTCTCACATGATGATCTTGGGAATGGTATTTTAATTGCTTCCATTACATCTATTATGTTTTAATAGAACCATAATAAACCCAAAAATTGTATCTGGTAATATAATGTCTTTAGATTTATGAAATATTATTTTTGAAATAATTAACCAAAACCAAATACTACATCAATAATTATTATAATATTGAGGGCGATCATAAAGTTATGATAATGTGATAACATAACTTGAATTGGAACTTGTATTTTTTTAATTTTGATGTAATATTATGAATTAGGATACCTTTAAACAACATTATATTATAAAATATTCAATAAAAAATATCTCATAGTTTTATTAATTTTTAACTCAATCGGCATTGGGTATTGATGTTACATTATACCGATAATGCAGTATAGATTTTAAGGCACAACATGAATTATATTATAATGTAGCATTCATCCCTTTCATCTAAAATAGAGTATAATAAATATATAACATAGTGTTATGTTGTGGGAAAATATTAAATTTTATTCCTCCTAATATATATGTTTGGCATTTTCATATTCTCAATTGGAAAAAATAGAAAAAATTATATTTTGAAGATTTGTTTAAGGTTTATAAATTTTTTATAAATAATAAATTATAGGGATTAAAGATTATATAATCCTATTACTATATAAAATATATTTTATCTTATTTTATTTCATTAAATATAATATAGAAACAATGTTTTTATTTAGTATTCATAAGAAAAATTTATAAATTTTTCAAAATTAACAAAAAAAGGACAAAAATAAATTGTTTATATTTTAAGATTATGATCTACTCATAATACTTAATTTAAAATTTTCAAAGTATGAGATTTATTAGTGATTTTATTTATTCCACATCAATGTTGTTTTAGGGATTAAAGGGATCAAATATTAAATAATGATAAGTATATGTTGTTTAGATTATTTAAAATGTGTACATAATTGAATTTTAATAATAGAATATATATAATACATAAAATATCATATATATAAATATAATTTTATTTTTCGTGTAATGAATAATTTCAAAATTTCATCTTTTTAAATGAATATAAATTATTTATATTCAATATTTTGGAATTTCAATAATGAATAGATAAATTATAAAGTGTTTGTAATTAGATATATTTATGAATTGTTCATATAATTCTAATCTCATGTTTAAATATTTGAATTGATCATGTTATTAAAATTTATTCCCTACATTGTTCATAGTTATAATTTTTTTATATTATAAATATGTGAATACATTAGAATAAAATATTTAAATTGGTTCTTAGTTATCATATAAGTATTTGAGTGTTATATTTTTGGTAAAATTACATAGAATTTATTTTTCTTATACCTTTACCTAAATTTTTAGTTAAATTAATTAGATTTAATTTAGTCATTGATTATAGTTTTCACTTTTTAGGTTTTAGAGTTATGATGAATTGAATTCTATCTTGAGTAATGTCCCCTTGGAGAGATGAATTGGAGTCAAAATTATCACTATCTTGGATCCAAATCCCTATTATAGAAAGGTGGGGGTCATCTATCTATCACTCAAGGCTTTCTATTATGGATATTTTTAGTCCCATAAAATTATAAAACTTTTCATGAATAGTTCTTGTACCTTATGTAAGAGAAATATTTTTATATTTGTAAACATATTTCACTTATATTTTGGGGTGAATAAACAAAAATACCACTTGAGAAATTAGTTACACATTAATTTGGAGAGAGAATATTGGTTTGGGTAGGGAATAAGATCCCAAAACAAAATCACTAGAATCATTCATATATAAAGGGAATAACATGAGATAATATAGTCAGATTAAATCCCCTTCAAAATACTAAGTGTTAAATTCTTTCCAAAGAGTCACTTTTAAAGACCTTGATCATTTAGTATGGGTGACCATATTGGTTATGTTCCTATGAATTGTGGGGATCATAATAGAAAATACATACATATTATATAAATTTACCTTAATATTCATTACATCTCATAATAAATCCCAACCTAGAACATAATGTTATGCGGTCTTTGATTGTTAGGTACAAATAAAACCTATTTTACAACATTTTCAACATCACCCAGTTATAGTATTCTCACATGATACCCTTTTAGGGACATAATAGATAACAACCTTCTTTACAACTTGGGTAATGGAAACATGTAATGGTTCGGACCGTCTTGGTCCATTAAATTGTCTAATTATGGTGTTTTGGGTGTTTTGGACACCATCTGTGAGTCAGGAGGGCATTAGTGTTGGTAGAAGGGTGTCACTATGGTGTCACCTATCAATTCTCTGATTGGTGTCACATATTGGTGCCACCGATCAGTCCTGATTGATTTCTCACCAATAGGTGACACCAATTGGGCTCAATTGGTCTCACCGATCGATACTTCACCCGAATGATTCCATTGAGGGGTGTCAGGGTTTCTTTCCCCAGTTTTCCTATAACATATCTTTTATGTTTTAATACCTATTTATAGTAATTTAAAGTCATTTTAAGGCCCATAAATGATATCCTAATTTTCCTAAGAGTGGAGAGACCCTTACTTACCAAAATGTGTGGCCTTTTTATAATTTTCACACCCTTGACGCGTTTCCAGTTACACCACTATTACACTTTTTTTTCACTTTAAATGTAACCTATCTAACCCTCGGTTGTGCAATGATCTATCTCACTGTCTCTGATGGAATTATTAAATCTCAAAAAATTCAAACGTCTGAAACCGCGCAGAAGTGTAGTCAAACCACGATCCTCTTTCTAAGAACGTTGAGATTTCACATTCTGAAACTCTAGGAATGGTCCTTTTATCACACCAAGATATTCTTCTTCCTTGTTCAATTTATTTTCCATGGGGTGCTTGGAGTCCCTCTTTCGGATATGAGTCATGCCTAAATGAGAGCGCTCCTATTTGGTTCTTCTTGGAGTTTCCTACAGCATCAGCCCCAGTTCTGGGTACAAGGATAAATCTTCTATCCTTGATCATCTAGTTAGGGGTTCTTCCTTCATCTCTCTTTATGGTGCAACATGTGGGGATGGTGTGATAATGTTTCCCTTGGTATGTAGATGAAACCAACTTTAACGAAGATAATAAATGGACTTTTAAAGAATGATGGGGTGGAAAAGATTTTATGTTGTTTTGTTTTACCTTTGTTTTATGTTGGGAATTGTATAGGCTCATGTCCACTGAAAATCATGGCCGTTGGCGGTCATTTCTTGCACATTAATGAATCACTCTTTTCTGGATAATCTTTTGATTAAAAGACTGTAACATATATTCTAGTTAAAATCATAAAATTAGATGATTAAATGGATGCCTGATGAATAATAATCCTTGTGTTATCACCCCATTTAATAAAATGTAAATAATTAACTTAATGAATGGTGATTGTAAATTTGAAAACATCATAGTTCTATCCTGATGATATTCCTGTTTGTTTTTTATGCCTTGTTGGGTAATGTATAGGGGAATGGATTCTCTGGTTGAGAGGTGGTTTGTTTATAAATCTAAGTCCATGTGAAGCTGGTGGTAAATGTTATTGGCTTGTTATGTTGGGGTATGTTTTGGTTCCAGTACTTCGAGGGATCTCTCATATTCCTTTTGATGTTGTTACTTTCAATAGAACCTGGTGTGAATACTCAAATTTCTGCTTGGCTATTTTGTTTTGGTTGTTATTTTGGCATATTGTTAAGCCTGTTAGATTCCTGGTAGTGAAGAATTTTTTAAATGGAAATCACTTGAACATGATAACAAGAACGGTTATGATGGGGAAAAGTATTCCAGAAATGGGGTGTGCTCTGTTTGTTATTGTTGTGTACCTATTCATGTAGGGATAACAGTAAGAGTGGTTGGGTGTGGGTTGGTTGTTGGTCTAAAAAAATTATGTTGGGATGAGTTCTCGATTACTAATAAGTATAAAATTTAGTTCTTGTGATTCTTATACGAACCCACCCATGTCGAGAGATTCATGTCGAACACCCCCATTTCAAGGGAGATGGTGTTTTTTCCAACACTCCTATGAGTGTCTAGTTATTAGATCCTTTCTTCTCCCTCTACCAGGTATCCCAAGACTCTTTGAGTAGGTTGTGACAGCCTAAGGTTAATTATGGCTCAAGACTCTTCGAGCAGGGTGTATTATGGTGGTTGGCCTAGGTGTGTGCAGGAAGGTTTGTTTCCCAAGTGTCTTTGGGATGAGGCCCATGTGTCTTCAGGTGTGGTAGTTGTTGTTATGGACCTGGTTTCTTCAAGTGTGGCAGTGGTTGTTCAGGCCTAGGTGTCTGCGGGCATGGTTATGTGTGGTTGTGGTGGCCCAAGAGTCTATGGGTAGGATTTATTGTTTTGATGTCCAATGGGGTTGTTCTTGGGGTGACAGTGAGTCTATAATGGAACTTGTGGGGGATGTCTGATATATAGGATGTTCTAAATAACATGTGGGAAAGTGGTGCATGGTACCCAAAAATTGATTTGTTATTACTATGACATTACCCAACTTGCGTTATTTGGGGAGTGTGCCCTGGTGAGGCTGGGTGGATAATTTTCCCTTGATAGGTGTTTTGGTTACCTCTATTTTATCACAGGGATTTAGAATGCCTACCCACTTGTTCACGATAGCTTTTGGTTTCCCTATCGACTTTACCTGTATACTCACCCTATGTATATAAAACTGCTTTCAGGTCTTCAGGACGACATTGAGGACCATGCCAGACCCTACTAGTTTGGTGTTGGGACAACTGATGTTGCTGCTTTTCTTTTCTTTTGGTACTTTCCTACAGGGTTTTTCTTATACTTTTATCACTTTTTTTGAGCATGCATATGCGAATGTATCTTTTGTATTTACATTTATTTATTCTTTCGAGTTGTTTGGGATTTACCATCTTATCTCCAGATCTTGTTCTATAAAAAGGGTAATTCCTTCCGTATTACATGAGATTATATACCCTTGGTGCTAGCCACCACTCTTGGTATTATTGAAGGTGGGACTCAGGGGTCATTATCTCTCTTCAACTTGAAGAAGGAAGGGTATGGCTATTTGATGTCCCATCCATCATCATTGAGAAGGATATTTGTGAAAAAACTCAAGAAAGGGTGATATTTGATTATCGGTTAGTGTAAAAAAAGATATGTAAATCAAATTTCAAAAGTTAGCATAAGTTGAGCTATGGGTATAATAAAATGATCGAGGTTCATGTACATAACATAAAATAATATTACCCAATATAACATATAACATAAAACATGAGTCTTGACAAAATTATTTTATAATCATATAAGATATGAGTCATTGAAGAGTGGAAACATGATTCAATATTCACAATCCTTGGGAAAATAGCATAGGCACATTCCATAACAAAAGAATGTGGCTCAAATATAAGAATAAAAATCATAACATATGTCATGGATAATTATAAATACATTCATATCATAATGGAAAAGATTGACCACATGAGAATAATATTGTAGAATTGTGAAAACCACATGCTTCCCTTAACATTATGGACTTGAGATAACCACCATTATCCTTTAACGCCATTGACTTGGGCTATCCAACCTTATCCAAAAACATTATAATGATATATAAAACATTAAAAATTTAATTTTATGGTCATAATAGACCTATATATCATATAATGATAAAAAATACATTTATATGCCACATGATCATGAATGCCTTCATAAATCTATCATATCATAATAATCCCATAAAAAAGAAAATGGTATCATGAAAACATTAACATAAAATGATCTTAACAAATATATATAAATAAGCTAAATGATATCAATAGAGAATATACCCACTGATGAATAATAAATGTTGAAGGATCTAGATATAGATAAAAATCCCTTTTTAAGATAATTAAATAATCTATTTTAAAAAACAAATATCATTTTCTTTTGATAACATTAAATTTAAAATAAATAATTCATAATAAAAATGAATATAAATTAATTTAGAAAATGATGAAAAGATATGGAGTAAATTTCAATAGAAAAAATAGTTATAAAATATTGAAAATGAATTCATGTGGAATGAATTAAAAATATTATTTAAACAATTTTTTAAAGAGATATAATGTTATTATAAATCAATCATTCAAAAAATAATAAATTAATATTGATATTATAAATAAATCCAATCCCATTGAAAAATTACACAATAAATAATAGAATCAGATATCATGTCATCTGTAAATAAAATAATGAATATAGACATGGAGGAGAAATATTTCCAACCAAAAAGAAGATATAAGGTTGATTCCACATATAAGAATACTTTCATTTTTTACGGTTTTTAATAATGTTTAATAAACTTTATTAGAAGTATCAAAAATTATTTAAAAATATTTCTTAAGGATCTCCCATGAAGGATAATATAAAACGATGAATAAAATATTGAAATGAATTACACTATTAATGGAATACCTTACACTATATGGATTGTGATACATATTCAAACACAAATTCATTGTTCGATAATGATTAAGAAAGTATAAAACCTAAGAATCCAACCTCCTTTAGTACACATGGGATGATTTGAATCACTATACATTTAAGTGGGATTATTTATTCTTATATTTTGTGCTAGTACCTCATAGTGAAAAGGATGAAAATGAAACAGAGCTTTGGGAACATGGAAATTCATCTAAAAATAAGAACAACCACCCACAGTTTCCATCAAATTAAAATGGGATTTAAAAATCCCTCAAGGAAAATTTTCTATAATACATGTATTAATTCATGAGTTTTATCACGAGAGTTAATTATTCAGTTAGTATATATATGTCATAAAAATAAATGAAACTTCCAAATGTTTCATATTATGAAATAGTTTTTTAAAGAAAAGTTTATGTGAAAAAATAAATGACAATAGTTTATCATTTATTTGTAATATCACATAGCATAAAATAATCTAACCTCACATGAAAATCATAATTTACATGATATATATATATATGGTTATGGGGAATATCACCTTTAATATCACACTTTCACTAAATCCTAAATGACTTTGTTCCATTTTACCATATATTGTATCATATAAAATAAATTGTGAAACCATATCAAAAAATATTTTCTTGGATGTTTTCCATAAAAATTTTGGAAAGATTTCATCATATTCACGTTTTATCACAGTATATGAAATACTCAGTGAATACCCATCCAAAATATTGTTGGATTAACTGTAATTATTTTTAGAAAATTTAAATTAGTCAAAACTCAATCCACATTTATTCAACCAAAAAGTGTGACCCTACATTCCTTTAACCATCTTAAAGAATGTAATCCCAAGATATATATAAGTATGAAAATAATGGCCTCTAGAAAATCATCAATTCTACTCAAGCTATGAAGGGATATCGAGTGATCACAATCAAACCGATGTACCTATATACAAATTTCCACCAGTCAGTATCATATAAACATGTTTATTATCATATTTTACCTTTCCCTAAGAGATCAGGTGACCCAATACATGGAGCATGTTGATCCCATATAGATAAATCATATTTTCTGAATTCCTTGAGTGTATACTAATATGATTGATGAATATATCACATGTCAATCATCTTTATGGGAAGGTAGATCCCATTTCCATTATCCAAATAGCTATATAATAACTATGTTTGGAAACACACTCCCACAGTCTATCTTAGTTGAGGTATTAGATGTTTTACTCATCATACCAGAGGAAAACATGATTTGGTGAAGCTCCAATAGACCACATGATCAGCATCATACCCAACTACACATTGACTAGTTGAGTTCATATATTGACTTATGTAATAAGGGTATAAAATTATAAAGGTTATCATTCCAGGTAACTCTCTATACTTAGGTAGTGGGGGCTCAAATATGATCCATGCACCCCTAGTATACCCAAGACATATATGTATGATACTTCATATAGTATACATAGTAGATCATCCAATGAACATAAATAATATCATATTCTTTATTTTGTGACTCCAGAACATATTATGTATCTCTGTATAAGAATCATACTCATGTTAACCTTAAAATTTTGTCATGAAATATAATTATTTATAATTAATTTCAATTAACTATAAAATAAATTTCATATTATGAGATTTTAATAGTCCTTTCACATCATGAAATGAATATCTATATATAAAATTATGTTGAAAATGTGAAATAATGATAAAAATGATGTTTAATTTAATACTTTTTATTTTAATATTCATAAACTCTTTTAGAATATTAATATGGAACATTTAATATTATTAATATCCTTTTAATAATATTTAAAAATACAATATAAGCATCGGTTAGTCATATTATATAAGAAAAAATGTCAGATCATCCTTATATTTGGTTCACATTATGGGTTTTGTTAATAAATTACATCATATGTAATCGTCATAACAACTCTATGTGAACATATGAAAAACCTTACAAATAAAATATTTAGTGAGAAAAATTTGTAAATTAAGCCACATATTTCTAATTGTTCAAATATTTGAACATATTCAAACTTCTTAACTTCACAATATCAAATGTATTTATTTCAATTTTATTTTCTATATAGAGCTATTTATATGTTCATCATCACCATATATAGTGTCTTATTCAACCAAAATATTTCCAGAAATAACTAAACTACTTATATTATTTTTTATAACACCTCCAAAACACTTGTAAGATAAAGTTAAGACTACTTTAATACATAAAATAAATGTAACTATTACATTTATCTTTACCCCCACATCCTAAAATATCTTAGGATAATGAAATAAAAACTTTTTATAGTAACTAATGTAACTAATTTCATTTCTATTTACCACCATATCATAAAATATTTTAGGATTGCAAGTGTAACTATTATTTTTTTCATTTTGATGTGTACAATCGTTGAATAAATTGTGTCTTTCATTTTTAGGATTACAAAATGTAACTTTTTACGCTTTTCTCATCATCCCATATCCTAAATTATTTTAAGATATTGTGTTAAAAACAGTTTATATAAACTAATATAGTTATGTAGTAATCTTTTTAAATGGTATTCCATGTTTTTGGAAAATTTTATTTGAAAAGAAAAAATTATTTAAATATACCACTGATGGGTGGTAGGAACACATTACCACAAATTTTAACAATTATTTTGATAAGCCATTTTAGATGCGATAAAATTTTTTATCCCAAATTCTTCTCAAAAAATGTTATATAAACCTGATGAATCATAAATCATATATATTCAATTAATTATCTTATGTTGTTCATAAAAACTATATGTTAGTAATTAAATCCTCTTATCATATAAGACATATGAGAGTAAGATACATATATTTTACTATGATTCAACTAAAATTGACACTATCCATTACATTAATATATAGCCCCTATTTTCTTCTTGAATATAATACATAAGATTAAAAATATATTCCATTGATTTTTAACTCTTGTATATTTACAACACTTTACAAATTATACATTCAGTTTTACATTCCATTTAAAATTGACGACTTATTTTTTATAACATTCAATAATGAAATAGAAATTACATTTAGTTTCACAAAATTATTTAGTTATATATTATATAATACCATCATATTGAATTATTACTATTCCTTTATAGAAACCCTTGTTTTTAATGACCATTATTGGATTCACGAAGAAACATTATTAATCTCTTCAAAAAAAATTCTTTTTCCAATTTGTACTTTTACCCACTTGTACTATCTATATAGTACTAGAATCTAGAAATCACATGATAAATTCTTCTATTATCAACACCTTGAGAATAGAAGGTAAACAATTCTTCAACTCATTCACCATTTCATAACATTTCCATAAATGAAAATATTATTAATTCCTTAACGAGAACAATCTATTTTAGTCTCCCCATAAACATTGTTATAGAATCAATAAAATCATAAACCATGTGTATTAAAAAATCTCATTTTATTTAAAATAAATTGTCTTCATCCTCTTCATAAGAAAGAATGTGATAAAAGAAATATAATTATGAGTTAACCTAAGCACGAATAATTTAATTTTTCAATGTAACAACTCCTTTAATCGATTAATTGAAAACAAAATTCAATTTTAAATAATTTTTGATATTCAAAAAATTCATATATATATATATATACAACATTTTTCAAATCATATAGATGATATAATATATCTATCAAAATAATAAAAATTGTTTCTATAACAAATAAACATTTAAATGAACCCTTAGTCTTATCAATTCATTTATCGTATTCTCTTGTACTGAATATCATTTGATGTACCAAATCATACTGTGTTGGTAAGACTAAATTAATTTTATAATTTAGCATCTAATTCTATTAAAACCATAAATGAATCACCCTACACTTATATAAGATTATTTATTCACTTTTTGTACAAGTTAGAAACTTATTTACTAAGGAATGGATTGTTATAGCTCATGGAATAATTATAAATTACTTTTCATAAATTTTCAAACTTTTTTATTGACTTTGTTAATTTACCAGTATAATGAAAATATTACGTTACACTTATCTATATCAAGGATAAATATGCTATTATATCATGGTGATGATGATGTTATTATCTATAACATAAGATTTTACTTTAAGAGTATCATGTGTTATTAATAATATAATATATAATTTTATTAAATGTTCTCCCATTAAAATGATGTCAGCATTTAATTTTCATCATTTTATTAGTGTTTTATGATCTATATTTCACCATGACTTATATGTGGTATAATGTAAATAATATATGAATATTTTAATGGGGAACTATCCCAACCATATTGAATATGATTCTTATATAGTTAAAATATAACCCTTTATCCAACCCATCACATGGATAAAATCTACTCTACTCATTTGGTATCATTAATTTTTTGGATTCATAGTAAGAGGGTCCTAAAAAATGATTAGAATATTTCCACAAAGGAAAATAAATGGATACTCATTATTATTTGAAAATACCCATAAAACAATAAAAATTTTCATATAGCATTCTTTCCTTAAACAAGATAATTCAGGGGTACTCATGTTGAGCTCGACAGTACACAATTGACTGATTGAGGCCTTGAAAAGTTTCACTTTGGAAGGAACATCACAATTAGTATATGGATGGTATTTTTAAACAAACCATCTTATCTCATGTTTTTATCTTTTATATATGCATGGTTATTTTAATTTAGATTAGAATTTTAATCAATCCACCTAATCACGTTTTTCAAACCATATTGGTGTGTAAGTTATTAAACAAACCATAGGTTTTTGTTACTCAGCAATATTTAAAAGCAAAACATATGTCACAAAAGATATGGCCATGTATCTCTCATTTATGGAACACTAGTGGGACACATTTTTCTCATCATGAGTGACAATGATGGATACTCCATCTTCCCTCCATTCTCTATGGAACAAGAAGACTCCTACTTCTTTCTCTCCATTTAACAACCCTACATTTCTCCCCAATTTTCCAAATATCCACCTTATCCCAAAATCCCCCTCTTTTCAAAGTAGGTCCCCAAGGCTTCCCCTCTCCATTTTCAAATTCTCTTAGGTTTTATCCCTCTTCAACCTCTCCCAGGATGATTATTTTGGTCGAAGACAACCCCCATTAGACTACTTCAATGAGTCATCAATGATACCTGGTATCTGAAAGAGAAAGTCATCATTGGGTTTTTAGATCCTCACCACTTCTTCATTTCAGTAATGAAAATGAACTCATCGAGTCTTGGTCTAAGGATCGATGGTCCAAAGAGGGACCTCACATCTTCCTATTAATACGGGGAAATAAATTTCACTAGAATCCTGATCCTCCAAATATGATGATTTGGTTATGTTTCCTGAGCTTACCCATTCCCTTTCAAAACCCTTCCATCTTCTAAATATTAGGAATTCTCTTCATATGTTTTTTGGAATTTTATAGCTTCTCATGATCCCTATGTCATCCAATTTACCCTTGAATTTTTGTATCAATTGATGGTTCTAAGACTCATGTAGATTATATGTGGATTGAGGTGTATAAATATTTTACATAATATAAATATCATATACTTTATGTTATTCAAATAATTTTCATATCATTCAAAACAACACTTTTTATGTGGCTAAAATGTTATCCAATTAAGGAATATTTAATTTGAACAATAAAAATTAATTAATTGTGAGAAATTAAAAATTTTGATTAAATTTTTTTTATATTTTGTACTTTGTCTTTTATAACTATTTACAAACTATAAATTATGATTTGTAGACAAACAATTTTATTTTTTGTATCACAACACATTCCATAAAATATATTAAAATGTATTTAAAATATGAACATTTTATATTTGTGGTAATATGTTTAATAAGAATTTATATAATTATAGAACATTTATAATTAATTAATTTATAACCCTTTTATAAATTAAACTATACCAAATTAAATTTTATATTTTTTAATAAATATTTTAAAAACCATTAAAAACCATTTTATATGTTTGAAATAAATTTTAATAAAATTTATGTTTACCGTTATGCAGGAGCCTTATTCCGCATATGCGTAACATCCTTATACCCTTACAGAGACACTCTAAATAAGGGTAAAGAGATTATAGAACTATTTAATAAAGGAATGTAATGTATTATATTTATGTAGTTGGATAAAGTAAAGGTTTACTCTTTTTATCCTTATGTTGATTGTCTATGTAAGGGTAGAATGACCCTACCCCTTACACAATGCCAATTACATAATGTTAAGGAGGAAACATCCCTTACCTAATATCTCATGCAAGGGAAACTAATTTATCAAAAATGAATTTTAAGAGCCATGTGTAAGGTTAATTCACATTATTACCTTTACAGGACACCCTTATGTTTCACCTTGCATAAGAGAAACACCTTTACATAACACATTTTCATAAGGGTAAGCCTTGGGAATCCTTTTTGGGAAAGTTTAATACTTGGCTACCACTGTCAATATTAGTTGTGTTAGGGTAAGGCATTACTTACCTTTATATATACCATATTGGTAAGGTTAAATCCTTGGATTACCTTTACATAACCCATTACGTAAGGGTAAACCCCTTTTCTAGACTTTTGAAAAACCAGCTAAATGAGGTTATGTTTTATGACTTGTCTTATTCATTTTGATTAATGTTTTATAAAACTAAACATGGATTCAATTTATACCGTTTAATTGTTTTAATATAGTCTAACAAAATTTTATTAAATGAAGTGGAAATTTTTTAAACTATTTTTTGAGGATCTCCCATGAAAGGTAATAAAAAACTGTGATAAAAATAATGAAATGATGACCACTATAAATGGAGTACCTTACACCATAGGGATTAAAAAACTTCTTCAGACACCATTATATGGTTTTAAAAATATCACATAAGTGGAAAAGAGAAACATTCCTCCCCTTTTTTAATCTATGGGATAATTTGAATCTCTTGATATTCAAGTAAGATTCTTTCTTCCTCCATGGTTTAATATCACCTCACAATACAAAGGATGAAGGAGAAAGATAGATTTAGGAACACAGTCTATTGAACATGCATAATAATTACTATTCAAACATTCCATCATATGAAAGTTGTCTTTGTAAAACCGTCAAATAAGATCCCCAATATTTCATGCATTAATTCATACATTTTGACACAAGTGTCAATTCATCAACTAGTATTTGTATCACAAACATAAATGAAACAACCAAATGTTTTATCTTATGAAATTATTTCTTAAAGGATAAATTTCTTGAAAAAAATGATAATAGTATATCATGTTCTTGTAATCATATATTACATAAAATAATATACCCTTAAATGAAAATCATAATTTTCATGATATATATATATATATATTATTTAAGGATTTTGGGAATATCACCTTTTAATTTATTAACTAATTAAATAAAAATTGTAACAATACTTGTGAGCCCCATGAATAACAAAAGTATAAGAGAATATAATGGGTTTTATAGATAATAACATACTTTTTCCAAGAATTTATAGAATCCACACATTCTAATAATGATCAAGAATACTAAAATTCTAGATCTTAAGAATAAGCTTGGTAGGGATATAAGAAACAACCTCACACCATATATCCTGCTCATCACTGATGGAAATATTATAAAAATATTAATTGATTTTTTATAAATCTAAAAGGAGAAAATAAAGCTATTTGATACACTATAAATTAACCCAAGAGCACCTAGATGGGAACCACTATTCAATAAGTTCGATTTCATTGACTATATCCAAATACCAGGTCAATCACTAGATCCAAAATAACATTTTTTCCCTTTGATAATATTATCAATGAATCCGATGTGCAGAAATCTGATAGCTTCCTTTGAATAACTAAAGATATTCCAAAGGAATCCTTTTATGAGTGATTTATTAAACTATCTAATGCTATTAATTCCAAGACCACCCATCCCTGGAGGTTTTCTTCATTTTCTCTAAGAAATAGTGATAAGATTCCTTTCATGGGTCAAACTAGTCCAACTGAAGTTTTGTATTTTCTTCTCTAACTTCTTGAATAATCTAATAGACCATTATTAAATGTGAAATGCGTGGAAGGGACATATAGGTAATAGTGGATTTAACTAGGAGAATTCTACCATCCTGTGAGATTATTTTACCATTCTAGTCAGTAAGATGAGATATGATTTGATGGAAATAACTTAAAGATAGTTGTATTTGACCCCCTAGGTGAGTGGGAACCCAAAGTAAGTGAATGGGGTGGATCCGTCCATAGATTTTATTCTCCTAATAACTTAATTATTCATGGTAGGGATAAATCCCCATCCAAATTAAAGATATGATTTATTACAGCTAATCACATGTATAGATGCTTCCTCATAATGTTAGGAAATCTACTAATTAGTATGGAGGGTCTAGTAATCAACATCATAGAAGAGAAGAAGGTGATCCATATAGAAAAGGTGCATAAGAGCTCTCAAGATCCTTGAGGATTCGATGGGGAGGATTTCAGTATTAACAATTAATAATAATAAATTATTATTATTAATTATTAATTAAAAATTCTCTATTATTAGTTAAAATGTATTAATTAAATTTCAATAATTATTAAGAATTATTAGTATTTGTCAATTATGTATCAATTATTAACTATTAACTGTTAATTATTAAGTATATGTTAATAATTGAAAATTAGTAATAAATAATTAATAATTAATAAATAATTGTTAATAATTATTTATTGAATTTTAAATTCTAAATTTTAATTATTAATTAATGATAAATAATTATTGGATATTGATTTTTAATTATTTAAAATTAATTATTGAATACCTAATAGTTTTAATTTTTTATATATTTTATTCTTTGTATTATTAAGTATTAATTTTAATTTATTATCAATTACTAATTGTTATAAATTATCTATTATTAGTTTTTAATTTTAAATAAGAAATTAATAATTAAAAATTAATAAGTATTTATAATTAAATATTAAATACATGTTATTAGTTATTGGTTGGTAATTAATTTTTAGAAATTACTAATTGTTAACTAAATACAATTTATTAACCATTATCTTTTAATAACTATTTATTATTAACTATTAACTATTAATATTTGATATTTTATAGTAATATGTTTACTAATAGTTATAATTTATTATTTATTATGAGTATATAGTTTTATTTATCAATTATACAAATAATATATTATGCTTATAAAACATGTTTAATAACATTCATATCCATCATATAATAAAAGAATTCATTAATAGAAATTAGTAATAGCATACGAAGTTGAGCATACCTTGGGGAGAGTGTCTAGGGAAGCTGATTCATTATTAAAAATTTTAAAAAAAATAAACCGTAAATAAATAATATTTTTTAAAAAAGTAATATTTATTAATTATTAAATGATAATGATAATAACAAATTCACAACTATTTTTTTATTTTATCAGTAGTTATGACCACGATCCTTGAACAAGGTTGAAGATACCCATGACCATGGTCGCACCCCAACTATGTCCATAACCCAATGGTAATGACAACAGCGGCATCAAGCCATGTGATCATAGCCATAGGCTACGACCACTGTCAGTCATCCTGCCACAATTTTGACCTATTGAAATAAACCCATTTTCTAGTAGTGAAGTTTTCCCTTTAGAATTAATAAAACACATAATATTTTTTTGGTTTTATTTTTAATCTCTTAATCATATCACATGTATTTCCTTTTTGTATATAAGATTTTAAGGGCGTAAATATAACATAAAGGCCAAAAAACCCGATCAATCCCAGAATGGGCTCTTCCATGCAGGGGTCAAGACACTATATGCTTTCCCAGGTTTATATAAAAGACCAATTTGATAGGAGAGCCCGTAGGCCTGACCGGGAAGCCAAGGAATCAATCCTGATCTGACCATGGAGAAACTAAAAAATAGGGAAAACATGTTGTGGTGGAGACTTGGGAACCTATCATCTAAGGATATTGTTGGACCAACTACAAAGAACCCCCGAGCTCATTAGCCTAAACATTGAGAAAACTAGGGGTGACATAAACTCAAGTGTTCCAAATTATATACAAAAAATGTAGACTATATTTTAAAAAAACATTGGGGACTATACCCTATTGACAAGATAACCATAAATAACAGTAAAAATACTAATAAACTATCAATCATAAATTGACTTCATAATATGGACATTGTAGCTAAAACCCAACCATGAATAAATATTTGATATTATAATAGAACATGAGGAAAATAAAATGTTATACTACAATAAATATAAAAACCAGATCACCGTAGGGGATGATTATACATAATACAATTTAGAAAGAACCAAATAATGGATATGAATACAAAATATCATTATATGGATCTGCATAGTCCAATATTCCACTCCTAATATCTATATATCTCACCCATCCAATAAAATATCTTTTCCCTCACATACACAGAATATCATAAATCCAATATACACATTTATGTTCCTATATAGGCTATGATTACAACGTAGCAAGCCTCCAGAAATGGTGTCACTAAAACACTAGAATATATAAGTGCTGGTGTGATTTTATTTTCTAATAATCAAAATAAAAAAAATATTTATAATAAAGGTTATATCATTTTATGTTAAACAACCATCAGTGAGTGAATATCTCTACTTCAACCCATGTCAGTATAGGTCTAAACATATCACATGTTATAAAAACCTTACTTTTCATTACACATTTAAACATGACATATTACATAGAAAACATCATTTTATACAAAGTATAATATCAAGAGTTCTAGTGTCTTTGGGGATTAAATTTTTTTTATAACAACATAAAAAATAGGATACAACATCATATTGAAAACTTCTTATACATGACCACTACATTCCCTTGTACATAGCATTGCATGGTATAACCTGAGGACATGAATAAGAAAAGGGTGAGCTATAAATCCTAGTAAGGGAGTGAGCAAGGGATAACATGAAATATATAATACATGTTAGGAAATAGGCATATCAATGGAGCATAAGAGAAACATGAACATAAAGGCATGATATTACATGATTAACATAACACAGAAATGTGGCAACAACATTTAACATGCTTTTAGCATGAGATCAGGCTAATTTCACATAGAGAATGATTAAACCCACATTTAACTTGATTTATTATGAGTAAAACATCATTAAACTTGATTAATCATGATAATAATATTTATCCAATGCATTGGAGCACTATGAGGGCGCTCCCTTCTTAAACATTTCATTTAATACATAAGTGTGCCACATGAATCATTAATCATGGATTAATTAAACATCAATATTTATTCCACTATAAATATATGTGGAATTAATACATTAAAATATTTAATAAATAAGTAAATGTTCAAAGAGGTGAATTCCATTAATAGAGAAATGAGCATGATATTCACTACACAGTGTATTTAACTTAGAAAATCGTGGTGCAATTTCGACAGCATAACGGTGTGACATAAGGATTCATAAAAATGGCTGATGAGAGAGAATGGAGTTTCTCATAATATGTACATGAATTGGACATTGAGCGGGTTATACAGATACATGTCCCCACATAAGTAATTGAATTTGGATTCATAATAAAAAAGAATTACTTGAATGTAAATGAGGAAGCAGAAATTCCTTACAGAAATTTGGCATGGTAACTGGTTTACATGGGAGGCATTTAATGAGAGAGAAAGGGGTCTATCATCATTCCAACATAAAGAGGGTAGTATTTGGGAGGTTCAAAATCATACCCCCAAAATTTATAATTGAACATAAAAGGGAAAAACATTATACGAAAACTTGGACATAAATAAGAAAAGTGATAATCCCTTACTTGGAAGTCAAATCCCAAAGGCCTGGTAGAGGCATGAGGGAGGATCCTTGGGAGGATGGGGATCCCAGGGAGTATTCTAAAGAGAGGAGGGCTGAGGTTGGATGAACTCCAAAGGCATTGAGTGAAGAGGAAGTGGGAGCTTGGGCGGGTTTATAAAGGAAAGGAGAGAGAATACATCATTATTTAGGTTTGGGACACCACACATTAAACTAAAAAATACATAAACCAGCCCATGGTTTTTTCCAAACGAGTATAGAAAACAATATTTTATAATGCCAATGACCAAACTTCTTAAAATAATAGCGTTTCATATGTTGAGGCGAGTCACACTCTCAAAGAAATCAATTTAAAAATATGAAATGTTTTATATGTCTTGGAGGGTCCACTAAAGCATTGTAAAATAATTAAAATAAACCTAAAATCATAGTATTTTAGATTTAAAACATTGAATGGCCAAACATATCATTTATAGTATTTTATTACACCACTATTGGGTCATTATGATGTCATAAAACACATTTTATATTTAAATGGTATTTAATTTTTACCCAAAAATTTGAGTGTGTTAGAAAATTATGAAAAATTAACCACTGAATATTTTCAACGTCATGATTAAAAAAAATTTATTCATTTTTTCTAAATAATTTTCTATATATGTGAATTTTTTCTTTTAAAATAAAAAACAACATTTATAAAAAATCCAAGGGTTTTAACAAAAATCGACTTTCAAACCAAAATAAAAATTACAATTGCATTCATAAAATTATACAATAATTTATATTTAATAAAAATTAATTTAATAATTATTATAATATTTTATCAAAATATAATTTAATTTAAAAATCCATTAATTCATCAGAATAGATTTCTTAGCTGAATATTATCAAAAAAATAGTATTTGCGCTTTTAAAAATATTAACAAAGTAAAAATAATAAAATGAATGTATATTCATTATTATATTAAAAAATAATGCACATATTCATAGTTCCAAGGTATTGTTACATACCCCCTTTTAGCATCCACATAAGTCCAAAGGGTAAGGTGTGCGATGATGACAGACTCTTGGGGTGGCTCAGATAACATTGCACAGGTGGTAATCTCTATCAACTTCCACTTATCTTGTAGGCAGTTATGTTCAAGCATAAAATTTTGAAGGTCAGCTTGGGATTGGTCAAGAGTGAATCCCAATGATTCCACCTCCTTTTCGAGCTCTGACAAATAGGCTTCTTATGAGGCAAGTCAACTGGATGAGGTCATCTCTTCATTTAACTGAGTAAATTGGATTTGTTAAAGCCCTATATTTATACTAATCATGTGATCACTATTCAACATCTATATTAGCAATGGTCACAATTTTTAATGGTATTTTAAAATCCAATAACATAAACCAATGAAGTGCGTAATTTTTATAACCATTATAATATATTTAAATAGATCAAGAGGAATTTTCATGAATGAAAGTTTGGGTCTTTACAATCTTCCCCCTAAAAAAATTTCCCTCGAAATTTCCTTTTCTACACTATAAAATATTTGGGTTACTCTACTTCATCACTTCCTCTCATTCCCATGTTTCTTTTTCAATCTTTTGGTTTTCCCATAACACATTAACGAGGGGTATTATCTTATTTCATAGAACTTTTTCCCTATGATCTAAGATCTTCACTGGTTTCTCCTCATAAGAAAGATCTTCCTCTAACTGTACAACATCTAAAGAGATTAAATGTTAAGGGTCTAGTTTCTACTTCCTTAAGAGGGATACTTTAAAGACATCATGTACTTTTGCTATGGTAGGTGGAAGTGCTAGTCGATAGGCCACATCCCTGACATGATCAAGAATCTGGAAGGGGCCAATGTACCTAGAAATTTACTTCTCTTTCATTCCAAACCTCATGACTTTATTCCACATGGATATGTGTAGAAATACAATGTCTCCAACTTTAAACTCAAGGTCTCATCGACGGTTATCTGCATAACTCTTCTGTCGACTTTGGGATACCTTGATATGCTACTGAATATTTTTCACCTTCTCTGCCATATCTTCGACCATTTAAGGTCCTAGAGATTTTGTTCACAGACTTCATCCCAACACAATGGTGTTTTGCACCTTTTCCCATAATGGTCGTTATATGGTGCCATTTGGATGCTTGATTGGAAACTATTATTGTAGGATAATTCAATAAGTGGAAGATGTTGGCCCCATACTCCTTTGAAGTACATTGAGAAAGCTCTCAAGATTCCCTCAAGTGTTTGGATAGTCTACTCAGATTGTCCATCAGTTTGAGGATGATAGGTCATACTAAAGTTTAGTTCAGTGCTTAGAGTACATTGGAGAATTTTCTAAAACTTCGAGGTGAATCTCAAATCACAATCAGATACAACAGATAGTGGTACTCTATGCATCATTACCACTTCTTTGATGTAAATCCGTACAAGTTGATCCAATGAGAAGTCCTCTCTAATTGAGATAAAGTGATTTGTCTTCGTAAGACGATCCACAATGACCCATATAGCATTGTTTCCTCTCGATGTCCTTGGAAGTCCAGTGACAAAGTCCATTGTAATGTTTTCCAACTTCCATGTTGGTATGGGTAGTGGTTGCATCATCCACTTATACATTTTTCTCTCAGCCTTCACTTGCTGAAATACCATGCAATTTGATGTATATTCCGCAATCTCTCTTTTCATATTGTCCCACTATATGTTTTCTTGGAGATATCAATACATCTTGGTGCTCCCCGGGTGAAAAGATAAGGTTGAGCTATGTGAGTCATCCAGAATCTCATTCTTTATCTTTGGACCAGATAGTACATATAATCATTACCCAAATCTCATAATTCCATCCTTTTCAACCATGAACTCTATGTATTTCCCATTTATGATATTTTCCACCCTTTTCAGAATTTTCACTTCTCTTCATTGAGAATCCTTAATTTTCTCCAGGAGGGATGGTTGAGAAATCATTTGGTAAAGTATTGATGATTTCCCTCCCTTAATGATTCCCATGTCCATCCACTACAAATCAAAAAATATTGGATCCTTTTCAATTCTCATAATTGAGAAAGACGCAGGATCATTTCTACACAGAGCGTCCGCCACATTATGTGCCTTACCGAGATGGTTGTGGATTGAGCAGTCATAATATTTGATGAGATCTATCCACCTTTATTGGCGCATATTAAGGTCTATTTGTATGAATATATATTTGAGGCTCTTGTGATCAGTATATATCTCACACTTCTCCCCTAGAGGTAATGCCGCCAAATTTTCAACACAAATTTCAAAGATTCCAACTCCAAATTATGTGTCAGATAGTTTTTCTCATGGTTTTTCAGCTGCCTTGAGGCGTAGGATATCACTTTATCATTCTACATCAACAAAAAAACCAGGACCATCTTTGAAGCATCACTAAATACAACAAAAATTTCTCCACTTGTAGGTAGTGTGAGCACAAGCACTGTGATAAGCCTCTTTTTCAAGTCCTTGAAGCACTCTTCACATTCATCACTCCAGGAAAACATTACTCCCTTTTGAGTTAGAATGGTAATAGGGTTTTACAATCGTGAGAAGTTCCTCACAAATCAGCGATAATATCTAGTTAACCCCAGGAAGCTATGGATATCCATTACCGATGTTGGTCTCGACCATCCCTAAATTGTAGCTATCTTAGAGGGATCCATAGATATCCCATTGCTTGTGATGATATGGCCCAAGAATGAGACCTCCTTCAAATAGAACTCACACTTGCTGTACTTTTCATAGAGCATCTCCTTCCGCAAGGTCTCTAGTACAGTCTTATATGCTCCTCATGACCCACCTTATATTTAGAGTATATTTTAATATCATCTATAAATACTACAACAAATTTTTCGAGGTAATATCTAAAGACTCTATTCATCAAGTACATGAAGATTGCTGGAGCATTGGTGAGTCTGAAAGGCATTACTATGAATTCATAGTTCCCATACCTTAATAGAAAAGTAGTCTTGGGGATATCTTCATTCTTCATCCTTTCTTGACAATATCGTAACTGCAGATCCACCTTGGAGAAGTATTGTGGTTCACTTAGCTGATTGAACAAGTCATAAATTTGGGGAAGGGGATACTTTTCCTTTATCGTGATTTTGTTAAGCTCACGATAATCAATGCAAAGGCACATTGACCCATCATTCTTCTAGATGAAGAGGACCGGTGCACCCCATGGTGAATCACTTGGGCATAAAACCCCTTTATCCAGATTCTTTTGTTGTTAATTATTTATCTCTCTTGCTCCAAAACATCCATTATATATGGGGTTATGGATATTGGTAACACCCCAGGTATAATATAAATTGAGAATTCAACATTTGTTCTAGGAAGAACACCAGGAAATTCCTCCGGAAACACATCAGTGAATTCCCTCTCAATAGGAATGTCTTCAAGGATGTTTTCCTCCTTAGACTCTATCATCTGAGCCACATACATGTTCTCATAGGGAATTAAAATTCATTCTTAAGATAATGGTGATAAATAAGATTCATCTTTTTTCCTTGAACTTGTATAGAATCAGGGGTCAATTCCCTATATGGAGGGTGATTTATCTCTTACGGTAATTTATGTTGGCTCTATATAAGGAAATCCAATCCATGCTAATAATTGCATCAAATTACAACAAAGGGAGTACGAATAGGTTCACCCAAAATTTCAGTCCACAAATTATAATATTGGAGGAGTTATATTCATGGGATGCAATGATTACCCCATTTGTCGTACTCACAAGCTTCTTTACTTCCATGAGTTTTGGTTGTGGTAGGATTGTTCTACTAAAATGTTTAGATATAAAAGAATGTGTATAACTAGAATCAAAATGTAAATTATCTATTCTTGAATGAATAACTAGCTTACCTTTTACCACATCAGTGTTGGGGTTCACTACGGTAGTGGTGATGGAAAAATCTCTTCCTTGCTTCTTTGGAGGTTGTTGGTTGCCTCCAAAAACCCTTGTCTTAGGGAACTGATTTGAAAAGTGCCATGATTCTTTGTAGTTGAAGCAATGAACAACACATTGAGGTCCGATCAGAGCATTACTATCCTCTATCATTTTCGCAGGTTTTTCTTGCCAACAATTAATAGCCAGGTGCCCTTCTCTTTCACACCTAAAGCATTTCCTCGTCCCCTTCAGGAAATTTATGGGGTGCTTCTTTCCGCACCTTTGGCAAGTGGGGTGATGGGTTTTCTTAGCACCTTTTTATTTATCCATTAGACCGCTCAAATTGAAGTCCACCTTATGCTTCTTATCCCTCTTGATACCCCTGAAATTCTATAATCTCCATTTCAACTTTGAAAGAACATCACACAATTTCCTCATAGCTGTTGAAGTCAAGAATCACCAGGGATTTCCACAGGCTAGGCTTCATCCCACCAAAGAAGTAGTCAACCTAGAATTTGGGGGTACAAAAAAGTCGGATGCGTATCGGGGAATAATTTTGAAGTTATCCTCATACACTCTGACAGATTCCTTGTATTTTTTCTTGAGGACAAGGAAGTCCCTTTCCATCTTAAGTCAGAGGGAGCATGAAAAATATTTATCAAAAAACATTTTCCAAAAGTCCTTCCATTCTAATGCTTCAATCTCCTCCTCAGGATATGTGTTTTTTTATCAATGTCCACCATTGATCGTCTTCACCCACCATACTATAAGAATCCATAAGAACATTCTCTTATTAAGAACATTGATGGATGGATAAGATCTTTTCAATGGATTTGAACCATTGTTCGGTGATTGAGGGATTAGATGATCCATTAAAATTAAGAGGCCTTTGACTAATGAATCTCTTGATAAGGACTTGTTCTTCCATTAGGGGGGGGGGGTGAACATTACTCTCGACCCATGTTTCTATTCAAATCTTGAGTTAACTGAGAGATAATCATGACAAAGTTTGAGATTCCTACTCCCATCGGATTAGGCATCTCATTATCACAGTCATCAGATTGATCTTTACATCAGTTGTTAGCCTGATTCCTCGTATTACCGGCCATAGAATGGAAGAAAAGGAAAGTTAGGGATAACACATAAAGGTTAATCTAAGAAAAAAACATTTGGCTTATAAATTACTTTTATTCCATAACTTATGAATCTATATGCTTCAATCTATGCTATTCATTATCTACGTTTTAACATATATTACTAGGGGAATTTTATAATTCCCTTAATAAAGTTTCATATAAGGCTTGTGAATTTACCAAATCATATCCCCTAGGAGTGTCATAACTAAGAGTATAGCAAGGCCCATTGTCATGTTCCAGGATACCTCAGGTCAAGCCCAAAACTCCTTGTTGGGGTTTTCTCCACTAGGTACATCTGTGCCAGAGCCGCCTCTACCTGCTCGTATCAAGACATGGATATATTTGATTGATAAACCACTTACTTAGTAAACCCCAAAACATAGAGAATTTTTTATTTTACTCAGTATTGTCACTAAGTCTTTACAAGGGTTTTCTAATCCTAATCCAAAAAAAACTAAACCTATCCTCTGATACGAACTATAACAACCCTATTTTTTTAAACACTTAAACATGATTTCTTACATATAAAATATCACTTGATAAAAAATAGAATATATATAGGTCTAGTTTCTTTGGTGATTATAAACATTACATAACCACTAAAAACATAGGATGCAACATCTTATTGAAAACTTCCTTTACATGACTAATACATTCCCTCGTACTTATCATTGCATGGGATAACCTGAGGAAATGTATAAGAAAAGGGCGAGCTATAAATCCAAGTAAGATAGTTAATAAGGAATAACATGAAATATAAAATACATGTTAGGAAATAGTAATATCAACGGATCATAAGATAAACATTAACAGAAAGGCATGATATAACATGATTAACATAAAATGGAAATGTGGAAACAACATTTAACAAGATTTTTTCATGTTCCAAGGCTCATTGCACATGTAGAATGAGTAAACCCTCATTTCACTTGATTTAGCTTGAGTAAACCTTCATTTCACTTAATATATCATGATACTAATCTTTACACAATGCATTGGAGCACTATCCGGGCGCACCCTTCTTAAACATTTCATTTCAGGCATAAGTGTGCCACATGGATCATTAAACATGGATTCATTAAACATCAGAATTTATTCCATGATAGTGATATGTTTTATTCATACACGAAACTCTATAATCCATATGTAAATGTGCAGAAAGGTTAATACCCTTGATAAGAAAACGAGCATGGTATTTACTACACAATATCTTTAGTTTGGAAAATCACGGTTCTATTTCGGTAGCATAACAACGTGACATAAGGATTCATAAAAATGGTTTATGAGAGAGAAATGAGTGTATCATCATATGTACATGAAATGGATAGTAAGGGGGTCATATAGATATATGTACCAATATAGGTAACAGAATTTGGATTTATAATAAAAAATAATTACTTGAATGTAAATGTGGAGGGAGAAATTCCTTACCAAATTTTGGCATGGGCACATGTGTACATGGGAGGAATTTAATGAGAGATAAAGGGGTATCTCATAATTAAAACAAAAATAGGGAAGTATGGGGGAGATGAGAAATTATACCCCAACATTTATAATTGAACATAAAAGGGCATAAAATTATAAGTAAACTTGGACATAAATATGAAAAGTGAGAATCCCTTACTTGGAAGTGTGAACCAAAAGGCTTGGGAGAGGCTTGAGAGAGGCTCCATGTGAGGATGGGGTGCCTTGGGAATATTCTAGAGATATGAGGCCAGATGTTGGAAAAACATCAAAGGCTTTGAGTGAATATGAAGTGGGATCATGGGTGGGTTTATATAGGAAAAGAGAGGTAATTCTTTATTATTTACGTTTGGGACACCACACATTAAACTAATCAAAACCATAATCCAGCCCAAGGGTTTTTCCCATGGTTTTTGCCAAATGGGAGTGGAGGACAATTTTTTACATGGAAAATGTCCTAACTTCTTTATATAATAGGGTTTCTTATGTAGATTTGAGTCACACTCTCAAAGAAATCTATTCAAAAAGCTAAAATGTTATATATGTCTTGGAGGGTACACTAAATCTTCTTAAAATAAATATCATAAACCAAAAATCACATTATTTTAGTGTTAAAACATATAATTTCCTTAAATATCATTTATAGTATTTTATTAAATCAATATTGGGACATTATGATGTCATAAAACACATTATATATTTAAATGGTATTTAATTTTTAACCAAAAATTCTACTATCTCAGAAAATGATGAAAAATTCACCATTGGATAATTTTGACGTCATGATACCAAAATAATATTCATTTTATATAAATAAGTTTCTAAATATGTGAATTTTTACTTTTCAAATAAAAACCGACATTTATCGAAAATTCATGGGTTTTGTCAAAAACACATATCAAACCTTAATAAAAATTACAATTTCATTCATAAAATTATATGATAATTTATATTTAATAAAAAGTAAATTAATAATAGTAGTAATATTTTATTAAAATATTATTTAATTTTAAAATCCATTATTTCATCAAAATAGATTTCTTAGTTGTCTATTAGCTAAAAATACAATTTGTTCTTTAAAAACTATTTACAAAGTAACAATAATAAAATGATTGTATATTAATTATTATAGAAAAATTATGAACATATTTATAGTGATATGGTCTTGTTACATAACCCTTTATAACACCCACATTAGACTAAAGGATAAGGTGTGAGATGGTGACAGACTCTTGGGGTGGCTCAGATAACATTGCTCGGGTGGTAATCTCTATCAACTTCCACTTCTCTTGTAGCTGGTTTTGTTCGAGCATAACATGTTGAAGCTTGTCTTAGGCTTGGTCAAGAGCGTAGCCCAATTAGGCCACCTCCATTACAAGCTACGAAAATTGGGCTTCATATCGGGAAAGTCTACTGGATGAGGTCATCGCTTCCTTTGTCTGAGTAAATTGGATTTGTTAAAGCCCTATATTTATGCTAATCATGTGATCAATGTTCAACGACTATATTAGCAACGATCAAAATTCTTAACGGTATTTTAAAATCCAAAAACATAATACCATGGAAGTGCATAATTTATACATAACTATAATAAGATATTTGAATAGATCATGAAGAATTTTCATTAATGAATGTTTGGGTCGGTACACAGGTAATATCAAAGGGTCACCTAATGTCCTATTTGTAACCCAAATAATTATTACATGGTTATGAAATACCATACCATGAGAATATCAAGTTAGAATAATACAATACCTAAGCATCAAATATAGTAATTTGAAATTATGTTTTATTAAAAGTATAAAAAATTCATATTTTAATATTTCATGGCTCTAAAATTCTAATTTGATATGATGAACATTGATTTTGTATATTATTGTTTAAATTTAACCTAAAATGAGTTTTTGGAATTTTCCATTAAAATTTATCTTTTATGAATAATTAAAAATGTAGTATTAAACCATTTTTCATTTTTTAATAACTTTTATAATTAACCATGTATTTTTTATCAATTTTATATAAATAAAGATAAGATCATATGAAGGTAAAAATTGGTATTTTTCAAAAAACGTTTTAAAACGCATAATGTAATTCTATTTTAATTAACTAAAATAATTATTAATAATGAATTATTTCTATTAAATTTATAAATTATATATTTAACTATATAAATTTAAATAACTATAATGATGATTATTACTTATATAGTAAATGTAAGTTCATCTTATTCTTGAAAAAATCATTTATTGAAAAATTATTTTTATCACGTTTTATAACATTATTTTAAAATTAAATTCTACCACTTATATGAATTGAATTCGGTAAAATGGATTCCTTACTTTATATAATCGTAATTAATATTTGTTAATAAGGCCAACAAAATTTTTGATCATAATGAATATTAAAAATAGTAAAAATTTCATACCACGATTAATGTCACAACATGTTTATGAGGGGTAAATCTAAAATAACAAGGGTTAAAATGAAATTAATAATTTATTAAACATCACTAGTTGATTTTATTTCGGTCTCAAAATTATTAAATTCAAATATTAGTCATTTTTGATCCATTCATCAAATGAAGTGACATAATAATATTTTAAAACACAGAAAATTCAGAAATATTCCACTCATCTCAATTATTAAAGGGAACCTTCTCTCCATAATTACTCACACCACTAGATAAATTTATCTCAACCAACCCAAGAAAAAATACCTCCAAAAATTATATTTACATGTTCTATAGGTATTTTTATTCCTAAAATTCCAACTCTAGGGTCCATAAGAAGTGGTCCAAATAAGGATTTACTAAGAAGAGGTAATAATCTTAACAAATATCTTTCATTGTACATCTTCTTTTTGAAAATTTACTTATGTCATAAAAATTAAAATATAATGAAAAATTATATCCCATCTAATAAGATTATATTATATTTATTTATTAATATTTTTCTATCTCCCTATACATCAAATGGGAATCAATCCATCTCTCATCTGCATCATCATCATCATTATTATTATTATTGCCTTGTAAAAAAAATAGAAATGTCAAAAGCAACAAGCAATAAAAGGACCCAAGAATGGAGAACACCCCTCCACCCAAGGGAGAGTTCAAGGTGGCCTAAAGTAATGTAACCCCATCGCATCCCCTTTGATGTACTCCAGTCCTTTAGTCTGAATGGTATGCGATGTGTGAATGAGAACTACCTCCTACATGGGCGTTTCCAGGGCAGCTAGGTGGTCAGCCACTTTGTTCCCCTCCCTCCAGGTATACATCACTCGAGTCTATTTTCCAATCAGATTCTTGCACCTCCTAATCTCATTGAAGATCGACCATGTGGGAGACTCGTAACCTGCAAGGGAATCGTAAACAATGAGGGAGTCGGTTTCCACCTCTGAGGTCGTGATCCATTTCTGGAGGCAGATGGTGAGGCCGATCAGCAAGGCTTTTGCCTCCGCATGAAGAGATGCACCACTTCCTAATCTGGCATAGAAGGCCAGAAAGGCAGAGTCGTGATGATCTCACACCACTCCCCCCCATCATAGTCCCCTTTAGAAAATATCCATTGGTATTCATCTTCAGGCTCGTGAGGGGAGGCCTCCACTTTACCCAGGAACCTCTCATGTCCCCATGCAGATCATGATCCCTGGTTGCACCCAGGAATTGGTGCAAGGAAGGAGCCTCTTTCATAGACTTCACTACTTTGTTGAGATCCATAAGCAAGTTCATAGACTATGTGATAATAAGGTGGGATGAAACCACTACACCCTCATGGATGTATGAGTTCCGAGCCCTCCAAATTCTCCAGCACCCCGCCTGGAAATGAACCGAACGGGCCATCCTCTCCGGTCCTCCTCCTTCAGTACCACGGTACCATTGATCTAGGAAGCCACCAATATCCTCGTATGGAGGGTTGGTTGCCGTGAATTCCACCAGATCCTCCCAAAACTCTTTTGCCCAATCTCTATCGATGAAAAGGTGGAAAGAGGATTCCTCTCTGTGAAAATTAAAACAAACACATTTTGAAGCAAGTTGAATTCAAAATTTCCTCACGTTCTCATCCGTCGGAAGGGCTCTATTCTGGAGTCTCCAAGAAAGGAAGTTTAACATAGTGGAAAAAATATTGATCCAGATGATCTCGTCCCATCCTCTTTGAAGGCTCTATTCATGGACTGCATGGCGAAAATCTTCTTGAGGAGAAGCGCCCCGAAGGAAACGTGGAGAAAACGCACATATCGTCCTCTGAGTTGCTGATAATGGTGTTGAAGAAATCCTGATGCTATTTGTCCAACATGGCCTCAATGAAGAGGGAAAATGAGGCAGGATTCATTGAAGGAGATCAGCAGGGCCTGGCACCCAGGGAAGCCCAACTCTGAGCCGCACCAGTTCTGATGCTAGAAGGAAATGTCCCCTCTCCCAATCAGCCAACAAGAAAGCGGGTGAAGGATATCTATGATGGGGCCGATGACGGGCCAGAGGTGACTCCCTCTCTCCGTGTCATTGCCGCAGCTAACATATGAGTGCATGGAAGCCCCCAAAAGCTTGTGACCTTCTAAATAACTCCATGATATCCAAGCATGATTGTATTAGATCGAATCATTCAGGTTTCGCACGCCAACACCTCCTTCTTCCACCGGTCGCAACAGCTTTCTCCACACCACCCATTTCTTCTTCTCCTTTGATTACGGATCCCAAATGAACTTGGCTTAAGATCTTTCGATTGACTTGATGACCCCTTTGGGAACCTTGTTGGATGCGAGGGTGTGGAGGGGCGATGTCCCTAGGACACTATTAACCAGGGTGATACTCCCAAAAAAGGATAGAAAATAATTCTTTCAGTTAAAGACATTGTCTTTGATCCTTGCAAATAAGGCGTCGAAGTCCTAGATCCTAAGCCTACTCGCTGAGATGGGTGCGCCCAGGTACTGTATCAGAAACTCACCCCTGGACATCCCGAGGAAGATGTTGACTGACTCCATCCTCACCAAATCACACCCACTACCGATAAAGAACACTCTCTTTTAATGTGTTACAATTTAATTGTTACTAAAGAGGTAATAATCGATTTCAAAATCTCATTTTTTGGGATTGTTCTTATTCTTGATAAAGGAAACAACAAAAGCACCATTTATTTTCTTATATAAGGTGTATTTTCATAATATAATTTTTTTATTTCAATATTTTCACCATTTTCAACATGAATCATGTAAATAAATTTTGAACTAAAAACCAATCTTATTTCAATTTGGATCGAGTATATTTTTCTTCTATATCCAAATTTTTTAAAATTTATTTAGAAAATTATATTTTAAGTACTCAAATGTAATTTTATGTTATCATTGAATTTTTAAAATGTTTTAAAGGAATATTTATAATGTTTTCTGAAAGTAATTTTTTATGATTTCTTTATATAAGTTCGAAAGGGATAGTTTTTTAATGTATATGGAATTAACCAATTTTCCTACTACCATTATTATTTTACACTATTTATATTCTTATACAAGGTTTCTATGATTTTACAATGAAAAATATTTAATGAAATCTTATGTTAATGATTTTCATCAAATTAATTTTTTCTCTAAAGGATATGATTTTATTACAAAACCTTTATTTCTAATGAATTGATGGTCATATTTTATCTCTTATTAATTTTTGGTTACTAACATTATCTTGAAACATACACTTTCCTATAATCATTATACATTACATTTCAATTAAATATAAATATTCTTATTTTTTTCATGGATATGATTATTCCATAAATCGTATAAAATTTCTATATATTGTGTTTTATTATTGACTTGGGAAATCAGGATATTTTTTATCCTTTACTCATTATGTATATATTTTGGTAAGGAATGTTTTTTATGAAATACATTTATACTTTAATATATAAGGATTTCATTTGAAATTTAGTGATGGGTGGGGACCATAGTTATATTGCCCCTTGTTGCATCACTATGTCACATGCGAAAAATTAGTTTTCAAAACATATTAAATGTGTTTTTTGGTGTGTACTTACCCATAATTTTAACTATATTGGGGTAAGGCATTAACAATAATTATGTCTTTATGTATTAGATAATGGTGTGAAATTTTATTTTATTTATTTATTGATAATTCAATAATTATCATAGATGATATTACTTCATTGATATTATTCATAGATTCTTTTCATCCTTATGTTATTTATTAAATAGAATGTGTTTTCAGTTATATACCATTCTATATTAATTATGATTTATTCACATATGATCGATTTTATTGTACGTAAACATTGATGAGAATTTGAGATAACCTTTATTTTGTTTCCTTTCCCCATGATATTAAGAAGGAACCTTCAAATAAGTTTATTATTATAAAAAGTTACCTTCACCATGTACTTATATTTTGTTTTCAATGTAATTTAGGAATCCTTTTTAAATCCCCTTATTCAAGACTAATAAAATAATCGACCCAGGGTGAGGTAATCCCTTGTATCTCATTCCATTTTAATAATGTTGAAATTGGATATGGGTTACTAGGATAAGTGTTGTTATAATTGGTATCATTGTATTATAATTAGAAATATTATGAAGTAGATTTTTATAAACATCGATTAGGGAACACAACCATCTGAAAGGATTTGAGGACATGTCTAATTGTAAAAACATTTCAGAAACGTTTTTTAAGGTATAAATTATATGGTTTACAAGAAATATATTTTTACCTTGATACTACAAGTAGATATAGTTTTAGAACAAATATATCTAGGGGTAATAACTCTGTAAGTAGTTAGTGAAGTATATCTCAGTCAACATTTTTTTGCTTAGTGAATGGGCCATTACTATGTACCTATTTTGACACTACCATGAGATATTATTAGGTTAATTAACAATTTTTTAAAAAAACATTCATAAATATTCATCAATATTTTTACTATTTAATGATATTCTAAAAGAAACCATGTTTATGATTTCAAGATTAACAATGACTAAGATTTAAATTTATGTTACTTGCACCAAATTTAGAATTATATATTTTAATTTAAAATTAATAATGTTATGATACAATACAATATGTGATATTGATTATTAATAGGGTTTATAATAATGAATGTTATGAATTGTTAGGTACAATGTATAAATTTCCCTACTGAGAAAGCCAATACAACTTGTGTTGGGGCCAAGAATATTGTAGACGTGGTAAGGAAGTTGAAATAGGGTTTTAATAATATAATTGAACATATGAAGCAACATGATGTTCCAAAATATGATACATATATATTGGATCATTTTATGTGAAATAATCCTTCATATATTAGTAGAACTACAAATCTATTATGAGCTAAGCATTGTATTAAGTCAATTGAAAAGATATTTTTGGCCCTGGGATACGATGAAAAGGAAAAGTATCTATTGGTAGTAGTATATTCTCTTAAACATGATTATGCTCAATGGTGGTCATTTATCTTGAATACTATGGAAGAAGAAGAAATAAAATAAATAGAATAACTCCCCTAATGAGTAATGAATAGGAATGGAGAAAAGGTTCCTCATCTTAAAGAAAAAAGAATAAAAATGTTTTCTGGAGTATGAGTGTGACATCCCAAGTAAGTAAAGAGTTATATATTTTCATAACTATGTCTATTTATGAGTTATATAGTGTTGTAAAGGCTTAAAATGAGAATAAGTCCAATCTTAATCAGAGAATTCTCTAATATTTTAAAAGTTTTTTTACCTCCTTTTAATGGTGAACCATTTTTAAATCTATCTTTTGACAATTTAATAAGATCTATTTTTCAAAATAAACTTATTCTTTAGAATGGCAACATTGAGATTTACTTTGGATATATTTTTGGTATTTTTCTGACAATGTTCATTTTTTTATAAATATTGAAAAATAATACATTTTACTTCAAAACTGATTTTTCATCTAATTTAATTATATGGATATATTATCTTTTTAATTGGTTTAAAGTTTAATTATAATATATTTTTACCATTTAATCCAATGTTGGTCATTTTAATTAGTTTCACTTTGGAATTGGGCATAAACAAGTGCCAAAATGTTGATATATATTGTTTCAAAAAACCCGCTATTTGTTTTGACAACGAGAATTATTTTTAAATTAATTACTGAAATTTATGTGTTTGTAATTTGATAAAATGGATTCCATATTTTGAATCATAAATTCCAAATTATTAAATTAAGACTCTTTTGTTTTTGGAAATTATGAATAGTAACGACGATAATTATCTTTATTTATCGTGATTAATTAGTAATCAGGTAGTTAAGGGTAATAAATTAATATCATAATAATATAAAATGACCCCAACATGTTTCCTAATTCTACTGGTTGTTGCATGTATGAACATGGAATGCCTTGTGCCAACTTTGTGACCCCATGGAATCACTTTTGTGTGATAAAGACATTTTATCTTTTTATTTTTAAAGAAAGATAAATATAACAAAAGTATGTAACACCTAAGTAAAACAATTTTAATTTTGTCTACATAAATTATCTCTTAGACTATAAATATTCATTGGAAATATAAAAATATTTCCTACATCATGGTATTTTTTTCATTATTTTTAGACATTAAATAAATAAATTTATTTATGACACCATGATGATGTAGTGATTACCTCATTAATGAACGATTTAAATAAAATGAAAAGATAATGTAAAATATAAGACATAAACTTGTCAAAAAGCTATTAGATGGGTGGATTTCTAACCCTTATCACCTTATACTTGAAATATATAATTGTGGGTCCTTTAAAATCTGAATCTCATTTTATGATAATGTAACATTTCATGACTTTCCAAGAGTGCCCCTCATCCCTCTTATAAAAGGACCCCACCTCTACCCCCTTACCCAAACCTCTCAAGACATTGGCTCGGCCAAACCCTACTCATTTAATCTCTCCACATCTCTCTATTCATCATATAAGCCTTAACATAGGCAGAAATCCCTTCAAGAAACCATTTTGGTTCAAACCAAGGGGAGTTACCCGATTTAAAGGTAATGTATTCTTTTATGTCCTTTTGTTTTATTTTGATTCTCCAACCCCCTAAACCATTTTATTACTCTATTTTGTAACAAAACAACTATCTTCAATATACTAGGATATTGTTACGAGAAGTATTTGATTTACATTTACACACACCACCATCAAATGGTTAAAGAACATACTGTTTCTCTGAGTGGAAAATTACTGCCTCACGAAACCATGATTGTTTAATCCTCTTTTAACACCTTTCATGGTGTCCATTAAGATTTCACTATATTTATATATGATATATATTATGTTTATGTTTTTATTTATTCTTTTGTATTTTTCATTTATGGCATACCTTTATGATTTCCATTATGGGTAAACGTGATATCTTCATTTTAGGAAGTGCGGACTACCGCCCCCTCAAAGTGTTGTGAATCGTTAATTCCATATGTGGGACGTATAAAAAATGGATTTAATGATATTATATATGATATCATTTTGGAATTATAATATACCTTTACATCATTATGATTTTATTCCATTAAATATGGAATATAAATGAAAGTAGCGTTTATGCGTACGTACGGCTTACCGTCTCCATGAACGGTGAATTTTATTTCTTAATTGTAAATGTTATGTAATATTATAAATGAATTTATAAAATATATATATATATATATATATATGATATATATGATCTCTACATCATGAATATAATTCTGGATATAATGGATAGTTTACCACAAGAACAAATTGTAATTATAAGAAGTTTATTTTTGACTCAAGTACCAAGGATCGACAAAATGACAGTTATTAACTTAAATGATTACATAATGTTTGTAACCTGGTAATAAGTGATATAAAATTAATAATGAACATGAAAAAGTTTCTTAAGCTAGTATAAATTAACCCTACTTTATTATTCAGAAGATTAAAGAACGATTGAGTCAAATCGGACACGAGGTAAAGGACTTCATCTCAGTATCCTTTCATTGAGGCATATTTTGTTTTATACACAAATTTCTTTTATACGGTGTATAAACCCATTTAACTTTTACTTTTATTCAAAATTAATCTTTTTATACAAAGCATTTTACTAAATGAAAAAAGGGTATGTTTTTGTCCTACCTATGCAGCGACAACAACTTCTCCGCCGTCGTGATCATTATTTGAGTTTGGGATTCCTCTACAAGCCATAAAGTTTTTTAAAATGAAAAATCAATACCATGTTTTACTTTTCTTTTATTTTGGTATTTAAAATGGTTTTGACAATTTTTTGATTATATCAATGTGTCTTTGATATCTTGTGATTGAAATGTGTAAATTTAATGTTTCCTTTATACATGTTTTATGTGATACGATTATGTTATGGTTCTTGGCAATTTTTTAGAAAGATGGGTGGTTCCGTGTTAAAATAAGGGTGGGTGAGCCCATGATAGTTCTCTAATGCATTGGATAATGCAAAGGAGTTAAATGATAAGGTTTCTACAAAGAGATTTAGGGAATATACTGTAATGGGTATTCCAAACGTAACCATTAGGGTTACTCCCTATGTAAGAATGTTATTAATGCCTCAAGTTACCTTTATGTCTTATGATTTTTATGAGTTATTCATAAACTTTATGGTTTCATGTGGTACTTTAAAGTGCTTATATTCAATGAATAAAGTATTATTTCATTTATTCTTATGTATACATGGACTAATGTTTTCTTTCCATATTTTTATATCCCTTACAGAGCTCTTTATGCTCATCCCATGTTTTTTAAATGTTTTTCACAGGTCTAGGGAAAGGCACATGATGTGATGATAGTGTCGAGGAAGTGTCAAGAAAGAATCAATGTTTTATTTTAAATATATTTCCTTTAATGATAGAAGTGAATATTGTCTTTTATGTAACCACCATGTTTAAAATTGGAGTGTATTGCAGGATTTATGATCTAATTCTCTAAATATCTAAACCTGAAAAGATCCTCAATGTGAATTCTTAAAATAACTCAAGATTAAGTAATTATTAAGGCTGGGGCCTTATATTTGGTATCAAAGGTTGGTTTAGATAAATTTAGGAGTGAAAAATATATTAAATGATTATCCAAAAAAAATTATGGTTAATTTGAAATGATATAGAATTTGAAGATTACCATGTTGCTTTATCAAAGACATGTTTGTTCAGAATGGTTTTCCACAGAGGAAATAGAGAAGCAGTGCTAGGAACACATACAAAAGGAAATGACCTTCCAAATCAGCATCTTTAGATGGTCGGAATTGGATCTAAATAGTCTATTGTAGTAATGGTGTAGTTTAATTAAGTGATAAATGGTGGTGGTATCCATGCATGAGATCAGCTAGATCAATCACAGAGGACCATGTCAATGGTGGAACATTTCATGAGGCAACATCCCCCATCATTCAGAGGATCATATAACCCTATGCCAGCTGAAGGATGGATTAAAGCACTGGAGAAATTTTTTGATGCCATGGGGTGTTGAGACAATCAAAAGGTTAGTCTTTCTATTTACCGTTTGGAGGGTGAAGCAGATCAGTGGTGGTCGATGGTTAAAAATATCAGGGACACTGATGAGATTGATGCTCTTGACTAGGATTAATTCAAAGGTGTGTTTCTTGAGAAATATATTCCTAAGGCTGTTTAAATTAGGATGGAAAAACAATTCTTGGAATTGAGGCAATAGGATGACTCAGTGGCTTCTCATGAAGAAAGTTTCACTCGATTGGCAAGGTTGCTCCAAATTTTATCTGAGACCTTGATAGTAAAATCAATCATTTTTACTCATGATTAAATCAAAAATATATAAGGGATTTAGCTTCTCTCGATTTCAAGAATTATGATAAGCTTGTTTGATGTGTTGAGAAGGTGGAAATGGAGTTGGTCGATGATTAATTGTTCTGTAACAACCAACAGAAGAAGAGACTGAGGTGGCAGGAGAAAGGGAACAATCCTTCAAAATGGTCTGATGGTAAGAAAACTAAGTTTTTGGATTGTGATAAATGGGGTAAAAAGCATGGTGGGGAATGTCTTTTGAATTCTAGAATGTGCTACTGATGTGGTAATATGGGACATAAGGCTCGTGATTGCACTGAAAAAGATCAGGGTGATGGGAAGACCAAATTTGATTTATAGTTAGTGAAATGTTTCAAGTGCAATGAGATGTGTCATTATGAAAACGAGTGTTCGACAAAGAGCTCAAATGTTGGGAAATAGTTAGACTACAAGTAGAAAGGTGTGGTGAAATCCTTTGCATGTAATTCATTAGATGTTTAGACATCAAATAAAGTGGTATCATGCACTTTGTTTATTTTTTAAGATTATGCTAATGTGTTGTTTGATTTGGGGTCTACACATTCTTTGATCTCTGAAAAAGTTTCTAGTAAATTGGGAATTTCATCTCTAAAAATGACTCCTAAACTTGTGGTAAAAAAAACCAGGGGAAATGTTGAGGAAAAAATTAATTTATAAGAATCTTCATATCCTTATCCATGGAAATAACCAATTTGTAAACCTTATTGTTTTACCTCTATTAGAGTTTGATGTTATCCTGGGTGTGGATTGGCTCTCTGTTAACCATGCTAAGATTTATTGTAGATATAAAAAAGTTTCATTTCAGAAATAATTTCAGTTTGTGTACAAGAATGAACCCTTAATGTTGATAACATATCAAGAGGCTGAGAAACTTGTAAAAGATGGAAATTAATGTTACCTTTCACATATTGTTGAAAAAAAGGAACAGTTCATATTAATGATGTACCAGTGGTAAATGAGTATCCTGATGTTTTTCATGATGATTTTCTTGGAATAATACCAGATCAGGAAGTTGAATTTTCTGTTGACTTAGTTCTTGATGCTAAGCCAATTTCAAAACCCCCTTATCGAATGGCTAAAATTGAACTTTTAGAGTTGAAGGATAAATTGAAATATTTACTAGAGAAAGGTTTCATTTGACCTAGCACAACAACATGGGGTGCTCCTGTCTTATTTGTTAAAAATAAAGATGGTTCAATGAGACTTTACATTGATTATAGAGCCTTGAATAACATCACTGTTAAGAACAAATATCCTTTGCCTCATATCGATGATTTGTTTGATCATCTCCAGGGAGCTCTGTATTTTTCAATGATTGACCTGAGATCGGGGTACCATCAGTTAAGGGTAAAGTAAGAAGACTTTCCGAAGACCACATTTCGTATATGATATGGCCATTATGAATTTTTAGTAATGCCTTTTGGGTTAACAAATGCACCTGTTGTAGTCATGGACCTTATGAATAGAATTTTCCATGACTTCTTGGATAAGTTTGTGGTTGTTTTCATTGATGATATTTTTGTGTTTTCTAAAATTAAATAGGAGAATGAAAGTCATTTATGGGTTATTTTGAAAACATTAAAAGAAAAGAAATTGTATGGGAAATTCAGAAAGTTTGGATTTTGGTGGCAAAAAATTTCTTTCCTTGGACACATTGTTTCTAATGATGGAATGACTGTTGATCTTGAAAAAATAATGGTTTTTGAAGAATGGACAAGATCCACAAATGTAACCGTGATTCGTAGTTTTCTTGGTTTGGTAGGCTATTACTGAAGGTTTGTTAAAAAAATTTCATAGTTATCTAGCCCAATGACTAAGTTAACTAAAAAAGGTGTTAAGTTCATATGGAAAAAATAATGTGATGACTGTTTTCAGGAATTGAAAAGAAGATTGGTGAATTTTGTAGTTTTGGCACTACCTTATTGGAATGGTGAGCTTGTTATCTACAGTGATGCTTCATTTAAAGGACTTCGTTGTGTCCTAATATAGAATGATCAGGTAATTTCTTATGATTCACGTTAGTTGAAAACTCATGAGGTAAATTACCCCACACATGATTTGGAATTATCTACTATTATGTTCACTTTAAAAATTTGGAGGCATCATTTTTATGGAGTAAAGTGTGAAATATATATCGATCACAAAAGTTTAAAGTATATATTCACTCATAAATAATTGAACATTAGACAGATGAAATGGCTAGAATTAATCAAGGATTATGATTTTACAATTCTTTACCATCCTGGAAAAGAAAAAAAAGTGGCTGATGCTTTGAGTTGAAAATGTAATGATTTATTAACCATGATATGTTTGGAACGTGATCCTTTGGTTAAGGATTTGATGAACTTTGGCATAGAAGTTGTTGGTGCAGGATGTTCTTCTGTTTTGTTTCAGGTATCAGTGAAATCTTATCTATCATACAGAATTAAGAAATCTCAGAAGCAAGATAGTGAGTTGCAAAAAGGGTAGAGCTAGTTCAGAATGGTATATTACCTGAATTAAACATTGATAATGATTGTGTTTTGAGATTTGAAAAGAGATTGTGTGTGCCTTGTGATTCAAAGTTGAAGAGAGAGTTGTAATGTGAAGCTCATAGTTATCTGTTTTCAGTTCATCCTGGAAGTACTATGATGTATATAGATCTTCAGGAGGATTACTGGTGGGATGGAATGAAAAAGGGATATTTCTTATTTTACTATGAAGTGTTTGACTTGCCAATAGGTTAAAGCAGAGCGGCAGTTACCAAAAGGGATGCTTCAGCCTTTACCATTGCCAAAGTGGAAATGGGTGAATATATCCACGGACTTCGTTGTGGGATTACCGAAGACACCTTGAGGTAATAATTCAATATGGGTTATTGTTGATCGCTTGACTAAATATTCTCATTTCCTTTCTATACAAGATACTTTTTCTCTAGATAAAATTTCTCGTTTTTATCTTAAAGAGATAGTTAGGTTACATGGAGTTCCCTTCTCAATTGTATCTGATCATGATCCCAAGTTTACTTCTAACTTTTGGAAAGTCCTTCAGAAGTCATTGTGTACTGAATTAAATTTTAGTACAGATTTTCATCCTCAATTAGATGGGCAGTCAGAATGAACAATTTAGATATTAGAGGATATGTTACATTCTGGTTCAATGGTTTATCAGAGATGTCAGGACCAACATCTTTCTTTGGTTGAGTTTTCTTATAATAACAGTTTTTATTCCAGTATACAGATAGAACCATTTGAGGCACTATATGGGAAGCGGTGTCAAACTCCATCTTTTTGGGATGAAGTAGGTGAAAGGAAGTTGATGGTACCAGAATGGTAGAAGAGTTGGCAGAAAAAATTTCAGCTGATACAGAAACACAGGAGAACAGTTCATAGTAGGCAGAAATGTTATGCGGACAACAGGAGGAAGGATCTCTCTTTTGAGGTAGGTGATCATGCCTTCTTCAAAGTTTCACCATGAAAAAGTGTGATGCGATTTGGTAAGAAAGGAAAGTTGAGTCCAAGGTTCATTGGACCATATGAAATTTTGGAGAGAGTTGGATCAGTTTCATACCGAGTGGATTTAACTCTGAGTTTATCTCAGGTACACAATGTTTTTCATGTTTCCATGTTAAGGCAGTACATGGTAGATCTATCTCATCTGTTGAGTCCAAAAAAAGTTTAGCTAGAAGAGAATCTATCTTATGAGGAATAACTAGTCTATATTCTTGACCACATGGAGAAAGTATTGTGGAATAAGGAGATTCATCATGTAAAAGTTTTGTGAAAAAACCACATGATTGAAGGGGAAACATGGGAATCTGAAAATGCAATGAGGGATAAATACCCCCACTTATTCGATAAGTAAATAAATTATGGGGACACACTTTTATTAAGGGGGTAAGGATGTTACATCCAAAGTGAATAAAGATTTATGGATTTTCATAACTATTTCTACTTATGAATTAGATAGAGTTTTAGAGGATTAAAATGAGAATAAATCCAATATTGAGCATAGAATTCTCTAATATTTTAAACGATTGTTTTACCGCCTTTTGATGGAAAAAAATTATTAAATATATATTTTGACAATTTTATAAGCTCTATTTTTCAAAATAAACTTATACATTGGAATTGGGTCATTGAAATTTACTTTGGATAAATTTATGGTATTTTTCTGACAATGATCATTTTTTAATGAATAGTGAAACATACTTCATTTTACTTCAAAATAGACTTTTCATATAATTTAATTATATAGATAGATTATATTTTTAATTGGTTTTAAAGTTTAATTAGAATATATTTTTTACATTTAATCCAATTTTGGTCATTGTAATTAATTTCACTTTCGAATTGGGCATAAACAATTGCCAAACTTTTGATAGATATTGTTTCAAAAAAATCCGCTATTTGTTTTGAAAATGGGAATTATTTTTATATTAATTACTACAATTCTTGTGTTTCGAATTTAGTAAAATGGATTCAATATTGGGAATAATATGTTCAAAATTATGTAATTTAGACTCTTTTGTTTTTGGACATTATGAATAGTAACGACGGTAATTATCTTTAATTATCGTGATTAATTAGTAAATGGTTAGTTAAGGGTAATAAAATAATATCATAATAATATAAAATGACCCCAAATGTGTCTTAATGCATCTGGTTGTGTCATGGCCAACCATGGGATGCCTTTTTCCACCTTTGGGACCCCATAGAATCACTTTTGTGTGATAGTGACATTTTATCTTTTTATTTTAAAATAAAGTTAAATATAACAAAAGTATGTAACACCTAAGTAGAAAATTTTAGTTTTTTCTAAATAAATTATATCTTTAACTATAAATATTCATTGGAAATATAAAAATATTTCCTACATCAAGGTATTTTTTTATAATTTTTAGACATTAAATAAATAAATTTTATTATGACACCATGATGATGTAGTGATTACCTCATTAATGATCGATTTAAATAAAATGAAAAGATAATTTAAAATCTAAGACTTACACATGTCAAAAACCTTTTTTATGGGTGGATGTTGAACCCTTATCACCTTATCCTAGAAATATATCATTGTGGGACGTTTAAAATCTGAAACTCCTTTTATGATAAATTAACATTTCATGACTTTCCAAGAGTGCCCCTCCTCCCTCTTATAAAAGGCCCCCACCTCTAACCCCTTACCCACACCTATCAAGAAAATTTCTTTGCCAAAATTTTCTCCTTTTATCTCTCCACATCCCTCTCTTCATCATATAATCCTTAACTTAGGCCTAAATCTCTTCAAGAAACCATTTTGGTTCAATCCAAGGGGAGTTACCCGATTTAAAGGTAATGTATTCCCTTATGTCATTTTATTTTATTTTGCTTCTCCAACCCCCTAAACACTTTTTATTCATATCTTTTGTAAAAAAATAGTATCTTTAATATACTAGGATTTTTTATGATAAGGATTTTATTTACACTTACACACAGCTCAGTCAAATGGTTAAAGAACATACTATTTCTGTGAGTGGCGAATTAATTCCTCATAAAACGATGATTGTTCAATCATCTTTTAAAACCTTTCATGGTGGCCATTAATATGTCACTATATTTATATATGATATATATTATGTTTATTTTGTCCTTATTTTTCTATATTTTTCATTTATTTCATACCTTTATGATTTCCATTATGGGTAAACACGATATCTTCAATTTAGAAAGTGCGGACTACCGCCCCCTCAAAGGGATTTGCATCGTTAATGGCATATGTGGGATGTATAAAGGATATAGTTAATGATATTATATATTATATCATACTATAATTATAATATACCTTTATATCATTATTATCTCATTACATTAAATATGAAATAGAAATGAAAGTGGCGTTCATGCGTATGTACGGCTTACTGTCTCCCTAAACGATGCATTTCATTTCTTACCTCTAAATGTTATGTAATATTATAAATACATGTATAAACTGGATATATATGATATATATGATATCTATATCATGAATATAATTCTGGATATAATGGATATTTTACCACATGAACAACTTGTAATTATAAGAAGTTTATTTTTGACTCAAGTACCAGGGATCGACAAAACGACCATTATTAACTTAAATGATTACATAATGTTTGTAACATGGATATAAGTGTTATAAAAGGAAAAGTGAACTTGAAAAAGGTTCTTATGAAAGTAGAAATTAACTCTAGTTTATTATTCAGGAGATTAAAGAATGATTGATTCAAGTCGGACATGAGGTAAGGGACTTCGTCTCAATCTCCTTCCATTGAGGTATATTTTGTTTTATACACAAATTTAATTTATAAGCTATACAAAACCCTTTTACTTTTACTTTAATTATAAAGGAATATTTTTATAAAAAGAGTTTTACTAAACAACAAAATGGAATGTTTTTGTCTTACGTATGTGGTGACAACGACTTCTCTGCCGATGTGACCAATATTTGAGTTTCTGTTTCCTCTATAAGACATAACTTTTTTTTAAATGAAAAATAAATACCATGTTTTACTTTTTTTTTATTTTGGTATTGAAACTGGTTTTGAAAATGTTTTGATTATATCAACGTGTCTTTGATATCTTGGGATTCAAATGTGAAAATGTTATGTTTCCTTTATACATGTTTTATGTGATACGATTACGTTATTGTTCTTGGGCATTGTTTATGAAGACGGGTGGTTCCGTGGTAAACTAAGGACGGTTGAGCCTGTGATAGCTCTTCAATGCATTGGGTAACACGAAGGAGTTAAACGCTATGGTTTCTTCAAAGATATTTAGGAAATATACTGTAATGGGTATTCCAAATGTAACCATGAGGGTTACTCCCTATGTAAAAATGTTAGGAATGCCTCAAGTTACCTTTATGTCTTATGATTTCTATGAGTTATTCACAAACATTATGATTTCATGAGGTATGTTAAAGTGCTTATATTCTATGAATAAAGTATGATTTCATTTACTCTTATGTATACATGGATTAAGTTTTTCTTTTTTGTATTTTTATATCCCTTACTGAGCATTTTATGCTCATCCCATGTTTTAGAAATGTTTTTCATAGGTCAAGGGAAAGGTAAATGATGTGATGATACTGTCGAGGACGTGTCAAGAAAGAATCAATGTTTTATTTTAAATATGTTTCCTTTAATGTTAAAAGTGAATATTGTCTTTGATGTAACCACATTGTTTAAAAGTGGAATACAATGAATGATTTATGACCTAATTCTCTAAAACTCTAAACTTGAAAAGATCCTCATTGTGTATCCATTAAATAACTCAAGATTAAGTAATGTTTAAGGCTGGGCCTTATAATGAGTATACATTTACAATACAATCCAAGTATTCTATAGGTTATATACATAATATGGAAAGATATTTTAACCATATCATTGAAGATATTAGTTCAAGTCTCCAAGGGGGACACATTTCTCAAACATTTTCATCATATGATGAAATAGTATTTTTGGCCATCAAAATAGAGAATTAATTTTATAGTACCCATATATTCTATCTAAAAAAATAAAATAATAGTTCTATTTAATATCAAGATAAAGGTAACATGTCAATGATGAATAAAAGAATGAATCAATTTCTATCTAGTGAAAATTGTGGAATGAAAGTCCATCATATAATGTCCTAACCAAACATAATCAAGGTATATATTTTCAATCGTTTGGTAGGATGCTATTGGTTATTTTTTTTAAAAACATCTTGGTTTTATAACCTGTTAACCAAGCTTATATGTACAGAGCTTAAGATAATATATATAATGGAATGTGAAGAATATATTGATTAAATGATTAAAATATTAGTGAATGCTATAATTTGTAATACACTATCAGAAAATGATATTTCTGATAAATATTTATGCATAGAAGAAGGGACTATGGTGTAAAATTATGACGAATGAAAATATTATTTTCTATAGTTCAGGATAGTTAAAGACTCATAAAGAAAACTATACAATCCATGTTCTTGAAATGGAAGATTTATTTTTTGTTTTAATGATATGGAGACATTATATATATTGAAAAAATATGAGAAATAAATAGATTATAAGAGTTTAATTTTTTTTAATTAATATCCCAACATGAGGAAATAGTGATGGATTGAACTACTCAGGGGTTATGATTTTTCAATACACTACCACCTAGGGATGGAAAATTAGGTAAAAGATACATTGATCATGAAATATAATTGAGTTAGGAAAAAATGACAATTTTCAGAGATCCTATGTTCATGTATCTAGTAAAGATGGATATGGGAATTATCAATTAATGGAAGACATATATCCATTTTCAAATTATATACAATCAAAATTTACAAAATAAAAAAAATTCAACATGATTATGAGTGTTTTCAAAATAAATTTAAAGTCTCGGATGATGTAAAATTGGAAGGATTCGTATATAAATATGGTGTTTTAAATTTTGGAAAGATATTATGTGTTCCATCTTTACTTAATCTAAAAAGAGAATAATTTGTTGATTCTCAAAGCTCTAATTTATCTATACACCCTAGTAACACAAGGATTTATAGGTAGTTTATGGAGAATTTTTGGTTGGATAATATAATGAGGGAAATTACAGATTATGTGTTAGGATGCTTAGTGTTTAAATACGAAAATTATGATAAAAAATATCCTAGAGGAGTCATGAATCCTATAAAAATTATGATTTTGAAATGGGATAACATTACTATGTGAATGGTCAATAAATTACAAAAGACTCTGAGAAATAATTATGTAATATATGTTATTGTTGACCACCTTACCAAATCTAAACATTTACTTTCTATAATATATAATTTAACGCCTGATCACCTCAAACAACAATATATTAATGAATTTGTAAGGCCTTAGGTTGAACATATTTCAATTGGGTTTGATCATGATATTTGATTTACATCAAAATTTGGGAAATGTTTCCAAAAGGCTCTAGATATCGAGTTTATTTTGAGCACTACTTATCATCTTAAAACGAATCGATAGTCTAAAAGAACTATTTAAAAAATTTAAGACATACTGAGATCATGATAACAAGACATTCAAGGTAAATATGAATAGTATTTACTTTTGGCATGTTTTTATAATAATAACATCCACAATTCAAGTATTAAAATTGTAATGTATGATCAATTTTATGGAATGAGTAGTCCTAATCCAAATTATTGTGATGAAGTTTGTTAATGGAAGAATGGATTCTTAGAACATGTTTAAGAGATAATGAAAAAGGTAAATGCTATTCAGAATCATATAAAAGCATTTGGAATCAATAAAAAGATGTATATCAATCACTACAAAAAATACTTATACCAATAGAACTTTATTGAAAGATAATATATCTATTGGTAAAAATGAGAAATTACAACAGATACTATGTTTCATTTCTATTGATTTTAAGTACCAACACTTATTTTTACCAATAAGTACATCTGTTGGAATTGATTATTTAACACCAACATATATTTGAAAACAATTTAATTTATTGTTTTATCATACAAATACCACAATTATTTTACTAACACTTGAATATGTTATTAATGACAACTATTTCCAAAAAATATTTCACCATCAATAAAATATATTACAATAAACCATTCAATGATAATAACCAAATAAGAGAAACTAAATTTTTTATAAATATTATTATTTTTATGACCAATGTCAATATATACTTTAAGAGGTTTTATTAAAAATATATCATTAATTATTTTTTATTTTCAATTTTTTCTAAAAAATAATAGTGATTATATTTTCTCATGTTTTTTTATTAATAAAAATTTAAATAATTTTTATAAAAATATTAAATTATTATGATAGTTGAATATAATAATCAAAATAAATAAAAAACATGATAATTATGAAAAAAATTACTAATCATTATTGAAAAAGATGATGAAATAGATCACTAAAAAATAATACCAAATTTTTAGTTATTTTTGTCATATAAATAGTCAATTAAAAAATACATTGAAATAGATTATACTAATACCAAAATTATTATAAAAAAATTATTAACTATAAATATTCTATCATACAAATATACTTAAATGGATCATTAAAATATAATACCTATTTACTTTCTAAAAATACATTATTTATTAATAAAAATTTATATTTTTTTTCAAATAACTTATATATTTTTTTGTTAGAATTTACTCAGTACCGTGTGTCTCCCCATCTATAGTTCTATCCCGCCACATCAACGTTGCCCTGCCCACCTCTTCCACTCTGCAAGGGGGATGGGATTCACTAGTCTTTCTCTAGTTCATTAGTCAGCCATCTCCCTTTCCACTAACACAACCTATCTTCCATTTTTTCCTCCTATCGCACTCAGCCCAAAGTCCCTACACTTTAATCGGGGGATTTGATGCTTCTGATTTCGCTTCCGGAACTCGTTGAGGCTACGTCTCTCAATGGATTTTCTCTAGTGGGTCGTTTTGGTTGGAGGTGGTCATAAACTGATTCTTTTTAAGGATTTATCAATTTTTAATGGGGTTTAAAGGAGCGTGTTGCGATATTGTTATTGGATCCTCATCATTTTCTTATTCGTCTTGCATCTGAAGATGACCATGCCATTGCTTGGTCCCAAGGTAAGCTGTTTTATAAAGGTATAAATTTTTCTTTGTTCCAATGGATATTTTATTTCCACATGAATCGATATCTCTTAAGCATGTCAGTCTGGGTTAATTTCACAATATTTTCAACTCATTTTCAAAACCCCTATATTCTGTGAATGCTAGGAAATTCAGTGGGTAGATTTTTGAGTTTTTATAGTAGGTCCAGATCGATATGCCACCCTATAGATCCTCGTGTATGTGTCCAAGTGGATGTCTCCAAGGCCCCGGTTGAATCTGTGTGGATCCTAGAGATGAATTTCACTATATTAAGTGGGTTCACATTGAATCATATGGTGACTACTATTCTTCCTCTAATAGAAATATCCACCTTTAGTAGCTTTAAGGTCAAGGTCCTTCTAAGGAGGTGCTAAATAGAGATTCCTCAAACCTTGGTCCAAATATTTACAAGTTTTTATGGATTATTTCATGCATATTCAGTATTATAGTTATACGAATGGTGGGATTTACTGGAATTAATAAATTGGTGTGTTGTTTTATGCTCATGTTAGGAAAAAGGTACCTTTAACTTATCAAGGAACCTCCTCATCTGGAGCCTAGATCTGAGTACCAGAGAATTATATGTCACCTTTGGTTGGTGAATATCATTCCATGAGTATCTCCCCAATCTAAATTTCAGGTGAAACATCAATGCAAGTGTTCATAGTGGGTGGTGTGATTGAATCTCTTTCACCTCAAGCAAGGTCAGATTTTCATGAATGAAAAGTTACAGTGCTGCTATCTGAAACATCCTGCAAAGTGCAGGAGTCATGTGTAGAAGTTAGGGTTTATAACAGGTTCCTAATTTTAGTTGAAGATGTCATGGAAAATGAGGAATGTAATGGATAAGAAATTCTGAAGCCAAAGTGGAAGTAAAAAAAAAGAACTTCTAAGGTTGCTTAGGACATACAAGCCAAGAAGGGTCACACAGAGGTATCCGCTAATTCTATTGATGAATATCAAGTGGAATATTACATTCCATAGGATGTGTAAGACTATGAAATAGATGAGAAGGCAACATATTTCCTTCATAGATGTGGAAAAATGATTCAAAAGGTATATTTTGATCTGGGATGTTACATAATAAATAAAGGTTAGAAGACCAAATGTTGGAAGGAATACTATAATATTCTCGAACCGATGCTCACGAGATAAACAAGGAAAAACCAAGGCCCAAAGACATTTGGTATATCCCACTAAAAAGGGATTGGAATACTTAAGGAAGTCTTGGACAATCATCATCTCACACGCAAAACTGATACGGAAAATGATGAGGTCAGCATAGAAGAGGTTGAAAGGTTGGCCAATCATAAGATGATATTTTGGAAGGAGATATATCCAAAGAAACTTCTTTATCCTTGGTATTTTCACTCCAAGGTGGAGTTAAATGATTAGGTTAAGTGCATTAAGGCCCCATTGGTGGATGTCATGAAAATGATTGAAATAGTGTTAAAATTCAGCATAAATGATATGCAAGTATTGTGGATTAAAAAATATGATCTCATTCTGATACACAATATTAATGAAGGGAAGATAAGAATGGAAGATTAAATCAAGGCCCCAGACAAGTTTACCTTATGCTTTGAGTATTTAATAAATTACACCCTATAGACAAAGGAAATTTCATTTAATTGGAGCTTGCATAAGGTAGATGGATCTAGTAATTTTAAATATCCTTGAGTTGTCTAGTGATGACATATGTATTTTAATTTGGATACATTTATTTTGGGCTGAAATATGTTATTTGAGGACAATATTAATTATTAAAAAAATAATATAATATTCAAATATGAAAAAAAGATGAACCAAATATCCCTTTCCAAACCTCAATTCCCCTTACACTTTCCATATTTCCATGTAAGCATCCCATGCCTCCCTTACACTGGTGATTATTTCCTGCACATGCACACCCAATTCATAGCCATCACCCACACCTTCACCAACACCAACACCCTCCTTGATTTTTTTAAATTTCTTACACTCCTCACTTACAAACGCTTCATTGTTTTTTTCTATATTAAAATATAAAGTTGAGACATTGGGAGAAGCCTGGGCATAAACCTAATTCTTTTCCAATCAGTTGAAGATTTATCCTATTATTGTGTTTGTGTTTCTTCTATTCATATTTTATGAACATAAAATGTAGGTTAGTGTTCGAATTATTTGATGTTAGGGTTTTATATAAATTCTAATTAAATGCGTTTTTTGTTTTCTTTTTGTGATTTGATGATACTAAATCCATACATCTATAGATTCTCTCCAATTAAATGAGTCAGGCCCCCATTTTTATACACAATAATTACCACTTAATACTTTTCTATACTATTCAAATGTACAAAAATATAGTAATTGACTAGAGCATGAAAGCAGTTAAATCATTGAATTCATCTTACACAATGATTTATTTGATTTTTCATTTAGTTGTCCTGTATTTTTTGTTTTCTGTTGATGCTCTGTTGCATTTATACTATACAAATAGTTTTAAAACTATAGCTAAATGGATATATAATTTGATATTTGGCCCACATTCATGCATTATTATAGTATTTTCATTACTATTTTCATATCTACAATTTAGATTGGTCGGTATGATTAATATATAATTTTTTAGAAAATCTAGTTATGTTTTTAGAAGTTTTAACCATTAAGAGAATTCATTTAATAAATTATGGAAAGATGAAATCATCTATTAGAAAGAACCATTCAAAGGTATACTTTTCATTGATTTTTGTTTCTATTGAAAAAACACATTTAAAACTATTATAACCATTCAATTAATTTTCCTTTATAAATTGTAAATTTTTAAGTTCCAAATTGTCATGGTCATTATTCGCATACTTTTTTATGTGTAGAGTTATGCGTTATTTTTTTCTATGGATGAATATTTTTTTCCATTAATTTTCATATTAATATCAAGAGAAATTAATTTAAAAAGAAATAATATCACCTATATTTGAATGTTTATATATATTTTTCATAGTTGAATCATATTACTAAATAGAAATTTAGTTTCATTATTTGGTTTTTTCTTTAAACTCCTATTATCTATAATAAGAATTTTGAAAAGAAAAGTATTGTTTGTTCTATTAAAGGAAAATTGTCACGCAAATTCCTAAAAAAACACTCAAGTGAAAAAAACTATTTCCAACATGAAATTTGGAAACACACATCCAAAATAAAAAACATAAATTTCTAGGAAGTTGCATTCAAATGTAAACAAAAAATATGTCGGTGATTCATGTGATGGTAGACAAAACCATACCACCCATTAATTAAGTAAAACACATTTTTTATACACTTATTCAAAGAATATACTTCAGCCTCCACTACCCAGCAGAAAATAGTCACCCTACTTACTGTGTGATTATCTAGCAATATGTCTATCAGTATAGACAATACTTTTCCTCATATGTGAAGTACACATTTCTTCCCATGTAAAAGCTAATAGAAATTATTCTAACCACTATAAAAAAACAATAACCCTATAATACCAAACATCATATGAATATGTGATCAAAACACACAACATAACACCTATTTCTCTATTTTGACATTGTGTAGTGGTCATTTGTTCAGAAAATAGAGCTCTATGGTGTTATTATGGCCCCATCTTTCTTATATGATATGAAACCAAGGTAAAAATAATACTATAATAGTTTATTAGAATGAAGAATACTCTAATGTATAGTAAGACATCCAGAAACAAAATCTGCTACAACACTCTCATAGAATATGATACCCCACTGGTTGTAAATGTTCATATATTGTTGTAGCAAATGAGATCACTAATTCACAATGTATGATTTCTTCCAATCCAGTATTATAGTAATGAAATCACTAGTAATGAAATGTATTCTTTATAGTCTATGACTTTCCATACATCAATGTCCATCATCTATTTTTCTCCACATATTAGTTTGTATATTTTTCCTCCAATGGAAAATATGAAGTCCATATAAATAATCTACATGGAATTTTCCAGCATATTATATAGGTTATTCTTTTTTCATTTTATGAAATGCAGTAGACAACAATTTTTATTTCCCAAATACGAAGTCTATGAATATCATAACTAAACCCACAACTATTCACTTATGATTCCCGTAGTACATCGCTTTTACATGGTCATGTGTGGTAGAACAAATCTGCCATCATGAGTGAACTGTCATCATAGCATATTAATAAATCCTTTATAGTTTATATGTGGAGATTTCATCAGTGATTATTAGGAAATTAAACATAAATGAATACAAATTAAAACTATTTAATTAATTTTCAATAATCCCAAAAGAATCCACTTAGCTTTTCTGCAACATTTCTCTGGATGCATATATCTGCATATCTTTTTATGTTAATGTAATTTGTTGTTGAATTCCCTTACACCACATAATTTCTTAACTGAATGTATCTGTTATGTTTCTTTCCTCTTGTAGGATCATTTTTCATTGATGGATCACCTATGTAAGAGTACATTCAAGTTAATCACATCATATGTTCCTTAAAATTTTCTTAATGAAAGATTGAAAGATTGAAAGATTTTATATTTCCTTTTGTTCATATTTATGGTATGATATCCTATTATATTTTTCATAATCTCTTAAAGTATGAATGCATATATTTAAAATTGCATTTCCTTGTAGCCATATTTGTGTGTGCTCTGATTTTTCACTAGTGTAATGGACATATTGTAGTTCCACATGTAGTAGGTTAGTCATTGATGTTTTCTCCTCTTATTTGATGGGAATTTTTATGTTATTCATTCTAATTGTGGTGGATTTTTTTTAGGACATTTGTGGACCTTTTATTTTAGTTTAGAGTAAAAAATAAAAGTTTCATCAGCTAATAAAGTGAGAAAAATATATCTTTGATGCATTGTCTATCATAGGCTTTGAAACACATATTTGGGGCATATGTAGTTTTGTAAATGCATTATTGATTAGTCACATTTTTTAATTGATAATTTATGTCATCTAAAATTATAGGGAAGAATATATTTATGGTATCTTTCTCTTTCTAATGTAATGTTTTGTCATTTGTAATTTCATTGGAGTTGGTTCATGATATTTCTCCCTACCTGCATATTACAAATGAAGTAGTCTAGATAAATGTTCATTTACAAAAAATATAATGATAATTTTTCTATTTAATTGGTAATACATGTATTTAGAAACTTATTAATTATCATTTCCATTTGATGAATTTCCCAAGAACATATGATTTTTATAAATGATTATTGTAATTTTTTGTAGATAATCCATAGTAGTTATGATATTGGACATTTGAAGGTGTTTTTCTGTGATTAATGGGAATTTGGAATGCTATTGGTTAGGAATTTGGAATGCGGGTGGTGATAGGAATTTGGAGATGAGTTTTAAATCTCTAGACACTGGTACTTTTATTATTTACAAGCCAGAATTCTATTTTAATCTTAGTAATTTTGGTTATTTTAATACATTTAAACTACGTTTATTTTGTTTCTGGTTACATCGGTTTTGGTTTCTAAAACAATCTGGTAGGTAATTAAAAAATCATTGTCTGGTAACTTTAGTTTTTAAAAATTTTAATCTTTTTACTGAACCGACCATTTTCTCATCCCCACAAGCACATCGAAGATATCTAATTTTACATTAATGATCAACTCATTGAATTTATTTTTCAAGATATTTACAACATAGATGAAGATAAAATACAATATTGCACATTTCATAGCAGAATGAATCAATACCATAATGAAGGTACAATTATTCCTATAATTTCCCTATATCTTATTTCTAGTTTTTTTCTTATGATCATATAAATCATATTAAAAAACCATAGGCCTAAAATAATCAATATTCTTGGTGGCCATGTCCTGTTATGTCCACCCACCTTCAAAAACATTAAACTCAATGCATGTCTTCTATAATATCCCAGATTCAGTTCATAATATTATTATATATTTATCCTGGCCCAAACATTAAAATACTCTGCATGAATGTTTTTAGTGATATGTTGAGTAATAAAATAGTAGCTATGCTTGAGTCATGGATTCTATTTTCATGCATTATTTATACATCCAACATATTGTCTTATGTGATGCTATATACGCATGATATCTTTCTGTAATCTCCAGATACTAAAAGACCATTGTTTTTGTATACTAAAGACCGCATACATTGCTCAAAATAAGTCAGTAACTTCAAATTTACATAAGGCTATTTAGATCTCTTTTTACCATATTATGTTTCCATTTTAGAATAGGTTATATTTTTCATTGTGACCATGTCATGTATTAGTTGGCATACAGGAGGAGGATTCCATCGCTTCATGGATTAAGGTGACTCAAATGTAGGAGAGGCATGTGATTTTGGGAGTCAATAAGGTGATATAAGAAAAACATATTGCTGCGGAGAATCATGGTAGTGCATTCACATAGAGAAGGCATGGGGAACATGTCATGGTGGAGAGGAAGATGTTTGATGCTGGAGAAAGCTCGCTGGAATGGGTCGCGGGTGCTCGTTGATCCCTTCTACAAGAGAAGGAGCTGGCTGGTTGGCATGGATGAGCTGGTGTTGGAGTTGGTTCGCTGACATGGATGAGTTGGTTCTTGAGTTGACTCACTGAAAGGGATGGGCTAGTGCTCGAGCAAGCATGGATGAGATAGTGCAGGAGTTGACAAGAATGGATCTAGTATGGTGGATGGATGTCTCACCGGAATGGATGGCTCGTTGGATTGGTGTGGGGGGTGGATCTTGTGTTTATCTATCAATTTTCATTTTAAATATAATTAATTTTTTATAATTTTGAACATGTGTGACTACTTTTTAATTATTATATATTAAATGTGATAAATTAATAAATATAATATGAAATTTCATTAAAAAGAAACATTTATAAATTGTATTCAAATTTAATTTCTAAACATATATTATATTTTATTACTATCATTACCAACCGAAACATTTGTCATTAAAACCTGTTGCTAGATGTTTTAAACAATATATATAGTATCTATTGGTATTATTATAATTGTAACATAACTATTTTATCTATTAAAAAAACATTTAGCGACAGAGTTTTTACCGACAGTTTAGTGACAGGGACATATATGTTGGTAAAACGTTTTACTAAACAAAAATGTTGTTTTACCAACAGATATGCCCTTGTTGGAAAAAGTGAAATATTTTGTAGTTAATAACTGAAAGAAATATTTGGAGTCTCATGTGTGAGATCATGTTTTCTTTGATATATGTCTTTTCAAGGGTATTATAAGAAAACAATTGATCCCCATGTACATTAAAACCCTTAAACTTCTAAAAATAATTGGATTTATGGAATACCTTTTAAAAACTAAACTGAGCATTTCTAAAGTATATGATGTGTTCCATATATCTTTATTAAATAAGCCTATGCCAAAACCAATTCATGTAATAAAATATGAAGAAATAGAAATAGAACATGACATATCCTCATATGAAGAAAATATCTAGACTAATAACCATAGAGAATAATTATTGTGAAATTTATTGACTTGATTGATAATTGTACTTTGGATAAATCATAAAATTGTGGAAGAATCATGGTTATATAAAAAATTTATAAATAATATCCACACTCATTTGTTTAGAAATTAGTATCCATGAAAATATCAAGGACTAAATTTATTAAGGGAAGGGTGTGACACCTATTTTTAAAATATAGTAATTGAAAATTATATTTTAATAGGACAATAATAAAATTCATATTTTAATTTTTATTGCAAAAAAATTATAATTTTTTAGAATTAATATCAATTTTGAACTTACTACGTCATAATAAGCCTATAATGAGTTTTTTAAAATTTCCCTTAGAAATAAGATTTTATGAATAATTAAAAATTTATTATTTAACTATTAATAATTTTATTTAAAATAATATGTATAATTAACGATTTATATATTATATATTTTATAGAATTAATGATAATATCGTTTGGATGTAAAGAGATACATTTTTCCTAAAACTATTTTTAAATGCATAGTGCCATTCCATTTTATTATTTTAAATAACACTTAATAATGAATGAATTAAATGAAATGTAATGATTATATATTTAACTATATGAATTTTAATCCATATAATCATGTCTACTACTCATATAGTTAATGTAAGATCATTTTATTCTAGAAGAAATAATTTCATGAAAAACTATCTTTCAGAATCATTTGTGGGATTTTATTTTGGAATTAAATTATTCCACTTCTATGAATTAAAAATGAGGTAATTTATTCAATATTTTTAATCATAATAATTAAAATTAGGCATAAATTCAACATAGTTTATTTTCATAATTAATAGTAAATATAGTAAAAATCGGTAACCACTTTTAAGGTCAAAACGGGTTTACTAGGGGTTAGTCTAAAAAATATAAGAGTTAAAATGACCGAAAAACTTGATTATAACGCATATGTTGATTTAATTTTATATTTAAAATTTTAAATTTTAAATATGTGTCTATTTGGACCCATTTTACAAAGAAAATTATTTAATAATATTTTAGACCATTAAAAAATTACAAGTGTGGCACTCACCTTAATAATAAAATATAACCTCCTCCTCTCACCCTCACACCTATATAACCATTTATCTCAAACATAAACTTCCATAATATCTCCAAAATTTTTTAAAAAAATTCTACATGTGTTCTTATTCCAATAATATAAACCTTGTGGTCCTTAGTATGTGATTTGAAAGACGTTTCTCTAAGTGAAGGTAATCATCTAAAAGAAGCTCTTTCTTTGTACTTCTTCTTTTACCACAGTAAATTATTTCCTAAAAATTAAAATATAATATAACTATTATATCCTATATAATTTTATATTATTATGTTTATGGAAAAATATTTATCAATCTATTTCTCTACCAAATGGGAAACAGACCATTTCTCATGTGTACTGTGGACCACTGCCTCACAAACGAAGGCAATTTATTTTCCATAACTGACTCACATTTATTTACAAAACGATTGATATAATGAATATATATATGATACTTATGAAATAATATTTTTTTATAGTTAATATAACATCACCTTACTTACCATTTCACCCATTAAAAAATGATAATGTTGCTCATGCGTGCATAAGACCTACCATCTCCATGAATCGATAAGAATAATTCTCAAGGTGTAACTCTCAAGAATGATTATAAAAATGTATTTAATAAATAACTATAATATTTATAAAATTAATATATCTATGTATTTTATGGAAAAATATAATATTTATAACAAATGTAACTTTTGTAAAAAACACGCATGAGAAAATGAAGTAGTTAACACCCAAGACAGTGGAAATAATGATAATTTGTTAATGAAATGGTGATAATATGTTAGAAAAGGATCATATATGATATTATAAATATTTATATGGTTTTTTATAAATTAATAACATGTTTAAAACCATTATATAGGAGGGTAAATCATGTTCAAATAATGAGAAGCATGAGATGATGGGTTTCGTCTCAATTTCCACTCTATTGAGAAATATTTGGTATTATGCACCTATTTACATTTTTTGGTTTATATATTTCACCTATTATTTATTTAACATAAATAAATAAATAAATATATATATATCCATTATTATTAATGTTTCAATCCATTTTTAGTCTTTCAATGGGTAACAATTTAAATATTACCAGAGGTATGAATTTATTTTATAATCTCATTTATTAGGGATTTCACTTATTTTCATTGAAGGAATATTAATACACTTAATAAACTTTAGTATTCTCTAGATATTTAATGGATTTAAATATTTTTCCCCAATTTTTCCTCTATTACTCAATTGAATCATGAAATGAATGTTTTAAAATAAAATGTAATCTAATTTCTCTTTGGATTGACTAAATTTTTCTTCCAAGTATATATTTTAAAAAATTGTTTTGCAAAAGTCATTTTATTTAATCAAATAAAATTTTAAGTTATAATTGACTTTTAAAATGATTTAATAGAAAATTTATAATGTTTTATAAAAGGTTAATTTTTTAATTTAGTTATAAAAATCAAAAGGAATGTTTTTGAACATATATGATGTTAAAATATTTTCCTATTGCAACAACCATTTTTCTTAGCTTCTTATACATGTTTTGAATGGTTTTAAAATTAAAAATCTATAATTAAATCATATGTTAATATTTTTATTATATTTTCTTTTATTCTCAAAATTATTTTATTTTATTAAAAAATTATATTGATGATGAATTTATGGTCATATGTTTTTTTTAAATTTTGTGGTTATTAACATTCTACTGAAACATTCACTTTCTTATGATCATCAAAAATTAAATTTCTCTTAAATGTACATATTATTTGTATCATGTATATGATTATTTCTTAATCTATATACCATCTCTACAAATGTATATTTACTATTGACTGTAGAAATATTGTTTTTCGATATCCTTTACTCATTATAGATATTTTCTGATAAGGCATATAATCAATGAATTAAATTGATCATTCAATATATGAGGAATGCATTGGACATGAAGTTATGGATAGAGATCATAATTTTATATCCCCTTTGTGAATTTATAGTTATCATGAGACAAATTAGTCATTAAAACTTATTAAATGAGTTTTTGGTGTATACCTAACCATAATTTAAACTGTCTTGGTATAACACATTAACGGTAAATACATCGTGATGTTTAAGAATAGGGAATGTAATATCATGAATTTTATTCTTTACGAATTTATTTATTATTATCCTTGAGACTACTATTTAGATATTATCCATGGATTCATTTATTTCTCATGTTATTTATGAAATAGAATGTGTTTTTATCTAAATTTATATAATAATTATTCCTTATTTACCCATGATAGCTTCCGTTCAACGCAACCCATACTGAAAATTTAGCTAACCCTTATTTTTTCCTTTCCCAAATATATGAACATGTATCCTTTGAATAAGTTCAATTATATGAAACATTTACTTAAACTTAGTCTTTAAAAATTATTTTCAATATAACAGGGGAATCATGTTTGTATCTTGTTATTTAAAACTACTAAACTGATCGATACTTGGTGATGTTATCCCTTGAATCTTTTTCCAATGTAATAAAGTATACATTGACATTAGGTTACTTTATTTTGGGTTGTTACACATTACATCCCATAAAATAAAAATATCAAGTGTTCATGGATTCTTGTACTCTAACAACGTTATGAAAGTGGGTAGAAAATCCCATATAGTAAGAACATCATTCAAGTGGGATGTACATCCCATTCCATAGTAATATCAATTGGGAATGACATACCATACCCTAAAAATAGTAGGTGGGCATGACATCCCATATTTTATTGATATCAAGTGGGAATGAAATCCCATACTGTAAAATGATCATGAATTTCTGTATCATACCTTATATTGTAACAATTTCATGTGGGCATGGAACCCCATATCATTACAACATCAATAATGTGGGGAGTATATCCCACACCTTAATCATATCAACATGTGGATAAGATATTATATAATAAAAAAATATCAACTAGTGGAAATGGTTTCCCATATCTATAATGATACCAACCTAAATATAAATTTAATTTAAACACATTACAAAAACTATTACTAGTATATCAAATAACATTTCAAAGGATGACACCTAATATATAAAATATTTATTTGAATGGAATCCACTTATATTTTCTATACAATACATGGTTTGGTTTCTCATACATAACTCCCTCTCTCTATTACATATCCAAGGCATAAAATATCCAGAACCATTTAATTTAATGGTTGATATTTTTCACCGATTATATATATTAAAACCCATATTGACATTCCAAACTACCATTAACTATACCAAAACTCATCACAAGGCTACTCTCATGTTTTCCTCTTCAGAAAAAGAAATCCACCAGTTAAGGGATATCTAATAGAATATATCATGGTCCACAATGTCAAAATATTCCAAAGTAACACTTCCTTTAGGTTCCATATATAATATTACCATCACTTTTCATCATTATTATGGTCATTGATGACCATAGAACCAAAATATTACATAATGAGGACCACTCACATCTTTAACGATCTTTACTCCACTATATGAGAAACCAAAATACATTTTGAGTCATATGTACACCCCCTCTATAGTCCAAAGATCACATAACATATAAAAACTTATATAAATCACTTTGAAATTCCATATACCACCTAGACTATGATTATTATAATTTCCCCATCAGATATAGTTGTACAATTTTATCTTCTTCACCTAAAAACATTGAAACATTGAAAACCCTTATTTTATCTTAATTAGGGAATACAAATACTTTTTAGTGAAGGTAACTCAAAATAAAATGACTAAAAGAGGAGAGACTCCATTTTTAAAATACCATGGGATAAACAGCAATTAAACCCATGATTTGGTAGAGAAAATCTATCACATGGGAGGAAAAAAGTGAGAAGGGGCATCCAAATTTCATAAATTATGGGGAGGGGTATGTAATTCATTTTTTTAAAAGATCACTTTTATTAATAAAATTGAATAAAAATTAGTGGCCATCAAGTTCTCAATAGATAAGATCTACCTTCATGATTGCAATCCTAGGGCCTTCCTTACCATTGTAAAAACACACAAGGTACATGGTACACATTAACTAGGTACCCAATGGTATTTTCCGATTTATTAGAAACAAAACCTATCCAACATGGTATTTATTCCACTTTCATCAATTAAAAATAGTTATACATATCCCATTGAGTTCCATGTAACATTTTATTGGGTACTTGGTATGATTTTTCAACACTATAGTATCACTAACATCAATACATCATATACCAAAAATTCATCCAAATTATGTATAAATCTATTAAATAATTTCCAAAACATAAAAATTTATAATTGAAACTCCGAATTAACCTCATATATTCTATAAAAACATCATATATTTTATTTTTTATTTAAAATTCAAATTCAACAGTCAAATTGAAAAACAAACTTGACACCAATCCCACTTGTTCTGAGTTTCATGAATTCCAAAAACTCCTAATTACATGGGTAATTAAAATCTCCACACCATAGTACTTATTTTCCCTGATAATCCCCCTAATGTATCTTCTATGAACCACACTAGTCAAAAAATTATGTGGTCTCTAATTTCTTTTCTCCTGTGGGTTATGGTCATGTATTCACCATACCCAAAACTTATATGGAACAAAAACATTAGATATCATACACTCTAGACCATTTCAAACGTCTATACACCCTTATATTATATAATAACATAATTTTCTCTGTTATCATACTTAATCATGATCAAAATGGATAACTGACACACTACTGTATCATTTTCCCATAAAATGATAATGGTTGATACATTATAACATCAAAATAATATACTAACACTATAATAGTTACCCACTCACAATAGAATCCTTGAAATTAAAAATCATATATATTATATTTCTATTTCATATAAAATTAAACTGCATCAAACCACTGGTCATTTGATGTTATTCCAAAGCATCTCCCAACCACTCACACGAGAATTTACTATATCATACTAAAGACCATTCTTATAACATAAATACTTAATTTATTAAAATATTTATCATATTACACCTTGAGTTTATACAGTTAAAAAATTGTCAGCAAACTATTATAATTTTTAAATTCCCCATTTCTCTTTTACCAAATGTACTAACCCCGTATGACCAATGTAAATTGATACCCAAGTTTGGTGCTACTATGTGTACATGATATAACTATATAACTTGAAACAAAGACTCAATTAAACACTTATCCCATTACTAATCATGTATCAAATTACATGTAAATAATGATATTTAGGAAAATCACTCCTAAAAACTGTCTATAGTCAAAATATCTAATGGGTTTCCCCCCAGCAGGATATTTTTTATGTCATAGATTGAAAGTACCAAATTAGTACTAATTTATCATAATTTCAAAGCTAATTCACATAAAACATACTCAAATAACTCTAATAAAACCTCCCAATGAAACTTATTTTGGGTTCTAAGGATATTTATGTTGTTCCCTAAAATGTTCATACATGTATTTTAATTTGAATATAGGACAAACCTCCAAAGGTGGGAAGTAATTAGAATAAACAAAGGACTCTATGAATTATTCATAAAGGTTAATATGATAAATATATAACTTATCCTATGATGTTTCTTATTTCATAGTCTAGGACTCTATCATATACTTTTGAAATATACATGAAATACTTACTAATAACAATATTAGTCATATTTTCTATGAATGAAATAGATTGATACCATGAATCAATGTGAACATATTTTTGTATTAGAAGTCCTCTATCTGTATATATGAGAGGTTAACTATTTTATCCCTTGTTGGTTATTTACAATATAGTTTAAATTTTAAAAACTAGGTACTCTAGTAATTACCAACATCCAAATATACTATAGGTGTTATGTAGTTACCATTATTCCCATGAGAAATGATACATATTTATCCCTATGAAGGGAATCAATCCCCATGTAGTTCAGTGTATTTTAATGAGTCGCATAATGCCTTTTATGATTATGGGTCAAGGGCCATTGTGGTTATTTTTATGGTTGTTAAACAAGGTCCAATGAAGTTCAAAATAAAGTCATTCATATAGGACTAATGATGTTCATTTTAAGATCATCCAACCAGGACCAAGACATTTTATAATTTACGGTTATATAACTAGGACCTATTCAGATAAATTTAAGGTCATGTGGAATGGGATACTTGGTGAAAGTGACCAATATATGTTTTCTATGGGACATATGCATGATCATCCCTTTTTGGTATGACTTGACATATGGATCTGACGAAGGAAGATTGTGGATTACAATAGAATGGGGGTCCATTGATGCTCATGGATCATATATTGGACTAAGTAATCTAATTAAAGAGTCAATTAAGTGATTTATAGACATAGTTTTGATTCAGAACAACCAATATAATGCACCGAGACGTTTGAGCCAAATAAGCATCCATTAATCCTCAAAAGAGAAAAACCTCATTATAAAGGGAATATATGATTGTTTATATCCCAAGGATATTATCATTTATATAGAAAAACCATGGGAGACATTTTTAAGGAATATAAATTCCTATTATCAACTGAATACCTTATTTAGGAGAAGTAAGTTTATGTGAATAACGTTATCATTAATTTTAAGATGTTATAGAGGTGAAAAAATGGATGACTCATTCATTAGGAGGAAAACATGGAAATGATGGTGGATAACCTTTGGAAGGTGTGAATTACCCATAGTATGGAACTTGGGTGAAGGTGAACCTAGATTGATGAATAGGGTGAAAGGGAACACAATTGATTGAACTCGGCACAATTCCAATTATAATGATGATAACACAATTTCTATGAGACCGTGAGGGATAAGTGTGAAATAAGATGGGATATCTTACAAAATGGGCACCAAATTGTGACATTTAGGGAATGACAATAGTTTGATTAAAGGAAAATCTAGGGACCGTGAGTCCACATCTTGTTTTATTTGGAACACCACTTGAGAAAAGTCATTCACCTTGTTATTGAGGATTTTTAAAGTTATGTGTTATCTTATGATGACCATAATCATCAAAGCACATAATAACCTTTAATAAAATTATTTTACCCTAAATTTCGATTTGAAAATCACTCTAGGGTAATATTGGAAGACATGAGCACATAGATTGGGTTCCAAGTGAGATTTAATACTATTGAGGCCTTTCCTCTTTCACATGGTATTTCAATATGAGTTTGGGGGAGTGGGGGTCATTTTATAGTGTAAGATATTTGGGAACCAATATAATTGAATGAAAACATTTCCTATATTGGGTTTCTTTGAAATGGGCATGTGGTATGAGAATGAGGAGAACTATTTAGAGAGAATTGAATGAGATGGAATTCCCCAATCCTTGGTGTGAGTAAACATAGTCACCAATGATTCCTTAAGAATAATCTTCAAGATATGTATCTTCCATAATATCCTTAAACAAATATATAGAATACATATTTCCTATGTATACACAGGAAAAGTCTTAATAGTGTATTCTAAATAATGTATTTTGATATGTATGAGATTAATATCATGATATGTTTCTAAATGTATTGTTTTCTTAAAATATGCATCATATTATATTAATTTATTAGATCATTGTTTGATGGACCATAACTACTATAATTCAAGGATTTATTGAACATTTTTTATTATTTAATGGACTATTAAATATGATATAATTATAATGTATATTAATTCATGAATACAATGAATGATTTGGATAAATAATTTACTCTTGCATTATATAACATGTGTAAATGAAACATTAATTGATGAGATCCTTTGAGGGATTTATAATTACAACTTCCATATGATGGAAATGGTTGTGTTAATTCTTTATACTTGGAAAAAAAATTTGGGAACCCAAATATCTATTCTTCTATGACCATCATTCTCAAGGAATAAACATTTAATGATGGTTGGAAGGGCCCTTCTCATATGATTAGAGATTAAAGGGAATCCCACTGATAGCCTAGACATGTGATTTATTCATAAATCCACTACAGTGATTTTTATTAGACATAGATTATTGAAATGGAAACTAATGTATCTTATCTATATAAGGTACACATTTTATTCAAAGTGTTTTTATTTTTCAGTTTTACACATGGTTTTAAATTCTCACATGAAGATCTTGGGCTTGGGATTTCAATTGCTTCCATTACAACTATTATGTTTTAATAGAACCATACTAAACCAAAAAATTGTATCTGATAGTATAATGTCTCTAGATTTATGAAATATTATTTTTGAAATAATTAACCGAAACCAAATACTACATGAAGAATTAGTGTAATATTGATGGAGATAATAAATTTTTGATAATGTGATAACATAACTTGCATTGGAACTGATTTTTTTAATTTTGATATTATATTATGCATCAGGATACCTTTAAACAACAATATATTATAACATATTCTATTAAAAATATCTCATATTTTGATTAAATTTTAACTCAATCAGCCCTGGGTATTGATGTTACATTATTCCGATAATGTAATATAGAGTTTAAGGCACAACATGAATTATATGATAATGTAGCATGCAACCCTTTCATCTAAAATAGAGTATCATAAATCCATAACATAGTGTTATGTTGTGGGAAAACATTGAATTTCATTCCTCCTAGGAAATATGTTATTCATTTTCATATTCTCAAATGGAAAAATTTAGAAAAAAAATTATATTTTGATTATTTTATTAATGTTTATAAAATTTTTATAAATAATAAATTATAGAGTTTAAATATTACATATTTATATTAATATATAAAATATATTTTATCTAATTTTATTTCATGAAATATTATATAGAAACAATGTTTTTATTTAGTAATCATAAGATTAATTTATAAATTTTTAAAAATTTACAAAAAAATGACAAAATATAAATTGTTTGTATTTCCAGATTATGATCTACTCATAATACATAATTTAAATTGTTCAATGTAATAGATTTATTGGTGATGTAATTTAGACCACATCAATGTAGTTTTAATGATTAAAGGGATCAAATATTAAATAATGATAAGTATATGATGTTTAGATTATGTAAAATGTTTACATAATAAAATTTTAATAATATAATATTTATATGATACATTAAATATCACATATATATATATATATATAAATTTATATGCCATGTAATGAATAATTTGAAATTTTCATCTTTTTATATGAACGTAAATGTTTTATATTCAATAGTTTTGAATTTCCATGATGAATATATATATTATAAAGTGTCTCTAATTTGTTATATTTATGAATTGTTCATATAATTCTAATCGCCTGTTTAAATATTTTAAATGATCTTGTTATTAAAATTTATTACCTAAATTGTTCATATTTATTAATTTTTTATATTATGAATATGTAAATACATTAGGATAAATTTTTTAAATTGGTTCTTAGTTATCGTATTAGTATTTTAGAGTTATATTTTAGGTACAATTACATAAAATTTATTTTTCTTCTACCTTCACCTCAATTTTTAGTTAAAGTAATTAGATTGACTTTAGTCATTTATTATAGTTTTCAATTTGTAGGTTTTAGAGTTATGATGAATTGAATTATATCTTGAGTAATTTCACCTTGGATATATGTACTGGGGTAAAAATTCCCACTATCTTGGATCCAAATCCCTATTATAAAAAGGTGGGGGTCATCAATCTATCACTCAAAGCTTTATCATATGGATATTTTTAGTCCCATAAAATTCTAAACCTTTTCATTAATTTCTCTTGTACCTTATGTAAGAGAAACATTTCTATATTTGTAAAGATATTTCTCTTATATTTTGGGGTGAATAAACAAAAATACCAATTGTGAAAAGGGTTACAAATTAATTTGGTGAGAACATATTGGTTTGGTGTTGGGAATAAGATCCCAAAACAAAATTACTAGAATCATTCATACATAAAGGAAATAACATGAGATAATATAGTGAGATTAAATCCCCTTTAAAATACTAAGTGTTAAATTCTTTCAAAAGAGTCACTTTTCAAGACCTTGATCATTTAGTATGGGTGACCATAATGGTTAGGTGCCCATGAATTATTGTGATCATAACACAAAATACGTACATAATACATAATTTTACCTTAATATTTATTACATCTCATAATAAATCACAACATAGAACAAAAATTTATACTATCTTTGAAGATTAGATACATATAAAACTTATTTTACAACATTTTCAACATCACCCAGAAATGTATTCGCACATGATTCCCTTTTAGGTACATAATATATAACAACATTCTTCACAACTTGGGTAATGGAATCATGTTATGGTCCGAACTATCTTGGTCCATTACATTGTCAAATTATGGTGTTTGGGGTGTCTTGGACACCATCGGTGATGCAAGATGGCTTCAGTGTTGGTCGCAATGTGTCACTATGAAGTCACCTGTCGATGCCACTGATTGGTGCCACAGATCGGTGCCACCGATCAGTCCTAATCGATTTCTCAACAATAGGTACCACCAATTGGGCTCGATTGGTCTCACTGATTGGTGCTTCACACGAATGATTCCCTAGAGTGGTGTTGGGGTTTCTTTCAACAGTTTTCCTGTAACATCACCTTTATGTTTTAAAAACATTTTAAAGTAATTTAGGGTCATTTTAAAGCCCATAAATTATATCTTAATTTTCCTAAGAGTGGGGAGACCCTTACTCACCAAAATGTGTGACCATTTTATAATTTTCACACCCTTTTTGTGTTTCTAGTTACGTCCATGTTATGCATTTTTCTCACTTTAAATGTAACCTATCTAACCCTTGGTCATGCAATGATCTATCTCATTATCTCTAAGGTAATGATTAAATCTAAAAAAATTATAACGTTTGCAACTTCCCAACCGCGTAGTCAAACCACGCTCCTCTTTTTAATAACATTGAGATTTCACATCCCAAAACTCTAGGATCGAGCCTTTTATCACAGAAAGATATTTTTCTTCCTTGGTAAAATTATTTTTATTGGGGTTATTGGAGTCCCTCTTTCGAAGATGAGTCATGCCTATATGAGAGCCCTTCTATTCAGTTCTTCTTGGATTTTCCTACAATTTCATCCCCAGTTCTGGGTACAAGGAGAAATCTTTGATCCTTGATCATCTAGTTAGGGGTTCTTCCTTCATCTCTATTTACTGTGAAATATGTGGGGTGGGTGTGATAATTCTTCCCTCGGTATATAGATGAAACCAACTTTAACGAAGATTATAAATTGATATTTAATGAACGAAGGGGTGGAAAAGAGTTTATGTTATTGTGTTTTACCTTTGTTTTATGCTTTGAATTGCAATGGCTCCTATGCACTGAAAATCGTGGCCTTTGGTCGTCATTTCTTGCACATTAATGAAGCTCTATTATCTAGACAATATTGTTATTGAAAGACTGTAACATGGAAAATAGTTAAAAACATAAACTTGTATGATTAAATGGATTCCTGATGAATAATAATCCTTCTGTGATCACCCCATTTAATCAAATGGAAATAAGGAACTTATTGAATGGTGATTCTAAAACTGAAAACTTCCTAGTTCTATTATGATGATATTTCTGGTTGTTCTGTTTGATGCCTTTGTGGGGTGATGTAGAGGGGAATTGAATCTCTAACTGAGAGGTGGTTGGTTTGTGAATCTAAGACCATGTGGAGCTAGTAGTAAATGTTATAGCCTTGTTTTTTTGGGGATTGGTTTGGTTCTAGTACTTCTAGGGATCTCCCAGATCCCTTTTTATGTTGTTACTTTCAAGAGGACTAATTATGAATGCTTAAATTCCTGCTTTTCTATTTTGTTTTGGTTGTTGTTTTGGCTTATGGTTATGGGTGTTAGTTTCCTGGTAGTGAATAATTTTTTAAATGGAAATCCCTTGAACATGATAACAAGAACGAGTAGGACGGGAAATAGTTTTCCAGAAATTGGTTGTTCTCTAGTTGTGGATGTTGTGTACGTGTTCATGTAGGGATAACAGTAAGAGTGGTTGTGTGTGGGTTTTTTTATCAAAAGAACCTAATTTTCTGATGTGTTCTTGATTACATATAGGTATAAAATTTTTTTCTTGTATTTCGTATCCACACACACCCATGTTGAGAACTTCATGTCGAACAACCCCATTTCATGGGTGAGGGTGTCTTTCCCAACAATTTTATTAGTGTATGGTTATTAGATCCTTCATTATCTCTCTTCCAGGTAGCCTAAGACTCTTCAGATAGTTTGTGACAACCTAAGGTTCATTATGGCTCAAGACTCTTCGGGCAGGGTCTGTTATGGTGGTTGGCCCATATGTGTGTGTGAAGGTTTGTTTCCCAAGTGTCTTCAAGATGAGGTCCAGGTGTCTTCAAGTGTGGTAGTTGTTGTTTTGGCCCAGGTGTCATTGGGCGTGGCGGTGGCCGTTTTGGCCCAGGTGTCTGCGGGCATGGTTAAGTGTGGCTGTGGTGGTCCAAGTGTCTGCGGGAAGGATGCATGGTTGTGATGGCCCATGGGGTTGTTATTGGGGTGGCAGTGAGTCTGTAGTAGAACTTTTGGGGTAGGTCTGATACGTAGGATATTGTAAATAGCCTGTGGGAAAGTGGTGCATGGTAACCATATATTAATGTGTTATTACTATTACATTTCCAAACTTGTGTTATTTGGGGAGTGTTCCTCGGTGTGTATGGCTGGATAATTTCCTCTTGCTAGGTATTTTGGTTACCTCTATTTTCTCACAAGGCATTAGAATGCCTCCCCACTTGTGCACGAGAGCTTTTAGTTTCCCTATTGAGTATACCTGTATACTCACCCTATGTATATAAAACTACTTTTAGGTTTCCATGAGGACATTGAGGACTATGACAAACCTTACTAGTTTGGTTTCAGGACAACTGATATTGTTGCTTTACTTTTCTTTTGGTACTTTCCATCATAGTTTTTCTTATACTTGTTTCTCTTTTTTTTTGAGCATTCATATGGGAATGTTTCTTTTGGATTTACTTTTATTTGAGTCTTTGGAGATTTTTGGGATTTACCTTCTTATCTATGGATCTTGTTCTCTAAAAAGTGAAATTCCTTTTATATTAAGTGAGATTCTATACCCTTGGTGCTAGTTTCCACTCTAGAGCCTATTAAAAGTGGGACTCATGGGTCATTAACTCTCCTTGAACTTGAAGAAGGAAGGGTATGGATATTTTATGTCCCTTCCCTCATCCTTGAGAAGGTGAGTTGTGACAAAACATAAGAAAGGGTGATATTTGATTATCCGTTAGTGTAAAAAAATATATGTAAATCAAATATCATAAGTGAGAATAGGTTGATCCCATGGTCATAATAAAATGATCATGGTTCACATACGTAACATAAAATAATCTTACCCAATATAACATATAACATAAAACACGAGTCATAACACAATTACTTTATAATTACATAAGATATGAGTCATTGGAGTGTAGAAACATGATTCAATATTCATGTTCCTTGAGGAAATAGCATAGGGACATTCCATAACATAAGAAAGTGGAAAAAAATATAAGAATACAAATAATAACATATGTCAAGGATAATTGTAAATACATTCATATAATAATGGAACAGATTTACCATACGAGAATAATATAGTAGAATTGTGCTAACCACCTGCATTCCTTAACATTGTGGACTTTATATAACCACCATTATCCTTTAATGTCATTGACTTGGGCTAACCACCCTTATCCAATCCCATTATAATTACATATAAAACATTAAAAATTGAATTTGGGGGTTATAATGGAACCATATATCATATAATGATAAAGAATTCATATATATGCCACATGATCATGAAAGAATTCATAAATAAATCATATCATAATAAGCCCATAAAAAAGGGTATCATGAAAACATTAACGTAAAATGATCATAATAAATATAGATAAATAAGGTGGATAGTATCATTAAAGAATATAACCACTGATGAATAAGAAATGTTGAAGGATTTCGATATAGATAAAAAATCCATTTTTAAGAGAATGAAATAATTTATTTAAAAAATATCCCTTTATTTTGATAACATTAATTTTAAAATAAGAAATTCATAATAAAATGAATATATGTTAAGTTAGAAAATGATTAAAAGATCATGAGTAAACATCAATAGAAAAAAATAGTTATAAAATATTAAAAATTCATTCGTGTGGAATGCATTAAAAAAATTCCTTTAACAATTTCTTAAAGAGAGATATTGTTATTCTAAATCAATCACACAAAAATTAGTAAATGAAGATTAATATTTTAAATAAATCCAATCCCATTGAAAAATTACTCAATAAACAATAGAATCAGATATAATGTCATCTTTAAATAAAATAATGAATATAGACATGAAGAAGAAATATTTCGAACTAAAAAGAAGAGATAAGGTTGATTCCACGTACAAGAATACTTTCATTTTTTAAGGTTTTTAATAATATTTAATAATATTTATTAGAAGTATAAAAAATGATTTAAAAATATTTATTAAGGATATCCCATGAGAGATAATATAAAACTATGATAAAAATATTGAAATGAATAACACTATTAATGGAATACCTGACACCATATAGATTATGATACATATTCAAACACAATGTCATGGTTTGATAAGGTTTAAATAAGTATAAAATATAAAAAATCCAAACTCCTTCAGTACAAATGGGATGATTTGAATCACTATACCCTCAAGTGGGATTATTTCTACTTATATTGTGTGCTAATACCTCATAGTGAAAAGGATGAAAATGAAAGATAGATTTGGGGACATGAAGATTCATCCAAACATAAGAACAACCACCCACAGTTTCCATCATATGGAAGTAGGATTTATAAATCCCTCAAGGAATATTTTCTATAGTACGTGTATGAAATCATGAGTTTTATCACATGAATTAATGATTCAGTTAGTATATGTATCATAAACATAAATGAAACACCCAAATGTTTCATATTATGAAATAGTATCTTAAATAAAAGTTTATGTGAAAAAATAAATGATAATAGTTTATCATTTTTTCTAATATCATATTGCTTAAAATAATCTACCCTCACTTGAAAATCATAATTTACATGAAATATATATATATATAAGGTTTTAGGGAATATCACCTACAATCTCACACTTTCACTAAATCAAAAATGACTTCGTTCCATTTTACCTTATATTATATCATATAAAATAAATTTTGAAAGCATATCAAAAACTATTTCTTGGATATTTTTCATAATACATTTGGAAATATTTCATCATCTTCACCTTGTATCACAGTATATGAAATACTCACTAAATACCGATCCAAAATATTTTTTGGATAAACTCTAATTTTTTTAGAAAATCTATTTGAGTCAAAACTCAATCCAAATTTATTAAACCAAAAAGTGTGACAGTACTTGCCTTTAACCATTTTAAAGAAACTAATCCCATGATTTATATAAATATGAAAAGAGTGGCCTCTAGAGAATCATCAATTCCACTTAAGCTATGAAGCGATATCGAGTGATCAATATCAAACAGATGTACCTATATTCCAATTTCCACCAGTCAGTATATTATAAACATGTTTATTATCATATTTCCATTTCTTTACGAGATCAGGTGACCCAATATATTGAGCCTGTTGATCCGATATAGATTACACATATTTTCTGAATTCATTGAGTGTAGAATAATATGATTGATGAATACATCACATGTCAATCATCCTTATGGGAATATAGATCCCATTTCCATTATATGGATAACTATATAATAACTATTTTTGGAAACACAATCCCATAGTCTATCTCAGTAAAGGGATTAGATGTCTTACTCAACATCCAAGAGGAAAATATGACTTGGAAAAGCTTTAATAGACCACATGATCAGTATCATGACCAACTACACATTGATTAGTTGAATTAATATATTCACTTATGTAATAAGGGTATAAAAGTATAAAGGGTATCATTCTAGGTAACTCTATATCCTTAGGTAGTGGGGACTAAAATATGATCCATGCACCCATAGTACACCAAAGACATATATATATGATACTTCATATGGTATACATAGCAGATCATCCAATTCTTAAAAATATTATCATATTCTCTATTTTGTGCCTCAAGAACATATTATGTATCCTTATATAAGAATAATACTCATGTTAAGCTTAACATTATGTCATGAAATATAATTATTTATAATTAATATCAGTTAACTATAAAATAAAATTAATATTATGAGATTTTAATAATCATTTCACTTCATTAAATGAATATCTATACATTAATTTATGTTGCAAATGTGAAGGAATAATGAATATGAAGTTTAATTTAATATATTATATTTTAATATTTATAAAATCTTTTAGAATATTAATATGGAACTATTAATATTATTAATATCATTTTAATAACATTTAAAAAAACCAACATACGCACCGATTTTTCATATTATATATGAAAAACTTCCATATAGTTCTTATATTTGGTTCACTTTATGGGTTTTGTTAATAAATTACTTCACATGTAATCTTCATAACAACACTATGTGACCATATGAAAAACCCTCCCAACAAAATATTTAATGATAAACATTTGTAAAGTAAGACACATATTTCTAACTTTTCAAATCTTTGAACATATTCAAACTTCATAACTTCACAATATTAGATGTCATTATTTCAATTTTATTTTCTACATAAATCTACTTCTATGTTCATCATCGCCATCCTTAGTGTCTTATTCGACCAAAATATTTCCTGAAATAATGAAACTACTCACATTATTTTATATAACTCCTCCAAAACTCTTTTACGATAAAGTGAAAACTACTTTAATACATAAACTAAATGTAACTATTACATTTATCTTTAACACCACATCCTAAAATATCTCAGGATAAGGAAAAAAAACTTTTTATGGTAACTAAGGTAACTAATTACAATTTACTTTAATTCCATATCATAAAAAAAATTTGGATTGCAAGTGTAATTCACTTTTTTTCATTTTTATGTGTACAATATTTCTATAAATTGTGTCTTTCATTTTTTAGAATTAATAAATGTAACTCTTTACATTTTACTCATCTTCACATATCCTAAACTATTTTATGATATTTAGTTAAAAAGAATTTATATAAACTAATATAATTAGGCTGTAAACATTCTAAATGGTATTCCCTGTTTTGGGAAAATTTTATTCGAAAAGAAAACATTATTTAAATATACCACTGATGGGTGGTAGTAACACATTAACACATATTTTAAAAATTATTTGGATAAACCATTTTACATGTGATAAACACTTTTATCCAAAATTTCTCTCAAATCATGTTATATAAACACGATGAATCATAAACAATATATATTCAATTAATTATCTTATGTTGTTCAGAAAAACTATTTGTTAGTAATTATATTCTCTTACCAATAAGATATATGAGATTAAGATACATAAATTTTACTATGATTTAACTAAAATTGACAGTATCCATTACATTCATATATAGACACTATTTTCGTCATGAATATATTACATAAGCATAAAAATATATTCCTTTTATTTTTAACTCTTGTATATTTAAGACACTTTACAAATTATACATTCAGTATCACATACCCTTTAAAATTAAAGACTTATTTTTTATAACATTCAAACATGTAGTTGAAATTCCATAGAGGTTCATAACCTTTTTTTAGTTATATATTAGATAATCCTATCATATTGAATTATTACTATTGTAACATAGAAACCTATGGTTTTAATGATCTTTAATGGCTTCATGAAGAAACATCATTAATCTGTTCAACAAAAATTCTTTTTCCAATTATTACTTCTACCCACTTGTACAATCTATATTGTACTTGAATCCAGATATCAAATGAAAAATTAATCTATTATCAACACCTTGAGAATAGAAGGTAAATATTTTTTATAATTCATTAACTTTTTTCAGAACATTTCCATAAGTGAAAATATTATTAATTCCTTAACTAGAATAATATATTTTAGTCTCCCCCAAAACAATGTTATAGAATCAATCAAATAATAAACCATGTGTATTAAAAAATCTCATTTTATTTAAAAAACAATTTTGTTCTTGCACTTTCCACGAAATAAATGTGATAATAGAAATATAATGATGAGTTAACCCAAGTACGAATAATTGAATTTTTCAATGTAACAACTCCTTTAATCCATTAATTGAAAAAAAATCAATTTTAAATATGTTTTCAATTTCAAAATATTCATATATATATATATACAACACATTTAAAATCATATAGATGATATCATATATCTATCAAAACAATAAAAACAGTTTCTATAACCAATAAAGATTTAAAGAAACCCTTAGTCTCATCAATTCATCTATCATATTCTATTATATCTAATATCATTTGATGTACCAAATCATACTGTGTTGGTAAGAATAAAATAATTTGATAATTTGGAATTTAATTCCATTAAAACCGTAAATAAATAACCCTACGCTTCTATAAGAGTAGTTATTCTCTTTTTGTACTATGTTAGAATCTTCTTTACTAAGTAATTGATTGTAATAACCCATGGAATAATTATAAATTACTTTTCATAAATTGTCAATATTTTTTATAAACATTTCTTAATTTACTAGAATAAGGAAAACATTACATTATGTTTCTCTATATCAAGGTTAAATATGCTATTATAACTTGGTGATAATGATGATATTATCTATAACATAATATTTTACTATAAGAGTATCATGTGTTATTAGTAATCTAATATATAATATTATTAAATTTTCTCCCATTAAAATGATGAAACCGTTTAATGTTCATCATTTTTTAATGGTCCATGATCAATATTTCCCCATGACTTACATGGGGTATAATGAAAAAAAGACATGACAATTTCAATAGGTAATTATCCCAACCATTTTGAATATGATTCTTATATAGCTAAAATATAACCCTTTCTCCAATCCATCGCATGGATAAAATCATCTTTATTCCTTTGGTATAATAACGTTTTTGGATTCATAGTAAGAGGATCCTAAAAAATGATTAGAATAATTCCACAAAGGAAAATAAAAGGATACTCATTATAGGTTTAAAATACCGAAAAAATCAAAATTTAATTTAAAATTCTTTCCTTACACAAGACAATTCAGAGGTAGTCATGTTGAGCTCGATAACACACAATTGACTGATTGAAGTCTTGAAAAGTGTCACTTTTGAAGGAACATCATAATTAGTATATGGATGGTATTTTTAAACTCACCATATTATTCCATGTTTTTACCTTTTATATATGGATGCTTATTTTAATTTAGATTTTAATTTTATTCAATCCACCTAATCTAGATTTTCAAACCATATTGATGTGTAAGTCATTAAACCAGCCATAGGGTTTTTTTACTCAACAAAAATTAAAAGAAAAACATATGGCACAAAAGATATTTACATGTATCTCTCATAAATGGAACCCTAGTGTGTGACATTTTTCCCATCATGGTTGATGATGATGGACACTACATCCACCCTCCATTCTCTATGGATCAGATAGACTCCTCCTTCATTCTCTCCATTTACCAACCGTACCTTTCTCCCCAATTTTCCCTATATATACCTTATCCCAAAATACCACTCTTAAAAGTAGGTCCCCAAGGCTTCCCCTCTCCCTTTTCAAATTATCTTAGGTTTCTTCCTTCTACAACCTCTCCCTATTGGATTATGTTGGTCAAAAACAACACCCATTAGACATCTTCAATAGATTAAACTATTACGACTAATATCTAAAAGAGTGAGTCTACATTGGGTTTTTGGATCCTCACCACTTAATTATTCATTTTAGTAATGAAAATTACCTCATCAGGTCTTGGTATAAGGGTCAGTGGTCCAACGAGGGACCTCACATATTCCTATTCATATGGGGAAACAAATTTCACTGGAATCCTGATCCTCCAAACATGGTGATTTGGGTATGCTTCCCGAGCTTACCCATTCCCTTTCACAACCCTTCCATCTTCTAAATAATAGGCATTATATTCATATGTTTTTTGGACATTGATAGCTTTTCATGATCCATATTTCACCCCATTTCCCCTCGAATTTTCATTTCAATTGTTTATTTTGAGACTCATGTAGATTGTATGTGGATTGAGGTAGATAAATAACTAAAATTACATTAGTTAGTGGTGTTTAAGGATTAGTTAAACTATTGATCACCATGTTTTTGTTTTTGACACTCACAGTATGTTTTTTATATCTATTTGGGGAAGAAGGGACTATTACATACTGAGTCAGAGGATAGATATAAAAGAAATAATGGAATTTTGAGTATTCCTTCTCTATTTTTAATTCCGATTCTTGATCACTTGATCTAGATTATTATGAATTAATAATCTCATTTACTAAAATAGTGAAGGAAATGGAATCAAAGGTATGGTTCTACTTGATCCCAGCCCAAGGGGAGGGGATTCGCAACCTTCAGCAACCTCTATGGAAGTTAGTTTGTTGTATAATTCTGAGGCAATTCCAAGGAGTCATATAGTAAATGAATCAAGTTCAGTAAATATTATTTCTTCTACTGTGGGTGGTTTTCAAAAAAGGGGCTTGTATGACTCATAATAGATCAAATATGATCACCTCTAATTGAAATGAACATGGGGAAATGTAGTTTTTAACAAGAGTCTGAGAAAGGAAACTATAACTTTTAATCTAATTAATCACTTTAATGGAATGGATGTTATGGGTTCAGAATAGGATAACAAAGAGGTGGAATGTGATCTTGAAAGGTGTAAATTAGTTGTCCAAAAAATGTAATGGGGATATATCATGTCTAAGACCCAGGGGACCTTTAAAAGAAAAAAAATAAACTGATTACCAATTATCTTTGGAGTGTGAGAAAGATCATATAAAAATTGTTGTTTCATGCAGATTAAGGAAGGGAAAGAATGGAAATTTGATTTTATGAAATTTTATATTCATCCAGACAAAATAAACTAAGAAACAAAAAGATTATTACAATATCTCGATTCCAATGGTCACTAGATCATCCTGAAAACTAAATTAATATGAGGCTAAGTCTAGGAAGGATCCAGTGTATATTCATTATTGTGGAATTATCCAGGTACCAGATTCTCCTTCTGGTGATGAGGTAGAGGAATCTAAAGATAAGACTGAGAATACTAAATATGGAAGGTCAAAAGATCTTAACCGTTTATTGTAACAATATGAATATGATGGATCCTAGAAGGAAATAATGAAGTATGATGTTGAACTAAATAATATCCTATACTCGAGATATCAGATTGAGATTTTGATATAAATGTTTCAAAAGAATATGGTGATAAAATGTACAAGATAACAATTCATGTTGATCCTAATGATTAGAAATTTTATTTGATAAAAAAACAAGATCAGATATTGGGTCGAAGAATCCATGGGTGGTTGATAAGTCTGGAGGTTAATATTATGATGTGAGATAGGATGGCCTACCAGTTCGAGGTTCTCATCAAAGTCGACTCAGACACGAAGGTAACCTTTATAACATGGATCTTATATAGGGTGGATAATTCAAAATGTTTAAATAATTTCTATAATAGATTGATAATATCTTATGTAGTTTGATTTTTTTTTGTTTCATATTAGTATATTGGGTACACACTTTCCCTCTAATAAGTTTTTATGAAACAATTTTTTTAAAAAAATTCAGGTTAGAATCCAAACATATTCATACATATCACGATTAATCATATACAAAAGGAACATGAACACTTAATGTAAAGTCATATATTTAACCTCTTGAGTAATCCTAGAGAAACATATAGACAACCCCATTCATAAACCATGACAAGGAATAAGCCTCCAGGTAGGTAGGTAATCCGAACCCACGTTCCTCAACCAAAATAAACTCTACTCAAAAGAGAATCCCATTAATCAAAAATCTAACACATAATAAAAACAAACTATATTCAACAATTAAATTAAATATGATGACATAAATTCTAAACTGAGGTTAAGTTAAATGAATAACATAATTCATTATGGAGTCATTCCTGACAAAAATATGTAAGTCTCTATCCCAAAAGAAATTTATCATATAATATTTTTCAAACAAACATTCATAATAAAAAAGTTTTATAATTATGAATAAAATATGTAAAAATAATTAAATCAATGATCAATTCAAATATTTGAATTTGATATTAACATTTATGAATAAATAATGAATCAAATATAAATATAAACTCATTTTATTTTCCATATTATACTTTATAGACATTTTATAATTTGGAATATAAACCCTTTTATATTCATTTCAATATGAACTCTTTCATATTTATCATTCTATAGAATTTATGAATTAAATATATGATATTTTACAAATTATAAACTATATATAATCCAATATATGTTATGTGAATATTTTACATAATAAAAATATCATATAATTTATGTTATTCAAATAATTTTCATATCATTAAAAACAACACTTTTGATGTTGCTAAACTAATATCCAATTAATGAATATTTAATTTGAACAATAAAAATTAATTAATTACGAACAATTAAAATATTTTATTTAAAATTTTTATATTTTAAACTTAATTTATCATTTATAACTATTTATAAACTATAACTTATGATTTATAGATAAACACTTTTATTTTTGTATCATAAAACATTCCACAAAATATGATAAAATATATTTCAAATATGAACATTTTATATTTGAGGTAATATGTTTAATAAGAATTTATATAATTGTAGAATAATTATAATTAATTAATTTATAAATATTTTATAAATTAAAATATACTAAAATACATATTACATTTTTTAATAAATATTTTAAAAACCATTAAAACCCATTTTATATGTTAAAAATAAATTTTAATAATATTTATGTTTACTATTATGCCGGAACCCTATTCCGCGTATGTGTAACGTCCTTATACCCTTACACAGACACTCTAAATATGGTAAATGAGGTTATGGAGCTATTTAATAAAGGGAGGTAAGGTATTAGATTTATGTAGTTGGCTCAAGTAAAGGTTCACTCCCTTTAACCATATGTTGACTGTCCATGTATGGTTAGGATGGACCTACCCCTTACACAATGCCAATTACATAAGGTTAAGGAGGAAACATAATTTCCCCAATATCTCATGAAAGTATAACTACTTTATCTGAAATTATTTTTAAGAGCCATTTTTGTGGTTAATTCACATTATTACTGTAACACCCCAGGTAAATAAAGAATATGACATCTCTATATTTATCCATATTTGTGAATCAAATATTAATATTACTTTAAAGGGGATTCTATGCTCGATGGCATACCCAATACGCAACAACGAGTTTCTTGGGAATCTTACGTTGCACTCTAATAATAAAATAATATTATTTTAAATGGTAGTTAACGCCGAGTCATTGTAATGGTGGGAATGAACAAAAATAACTACATAATGATTATATATGTTTTTAAATGTTTTTACATTTATCCAATAAAAGATAAAGGCTTAAAATACGGAAAGAATTCAATTTTAGGCGTATATGCCCTAGTTTTCACTAAAGGTTCACTTATCGCCTTTTGATGGCGAACTGTCATTAAATATAGTTTTTTTCACTCTTATACATTCTATGGGACCAAATAAATCTCTTCTTATGAATTGGGACATCAAAATTTACTTTGTGTAAATTTTTGGTATCTTTTCGATAAAGTTCATTTTTTAATGAATAGTGTAAAATGTTGTATTTTAATTCAAAAACTATTTTTAATCTAATTTATTTATATGATTAGATTATATTTTGAATTGTTTTTAAAGTGAAATTATAATATATTTTAACCGTTAAATCCAATAGTGGTCATTGGAATTAATTTCACTTTGAAATCAGACTTAAACTAGTGTCAATCTTTTGATACTTATTGTTTCATAAAAACATGCTATTTGCTCTGACATCGGGAATAAATTATTAAATTAATTAATGTGACTTATATGTTTTTAATTTTGTAAAATAGACTTCATTTTTGAATTCGGAATATCAAATATAGCTTAGGGTGAATTTTTTGGGATTTTTCTGAAAAACATCAATTTTGGATGAATAGTGAAACCACTAAGTGGTACTTATAAAAACTGATTTTTCCGTTTAAATGAAATTTTGCCATCTTTGTGTTTTGAATTTCAAAAATCCAACATACATGATCGTCATTAAGAAGTAAAATGTGGTTCAATGGGATAAAAATAATTTTTTGGTGAATAGTAACTTATTATGTTTTTAATCGCGATTAGAGGTAATTAATGTAGTTTATGGTAAGAATAATGTTTTAATAAAATGAAATGACCTCGACACATGTTCTAACCTCATTGGATGTGTCATGGCCGACCAATAAAATCCATGTGTCAACTTGGGGACCCCTTGGAGCCACTTTGGTTGGAAAATGACATAAATATCTTCTTATTTAATTAAAAGTAAAAATGACACAAACATGAGATGTTTTACTAAAACAATGTTTACATGGGATTATACAAGTCATATTTTTTAATATAAAAAGTCATTGGAAAGATAAAAATATTTCCTACATCATAGTATTTTTTTTATAATTTTTAGACATTAAATAAATTAAATTATTTATGACATCATGATGATGCAGCGATGACCTCATTATTTAATGATTTAAATAAAATGGAAAGATAATGTAATATATAAGACCTAAACATGTCCAAAACCTATTGTAGGAGTGGATTTATAACCCTTGTCACCTTATCCTAGAAATACATCAATGTGGGACCGTTAAAATCCGAATCTCTTTTGAAAATAAAGTAACATTTTGTAACTTTACAAGAGTGCCCCTCCTCTCCTCTTATAAAAGGCCCCCACCTCTACCTCCTAACCCACACTTCCAAAGACTTTGTCTCAGCCAAACCCTGCCCATTTTGTCTCTACAATTACCTCTCTTACTCCTTGAAGCCTCAATTTGGGAAGAAGTCTTCCCAAGGAAGCCTTTGAGCTCAATCCAAAGGGAGTTACCCGATTTTAAGGTAATGCCTTCACTTGTGTCCTTTTGTTTTATTTTGCTTCTCCAACCCCCTAAAATCTTTTTATTTATTTATTTTGTAACCAATACAGCATATAAAATATACTAGGTTGTTTTTATAAGAAGTATTCGAGCTACAATTACACACACCTACATCTAATGGTTAAAGAACATACTGTTTCCATTGATGGAGAATTTATGCCTCCCGAAACGTAGATTCTTCAACATTCTTCTAACACCTTCAAATGTGTCCATTAAGATGACACTATATTTATATATGATATCTAATATGTTTATGTTTTACTTAAGCTTCTGTATTTTTCATTTATGGTGTACTTTTATGGATTCCATTATGGGTATACGCGATATCTACATTTAAGGAAGTGCGGACTACCGCCCCCTCAAAGTGATTTGATTCGTTAATACCATATGTGGTACATATAAAGGATATATTTAATTATATTATATATGATACCATAATGGAATTAAATTACTATTATGTATCATTATGTTTTAATTCCATTAAATATGAAATATAAATGGAAGTGGTGTTCATGCGTACGTACGGCTTACCGTCTCCATGAACGGTGCATTTCATTTCTTAACTCTAAATGTTATGTAATATTATAAATGCATGAATATACTGGATATATATTATATATATTATATCTACATCATGAATACAATTCTGGATATAATGGATATTTTAGCTCATGAACAACTTGTAATTATAAAGTGTTTATTTTTTTGACTCAAGTACCAATGATCGTTAAAATGACCATTATTAACTTAAATAATAACATAGTGTTCATGACATGGTAATAAGTGATATAAAAGGAATAATGAAATTGAGAAATGGTTCTTAAGGAAGTATAAGTTAACTCAAGTTTATTATTCAGGACGTTAAAGAACGATCGAGTCAAGTGGGACCCGAGGTAAGGGATCTTACTCCTCTCTTTCTCATTAAGTACACTCTTTTATGTCATTCCTTTTAAAGCTCATATTTCTTGTTATTGGGATGTTATTTTATATTAATATTACTGTAACTATTATGTTCATGTGATTAGAGACCCTATTCTCTCTCATCAATCCATTTTGGAAGTTTTGAGTGGCACCGTTAGGCTGCCGAATTTTTGTAAGAGATCTAACCTCTCTCTTTATTTTTAAGTACTCTCCTTTATGTCACTTATTTTAAGCTCCTCTTTGTTATGTTGGGGGATGTTCTTTTATATTCCTTTTTCTATAAACTTTATGTTAATACGATGAGATACCCTAATTTATCACATCAGTCCATTCTTGTAAGTTTTATGTGGCGCCGTTAGGCTGCCAAGTTTTCGTAAGGGATTTTTCATCTCACTTTTATTCCCGTGAGATTTATGCTACATTTGCCACAAATTCCTTTGAGTGGTGTATGTACTGTCCATTATTCTACTCTTTGTTAAATATAATTTTGTTTATGAGTATTTACATCAATGATGTATTGTCCTTCTTTCATGGGGTGTATGTTTTTAAAGATACCCAAGTCGGTAAGGGAACCTTTCACCCTCCTCTTTTTAAAAGACTTATTTTGTTATGTCTTTTAATTCACATAATATTATGTTGCGATATGTTCTCATATATCCTTATTGATGTAAATTTTAAGTCCAACTGATGAGATACCCTTTTTTTATCTCTCATCAACTCATTTTGATGTGACGCCGTTAGGCTGTCAAGGGATCTTCTTAACCAAATTTCGATTTCTTTGGGTTCAACATGTAGTTATTGAATATGTCATCCTTTGAATATATGTGAATGACCTTTGATTATTTTACAATTAATATCCACTTATATTTGGTGTATTCGTTTGTCACACATAATTATGTAATTGATTTATCCTTAAACCAAGGATATCGTCTTTGTAAGGGACTTCGTCTCAATCTCTTTTCATTGAGGCATATTCTGTTTTATACACAACCTTCTTTTATTTGGTGTATAAACCCCGTTGACTTTTACGTTTATTCAAAAGGAATATTTTTTATATGAAGTTTTTATTAAACGACAAAAGTGAATGTTTTTACTGTATGTATGTGGCGACAACGACTTCTTTGTCTTCGTGACCATTATTTGAGTTTCGGCTTCCTCTACAAGCCATACCTTCTTTTTAAAAGAAAAATAAATACCATGTTTTAATTTTCTTTTATTTTGGTATTGAAAATGGTTTTCATAATGTTTTTATTATATCAATATGTTGTATTGAAATCTTTTGATTGAAAATTGGAAATGTTATGTTTTATGTGATACGATTATGTTATGGTTCTTGGGCATTATTATAAAGACGGGTGGTTCTGTGATAAACTAAGGGCGGGTGAGCCCGATATAGCTCTCCAATGCATTGGGTAATGTGAAGGAGTGAAATGTTAAGGTTTCTCCGAAGAGATTTAGGGAATATACTGTGATGGGTATTCCAAACGTATCCAAGAGGGTTACTCACTATGTAAGAATGTTATGAATGCCTCAAGTTACCTTTTATGTCTTATGATTTCTATGATTTATTCATGATTTGATGAGGTATATTAAAGTGCCTATGTTTTATGGGTAAAGTATGATTTCATTCATATGTATATATGAACTCATGTTTCCTTTCCATATTTTTATAACCCTTACTGAGCTTTTTATGCTCATCCGAAGTTTTTGAAATGTTTTTTACAGAACAAGGGAAAGTTACATGATGTGATGATAATGTCAAAGGATGTGTCAAGAAAGAATCCATGTTTTATTTTAAATATGTTTCCGTTGACGGGAAGAATGAATACTGTCTTTTATGTAACCACTTTGTTTAAATGTGGAATGTAATGCAAGTTTCATGATCTAATTCTCTAAAACTCTAAACCTGAAAAGATCCTCAATGTGTAATCTTGTAATAACTCAAGATTAAGTAAGGTTTAAGGCTGGGGCCTTATAGTTGGTATCAAAGGTCGGTTTAGAAAACTTTAGGGATTAAGAATTTTTGTTAGACACATGATTAGTCCCCATATCTATTATTTTAGCTAAATCTTTGTTTTATAACTTTTTTCAGGTCAAGTAAAGTCGGTTACGAATGGATGGAGAAGGATCTCAAACGACATTCCTATCTCTTCCTGATGACATGCTTGCAATAATTATTGCAAAGTCATGTTCGGATGATTGTGAAACTTTTTCTAGCATACAACTCACTTGCAAGAAGTTGTTTGAGATATCAAACACCTCCACTATACCTCGTTATCGTTGTGGATCATGGGTTGTTTTTAGACAAATACTATTTTCACAATATTATCATATTTTCAATAAAGGTAAATATTATCAAGGTATTTTTAAATATTTTACCTTATCACAAGAATTTGAAGCATATTTTGATTTTAAAAATGGTGTTGAGGAAGGAGACCCTTGCGCAACCTATTTATATTTGATTTTAAAATATAGTCCCTCAACACATACTTATGATATCTTAAAAGGACCAATAATAGAAAGTTTCAACTCAAATTCTGTTGGACTATTTTATAGAAATCATGTTTTATCAGATGTTTTGGAATTATATGTCATACATGATTATTTTCCAAAAATGTTTTTCTATGAACACCCATATGACCCATGTTGTACAAGGTGTATTTGGATGGAGGAAGCAAATGATTTTTAAGGATCTCTAAATCATTTTTGTAATGCATGAGACTTCTACCTACGTGAGCAAGATGACGATGAAACTGAGTGGATGCCATGATCAAGGTATGATGTTATTCATTTTGGGAATCGTTTTATTTTATCTTATGGTGGTGAAATAAGACTTCAAGAATTAAGATGTGGATATCGTAATGAATTTTGATGAAAATGAGATGTATAATGAAACTATTGAGGTTAAAAAATGTTAGGGTTATTTTTGGAGTTTTATAAAAAGGACAACATGCAGACTGTGTGACAACCCGTCGCGTCGGACAAAGCTGCGGGAATCGAACCCACAACCAAAGTGCGACTGGTATTCATCGGCTACCACTGGACTACGTGAAGTCCCTGGTTAGTTTGACTGATTCTTTTTAGTTAGATGATTTTATGAATTATGAGTAAGTTGATTTTGGGTAATCTATGGATATTTATTAACCAATCATGGAGGATATGTTATTAGGTTAATTACTTTTCAATTCAAGACATTCAGAGAAACTGATGTTGTTTGGAGATAAATGTTACGATTTAACAAGGAAGACTATGTGACTAAATCATTCAAATATTTGGGTTTAAATCTTAATTTGGTTTACTTTGAAGAATTTTATGGACAAATTGTTTATCGAATGGTCCTTGTTGAACTTTGGTTTTTGTTGGACAAATTTTAGAGATTAAGCATAGATTTTATTTTTAAAGGGTTATCCTTTTATGGATTATCTAACCTTGTACTAACCTTTTTGGTTATCTTTTTGGTTAAATCCAAAAGACATGGGAAGTATATAGTTCTCTTTGGTGGATTAGGTGATTCTCTATAAGTTTATTATAGTACTCTTAATGCGACCAAGTCTCCCTAAATACTCGTCTTTTGGAGAAAATATGAGTTTGTGTATGGAATCTAATAAAAGTTGAAAGTCAACATGATAAGTGATTATGTTTCCTTATGAATAAATTCCTCAATAAGAAGTAACTTAAAACCAAAATGTTGCCTATTAACTTTTATTATTGGGGAATCGAATACCGTTTAACCCATCACAAGTTTGTGATTTTCTTGTGGTTAACTTTCTCCTAAACATGTTTTCTATCACTCTCTATCAGAACATGACCCTTTTTATTTTTCCTTCATGTCTATATTTTCATACTTGGAATCTTAGTATGGGTTAACTTGGGTGACCTCTGTACTTATCTTTCTTTATTTTTAAAGTGATTGTTTTACCGACTCTTGTTCTAATGTGGGACTTTCAAGGATGTTACGAAGCCCAATTTTAATATTGTGAGGATGCAATTCCCAAAAGGGGGAAGGATGTAACACCCCAGGTAAATAAAGAATATGACATCTTTATATTTATCCATATTTTTGAATCAAATATTAATATTACTTTAAAGGGGATGCTATTCTCGATGGCGTACCCAATATGCAACAACGAGTTTCATGGGAATCTTACGTTGCACTCTAATAATAAAATAATATTATTTTAAATGGTAGTTAACGCCGAGTCGTTGTAATGAAGGGAATGAACATAACTAACTAAAAAATGATTATATATGTTTTTAAATGTTTTTACAATTATCCAATAAAAGATAAAGGCTTAAAATACGGAAAGAATTCAATTTTAGGCGTATATGCCCTAGTTTTCACTAAAGGTTCACTTATCACCTTTTGATGGAGAACCTTCATTAAATATAGTTTTGTTCACTCTTATACATTCTATGGGACCAAATAAAACTCTTCTTAAGAATTGGGACATCAAAATTTACTTTGTGTAAATTTTTGATATCTTTACGATAAAGTTCGTTTTTTTTATGAATAGTGTAAAATGTTGTATTTTAATTCAAAACCACCTTTTAATCTAATTTATTTATATGATTAGATTATATTTTGAATTGGTTTTAAAGTGAAATTAGAATATATTTTAACCATTAAATCCAATAGTGGTATTTGGAATTAATTTCACTTTGAAATCAGACTTAAACTAGTGTCAATCTTTTGATACTTATTGTTTCATAAAAACACGCTATTTGCTCTGACAGCGGGAATTAATTACTAAATTAATTAATGTGACTTATATGTTTTTAATTTTTTAAAATAGACTTCATTTTTGAATTCATAATATCAAATATAGCTTAGGGTGATTTTTTGGTATTTTTCTGAAAAACTTCAATTTTTGATGAATAGTGAAACCACTAAGTTGTACTTATAAAAACTGATTCTTCCGTTTAAATGAAAATTTTTCCATCTTTGTGTTTTGAATTTCAAAAAATACGACATACATGGTTTTCATTAAGAAGTAAAATGTGGTTCAACGGGATAAAAATAATTTTTTTGAATAGTAACTTATTAAGTTTTTAATCGCGATTAGAGGTAATTAGTGTAGTTTATGGTAAGAATAATGTTTTAATAAAATGAAATGACCTAGACACATGTCCTACCCTCATTGGATGTGTCATGGCCGACCAAGACAATCCATTGGTCAAATCGGGACCCCATGGAGCCACATTGCTTGGAAAATGACATAAATATCTTTTTATTTAATGTTAATGTAAAAATGACACAAACATGAGATGTTTTAATAAAACATTTTTTACATGGGGTTATACAAGTCATATTTTTGACTATAAATAGTCATTGGAAATATAAAAATATTTCCTACATCATAGAATTTTTTTTATAATATTTAGACATTAAATAAATTAAATTATTTATAAAATCATGATGATGCAGCGATGACCTCATTATTTAACGATTTAAATAAAATGGAAGGATAATGTAACATCTAAGACCTAAACATGACCAAAACCTATTGGATAAGTGGATTTCTAACCCTTATCACCTTATCCTAGAAATAAATCAATGTGGGACCTTTAAAATCTGAAACTCTTTTGATAATAAAGTAACATTTTATAACTTTACAAGAGTGCCCCTCCTCTCCTCTTATAAAAGGCCCCCACCTCTACCTCCTTACCCACACTTCCAAAGCCTTTTTCTTGGCCAACCCAAGCCCATTTTGTCTATACACTTCCCTCTATTACTCCTTCAAGCCTAACTTTGGGTTGAAGTCTTCCCAAGGAAGCCTTTGAGCTCAAACCAAAGGGAGTTACCCGATTTTAAGGTAATGCCTTCACTTGTGTCCTTTTGTTTTATTTTGCTTCTCCAACCCCGTAAACTCTTTTTATTTGATTATTTTTTACCAAATACAGCATCTAAAATATACTAGGATGTTGTTATATGAAGTATTCGAGCTACACTTATAGACACCTACATCTAATGGTTAAAGAACATACTGTTTCCGTGGATGACGAATTTCTGCCTCCCGAAACGATGATTGTTCAACATTCTTCTAACACCTTCAAAGGTTGCCATTAAGATGAAACTATAATTATATATGATATCTAATATGTTTATGTTTTACTTAATCTTCTGTATTTTTCATTTATGGCGTACCTTTATGGCTTCCATTATGGGTATACGCGATATCTTCCTTTAAGGAAGTCCGGAATACCGCCCCCTCAAAGTGATTTGATTCGTTAATACCATATGTTTTTACGTATAAAGGATATATTTAATGAAATTATATATGATAACATAATGGAATTAAAATACTATTATGTATCATTATTTTTTAATTCCATTAAATATGAAATAGAAATGGAAGTAGCGTTCATGCGTACGTACGGCTTACCGTCTCCATGAACGGTGCATTTCATTTCTTAACTCTAAATGTTATGTAATATTATAAATGCATGAATATACTGGATATATATGATATATATGATATCTAAATCATGAATAAAATTCTGGATATAATGGATATTTTACCACATGAACAACTTGTAATTATAAAGAGTTTATTTTTTTTGACTCAAGTACCAATGATCGTTAAAACGGCCATTATTAACTTAAATAATAACATAGTGTTCATGACATGGTAATAAGTGATATAAAAGGAATAATGAACTTGAAAAATGGTTCTTAAAGAATTATAAATTAACTCAAGTTTATTATTCAGGACGTTAAAGAATGATCGAGTCAAGTGGGACCCGAGGTAAGGGATCTTACTCCTCTCTTTCCCTTTAAGTACACTCTTTTATGTCATTCCTTTTAAAGCTCATATTTCATTTTATTGGGATGTTCTTTTATATTAATATTACTGTAATTTTCATGTTCATGTGATGAGAGACCATATTCTCTCTCATCAATCCATTTTGGAAGTTTTGAGTGGCACTATTAGGCTGCCGAATGTTCGTAAGAGATCTAACCTCTCTCTTTCTTTTTTAGTACTCTCCTTTATATCACTTATTTTAAGCTCCTATTTGTTATGTTGGGGGATTTTCTTTTATATTAATTTTTCTATAAACTTTATGTTAATATGATGAGATTCCCTATTTGATATCATCAATCAATTTTTGTATGTTTTATGTGGCGTCGTTATGCTGCCGAGTTTTTGTAAGGGAATTTTCATCTCACTTTTATTCCCGTGAGATTTATGCTACATTTGCCCCAATTTCCTTTGAGTGGTGTATGTACTGTCCATTATTCAACTCATTGTGTAATATACTTTCGTTTATGAGTATTAACATCAATGATGTATTGTCCTTCTTTCATGGGGTGTATGTTTTGAAAGATACCCAATTCGGTAAGGGAACCTTTCACCCTCCTCTTTTTAAAAGACTTATTTTGTTATGTCTTTTAATTCACATATTATTATGTTGGGATATTTTCTCATATATCCTTATTTTTGTAAATTTTATGTCCAAGTGATGAGATACCCTTTTTTATCTCTCATCAACTCATTTTGATGTGACGCTGTTAGGCTGTCAAGGGAACTTCTTAACCCAATTTCGATTTCCTTGGGTTCAACATGTAGTAATTGAATATGTCATCCTTTGAATATGTGTGAATGACCTTTGATTATTTTACACTTAATATCCACTTATATTCGGTGTTTTCGTTTGTCCCACATAATTATGTAATTGATTTATCCTTAAACCAAGGATACCGTCTTTGTAAGGGACTTCGTCTCAATCTCCTTTCATTGAGGCATATTCTGTTTTATACAAAACCTTCTTTTATACGGTGTATAAACCCCTTTAACTTTTACGTTTATTCAAAAGGAATCATTTTTATATGATGTTTTTAATAAATGAAAAAAGGGAATTTTTTTGTCGTACTTATGCGGCGACAACGACTTCTCCACCGTCGTGACCATTATTTGAGTTTCGGCTTCCTCTACAAGCCATACCATCTTTTTAAAAGAAAAATAAATACCATGTTTTACTTTTCTTTTATTTTGGTATTGAAAATGGTTTTCATAATGTTTTTATTATTTCAATATGTTGTATTGATATCTTGTTATTGAAATGTGGAAATATTATGTTTTATGTGATACAATTATGTTATGGTTCTTGGGAATTATAATGAAGATGGGTGGTTCCGTGATAACCTAAGGGAGGGTGAGCCCGATATAGCTCTCCAATGCATTGGGTAACGTGAAGGAGTGAAATATTAAGGTTTCTCCGAAGAGATTTATGGAATATACTATGATGGGTATTCCAAATGTAACCAAGAGGGTTACTCCCTATGTATGAATGTTATGAATGCCTCAAGTTACCTTTTATGTCTTATGATTTCTATGATTTATTCATGATTTGATGAGGTATGTTAAAGTGCCTATGTTTTATGGGTAAAGTATGATTTCATTCATATGTATATATGAACTCATGTTTCCTTTCCATATTTTTAAAAACCTTACTGAGCTTTTTATGCTCATCCCAAGTTTTTGAAATGTTTTTCACAGGTCAAGGGAAAGGTACATGATGTGATGATAGTGTCAAGGATGTGTCAAGAAAGAATCCATGTTTTATTTTAAATATGTTTCCGTTGATGGGATGAATGAATACTGTCTTTTATGTAACCACTTCGTTTAAATGTGGAATGTAATGCAAGTTTCATGATCTAATTCTCTAAAACTCTAAACCTGAAAAGATCCTCAATGTGTAATCTTGTAATAACTCAAGATTAAGTAAGGTTTAAGGCTGGGGCCTTATAGTTGGTATCAAAGGTCGGTTTAGACAACTTTAGGGATTAGGAGTTTTTGTTAGACACATGATTAGTCCGTATATCTATTATTTTAGTTAAATATTTGTTTTATAACTTTTTTAAGGTCAAGTAAAGTCGGTTACGAATGGATGGAGAAGGATCTCAAACTAAATTCCTATCTCTTCCTGATGACGTGCTTGCAATAATTATTGCAAAGTCATGTTCGGATGATTGTGAAAATTTTTCTAGCATACAACTCACTTGCAAGAAGTTGTTTGAGATATCAAACAACACCACTATACCTCGTTATCATTGTGGATCATGGGTTGTTTTTAGAAAAATACTATTTTCACAAGATTATCATATTTTCAAGAAAGGTAAATATTATCAAGGTATTTTTAAATATTTTACCTTATCACAAGAATTTGAAGCATATTATGATTTTAAAAATGGTGCTGAGGAAGGAGACCTTTGCGCAACCTATTTATATTTGATTTTAAAATATAGTCTCTCAAAACATACTTATGGTATTTTTAAAGGACCAATAATAGAAAGTTTCAAATAAAATTATGTCCGACTATTTTATAGAAATCATGTTTTATCAGATGTTTTGGAATTATATGTCATACATGATTATTTTCCAAAACTGTTTTTCTGTGAACACCCATATGACCCATGATGTACAAGGTGTATTTGGTTGGAGGAAGCAAATGATTTTGAAGGATCTCTAAATCATTGATGTAATGCATGGGACTTCTACCTACGTGAGAAAGATGACGATGAAACCGAGTGGATGCCATGATCAAGGTATGATGTTATTCATTTCGGGAATTGTTTTATTTTATCTTATGGTGGTGAAATAATACTTCAAGAATTAAGATGTTGAGATTGTAACAAATTTGGATGAAAATGAGATGTATAAGGAAACAATTGAGGTTAAAACATGTTAGGGTTATTTTTGGAGTTTTATAAAAAGGACAACACGCAGACCGTGTGACAACCCGTCGCGTCAGACTAAGCTGCGGGAATCGAACTCACAACCAAAGTGCGACTGGTATTCATCGCCTACCACTAGACTACGTGAAGTCCCTGGTTAGTTTGACTGATTATTTTTAGTTAGATGATTTTATGAATTAATAGTATGTTGATTTTGGGTTATCTATGGATATTTATTAACCTATCATGGAGGATATGTGATTAGGTTAATTACTTTTCTATACGAGACATTAAGAGAAACTAATGTTGGTTGGAGATAAATGTTACGATTTAACTTGGAAGATTATGTGACTAAATCCTTCAAATATTTGGGTTTAAATCTTAGTTTGGTTTACTTTGAAGAATTTTATGGAAAATTTTTTTATCGAATGGTCCTTGTTGAACTTTGGTTTTTGTTGGACAAATTTTGGAGATTAAGCATAGATTTTCTTTTTAAAGGGTTATCCTTTTCTGGATTATCTGACCTTGTACTAACCTTTTTGGTTTTGGTTTTGGTTAAAGCCTAAAGACATGGGAAGTATATAGTTCTCTTTGGTGGATTAGGTTATTCTCTAGAAGTTGTTTATTGTACTCTTAATGCGAACAAGTCTCCCTAAATAATCGTCTTTTGGAGAAAATACGAGTTTGTGTAAGGAATCTAATAAAAGTTGAAAGTCAACATGATAAGTGATTATGTTTCCTTATGAATAAATTCATCAATAAAAAGTAACTTAATACAAAAATGTTTCCTATTAACTTTTCATACTGGGGAATCGAATACCGTTTAACCCATCACAAGTTTGTGATTTTCTTGTTGTTAACTTTCTCCTAAACATGTTTTTTATCACTCTCCATCAGAACATGAACCTTTGTATTTTTCCTCCATGTCCAAATTTTCATACTTGGAATCTTAGTATGGGTTAACTCGGGTGACCTTTGTACTTATCTTTCTTTATTTTTAAAGTGATTGTTTTACCGACTCTTGTTCTGATGTGGGACTTTCAAGGATGTTACCAAGCCCAATTTTAAAATTGCGAGGACGCAATTCCAAAAAGGGGGGAAGGATGTAACACCCCAGGTAAATAAAGAATATGAAATCTTTATATTTATCTATATTTTTGAATCAAATATTAATGTTACATTAAAGGGGATGCTATGCTCGATGGCGTACCCAATACGCAACAACGAGTTTCTTGGAAATCTTACGTTGCACTCTAATAATAAAATAATATTATTTTAAATGGTAGTTAACGCCGAGTCGTTGTAATGGAGGGAATGAACAGAACTAACAAAAAAATTATATATATGTTTTTAAATTATTTTACATTTATCCAATAAAAGATAAAATCTTAAAATACGGAAAGAATTCAATTTTAGGCGTATATGCCCTAGTTTTCACTAAAGGTTCACTTATCGCCTTTTGATGGCGAACCGTCATTAAATATAGTTTTGTTCACTCTTATATATTATATTTGAAGAATTAAAACTCTTCTTAAGAATTGGGGCATCAAAATTTACTTTGTGTAAATTTTTGGTATCTTTCCGATAAAGTTCATTTTTTTAATGAATAGTGTAAAATGTTGTATTTTAATTCAAAACCTATTTTTAATCTAATTTATTTATATGATTAGATTATATTTTGATTTGGTTTTAAAGTGAAATTAGATTATATTTTTTCCATTAAATCCAACATTGGTCGTTGGAATTAATTTCACTTTGAAATTAGACTTAAACTAGTGTCAATCTTTTGATACTTATTGATTCATAAAAACACGCTATTTGATCTGACAGTGGGAATTAATTATTAAATTACTTAATGTGACTTATATGTTTTTAATTTTGTAAAATATACTTCATTTTTGAATTCAGAATATCAAATATATCTTAGGGTGAATTTTTGGGATTTTTCTGAAAAACATCAATTTTTGATGAATAGTGAAACCACTAAGTGGTACTTATAAAAACTAATTTTTCCGTTTAAATGAAATTTTGCTATATTTGTGTTTTTAATTTCAAAAATCCAACATAAATGGTTGTCATTAAGAAGTAAAATTTGGTTCAATGGGTTAAAAATTATTTTTTGGTGAATAGTAACTTATTAAGTTTTTAATCGCGATTAGAGGTAATTAGTGTAATTTATGGTGAGAATAATGTTTTAATAAAATGAAATGACCTAGACACATGTACTAACCTCATTGTATGTGTCATGGCCTACCAAGAAAATCCATGGGTCAACTTGGGGACCCCATGGAGCCACTTTGGTTGGAAAATGACATAAATATATTTTTATTTAATGTTAAAGTAAAAATGACACAAACATGAGATGTTTTAATAAAAAAACTTTACATGGGGTTATACAAGTCATATTTTTGACTATAAATAGTCATTGGAAATATAAAAATATTTCCTACATCATAGATTTTTTTTAAAATATTTAGACATTAAATAAATTAAATTATTTATAAAATCATGATGATACAGTGATGACCTCATTATTTAATGATTTAAATAAAACGGAAGGATAATGTAACATCTAAGACCTACACATGACCAAAACCTATTGGATAAGTGGATTTCGAACCCTTATCACCTTATCCTCGAAATAAATCAATGTGCGACCTTTAAAATCCGAAACTCTTTTGATAATAAAGTAACATTTTGTAACTTTACAAGAGTGCCCCTCCTCTCCTCTTATAAAAGGCCCCCACCTCTACCTCCTTACCCACACTTCCAAAGCCTTTGTCTCGGCCAACCCATGCCCATTTTGTCTCTCCACTTCCCTATATTACTCCTTGAAGCCTAACTTTGGGTTTAAGTCTTCCCAAGGAAGCCTTTGAGCTCAAACCAAAGGGAGTTACCCGATTTTAAGGTAATGTCTTCACTTGTGTCCTTTTGTTTTATTTTGCTTCTCCAACCCCGTAAACTCTTTTTATTTGTTTATTTTTTACCAAATACAGAATCTAAAATATACTAGGATGTTTTTATAAGAAGGATTCGAGCTACACTTATAGACACCTACATCTAATGGTTAAAGAACATACTGTTTCCGTGGATGACGAATTTCTGCCTCCCGAAACGATGATTGTTCAACATTCTTCTAACACCTTCAAAGGTTGCCATTAAGATGACACTATATTTATATATGATATCTAATATTTTTATGTTTTACTTAATCTTCTGTATTTTTCATTTATGGTGTAACTTTATGGCTTCCATTATGGGTATACGCGATATCTTCATTTAAGGAAGTCCGGACTACCGCCCCCTCAAAGTGATTTGATTCGTTAATACCATATGTGGTACATATAAAGGATGTATTTAATGACATTATATATGATACCATACTAGAATTAAAATACTATTATGTATCATTATGTTTTAATTCCATTAAATATGAAATATAAATGGAAGTAGCATTCATGCGTGCGTACAGCTTACTGTCTCCATGAACGGTGTATTTCATTTCTTAACTCTAAATGTTATGTAATATTATAAATGCATTAATATACTGGATATATATGATATATATGATATCTACGTCATGAATACAATTCTGGATATAATGGATATTTTACCACATGAACAACTTGTAATTATAAAGAGTTAATTTTTTTTGACTCAAGTACCAATGATCGTTAAAACGGTCATTATTAACTTAAATAATAACATAGTGTTCATGACATGGTAATAAGTGATATAAAAGGAATAATTAACTTGAAAAATGGTTCTTAAGGAAGTATAAATTAACTCAATTTTATTATTCAGGACTTTATAGAATGATCGAGTCAAGTGGGACCCAAGGTAAGGGATCTTACTCCTCTCTTTCCCTTTAAGTACACTCTTTTATGTAATTCCTTTTAAAGCTCACATTTCTTGTTATTGGGTAGTTATTTTATATTAATCTTACTGTAATTTTTATGTTCATGTGATGAGAGACCCTATTCTCTCTCATCAATCCATTTTAGAAGTTTTGAGTGGCACCATTAGGCTGCCGAATGTTCGTAAGAGATCTAACCTCTCTCTTTCTTTTTCAGTACTCTCCTTTATGTCACTTCTTTTAAGCTCCTATTTGTTATGTTGGGGGATGTTCTTTTATATTCATTTTTATATAAACATTATGTTAATATTATGAGATTCCCTATTTGATATCATCAATCAATTTTTGTAAGTTTTATGTGGCGCCGTTATGCTGCCGAGTTTTTGTAAGGGATTTTTCATCTCACTTTTTTTCCCGTGAGATTTATGCTACATTTGCCACAATTTACTTTGAGTGGTGTATGTACTGTCCATTATTCAACTCTTTGTGTAATATACTTTCGTTTATGAGTATTTACATCAATGATGTATTGTCCTTCTGTCATGGGGTGTATGTTTTGAAAGATACCCAATTCGGTAAGGGAACCTTTCACCCTCCTCTTTATAAAAGACTTATTTTGTTATGTCTTTTAATTCACATAATATTATGTTGGGATATGTTCTCATATATCCTTATTGATGTAAATTTTATGTCCAAGTGATGAGATACCCTTTTTTTATCTCTCATCAACTCATTTTGATGTGACGTCGTTTGGCTGTCAAGGGAACCTCTTAACCCAATTTCGATTTCTTTGGGTTCAACATGTAGTTATTGAATATGTCATCCTTTGAATACGTGTGAATGACCTTTGATTATTTTACACTTAATATCCACTTATATTTGGTGTATTCGTTTGTAACACATAATTATGTAATTGATTTATCCTTAAACCAAGGATACCGTCTTTGTAAGGGACTTCGTCTCAATCTCATTTCATTAAGGCATATTCTGTTTTATACACAACCTTCTTTTATACCGTGTATAAACCCCTTTTACTTTTACGTTTATTCAAAAGGAATATTTTTTATACGAAGTGTTTATTAGACGAAAAAAGGGAATGTTTTTGTCATACGTATGCGGTGACAATGACTTCTCCGTCGTCATGACCATTATTTGAGTTTCGGCTTCCTCTACAAGCCATACCTTCTTTTTAAAAGAAAAATAAATTCCATGTTTTACTTTTCTATTATTTTGGTATTGAAAATGGTTTTCATAATGTTTTTATTATATCAATGTGTTGTATTGATATCTTGTGATTGAAATGTGGAAATGTTATGTTTTATGTGATACAATTATGTTATGGTTCTTGGGAATTATTATGAAAATGGGTGGTTCCATAATAAACTAAGGGTAAGTGAGCCCGATATAGCTCTCCAATGCATTGGGTAACGCGAAGGAGTGAAACGTTAAGGTCTCTCCGAAGAGATTTAGGGAATATACTGTGATGGGTATTCCAAACGTAACCAAGAGGGTTACTCCCTATGTAAGAATGTTATGAATGCCTCAAGTTACCTTTTATGTCTTATGATTTCTATGATTTATTCATGATTTGATGAGGTATGTTAAAGTGCCTATGTTTTATGGGTAAAGTATGATTTCATTCTTATGTATATATGAACTCATGTTTCCTTTCCATATTTTTATAACCCTTACTGAGCTTTTTATGCTCATCCCAAGTTTTTGAAATGTTTTTCACAGGTCAAGGGAAAGGTACATGATGTGATGATAGTGTCAAGGATGTGTCAATAAATAATCCATGTTTTATTTTAAATTTGTTTCCATTGATGGGAAGAATGAATACTGTCTTTTATGTAACCACTTTGTTTAATTGTGGAATGTAATGCAAGTTTCATGATCTAATTCTCTAAAACTCTAAACCTGAAAAGATCCTCAATGTGTAATCTTGTAATAACTCAAAATTAAGTAAAGTTTATTTCTGGGGCCTTATAATTACCTACACAAAACACCCTTATGTTTCACCTTACATAAGGGTCTTGGGAATCCTTTTCTTGGAAATTTTATACTTGGTTACCATTTTGAATATTAGTTGTGTAAGGGTATGGGATTAATTACCTTTATATATACCATCTTTGTAAGTTTAAATCCCTAGGATACCTTTATATAACCCATTACGTAAGGGTGAACCCCTTTTCTTGACTTTTTAAAACCCAGTTAAATGAGGTTATGTTTTATGACTTATCTAATTCATTTTGATTCACGATTCATAAAATAAAACATGGATTTATTTAATACCGTTGAATTGTTTTAATATAGTATAAAAACATTTATTAAATTAAGTATAAATGTTCTAAACTCTTTTTTGAGGATCTCCCATGGAAGTCACTGAGAAACTGTTATAAAAATAAAGAAATGAAGAACAGTATAAATGGAGTACCTTATAACATAGTGATTAAAAAACATCTTCAAACACCATTATATGGTTTTACAAAGATCAAATAAGTGGAAAAAATACTCCTAACCTTTTTTAATCTATGGGATCATTTTAATCTCTTGATGTTTGAGTAAAATTCTTTCTTCCTCCATGGTGTGATATCACCTCACAATACGAATGATGAAGAAGAAAGATAGATTTATGAACATGGTGTATTGAACAAGAATAATAATTACCATTCAAACATTCCATCATCTAAAAATTTTCTTTTTAAAACCCTAAAATAATCTTTCCAATAGTTAAAGTATTAATTCAAGGATTTTAACAGAGGAGTCAATTCATCAACTAGAATTTGTATCATAAAAATGAAACAAAAAAATGTTTTATCTTATGAAATGATTTATTAAAGGAATTTTTTGGAAAAAATTATATTAGTATATCATGTTTTTGTAATCATATATTTCATAAAATAATATAACCTCAAGATGGAAATCATAATTATCATGATGTATATATATATATATTATTTAATGATTTTTTTCATATCAGCTATTAATTTATTAACTAAAGAAATAAAAATTGTAATAAAAATTGTGAACCCCATGAATAAACAAAGTATAGGAGAATATATGGGGTTTTATAGATAATAACATATAACTTTCCAATATGGAAGTTCAAACATAAAAAATCTAGATTTTGAAATGAAATTGGCATGGAAAACCTTACTTTAACTCCCATATTAAATAAAAACACTTTAACCCCCTCTATAATTTACATAATCATATTAATAACTTATTTTAGGGTTTTTATTCACATTTTTTTCCTTCTATATACATCAATTATAATCATTTATTACACATATATTATTTTCTTAGAGATTATTTTCATTATTAGATGTCAGTGTTTTTGATTGTTTCATACAAATTTCATAATGGTAATATTGGTCCCATTTTTTTTATAAAATTTTTATCATCCATAGATTATTCAAGGTAGTGGAAAAATTTTGTTCCAATAATTAATTTAGAACCTTATTATTTTTCACGAATGTTTTGTTATAGTACTAGAGACTGGAAACCCTACTGAACATTGTTTAGGTAATATAACTATAACAATGAGTTACCTAATATTGATCATTAATTTTTTTTGTCATTCTACAAAAATATTCATGAAATTTATTAATCTTTAATATCAAATATTATAATTATAAATTATTTTTTCTAACTAATAATTATATTCATGATGTTGGTATTGTATTATTAATGTAGTTAGTTGAACCAAACTAAACATGAACATGCTATACTAGAAAAGGAGTATGATTTTATTGTTATATAATAATTGTATAATTTTTTTCATAATTAAAATTAGGTTAATATAACATTATTAAAGTGGATAATAAAATTTATAAACAATGAATAATAAAAGGTAATTGAAAATGCTAGAAAATAACCTAGATACTTACACGATGATTTCTCTCCTTCTCGACACTGGTTCCCTTAGAATGAAGAATTAAGTCATCCATATCAAAAAATAAGATACCAAAAGACTAATAAGGATTTCATAATTGGGAAAATTTTAAAAATAACAATATATTTAAGATATAATTTATTTTTTTAGTGGTTTGGAAATAGTAAAGGAGGGTTCCGTTTATATGTGAGTTTCGAGTGAAATTTCTGCAAATATTTATTCCATAACATATAAGGTTCTAATTGTATAAGGAATGTGGATAAAAAGTGTTAAATAATGGATTTGGGATCATTTTTTTAATTAATCACTCATCCACATATTTAGATATAGGTTTTTATGATATAGGAGTTTATGATATTTTAAGTGTTTACCACATTATTTTACACTTTTAATATTATTTTACCTTTACCAGGGAAACTAAATTTTTACCTTGTAACTTATTTTTAGGTTCAAAAAATAACTTGGAAACCTTATATAATTTCACTATCTAATTTAAAATTTTATCTCCATTTATTCCAGTTATGTCTCTAAATAAGATAATTTTTTCTTTTAAATGAAAACATGAAATTTAAAAAAACTATTTTTGTAGAAAAATATATTTTAAAAAATTATATATTCTTAATATCATTTCAAATAAATTACTAATTAAATTAATATTAGAATATGTTTATATATTGAATCATAAAATTAGATTCATCATTTAAAAGTTATTAATTTTAATTATTAAAATAAAAATAATTAATATATAAAAAATAGTTCTTTGAAAAATATCCAATTTTTTACATTAAATTATTCTAACAACTTCTTATTACAATTAATTATTTATATTGTAACCATCAAACAATAAAAATAAATCTGTATTAGTATATTTATTTAAATTTTTTGAATACATTAAATCATTCTTTAATAATGATGACAATGATAATAACATGTAACACCTAAAAAAATACATTTTATCATAGCATATATTATTTAAATATTATCTTTAAATTCCATTATATAATTATGAAAAATATTATTTTAAAATATTTATAAATTATTAAAAAAATCAATATATCTGTTGGAAACATATATACCCAACATCGATCTATCCAATACTTATATTTTCAATGACTATACATATAACGGTCAGATTGTATTCCTATATATAGTCCTGTATAAATTTTTAGAATCATTTATCATATTCATTTACTTATCTATCAATATGATTGTTATATTTATAATTCTTTTCTTTATATATATCATTGAATTTATAATAATCCACTTTAATGAAAACCAAAAGGGAAAAGATTACATGTTTTCGTTCTTTTTATTTACATGTTGTTTTATCCCTCTTTTAGTTTTCTTAATGTTGTTTCCTATATAATTTTCATAATGAATTAATATTTATATTTTGTTGTAATATTTTATCTCAATAAAATGTGTCATGGATTGTTTTATTTTGGTGTTTCTTATGAAACAAGTTATTCCAAATAGTATTTATTTAACGGATAAAAAATATTAGGATGTTGTTGTGTTACATTCTTCCCACTTAGAAAAATTTCACCCTCTAAATTTACTTCAACCTCATAAAATTCATAGGTTCGCATGAAGATTTCAAAAACTTATGTTTCCACTGTATAATTTAAATACTATGAGTGGTATTTTTTCATATTATTCTATTTATATGATTGAATATTTCTATTGGGTTATCCCTATTAGAGATATCGTGTTTGAGGTGTACTTCCTCTAAGTTCATTACAAGTGAATTGTTATGTATGTACTTTTTCAAAAGTGACACATGGAACTCATCATAAAATTGGGAGAGGTTTGGTGGAAGTGAAACATGATACATTACCATTAACACATGATTAAGAATCTTTAAAAGTAAAATATATCTAGGAAAAAACATTCCAATATTCCTAAATATTATAACCTTCTTCCATAGTCATATTTGATGGAATAATTTATCTCTAATTATTACTAATGATTATCAGCATAGTTCTTCCATCGGCATTCCTTAATTAAAATTTGATGTTGAATGTTTTGAATCTTATCTATCATTTCATGAGAAAGATCTAGTAATAATATTGTATTATATCTATCTTCATCCCAAAATTTTGGAGTTTTTAATATCTTCTCACATAGAGACTTATGTGGTTTCATTTTAATTATATGATGGAAATTGGTGTTCTATAGGAACTCTACAAGGTGAAGGTGTTGATCCTAACTAATTTTTAAATCTATTGAATAACATATCAACATATCCCCTAGTGTTTTAATATTACTTTTAGATATACTATCACTTTGAGGATGATAAGAAGTACTGAATATTAGTTATGTATCAAAAAATTATTAAAACATTATCCAGATCATTGAGGTAAAGATATAAACTCAATAAAATAAAATAGAGAGTGGTACACTATACAAATGTACCACTTTATATATATCAGGGGAAGTTTATCAAGTCAGAAATCACATTGAATATAAATAAAATGTGATTAAATTATAAGGTGATTACCTATATTCCAAAAATAATTATATCCTTTAGAGGTCTTAGGAATTATTATAAAAAATATCCATGGTGTTGTTCACCCATTTCGATATAGGTATGGGTAATGGTTTCATTATCACCTTATACATCATTCATTCCACCTTATCCAGATAGAATACTTATCATCGAGATACGTACTCTATAATATAGCTCATCATAATGTCCTACATGAAATGATTATTGGTATTTTTAAACATATTTGTACTTCTAGGATGGATAGTGAATGGTGAGATATATTCATCTACAAAAATATATTTCTTTATTTATGTTATTTGTGGAACATATATTTATTTATTAAAAATTATAATTCCATAATTGTAAAACTTGAACTTTTGAATATTCTATTTCTTACTATGTAGCTCCATATGCTTCATTTGTGCCTCCGTTATAGATGGATTATTGAGCTATCAATTATATAATATTGGATTTCTCTCCTTAACTTACCATTTAAAGGACTATCATTCTCAAATCCATGAGTATTAGATATCATTAAATCTATTTCAAAGATAAGGTATCATGATCTATCAATCTCAAAGTATAATCCTCCTCATTTACCTTAATAGTATAGTAATGTATTGAGTAGTTATTGTCCTTAATCAACTAAAAACATAATATGTGGTTCATTTTGAACTCCTTATACATCAATACATATTTTAATCTCTTTTGATCAATATATATTTCACATTTCTCACCATTAATATTATGATTTTATATATTCAATTAAAATATTGTCAATAGTAACTAAAAATAAATAATCAGGTAATTTTTTTCATAAATATTTAATTGACTTGAGGTATTATCTACCACCTTTTCATTATGCATAAGGATACAAGACAAAACCTTATTTCATACCACACTATATATTATAAACCCTTATCTACTATAGGGTGGTGTGAGTATAGGTATAGTTACCAACCTTATCTTATGGTCTTTGAAATTTTCTTCACATTCATCTATCTAGAGGAACTTGAGTCCATTTTGAGTTTACATGGTTAATGGGTTTCATAGTCTTGTGAAAACCGTCACAAAGAATAAATAGTATCCAGAAAACACAACAAAACTATATATCATTATTAATGTTATTTTTATGGGTTATTCTATAATAAATTATGTATTATACCCTCACTTATGATTACATGACCCATGAATGACACTTTCTACAACTCGAATTAACAATTTTAAAATTATTAATATAATTTATCCTTTATGAAGTTCTATATAAAAATACAAAAATAATATTCAATATATTTATTTCTATTACAATATAAGAGATATCATCCATAAATACTACAACAAATGGACCATGTTAATCTGTATTGAATGTATACATTAAATCCACAATAATTATAGTGGAACTATGAGCCTGAATGGGATAACTATGAAAATATATTGAACATATCTTATATGAAAGGTTTTATTGGGTAAATCATATCTTTTGGAAATTAATTGATGATATCCAGATCAGAGGTCAATATATTAGAAGTATTGATCCCCTTACAACTAATTGAATAAGCCATCCATAAGGGATAAAGGATACCTATTCTTAATCCTGATTTTTTTAGTGGAATAGTCATTACAGAGACACATTTATCCATTCTCTCTTAAGAAAATGGACTTGTTCACCCCATGATGAATCCATTGGGTGTATAAAACCCTTATCCAAATTATATTGGAGTTACCTATTTAATTCCTTCAATTTTACTAGATTTATTTTATAAATATTATTTGATATCGACTTACAGAAATGTATGGGTTCCATTAAAATTAAACTGCATAACCTAGGATAAGACTTAATAACTAATCTATAAATACAACTACATATTCACAAAAATTAGTCATATCTTAAAGATCATGTTTTTCTCTTTACCATTTGAGCTAAATACTCCTCATGATTGGGTATTTAGAACTATAATTGAAATAATTTTCATAGGAAGATGATTATTATCCTTTCATCTATATATAATCATACAATGTTTCATGATATAAAATGTTACTTATCTATCTCAATAATTAATATGGGTTCTATGTAGCGGGATATAACTGAAGACCAGCATCACATAAATTTCCTCTAATGGGAGAAAATAAAATTTATGGAATACTTATACACAAAAACATATACTAATGAGTAGTTTCATAATTTGGATTAATTCATCTTATTTTTATGAGATTTTATCTACAATTAAATATATATCCATTGGGGTGATGATTTGATACTCTTAGAGAAATTCCTAGATATGAAGTAGTTAGTATATATAAAATAAATTAATAAATGTTTAGTTCTATATTAGATGAAATGTTTACCTTTCACCACTTCCTTTTGGTGAACCACTATAGTATTTATGATTACATATATTTTCAATTTCTCAACTGGATTTTATGGTTGTGTACATATGTTTTCATCATCATCCCTTGGATAGTGAACTTAAATGTGTAATGTGCATACTCTCTATAATTGAATAATTCAAGTGTGAGTTGCACATTTGTTTTATCATTATTTTAATTTTTCACATACCTTTTAAATTCATGTTCTTGATGACTATATATTCCACACATGAAAATTACTCCATCATAATTAGGTAATTACTTAATGACTATTTCGATATATTTTTCATGTAGGAAGATGAATATTCTTTTCTCACTAGATTTTAAAATTTTATTTACCATTAAAAATTGATTTCTAATTATTTTGTCCAATATTCCAATAATTACAAGAGTATTTAATTTCAATTTACTCCTTAATAGAAAAATGAACAATTTTTTTTCAGAGCTACCAAAGTCCCTTATAGACCATTCCTTTATTGTTTAGTTTTTATACCACTAAAGAACCAATGTATTTTTATTTCAAGGTCCATGATAAAACGAAAATTATACCTTGAAAGTGAATTATGTTTCCCTTATATGTACCGATGGATTCATCCCCATTTTATTTTAGCCCCAAGAATTACTTATCCACTTTAGTGTGAAGTGATTGGGGAATGTATTTACTGATAAATAACTTCTTAAACTCCTCCTAGTCCATGAAGTAAATTTATTCATATTTCATCATATTCTAAATGAGATTATATTATTAATCAAAATATCCTTTTAAATGACAAATATTTTAAACAAAATTTTCATTCTCAAGTAACTAGAGAACATAAAATATCATTTATATAGTATTGATCTACTATATGATAATAAGTGTGTTTGAGGTCCTAATTTAAGACGGTTAGAATTACAAAATGAAGTAGTTGTTCCTTCCTTGAGATTTTTGGGAGTTGAATATGATTCATATTATTATTCATTGTTTGAGAGAGTTGGGTGAGCATGGCTATAATATTTTTCACTCTACGCCCGTCTAATTCGGATTCTCATTTTAAACATCATTACATTATTAATCACACTCATTTTTAAGTTTACTTCTCTAGGTTACATCCCTTGAATAAAACTAAGAAGTTTAGAATGAGTATAAAGTAATAATAATGAGTGTAAAAAATCATTATGAAAAAAATTAACATTATGATGTCTGAAATTCAGACACCTTCATTCAACATATGACATTTTAGGTTCAACCTATATCATTTTTGGTTTATTAATGTTTTCTTCATTTTATACTCTTATTCTTTATAAAATAATCCCCAAAAATATCTCAACCCCACAATTAAGAAACCTTGAGAAAATAATACATACATATTAGAACATTTTCATGAATATTTCTAACACATCATAATAAATAAAATTTGATAACCTAAATAAATAGTGACATTGGAAATTATATACACATCTAACTTATTTTACAGCATTTTGAACATCTCCCACAAATATTATTCTAATGTGATACAATTTTAGAAACATCATACATAACACTCTTATTAATTACCTATGTAATATAAACATTAGAAAGGTTGAGATAATATGATAAGGGTAATCATTTGATATCTTAATAAAATATCATAAGTTAGTATAATATGAGAATATGGGTATGAAAATTGATAATGGTTCATGTAAATAACATAAGAGAATCATACCCAAGAAAACATATATCATAAAACATATGTCATCACATAAGGGTTTTAGTATAACATAAGACATGAGTCACATGATTTTGGAAATAGGAGTCAATAATCACAATCCATGTGAAAAAACATAGGTACATTGTATAACATAATATTGTGGTACATACATAATAATATAATCATAAGATAATTAAATCCCAAACACCAAGACATTCATATAATAATGGAATAGGTTGAAAACCTTTCCATAACATTGTAAAAATAGGGTAACCACTGATACCCATTAATATTGTGTACATGTTCAAACAACCCTTTATCCCCTAATATAGTAGACATGGGCTACCAACCCATATACTATCCTTATCCAATGAGATATAAAATATTACCCAATGAATTAGAGGGATATAATGGAACCACCCATAATATAATGATAAAACATATATGTGTGTGTTGCATAATCATTAAAACATTCATAATACTATTATAGATTAATTAAACCATGAAAAAGAATTTGTTATATTGAAAACATTACCATAAAATATTCACAATTAATCCATAGAAATAAGTTGGATAGAATCATTAGATAATATAACAAGTGCATAATAAGAAACTTTAAATGACATTGACATAGATAAATAACTCTTTTACCATAGAATTAAAAAATTCAACTGAAATATTAGAAGAAAAACATGTATACAAATCATTATTATAAAAAAAGTTATAAAATATGGAAATGAGTTTCATGTGAAAATCAGTATAAAATAATATTTACCCACTTTTGTAAATACATTCAATGTTAGAGAAAAAATATAATAAAAATTTTAAAATAAGTTTACTTTAATAAAACTAATCCTAGACTAGTGGAAAAGAACTTATGAAATCATAGAATCAAGAATAAATAAATCAAAAATGAAGAAGAAAAGGATATGTATATAGATGAGAAATATTCTCATTCAAAAATGAAAGATAAGGCCAGCTCTACTAATAAGTTTATTCATGGTTGATTTATAAACCAGAGAAAAGGAAAATCACATGAATACATGTGATCCCTAGGAATAACCAAATGGTAATAAAATTGATGGGTTTCTAGAGAGAATAATATATAATTCCCATTTATTCATGTTAAAAATATATCAAATTTAAAATTTAAAGGATAATGAAACCCTTACCATGAATCCTAACATAGATGAAGGTGCTTTAACGTAAATTATTATTAACAAAATCCTATTAATAAATTATTTCATATCCATATTAATATCTATCGAATTTTATATAATTTAATTATAACTATTCATTATATATATAAATTTTTTATTGTTTTTTTTCTTCATAAATTGTTGGTGTTTTTTTTGTTTTAAACATGTTTTATTACACCGATGTTAGCCCTCATGTTTTGATGTTGTGTAAATAATTCCAAGATTAATAAAATCAGTGGAATAAATTTATTCCAAATATTTATTTAATCACATTCTTATTTTATGGAATGGTTGGTTAAAATTTATGATAAGGGAATCGATGGAAAAATTTATTTTAGTAATTTACTGATAACAATGAGTTACATAATATTAATTATTAATTATTATTTAAAAATTGAAAAAAACATTTGTAAAAAACATTAATAATTAATATTATAATCTTTTAATCATTTCCTAGATATTTATTGATGATGAAAATCATGATGTTGGTATAACATAGTTCTTGTAAATTTCACAATTGACCCAAACAAGAGCTTGATATATTAGCAAATGCGTAAAATTTTAGAGTTACATAATCGTATAATAATCTTATCAAATATATAATGATCTTAATATAAGATAATTTTATGGAAAAATGATATTTATAAAGAGTAGATAAGATAAGAAAATTGAAAATTTTAGAAAATAACAAAGATACTTGATGAATCTGCTCCTTCCAAACACGGGTTCTCTTAAAATGAAGGATTTAGGATTAATTCATGGAATTAGAAGCTATAAAAAATATTATAAGGATTTTTTGTATGGTAAATGAGAACATATTAATGTGATAAAAGAATGGTTTGAGTGTTTTAGTGGTGGTAGAGAAGGGGTCCTTTTAAAGGTGTGTTTTTTAGAAAAAATGAAATTGGATTCCTTAAATAATTTTATTGGATGACTAAATTATTTTACAGAATTTAATAAAATAATGTTTCTAAATACGTTAAATCTACATTTTCAATGAAAACATTAAGAAAATTTAAAAAAAATTATAAAAAAAATATAATTTTAATATTTATGTGTTTTAAATCATATTCCATATCAATTATCAATTAAATGTGTGTTAATATATTTTTTATATATTGAATCATTACATTATATTTATCATACAATCATGATCAATTTACTTTATTAATACAATAATACATAATACATAAAAAAGGTCTTTGAAAAATATAAATTTTAAATATTTAATAATTTAAACCATATCATATTAAAATTTATTATTGATCTTATAACCATTAAATTTTATCAATATATTCGTATTGGTATAATTATTTAAATATTTTAAAAAAATAAAATCATTATTTAATAATAATTAAGATAATAATATGAGTGTATAAAATATATATTTGATAATAAAATATTTTATTTAATAGTTATCTTTTTATCTTATCCAATAATTATGAATTATAATATTTGAAATTAGTAATTAAAAATTACACAACATGAATATACCTATTGGATATATGTATAATTAACAACCATATATCTAACAATCATATTTCTAATCACTATATTTCCTATGACCAATTTTTCAATTACTAAATATATAATGGTCAAATTTTATTCTTTTTTATAAAAATAAATAAATTATTAAAATTATTTATCTTCCTTACTTACTTCTATAACAACATGTCTATTGTATTTTTAAATATATTCTTTATTTAAATAATTATAATAAATGGTATGATATTGAATAAAAATTGTGTTGATAAAGATTACATGTTTCTGGTATTTTTAATTAGACATTGATTTATTCCTCTTATAGTTTTATTAATGTTGTTTCGTATTGAATGTTCGTAGTCTATTAATGTTTTTCTATTATTTTAATATTTTTTATTGATAAAATGTTTCAATGTTTTTTAAGTTTGGCATTGTGTTTTAAAAATTATATTTAAAAAATACTAATTTGAAGGGCAATACACACTACATTCTGAGGGTGTTACAAGAATTATGTTGTGCAAGTAAAGAATTTAATGAGGTGACTATAATAGTAATATACATTCTTCATGGACTTTTATTTAGGTTACAATTATCTTGGAAACAGTAATGTTATGATAACAAAGAAATATAGTTAATTTAATCTATATGACAGATTTTTATAAAGAGGTATTCACTCATCTATCCAAGAATCATATATGATATGATTGATGATAGTTTTCTACTAAATATTTTCATGGATCATTTCCATTCACAAACCTATGTATGTAATAATTAAAAATGGATCTTGGGCTAGTAAATTATATGATTAATTAAAAGGGATGTCATTTTATTTGGAGACCATTTAATAAAATTCCTTTTTAAGTGATAAAAATATATAATACTCACATGATAAAATATAAAATGTGTAAATATCATCATCATCACACATATATATTTTAGATTAATTCTTTATGAAGATGAATCTGAAAAAATAATTTGTCTGGTTACATAATAAATTTTCTTAAGGAACAATTTTATATGTCTTAGAACCACCATCAAATGTAACTAATTGTTATAGTGGTTTTAAAAGTGATTCTAGATTCATATTACAAGAATTTAAATGATTCACTTAAGGTTTGAAATGAATTTTATTCTTAATAAAAAGAAAATTATTAGTATTATATAACCAATATGATTGGGTATTTCAATTATACTCAATATAATTTAGTGTACCAATGACCTAGTGAGACTCTAGTATTTTCAAGGATTATTCTAGTTAAGAATTTAATTTAATTTTCATATATATAAATCTTACAAAAATATAAATGATTTCAAGAAGGTTTTCCCTAATATTATAATGTTTTGGGGATAAATGAAATAGGAATGTGTGTTTATTTTCTATTACTATATATATAGAACTAGTTGGTAATATTTCAAAATGGAATAAGAAAAGTTAGTTGTACATTCGAGTGACGTTTCTTCAGGTACCTAGTTAAGGTAGTTGAAACATTAAGGTGTTATTAAGAAGGATTAATAATTATAACATGCGATAAATTTTTTTAATATAACTAAATTGTGTTTGGTAACTCCATGGAACATCCATGATAGGTATCTATGTTATATAAACTAATTCCCTTATTTTTAATTTTATGATATTCTTATTGTATATTGTACAAGTTCAATAAATATATATAATTTCAAAACCAAAATAATAACTAAAATTGTCTATAGTATTCATTCAAGTTATTAAGTAATTTGTAGATACAACAATGTATTTAGTGTGATAGAGTTTTTTAAGGTCATATGAATCAATGAAAATGGTGTGTACTTTTATATCCTTTCTCTATCATGATAAGAGAAGTTATTTATTAAAAAATATTGTTATGATCCAAATGATAATAGATTAACTATATACACATGGTTTATAATTTATCAATTTTTTTAAGAAATGACAAAATTATTTTATCTTTGTTAATGTTTTTATCCATATATTTGTTAAATTATGAGGGAAGATGCTTCCACTACTAGTCAAGGGAATATTTTGATAAACGGACTTATTTTTTGAAGAATGTTGTCAAAAAAATCGAATACCATATACGATATTAGTGTAATAGTTTATTTTTATAAATATTTAAACTAATAATAAATCAGTGTTATTATCTAGAACAAAGGAGTTTGTGTTTCTTAATACAATATTCTTAAGAGAATATGTTGTTTAAATATTTAGAAAAATAAACTATTACACTAATGGAGTTTGTGTTTCTTAATACAATATTATTAAGAGAATATATTGTTTAAGAGTCCAGTGGGAGTATTTTTGGACTTCATGAAGTTCAAATATAAAAAATTAATTATTAGACCAATCTAAAATTAATGTTCTATTACATAATATCCTAATGATTTTAGGATAGAATATTTTAACAAAAAATAGAAAGGCTACATTCAGTTATAATGGAAGGTGAATATCAATATTTTATGATGGATGGTTCTAAATTAAATAAAAGTGAATATCACTTTAGCCCAAAATAGTTGAGGATGTGTTGGTAAGTAATAATATAAATAGACACATTATTTTAAAAAATATTTCAAGGGATTATTTTGATTGAAATAGTTTCTAGTATTATTATTTTATACTTATAAAGAGCTATAAGAAGAAATAAAAGGTTGAAATCCTAAAATATTAGGTTGTGAGGTGAAGAACTTTATATATTATCATTGAGTTGAACACTAAGAATTTAATTCTTATGTCACACTATTATTTAATATCTATTTGTTTAAATATGTTACTCACTAAAGAGCTTAGTTGGTGATTTTTACCATATAGCCACATAGAGGTGTAATAAGGAATTACATATAGATTTAATGAGTTAACAAATCCTTATACAGTGTAGTATACATAAGGCTAATTTATAATTCATTCATATGTGATATGTTATAAAAGTTAATATGTATGGTTTTTCTATGTACTCATAAATAGTTTAATAATATTAAATGTAACATTTTAAATTCATCTACTATTTTATCAATTTTAACATTGTTTACATTAATATATATATATATATATATATATACATTTCAAGAAGGGAAATGATAATTAACCTCTAAAATTCTAAATTTGAGTTATCCCTAACTAATGTTCATTATGTAATATTATATGTTTTGATAAAATGTTAAGGATAACATGAGTAAGAATATTTTAATAGATATAGAACATGGTAAAGAGGTAAAAGGACTATTTATGTGTGCTAGATGGCCGACTAGGTATACCTAGTACCATATATTTTTCATTTGGTATTCTAGGGTTTCATGGATCATATAATAATCTCAATTACCTGAGTCATTCAAGACACATATCGTGATAATATTTATGCTATGATACCTTTATTATGTAGTCCATTATGAACTAGATAATCATGGAGGGTTGGTTATGTTGGTGATCATGTCATTAGTTAAAGATCAAACAAAAAGTGATTTTTACTGTTGAATTATGAGTATGAGATCATGTCCATCAATTGATATATACTATGGGGTTTAAAGCTTTACATATATAGTACACATGATTTTATTATCTATTCAGATGGGATAATGTGACGGGATCATCCATAAAGATGAATTAAATGTGATGTATTCATTGAAAAGGTCGGTTTATCCATTAAGAGTTGAGATCATATGAGTTGGATATATGGGATTGACATATTTAATGTCTCTTGGTAATTTGATATCATGGAAATAGGAAACATATTATAATTCATTGAAGCATGTGATGTGATTGGTGGACACATGTATAGGGATACACCTTTTTTATGAGGATCATGTTAGATCCATTTGTAGATTGGGTAACACAGATAATTTAAAATAGATTAATATTTTCTTATATGTATGGATTCATATATTCATATTTATTATTCATTCTATAATGATATGTGAGGTTACACATTGTGGTTTAATGAATGGATCTTTAGTATGAATCATAGAGATTCTATAAAAGTGTTTTGGAGTTAATCCAAAATTATTTTGGATTGGTATTCACAAGTTATTACATATTATGTGATATATTTGGAATTTGAGGATAAATTTACAAGTTTTTTATAAGAAATAAAAAATATTTTTGGATGTGATTTCCTAAGGAATTATATATGTTATATTATAAGGTGAAATGGAAGATATAATTTTAGTCTATAATATAAGTGAGGAAATGAAATAGATTATATTCCCTAAATCATAATATTAAGGATATGTAGCTACTATCATATCCTTAAGAAGAATTTTGTGGATGTTTAGTTTCTAATATATCCATAATAAAATTTAGAAATTACATTTCAACCAAACTATCCTTAGTAAATTGATTAATTATACATTATCACCAACATATTGTGATATAATATATATTCATATCTTAAATATATGTTGGAACAATGTATATTGGGATTATAGAATGCATGATATGCTACCATTGTCTTTCATCATTAGTGACTGAATGATAATAATGATCAGTCAAGGATTTATTCCATGTTGCCTATCACTTAAAGGATTGTTACAAAATATGTAATGTGAAGGGAGATTAATTCATGGATATTTTTTTTGAGTTGGATGAATCATTTACTCATGGGTTCAAACACATGAGTAAATTTAAAAACATGCTAGGATCATCCTTAGAGAATTTAAAAATCTTACTTCCATGTAATGGTAGTAGGTGTGAGAATAAAAACTCCCAGTAATTCCAAGATAACTTCTTCTACAACCTTTACAAATGAGGAACTAACATGTCATGGTGGTTGGAAGGGTATCTATCATATGAGAAGACATTAAGGTAAAAACTATTAATACACTAGGCAAATGATGTTTTTTCTTTCCATTATGACGATCATTATCAAGAATAAATGGTAGTTATTAATGTTACTATTGTTCATCAGTGTAAGGTAAACATGTTATTCACAATGTTCTTCATTGAATTTTTTACAAATGGTTTATATAATCCTTCATGGAGATCATGGTCTTCAGATTTAAATTTACTCTATTTCATCTATTAAGTGTTAGTAAGACCCTATGAATCCTAGAAATAATGGAATATATGAACATGCCTAATGAAATAGGTGATGGTAGAAAAAGTGCAATAAATAGTGCATAATAATGGGAGTGAAGAAGGGGACACCCATCTGTTATTATTTTTTGAAATTTTGAAGTTCTATTGTAGTCTTCATAGAGTTCATCCTATAATAAAAATTTCCACAAATAAATTCCTCCTTAATAAATAGATTTGATTAGTGAAGAGGATATAATTATGATGTAAATATGTGTTGGGCATGAAATTGGTTGGGTGTATACACCAAAGTGAAAGAGATGGCCACATGAATGAAGAAATATTGGTTCAAGTGATGGGTTAAATGTGATTGTGTTCCCTAATCGATGAACTAATATCTTATGTGGGATATGTGAATGTGCTGTAATATTTTATAAATAAGAGGGGGACACCTCATCAACTTGTACTAATGAATTGGGTGAATCTTGTATAAAAATCAATAACTTTTTAACCAACTTTAATGCTTAGTACTTTTATGTGCACGATCCTCACCACTTAACACTAGATATAGGAGGCATAGCGTAAGTGAATGAATGAGGGACAAAAGGGAATGAACTACTAGGTGCAAGATATTGGTATGCACATAAATAAGTGAAATCACCCAGGAATTTCCAATTAAACACATGAACCAGAGTACACAATACTAGGAAAAAGAAGATCTGGGTGGATAATAATAATTTTTGATAGTTTTTATCCTTCAATTGCACGTAATAATATATTCCCTAATTCTAAAATTCCATTCCATCATATTTATACTAATTTGGATAAACATTTTACTAAATTATATTCAAATGAAAATTTCCAAATCAATTAAAAATATTTTTGATAATGAAGCCTGTACACACATTGAACAGGTATTCAATGATGTTGATCAAGGTTTGGTCAGACAATGAAGTCTACATTTTTCAATTAATATATATTTTTTTATTGTGTATATTAGAAGTATCCATTATCAAAATTTGTAGCCCTATATAATCATGATCTCTTTAAAATCATGGATATTCCATAAGAAAATGACAACTTTTGGGATTCTTTTTTCATCCATTATACAAAACTAGATGTAGATAACCTATCACAAAAATGTTGATATATCAAGGAGGCTTCTATTGATCTATTGTACCTTATGTGGCATTAAAAATAGTCTTTAAAAATTATCAGAATGTTCTAGATCCTTAAATCAATTTCTATACATACTTTTAGAACCTAGAATATATCAACCAACACTAAAGATTAGATAAATGCTATATTTTTCACCCTAGAGGACCTTTCAAGACGAAATAGATATAGAAATACCGTGTTTTAAGATCTTACACTAATTTTGTGTATCTGTTGAAGAAAGTAGTAAAAAATGTGGTCATATGGTTGTAATAGACATAAGTATTCAATAATTCCCTTTTCATGCATGAGCTGTTATGACACTCGATTACTCATTCCAAAGCCTTTCATTTATATCTTAAAGTGGTAGGGATAGGTTTCTGGGATTTTTACAAGATCTATAAGGTGTCTATCATTTGATCATTTTAATACGTTTTCTTCCCCCAAAAGGATATTTTTTGAAACACTGCAAGAAAAACCTCATTAGATCATATACTATTAAGGGAATCCATAAATTATATGTTAATGAGTCTCTCATATTGAAAAATATTAAATTTGACACCTGGATTAAGATATTCATAGTTAGAAAAGGTTATGGGACCACATCTCAATATCCAGTGGTATGTACCATAATGCATGACCATGGGGCTCTCTGAATATACTACCCTATGATGGAATGTGGTCAATATAAGATGTGGGTATATAGAGTGAACCCAAACATAGAGACTCATAATCACCTTTCTAGATTTATTGTAATGTGTCTTTGCAATTAAATTGTTGGTATATGACTCACACATGGGGTAAGACCGAGCTTATTTGTGATGGAATATGGGTTACCACAAGGAAGGCTTGTTAGCTTATCCATAAAAGTACTAGATAAGATCCACCAGTTATTTCTTCAAATATATAATTTAAAATCAATTTTCTATAATATATGTTTTGTTCATGTACTGTAGATGTGGGTACAAGTGAACTTAAAGACTTAAAAAATCTATAGCCATGATGGGATTAGAAGGTATAGGTTCATGAGATTTATCTAGATTTTTCAAAGTTTTATTACCTTTGTAATGAAAGATGATAAGGTAATGAAAGCACTAACCATGCATTCAAAGATCAATTACTTACCTTGTGGGTTGGTATCAGTGGTGATCCTTATAGATAATGGCTATGGTGGGTAGGGAAAAAGACCAAAATGATGGATTTAAGAGATAATATATTATCAATATTATTTGAATGTGGAATCATTTAATAAGCCTATGAACTCTATAAATTTTCATTCAAATTTCAATGTCTATAGAGGCCAGTGTTAGTAAAATAAAAATATATAACAATAGAACAAAAACCATTAGTGAAACATAAATTATGGTTACATATGACTCAGGAGACCAATTCATCTAAAATCAGTATTTCCTCCTTATATTAAGATATTAAAATAATATTGGGTAATGCACATGCTTGGATTTCTTTATATCCACATTATATTCTTTTCTGAAAGATCCAAATGGTGAGTTATGACTTGACTTTAGATAAAAGGATGTTGGGCACCAGGATGTCCTAAAAGAATGAAACTATGGATGCATCATGTAATAATGTAGGGAAAAAATGTTTTTTGCTTTACTAATAGATCAAAATTTAATAACAAGTGTTAAATGAGCCTAACGTGATGTGAAACTAGTTACAATAAGGTGATATCCCAATAGAAGGAATGGGGTGAGAAACCAACTATAGATGCAAGATATTAAAACATCTTTTAAACTAGAAGTAAATCCAATAAATATATATAATTAAAATATATATTTATATATATTAAAAAATTACATTTTTGGAGTTCTTGGGTATATTTTTATATAGACGATGATCCACAGGCTACACTTCTAAGAAGCTTAAAGAACCCGCAAATAGGGAATTTGAAATCACCAGCTTGTCTCAACCATGAAAATAATCTATAAAAGTTTAGTCAATATATCATTGATTTAGATATGGTTGTTCATGATATCAATGATAAATTACAAATGAAAAGACATATAAAATATATTATTGACAATACAATATTAAAATTAGGGACCGACCGATAACTTTATAAAGCTTGGGATGATCTTTTAAATTATGTAGGTGTACATTTATGATTCTATATGAGGATTGTATTTATTCTCAAACTGCCTCACATATCCCTAATGAAATTATTATTACAAATGGAGGAGGTAGTGTTGGCACAAAAAATGTCTCTTCAGTACATTGTGGTTGACACTCTAATAAGAAGTGCGGAAGGGTCATGACACCAATAGAAGATTAGTCATCACTAGGTGACAAAATAATGGCATTGGGAGAGGGATGAGAACAAATTCATACCATCCTAGTTATGGAATCATATAACCCAGAGAAAAGACCATAAATATCACTATCCTTGATATAGAACTGATGATGGTCTGAAATAATAGACACACATATTCTACTAGGAGAAGGTACACAAATCATTCTAGCAGATGAACTGGCACGAGAAAAGGTGATTATCTACCATGTATATTCTAATGATGAAGATGTAAGTTATGAAAGTGATGTAGGGTATTATCTTTGGACCATTCAAGGAGTAGTAGTAAAAGAAATTATCAAGAATTCTGGACGTGGAAATAAATAATGACACTACTTATCTTTTACTCTTACATTTTTTGAATATGTTTTCTTTTATCATCAATAGTAAGACCACCACTAGTTTTAGATTATAATATATATGTGGTTGCTATCCTAAAATATTAGTTATTAGAGGAAATGAAGATTAATTAGGACATAAAATTCCAACAATCATTGAGAGAATCAGTACTATATTATGTCTTAGTCACTTTTAAGGTATATAATTTATATCTATACTCAATTAAACATAAAAAAATAGTAAAACTGGTGTGGAAAGTTATTTTTAGGTGGATTCTTGAAACCCCCATTAGAACATTATTCACCAAATATTCCCAAACTAAATTACATGTTCTCCACAGTAGGTCATGGTGGGTTTGACTATCATAAAATTCAATTTTTTGTGAGGGACATCATTTATTTGTGTGAGGATGAAAATATTCTTAAAATGGAACTCTCAAAAACAAATGTTTTATATCTCTCGATATAGCTCAGGGTAATAACACTTCATGAATAGTCCTAGAGGGCCATAAAAAATAGATCATCAATATTCTAATGATGAAGAGATAACCATAGTAATTCTATCCTGCTAATAATGTAGTGAGTTTTTGAAAACAATGAAGGAACAATATAGGTTAGATGAAGTAGTTGAAACGGTAGGAGGGGATGTTAATTATAGAGAAAAAGATCTATTCTCAGAGGAGGAGGCAGATGTTGTAATGCTACCCAGAAATCAACGAGCTTTTGATGACTCAATGAAATCAGTGAACCAACTTCTAGAGGTGATTGACTGATAATTATTCTAATTTTCTCACCTATCACAATATGTTACAATGTAGAATTTAATTTATGTAACACCTTGAGATTTTGAAGGAGAAACCTCATATTTGATAGAGTATATGACACTGAAAACCCAAATTAGAAGAAAATTTAACAAACTACGACTTTAAGAAATATTTCTTTTTAAATATATTCAATCTTCTTGATAGCTTATGATGCTCTCAACAAAGGGTTTAAATAAAACAAGATACGAAATGAAAATATTAATATTTAAACATTAACATTATAACCTAGCTGTTAAGTTGGAGGTTATGAATAGGAATAACTAAATTAGAAAATTATATGGTTCACAAATGTATAGAATAAATTAAATTTTTATCTATAGAATATAAATAAAATACAAATATTTTGAAAGAAAAATAAATGTCTGTTGATTAGTTTTCTAAAAGGTAGTTTAATCACACCTTTGACACGTAATTCAAAATATATATTTTTTACTACTTTTGGTTTTTTTTGAAAATATGTACTTTATTTTTTAAATATACAATTCAAAATAATAATTGTGTGGATTTTATAGATTTCTCAAAATGGATTAATTTTTTATGAATAGTGAAAATACAGATTTTTATTAAAAACAAACTTTTCATTTAAATAATTTACAAGAATAAATTTATATTTTAAATTTGTTTTAAAGTAAAATTTTCTTACTTATACTAAAATTTAACAAATTTAGTACATTTTAATCAATTTAATTTTTATTTCTTTTACATAAAAATGTTTTATACTTTTGAAGGTTTTAATTTTTAAAAACTACTTTTTGAACAAGTCTGCAGGTTTAATTTTAAATTGAATTTTCCAAAGTATGAGATCTGAATTTATAAAAGAGTATTCCACATTTGGAATCAAAGTAATTAATATTATCTAAAAATTTAAACTTAAATTTTCACCGTAATGAATAGAAAAAACTATCAAAATTAAGTATTAAAATTGAAGTAAAATTTTGTTTACCGATTGTAAAACTAAGGATATTAGTGTTAAAAAGGGCGTCAAACAAACCCAAAACCGTTTTTATAGACCTGTTTTGACCTTATAACCTATTATATTATATAATTAACCATTATAAAGGTTTTCTATTTTATTTAAACTTGGGTGTCACATTATATTTTTAAAACATCTTAGCATGTCCTCTCTCCCACACATGAATAACCACCCTCTCTTCAGTAACACTAATATTTCTCCACTCCCATTAAATTGGAAACAAAATCATTGATCTTGTGTACAATGAACTACCACTTTATGAAATAATGTAATTTTTTTTTCTGTCACCACCTTTCAAAGATAGATATAATGATGGATTTAAAATAGTTATATTATATTTATAAAACTTATATTCCTTTAAAATTATTTTATCACATTTACCATCTCACTTTTCATTTTGTGGGGGATACGATAAAATCGCTCATTTTTATGACGTACTTCCACCTTGCGAAGTGATGTGATTATTTTATCATATACGCTCTACAAGGAAGGTATTAAGGTTAAAATTAATGAATATTTGTGATATTTATGATCTAAAATACATCTTTAAATATAATATAACATATAATTTATATCCATACTATAAATTGATAAAAAAATTCACTCCTTTGTACGTGTGGGATATCACACCCACATAGCTACGTGAAATAAGTTTTATTTAATTTTTTCATAGACAGTAATAAGGAAGTATTTTTTTAATATAAATGATATATATATATATATAATAATAATTAATATCGAATGGTGGATTAAAAGTTTTTCCTTTTATTACATTATTCGATAAAAATACTAACACAACATTCATGAGTATATATGACCTACTGTCTCTATGAAAAGTGTAACCCATTTTCTACATCTAACTTTTATAGACTACTTTAAATACATATATAATGAATATATATGAAATTTGTGTCATGTTTAATATTATGTGTTTGATGAAACAATGATAAAATGAAAATAACTAAAAATAACAAATTCAAAAATACCTGAAAAACAATGATGTTATTCCCCAAAATGGTGATTTTAACAAAGAATTGTTAATGAACTGGTGATAAAAGACAATATGTATATAATATATGGTATGAGATATATGGTTATGTTTTTGTAATATATTTTTAATAATACTATATTTATTATTCCTTATGTTTTGATACATATGAAGGATGTTGAACATGTGGTAAGGGTTTCTCATTTAACTTTTAATTTGGTGACATGTATAACGAATTAATCTCTATGTTATTTTATGTGGTTTATATTGTATAGAATTAATATTTTATATCATGAATAAATTTATCCAAATTTTACTTAACATTTTATCTTATTTTATTTAATTCACGCGGCTTACGATTCCGAATTTATAGTAGTGTTAATAGTTAATTTAACAATATCATCATTTATCGAGATTGTTTAGGATTAAATTTCTGATGATGAAATATTATGATATATCCGTTTCAAAACTCAATAATTTTCCTATAATAAATTTATTGATGATTATCTATAGTAATTTTACCATTTTTCACTCTTTAATGATTTTGATTTTTTTAATAAAATCAGACTTTATTTTCCTCTTTGTTCAAAAATCCATTTTCTTCCAAAACCATGTTTTCTAAAAATGATTTATTAATGAAAATTTTACCTTTTTTCTTGATTTTTTTAAAAAATTCAATGTAATATTCATTTTCTTTTACAATAAAGGACCCTTTTTCTTTTAAAAAAAATGTTAAAGTAATATTTTTTAACACATACGATATGTATGGAATTTCCATCCATCATGAACACACAATGTTTAAATGATTAATTTATATGTTTAAAAGGTTATTTTCTATGAAAATTATTTTCAAAATATTTTTTAAACTTTTAGTTTTAAAAATATTTTCACAGTGAAATTTATATTTTTCTCAAGAAATTTTATAATGGAATTTTTATGATATTTCTATTCATCAAGGATATAAACCCATTATATTAATTATGATCTATTAGAGATATGTTGTATTTATATCATCCTTATTATTTATTTAAATGATTTGTGATAAATTTTATTGAGGATGAAAAATTTTATTTCCATTCTTAATATTAATATGATGGTTTTGTTATTATAATTATTGATTTGGGAAAGTATTAACATTTGCTATAAATGTTTTTAAATATTAATATTTATGTTGATTATGTTTTACCAATTTCATATGAAAAATTCATTATAATTAGTATGTGATGGGAGGGGCATCTATATCACCTCGTTGCATTGATAGGTCTCATGAGAAACACTTTCTTGAGTTTTGGTCGATTCCTTACTCATTTATGTAAGATATCATGGAACAGGGTCGTGAAATTATTATTATAATGTCTGAAATTATATATTCCATCATTATTATATTATTTTATTATATTCCATGTGATTATTCTATTTTTTGAAATATCCATGGTTATGTTTCATTATCATGGGCGTATTTATATGATATTATTTGATCATCATTTTTCCTTCAATATTAATCTAAAATAATTGATCGAATGTCAGGTGTTTTAGTTATTTAACATTCTAAATTGATTATGATTATTTATTCATGATAGCTTACATTGTACACCACTCTTACTGAGTATCTCTGATCACACCTTTCTTATATTTTATTTTTCCCAGGAATCTATGTATAATTTTATGATTGATATGTAGATATTCACAAAGGGGGAAATATAAAGTTCTTAAAAAATACATTTTAAATTTTATGATTTCAATTTCATAATGAATTTTATTTATGTATCTAGTTTTGTAGTACAACTAAACTATTTGGTCCTTTAGGTAGAGGTTACTTGAATATTTTTTTAACATAATAATGTAACCAATGACTATGGACTATTAAGGTTTGGGTTATTATAGTTGGTATGAGTGCAAGTTTAGTTGAAACAATAGGAAATAGATTTAATATTACATAGATTATAGAACATAACCCTATAAATGAATTTTAGAATTACTCTAAGTATAGGATAACATTTTGGAGTTTTTGTAAAGTAGATATTTTATGCTTTTACAAGAAATACCTACGCATCTAGATACTATAAGTGGACCTGGTTATAGAACATATGTTCCTAGGGGAAATAACTCCAAAAGGCATGTTGATTTTGACTAATGTGTTACATGGGAAATGAAAATAATCCTTACATTGCACCTATTGTGACACTCCTGGGGGATATTCTTTAGATAATTCACATTTTCATTATAAACTATTATAAAGGTTTTGAAAATATTTTTATGATATGAAAAATTTCCCAATGAAACCATGTTTATTTTATTTATATTATGAATGTGTTTTTCTTATAAATTTATATTATGTTTTTAATATTTTTTGGATTATACATTATGTTTCAGGATGTAACGATCCGATCTAGTTTATTCCATTTTTTAGAAATAGAACCGAGAAGAAGGAATGGAAACAAAAAAAATCACATACCAGATATATGGATTTCCCTCATGGAAAAGATAATGAAGCTGGATTAGGAGCCACAACTAGAAGTAATAAAATTATATCCATTATGAGGAAGATGACTTAGGTTATGAGTAATAACCATTACTAAAAATAGTAGCATGTTGATTCATAATGTGGTGTAACATAGTAAGAATAATTTATAAATTATTAGCCTCCACCATTCAATGGGAATAAAATTAAATTTAGATTAGTAATATGTAATTTTCATAGAGATGATATTTATAACATTAAGAAGAAATGAAAGGGATAATGTTTTCATGATATTTAATCACCCCTAATGAGATTCAGATCAATGGTGGTATTTTATTTAAAAATTTAAGGATGAAGAATAAACAAAAAAACATGGAATGAATGGATCTTAAGTTACAATTCATGAAAAATTATTTTCCATGCAAGCAGAAATCATATATGGAGAGACAAATCCTTAGTTTATGAAAAACGTTAGCCACAAATTTCAATAATTATGAAGCCAAATTTAGAAAGATAAATGTCGGTGAAATAGAGTACATATGTAATCTAAATAAAAATATTTACCATATCTTTGATAGGATTAATCTAGTTCATCAAAGTGAAATAGTATCTCAAACTCTCTCATCATATGAGGACATATTATCTAGGGGTATAATGATAGATAAATAGTAATCCGAGTCTTATGGTTTCTAAGGGATGAAAGATAAGAATATGATGGAAGTGAAAAATACAGATATATAGAAGAAATGACAGAATGATTTCCCCCATGTGATAATTATGGAAAGAAACACTCTAGAACTTTATTGAAGATAATGGGATTTTGTTGTAGTTGTGTGTAGAAAGGCCAACATTTACATGTCTGTAAGGGAATTAACGTGTCATTAAATGTGAAATTATTCAATTGTATGGAGATTAAGCACTATGAAAATGAATTCACCAAGTTTGAAGGGAATATATCTCAAAAGAATAAAAGGGATTTATTTCAGGCTTATGATGTTTCTACAGATGAATGGGGAAATATTCATGTGATTTTTTTAGATTTAAAAATTATGTTTTAGCAGTATTTTATCAGTGATGTTTTCATCATAATAATTATTAAATTTATAAGTATTATATTGAAATACATTTCTTCATGGATTGGTGAGAATATGTTGAGTGATACTTATGACCAAGAAAATTGACTGAGTAGAAAGTTGTGTTTATTAGAAAAAACACGACTAAGGGAGGATCAACCTTAATATGTTCCTTATTTTTAAATAATAATGATATAGAGGTTTTTATAATGGTACTGTTAACCATTAAGGCTTATCTTACCTTTCATGTTGACGTAATCATGGGTTATTATAGATTGCGAACATTATAGTAATTATATTAATAATATTTTTTAAAATTTATAACCTTCAAACTGGGTGACAACCCACCACATCTAACATGTTCTGGGGGGATTAACCAATAACAAAATGGTGGCAAGGATTCAACACCAACCACTAGCCTATTCAATTTTCTAGTAAATAAGTCATTTTTTTACTTAAAAAATTTGATGGATATATATTAATATTGACACCATGGTGTTACCATTGGGGTTTATAGATTTATTGATTATATTGGATTACTTATTCAAACCATTTTGGTTTTATAAAATACCCAATGATATAAGGAATGAGTTATCATTATTTTTAAGATCTTACAAACCGTTAAATGTTTGTTTTAGTGATTTATGCATAAAAAATTATTTTTTGGATATTCATTTCATGGAGTATGATATGAAGTGGAAATTTATGGAATCATAATAGAATTATGACTTTTTTTATAAAATATAATGATAATAATTAAGTAAATTTTATTTATATTCAAAGATAGTAAAGAAATTCCTCAACTTTATGAAACAGATCTTGATACAAATGTAACCATAATATATATGTATCCATTTAATCAATTGGTTTTTAAATTATTTCCAGATTTTATGATTTTTAGGTCCCAACATTCCATTGATCATTCAAATTATTGTGATCAATGATCTCTATCACTATCTATAATCACTTATTAGTTTCTTCCATTTCCACATCATCACTTCCCACCAAATCTCTCATACTTGGAATCCTAGTTATGTGTTATTCTAGATGAATTTTGAACTTCCATCCCCATATTATCAATAATATTTTTTTATTAACCCTTTTTAAAATGTTTATCTCAAACAAATTTATTTTCAAATGTTGAATTCTTAATTCTCATGATCAATATTGAATTTAGAGGATGTAATTTATTTAAGGGGGTAGAATATAACAACATGATATTTTAAAATATAAACACTATAATTAATAGTGTATATGACATGAAACACAAATATTATAAGATAATGTAACACATAAAGACATTATAATATTTTTATTTTTAAATAAATCCAATATCTTTGACAGCTTAAAATTAATGCAATTTTGAGTTTAAGTGAAATTTTATAATCTAATAAAATATTTTTATTTAAACATGGACATTATAACAAAGACATTATGTTGAAGGATATGAATAAGAATAAATAAATTATGAAAATTATAATTTTTACAGTTGTATAAAATAAATCCAATGGTTATCTGTTTATTATAACTAAAATAACAATCAATTGAAAGAAAAAGAAATTTTATTTGAAAAACTGCATTTTTCTAAATGGTGGCTTAGTCCTGTTCCACACACATAACAAAAAATTAATTTATTTTACCACATTTATATAATTTATTTGAATAAAAAACCTTAATTTTTTAAATATAAAACTCCAAATTATCTTTGGGTGGATTTTTGGATATTTTTTATATAGATTATTTTTTTATGACAAGTGAAAAATAATTATTTTTATTGAATAATTCACTTTTGTTTAAATTATTTACAAAGTTAAATTATATTTTAATTTAGTTTTAAAATAAAATTAGTTCAAATATATTAAAATTTAACTAATTTAGGTAATTTGAATCATTTTTATTTTGAATTATTACCTGAAAACATTCTAAACTTATGAAATTTATTTTTTGGAAAAAACTGCTTTTTCCGATGTGTCTGCATATTTAATTTTAAATTGTATTCTTCCATTTATATGAACCAAATTTGTAAAAATAAATTACATATTTTTAATCATCATATTTTATATTATTTACTAATTTTAACTTAATTTATTTCTATAATCAATAGTAATAATAGTAAACAAAATAATTAGTATAGTGAAAGTAAAAATGGGCTTATAGGGTGGTTAAACTAAAAATAAATATATTAAAATTGTCATAAATATTGTACAATTATAATTTTAAGGACTTATTTCGACAAATAACATCTAAGGGTCAGTAATGACTCATTTTGAGTCTTGTATCATGATGAAAACTTGGGCATCACTTTATCCTTTAAAAAATTCCATGTGTGTCCTCTCCCCCACATATAAATAGTCACCTCTCTCCACCTATTCACTCTTAAAAACTATTTGGTTCATAAAATACTGATAAAAATAACATTTTTACATCCCTCTCCACATTCAATAGGAATTATTTTTATTTTTAATCCTTCCTAGTAAGGCTTTAGTTATAATCCTAAAGAGGCTCTTAGAAGGAGTGGTAAAACTCCAAGACATGCGTATTTATTTTATTATTCCTTCCACCTCCAAAAAATTATACTATAATATGATAATATAATAAAAAAAGAATCCAATATATAATGATATTTTTTTATGCGAATTTAATAACCCATATCAATATTCACTTCAATCAAATGTGAAACGAAACTATTGATCTTGGGTACAGTAAACTACCACCTCATGAACTGATGTAATTGATTTTTCATCACCAACATTAAACGCTGAATATAATGATATATTTAAAATATTTATATAAAAAATATAAAATAATTATACTTATGGAATTATTATATCCTATATACCTTTTTAATTTCCATTTTGTGGTGTATATGATTATGTTGTTCGTGTGCGTGATAGAGTACCACCCCACGAAGAGATGTGATTCATTTCTCCCTTATTATCTACATGGAAGGATTTAATGATAAAATTAATGAATATATGTGATATTTATGACCTAAAAATACTTATATAAATATTATATCACGTATAATTTATTAAATTACAATATGTTGGAAAATAATAATGTCACTCATGTGTATGTGTTGACTACCGCCTCTACGTTGCGATGTGAAAATTTTTAAAAAACTTTTTCATAGTTGGTAATAAAGATATATTATATTAATATACAAGGTATATATAAAATAATAAAAAATCAATAAAGTTAAATTAATATTTATTTTCCTTTCACTGTATTCCTCGATAAAAAATGGAAACAATGTTCATTTTTACATAAGACATATTGTTTCTAAGAACGGTGTAATCCATTTTCTATCTCTAAAAATTATTTATTACTATAAATACATATGTAATAAATATATGTGAAATTATAATCATGGGTAACATTATTTATATGATTAAACCATGATTTAGGTAAAATAACCTAAAATACAAAAGCACAATATATATGAAAAATAGTCCTTTTATTAACATATATAGTGATTTTATTAATGAATTGTTAATTAATCGGTGATAAAATAACATAAGTAAATATTATATGGTATTAGAAATAAAATTATGTTTCTATAATAGATTTATAATAAATGTATAGTTTTTATACAGGTGGCTCAGACACATAAAATGATGTCAAACATGGGGTAAGGGTTTCTCATCTCACTTTAACTTTTGTGATATGTATTTCATATTCACCACATAGATCTTTTGTGTGGGGTATGTAATTTCCATTTTAATTTTTATTTAATTAATCCATTTTTACTGATGATATATAATGTTTAATTTTAATTTTCTTTTTCGTTTATAGGGCTTATGATTCAAAAGTTAGAAAAATGGTAATGGTTAATTTTTTAATCTCATAATTTCTTGAAATTATTTATGATTAAATTTATGATGTTGAAATATTTGGATATATCACTAAATAAAATCATAAAATTTTGTATCTTATGGTTTCTCATTATCATTTTAGGTAATACTTTTATTTTCCCCTCCTTGTAACTAAAATTTATTGTAAATGTTTTGTAAGAGAGAATATCATTATTCCGTTGTTCAATCTAAAATAATGTTTCTTCAAAAACCATGGTTTCTAATTTTTTTCAAAAATTTTGGTGTAATTCTCAAAATTATTAATTAATGAGAATTTTTTCCATGTTTTGTATATTTAATTTTTTTGTGAATTTAATCATCATGTGGTTTTCAAAACAAGCGTCATTTGTCTTTTACTAAAAATGTGAAAGAAATCCTTGTTTTAACATATACGACATGTTAATAATTTATAGCCACCATTACCAGTCAATGTTTTAAATAGTAATTTATATATTTAAAAGGTAATTCCAAATAAAAACATTTTAAAAATATTTTGTAAACATATAGTTTTAAAAATATTTTCATAGTGGAAAGATGTCTTCATTAAGACAGGTTTTAATTGAATTTTCAGGGTATTTTTATTCATAAATAACATGAATATGATATTATAGTTAGGATTAATTGGGGATATGTTGTATTGATATCATCCTTATAATTTCTTTAGATGTTTTATGATTAGTTTGACTGGGGATTTAAAATTTTATTTTTCTTTACAACATTTCTTTCAATGTTTTATGATTATATTTATTGATTGTGGAATGTATACTAAATTTTTATTCTATTATTTCAATAAGAATATTTATGTTGATTATGTATCAACCCTTTCATATGAGGAATTCGATGGAATTAAAAAGTTATTATAAAGGCCAACTGTAGCCCTCAATTCATCGGTAGGGCTCATGAGACAAATTAGCTTTAGTTTCCTCCAAGGCCTTACCCATTTCTATAAGATAACATTAAATGAGGCCTCAAAAGTATAGTTATAGTGACCATTATTATTAATTCCCTAATTATGAGATTAATTATTGTTTTTCTTCATGATTATTCAACTAGTTAGAATATCTATGGCCAAGTTTCGAGATCATGTTATTATTTATATAGAATTATTTTATCATCATTTAGTCCTACCATATTATTCTCAAGTAATTGTTTGAATAAAATATGTTTCAGTTATTTTCATTTATATATTGATTATGATTATTTATTCATGATATCTTCCATTGTACACATACCCTTTATGAGCATCTATTATCGTCCATTTATTATATTTTCTTTCCCCTTGGTACCAGAAAGTATTTTATGATTGATATGAAGGGATATGCTAAGGTGAAATATTATGTTTCTAAAAAAACATTATGATTTTATATTTTGAGATTTAATTTTAATTTCAGGAATCTGTCTAGTTTTATAATAATTTTAAACTATTTGGTCCTTTAGGATGAAATTACATGGATCTTATTTCAGTGTAGTAAAGTTACCACTATATCTAGGATACTAGGGTTGCGGTCTTTGAACATTAGGATTATTGATACAACTTAATTTTTTTTATTAGTGAATGATAAATATCTATTATATTAAGGCTGTAATTCATTTGATTAATTTTATGTTGCATTAATTATATATCATCATTATCTTGTGAAAATGAAAAAAGAGTAATAACATAATAATTGATTCCAGTTGAATGTTAAATTATGATGGGTTTAGTAAATAATAATCTCAAATAAATGTAGTCAAATGATATATAATTGGAATCAATCAATCATTATTAAGGCATGTTCTTCATAATAGATAAACTCAAGCTTGATAAACATTGAATATGTACCGTCATTATAAGATGAGACGAATCTAGTGAATTAAAGATTTATGTTTGGTTTCCTCCTGAAATTTTACTCTTTTAAAAATATAGTCCTCCCATATATACAACAAAATTACTAACACCATAATTGAATGTTAACCCATAACGATTTAAAGGGGTGAATGACATAGAGTAATTTAAATATTGAAAAGGGGATTTCATTTATAAATCATTTCTCAAGATTATTTTAATATACCAGAATTCTAATTTCATATGTTATTAATAAATAATTTACACTAATATGGCTGAGGAACATGAGAGTACTGTAAATATTTTCTAGATCTAAATACCTAGAGATATTTGATTTATGATTGACAGGGCCACATGGTAGTCTCCATAAATATTTGTATCATCTCATTATGTTTTCATAACTTTTTCATAAGACATTGGAAGGAAATATTTTGTAATAAAAGACTTTTATTTTCATCATATTTTCCTTTATAGGTTTTAAAACTGATAATATTTTCACATATATTGATTTCAAATTCTCTAAATTTTTCATAAGATATGAAAGGTTCATTTTCAGAGAGTATAGACTTGAATTTTTCATAGGTTTACCTTTATGTATTTGAAACCTAATGAGTTCCATGTTTATTTTTATTAAAAGATAAATGTATCATAGTTTATACCAATGTGGATGATATTTCAATTATAAATTATTTTACAAAACCAATAATGATACATAAGTTCGAACAAATATAATAAAAACAAGGTTGACGTTTATGGTCATAAAATTTTAAGCAAAATATGAGGTTATCTAAATAGGGTCATGGTATAAGTAATCCCTATGTGAATGGATAGTCCAACACCAATATAGATGATCTAGGGGAAATTTACAAGTAGTTCAACATTATAGGGATTTTACCAATCATTAAAATTTATAACTCAAATTGGTTTGGTATGAGAAATATAATTATTTCCAAATATTTTTAATTGGTATGACTGTGATATAAATCATAACATAGTCTATTTTAATTAGGAAATAGATAAATAAAAGTGGATAATCTAGGGAAGTCATTAACAATGTTTATAATGAATATCCCATTACCATATCGTGGAACAAGCATATTGAGGATGGAAACTTATGAAACTCAACTGATGAGTTATATTTTAATGGTATTGATATAATATGGGGTTTGAATATCTTATATATTTATTGGAAAACATATATTTGTAATGATATTATTGGGATGAATGTGTGGATTATTAAACAACACTAAATATAGGGGTATTTTAATATTATATATACTCCTTACCAATAAACATGGAATATTTATATTGATTAAAATAATCAAGGTACAAAGTATGTTATATGAGGAGAGAATATTCAGAAGGTAATTAGGACACTCCATTTTTAACCAATAAATATTGGGTTGTTATATAATATAAATAGGGGAGTGTAAGTGGATATTATTTTTCAAGGGGATTTAGTAGGAGGTTCAAAAATCACTACATGTCCTTTAATAACAAGATTTAATCCACATGTAGTTCTAGTAAATAAATTACATGTTCTCTATGTGTAGATCCAAATATAAAAAACCATATATGAATGAGAATATAAAATTTTGGGGGGAGAATTTGATGGGAAAAGAATTTTTATTTTGGTACAAGGTATATGTTTCAAATGTAACAAAGTATCCTATGATAAACGGAATAAGGCCACATGAAGTTCGTATAATTGTTAAAAAATATTTCATACTATCACATGGTTAGTTATGTAAAACCAAATGCTGACTAAATATGGCCTATATTCTAGGATGGTGGTGGTGTGTGTGTGTGTGGGGGGGGGGGTGGTAATGAGACAAAGGTGATATTTATGGTTGGGTCTAAGATATGTGATTCTGAATTAACTATATACCCTATTTTTATAGGAATATAGCCAAAAATGTTTTCCAGTATGTCATAAGGTAGCCTAATATTCCATATAACATGACACCTGAACTAACCTATGGTATTACCTGAAGGGAATTCCTAATCCCCAATGGAACGAAACTAGTTCTTATGATATGAATAAATCCTTCCGAAATGATTTACCCATAATGAAAACAATCAATATCAATATCAAATGACATTCTGACATTCATATAATGCATATTAAGCATCATCCAATAAAACTATAATAAAAGGAAGATTATCCTAGTCTCAAATTTAAGTAAAAAAATACCCAAATCCAAAATGATCAAAATGGGGAGGGGACCAACAAAAGACACATGATCCTCTTTGTGGTATAAGGTCCGACACCCACCATGTCACCACCATCAATACATTCCATAAGTGATTCCACTAACAAGTGTATACAACACTGTAAAAGGATGCATTTAATTCACCTAGATTAGACAAAACAAGGTATATATATACATCCATTGGTTATATGTATGGTGTAATATAAATTTTCTAGTAATATCCCACCATGTGTTCAATGAATAAAAATTATAAGAAAAATACCATTGCTAGTTTTGAAAGAAATTAAACAATTTAATTAGGAAAATTTTTTATCTACAAAAGAATAATGAACAATGAAAAAAATTAATGAAGATAATAATATAGTATACTCAAAATAGGAAACCCCTAAGTATCTAGATTATTAGGGTTCTAGGATTCTCATACTCTCAGTGTTGAAAAATATAATGACCCATTTTCCGGTATACGATTTTAGAGGGGAAAAACCTAAGGTCCAATGGTAATAGTCTACATACACATTATTTAGTTAGTTTTTCATTTTAGTCTCACTTGGGGGACTAGTAAGATGGCCTACTAGCTCACCCATAATACATACATAGTCTACCCACTTAGGTACGCATGGTTCTAAAGATATCAATTCAATTTTCAAACAACACAAATCCATTTTTCCCAAAGCAACTAATCACATGCCAAGAATACAATTTATAATAATTTCCATATGTGACAATCCATTTCAAATCCTTACACACACCAACACATTTTAAATGACCCATTTTCACATACACATAGACACGTAGAATTTAGAACACAATTAGATATAAATGAAAAACATTTAAATCATAAAATAATATTCCAACACAGAACCACCTACCTTTCCTATTAAAATCACCATTGGCTAGTTGAAACTGCAATCCAAGAGGTGTGGACTTCCTAAATAGAATATACGACAATAACTAATTCAAAACTAAATACAAGAAATTTATATTCAACCCAAGATCAGTCAACAAAATAACCTGAGAGAATAAAACTCAAGAAAAAATGAAGAAGAGACCAAAAGAAGACGTGAGGAGATAATTACTCAGATTTTACATGAATAAATTATCTAAAATCACCAAATAAATAGATCCATGATGGATATGTAAAAAATTGTAGGTACACCTAGGGATGATAGGGTTTTATAGGCTAAATGGGTTAAAATCAGGGAGGGGAAAAGTTGGAATAACTCTTTTTTTCAAAGTAGGTCTGGTCACACGGTTTGGATGGGCATTTTTAAAATAATTTCACCAATAGTGTGGGTGCCACTATCTCAATAGTTGGAGTCCATAGGGTTTGAACCACATGGTTTCCTAAACTACGTTCCTAACTATATGGGTATTCAAGTGCCACTATCCAAACCAAAAAAATTCTAGGGTATCCTAGTAGTTTCACCTAACCTTTTTCCACCCCATGTCTCTGAAAACCCAAATTTTTTTAATAGAACCTAGAAATATATAAAATAAACTAAATACAAAAAATAAATGAAAAATACCTTAAAATAGATTTATCGATATAAAAATTCTCCCCACTGTGTTAATTTAAACCCTCAAAAAATAAACCGATAGTAAAATCAGAGAATAAGTGAGTGAAATACCCTATTATTTTATAAAATATATCTTTTCACATAAATATTTTTTCTTCAATATATTCTATTACACACAACACTGAGTTTTAAGAAACAATAAAATACTATTAATATTAATTTTTAAACATGAACATTATAATATAGACTTTAAATTTGGAGATATGAATATGAATAAACATATTTTTAAAATTATGTATAAAGAGTTTATATGAGTAAAATTTATTTATAAAAAAGTCCATAAATTTTAGTAATATCTTTTTATTCTTTAAACATTCTTTTTCTAAAAAAATTATTTTCATTTATTTTTGTCAAAAATTAATAAAATTAATTTTTGACCTTTAATAAAATTAAATTGATAAAATTAAATTTATTTTTTGAATAAACATGTCAAAATTATCTTAGGGTAAATTTTTCATAATTTTACGAACAAATTTACATTTTAGTGAATAGTGAAAAATACAGATTTTTTTTAAAACTACACTTTTTCAAAAACCATTCAAAAAGATCCATAATGATTAAAAATTACTTAAAAGTAAAACATGTTTTTTTATTTTATTATTATTCCAATTTATTTCATTAAAAGAAAATACAAGTTTATATTTGATATTAAAACATTATATATGTATGAACCATTTCTCTTTAGAAAACCATTTTTTAACAATCCTAAGTGTTCAATTTAAAATTATGTTTTTCTACTTATGTGAATGGAATTTATAAAAATTTATTCCATATTTGAAATCATAATTGATGATATTGTATAATAAGTTCAAATTATTTTTTTTTCAAAATGAATTGTATAAAATTTAAGCTGAATTATTGTAGATATGGTTAAAATAGAATTACAATGAGGTAAACTAAAAATATAAGGGGTAAATAACCCAAAAACATGTTAAAATTACATTATATGGTCATATTTAGACCTTATAACATCTATGGACTGATAATTATAGATTTTTTATTCTTATTTCATGTTAAAAATGTGCGTAAAACCTTTTCATTTCTAAACATTAAAGTGGTTCCTCTCCCCCACTTATAAATGGACACCCCCTACTCTTCTATTCACACTTAAAAAACTCTTCAGTTTGGCCAACACATTCACAAATCACTCCCTTCCCACCCCAAATCCAACATTACATATTTTTATTATAACACACTCATAATAATGCATTAGGTATGAACCTAAAGAGCCCCACCAAATAAGTAGTAAAATTCTTAAACTTCTGTTTTTATTTTATTTATTCTTTCACTTACTTAAGATATTATTATTATATTAATATATAATAATATCATTATCTAACATATTCCAATATTATATTATTTTAATTTAAGGACCTATATCAATCTCCACTTTAATAAAATGGGAAATAAAATAATCTATTGTGTGTACAGAGGAATACTGCGTCATGAACAATCATAATTTGTTTTCCAGCACTACCTCTCATGGATTGATATAATGATTGATTTAACATATTTTTATGATATTTATAGAATAATTAAACTTTCAAATTTATGAGATCACTTATACCTTCTTATTCTACATTCCTTTGGTATATGATAAAATCTCTTGTTTGTATGGAAGACTACCACATCATGTTGTGATGTGATTCTTTTTTTACATAAGATATAATGGAAGATAATAAGGTTTAATTTAATTTAAATATGTGATATATATAATAATCATGACTCTATAATGGTGTTAAATTATTTAACTTCCTTTCATTTTATTTATCAAGAAAATGGAATAAATGTTCTTGTGTACGTATGACCTACCGTCTCCATGAATGGTGTAATTTATTTTCTATCTCAAAATTTTATTGAATACTCTGAAGAAATATTCAGTTAATATATATTATATTTACATACTATTTAAGATTATAGAAAATATATATCTATGAAAAATGAAAATTGATTGAAAATACCAAATCAAAACATACATGAAAAACAAAACAGTTATTACTCAAAAAGTTATTTAGAAAAGAAAGGTTAATAAATGGGTAGTAAATGATGAAAAGTAAATAATATATGTTATTATATATATAATTATGGCAATAGAATATATTTACAATAAATATATTTTTATTATTTAAGATATAGATTTTTTATAATAATTCATTCATTTTTAATATAAAAAGTCTTTTCACCTGATATAAATTATTTTAGGGATCAAATGCTTAATTTCAAAGTTTATGGTAATTTTTTGGGAGTTTCATGTCAAATTATAAATTTAGGAATCTCTAAAGAATAATTATTTAAATATTGTATACTTTCTAAACACAAACCATGTACATTTACTAGGAACTAGTCATCCAACCCAAGTACATTTCCATATTGAAAACCAAAAATAATAAGATATGTACTTCACTCAACATACCATATAAAGCTTTATAGAAGAGTTTTTGGGGATTATAAAGATTAAAAATAAAATTTAGGGAGTCAATAAGGATTTTATACTCCTACTAACTGACTGAGGGTGCTTTAAATTCAATAGATGACTTGGTTGTTCACATACTAGTAGAGAAAACGAAGGAAACAATGGTTGACCTAAGTACATGACGTGTAATTTATAGTACACACCTTGTAATTAATTTTTTTTAAATAGAGATACAAAAATAGATATTTTTTTAGACATTAGATGAGGAGTTTTTGTAGCTAGGTTGTTTGATCTTCCATCAAAGATAGTATGGATTTTCCCCTATTTTATTTCTGGTTTTAGTGTAATGTACCTTTTTCCACTTCTCCAATCATATTCATGGTATGGATTAAGTTTTACTCAATCTGAAAACCATGAGCATGGTCATAAAGTCAAATTTTCTTATAACAGGGATGTAATAATATTATGGGTGTATTATAATAGAAATTATGATATTATTCCTGTTACTATGACTTTTATTTATCATTCTGTTAATGATAAAATTTTAATCTATACCATTTGTGTCATATTGAACAAATAATGAAAAAATTGAGGAAAATAAAAGGAGTTTGAATAGTGGAACCCATGACCATTGAGTGAGCCTATTACTACTATTTTAGGGGCATTATTTTAATATGTATTTGAATGTACAATAACCAGGCCAGGTTAATGATGTTTTAATATACGATGACCCATTATCGAATTAAGATGCATTAATTTTTTGGAATCCCCATTTTAAAAATATTTCATAAATAATTCTAATAAAAATGAATGAATTTTGAAAGTAACCATAATCAAGTTATAATCTTGAAAACTTTTTTACCCTATTTTTCTTTCATAACTTCTATATTGAACTAATTTTCAAAATCGATGCACACTTTCACATTTCTCTCTTTTGATTCACTTTTTTGGATAATCGATTGAAACTCGTTCCCTTATGTTTTCCCTTTATTTTTTTTCTCTTTCTATATGGATTGACCATAAAGGGAACTTGCTACCAATATAGTCAATAAAATAGAGTGATAAATTTTACATGCCTCATGATATGCACAGTTAGTTATACTATATGTTTTTTGATGTTTATGAAGCAAGTAAATACTTAAGGTGAGGGAATTTATTCTCAAATTGGCTTCTTTGGGACTTATGTTATGTTATAAACCTATCTTGTTTTATGGGGTGCATATATATCCACATAGATATATTATATCATCAATTTATTTGATCTCATGGTATTTTATGTTTTATTTGTAGTTAATTTTTGATGGGGATTATGATTCAAAAGATACAAAAATGGCAATGGTTATATGTTAAAATATTTTTTTTATCAAGATTGTTTATAATTATACTTCTGATGATGAAATATTATGATCTATCTATTAATAAAATCATGAAATTTTCTTATCCCTTATTTATCTCATGAAAATACATTTATTTGCATTATTTTCCACTTATTATGCACTCAAGTTTTTAAAAGAGTTTTTTTACGGGAAACTGACAGTATTTCTCTATTTGGTCGAAATTCTCTTTTCTTCCCTATTCATGTTTTCTTAAAATGGTTTAATGAATGTTTTAAATAATATAAAATTATTTATTCAATACATTTTTAACCATTTTTTAATTTTTACAATAATGTTTAAAATTATTGTTCTTGCCTTTTTCTGAATGAGGTAATTAATTACTTTTTACTAGAAACATTGAAGGAATGTTTTTTTAATGTGCATGACATGAAAGTTATTTTCCATTACAAAAAATGGTCAATGTTTTAGATTTTCCATTATAATATTCAAATATTAAATTTACAAAAAAATATCTCCAAATTTACTAGTGAATTAGAAGTTTTAGAAAAGTGGTTTTCATAGTGAGAAGGTTATTTTCCTCAACAATTGTACCATGTTATCATTACAATCATTTTACATATAATATTACATTCATTGATGTTAGATAAAATTTTAATGGGAAATGATCCAAACATACCATCATATGTTTTTCTTTAGATGGTTTATTATTTGGATGAAGAGGTGTTTATTAAATTTTTTTTCTATAGAATAAACTATGAATAATTGCTGAGATGATTATGAAACCCATTCCATTTATATGGGTTACACTATGATTAAATGTTTATGAGACCCATTACATTCCTATGAGTTATGATATGATGAATATTTTATGATCTTATGAAACAAATGTATGAATTATGTGATGGGTGGGACCTATATATCCCTCTAATACATTCAATAAATATTGATATATCATGACATAAATAGGATTGGAAATGGGAGTGAACTTAGTTGAGTATGGTAATTGATAACTATGATAGTCTTGAGAGTAAACCATGACTAATATGATGGTTGGGGTAGGGAAAAATTCCAAGATGATAGTTTATCAATGATACATTAATAATAAGGAAATTAATTTATATATTTATGTATATTATAACAACCCATTCTTGATGTACACAGACATTACATCACAATTTATGAACACTTAAAATATTATAAATCTGACACCCAAATACTATATTAGTATAATTCCTTTGGAAACAAGGAAAAATGACCCTGGAATATAAAGGAGATAAATCATCCCCCACTAAGTTATTATTTACTAGAACCCATCTTAGTCACATCAAACATAATAAACATCTTCAAAACTTGGGGTAAGGAAAAATAAAAATGGTGAGCTTAGATGATCAATAAGGGTAAACAAGGGAGATACGTCAGCATAATCATGTGAATAAGTGTATTGGAACATAGACATGAAAATAGAGGATCATACCATACATATAAAAGATTATAAAAATGAATCATGGTATAAAGTTGTGAGGTCATAAGACATGAATCATAATTAAATAAACAACGTAATCCATGAGAGAATAACATAGAAATAAAGTATGGAATTGTGAAAGACACATAAGTATATAATATTATTTCCACAGTAGCCATCGAATAACTACCAAGATCATCTTAGTGGAAAAATTCCTTTACTAAACTGGGTTCACTCCCCATTCTATCCCTATATAACTCAAACGAGTTCACTCCCCATTCCAGCCCTGTAAGACAGAACTAATCACTACTCATTATATCTATTTCTATTTCGTGAGATATAAATATTTACAAAATGTATTAGACATATATATATAGTTCTCATCCATATCATAATGAAATCATACATACATGTGCCATGAAATCATTAAAAATTATACCGTGACCCAGGAAATGAAATGGGCATCATAAACATGTAATCATATGATAACTTCTGGTAAATGATACATGTTTCATAATCATTTTATCAAATTCATAACTCTTGAATGAAAAAATGAATTTTATAGACATATAATCCATGAAATAGAAATAGGTTTCATAAGGAACATTATATCAAGCATAATCCATTCAAGTAAAGAATATGAATGGAACCTTTATATCATTTCCAAGAAAGGAATTTGAAACATCAAAAGATTCCCAATTATATGGAAAATAGTTTTCTAAATATCTTTGAAAAACATTTACTAAGGAAAATATCATTTTTTTCTTTTAAAAAAGATTTTTTAAAACATATAACCTTTTTAAAAATATTTTCTTGTGAATAAAACCAATAAATTAACATTTAAAACATTTTTATAAAAATTTTACTTGAAAAATTATTTAATAAGACTGAAAATATTTAGAAAACAATTTCCCTTGAAAACTTATAAAATAATAAGAAAACTTTTTGAAAACCTTTTCCTTTGAAAATAATTTGGAACAATGAATTTCCCAAATATTAGGAAAAAAATTTATTTTTTATAATGAAATATATTTTTAATATTGTAATGGAATCTTCAATGGAATGTTAGTCCTGACAGTAGATAAACATGAACCTGTCGAACATTCCTTTTACACTGTAAAAAGTTTAGAATAGTGCCTCGATCAAAAACTTAAAAGAATATTCCTCATTAAAAACCACATATTTAAAATGGTAAAAAATGGTGAAAAATTATTTTATAAATAATAGGATAATAACAGAACATTTTTAGAAATGTTTTAGAAGGTATTGTTTTGAATGAACACATATTTTTTTATGAAAGGATAGGTGATCTAAACATTATTATAAAAACTGTTTTAACTATATTTTGTACCAATGAGTGTAAAAATGGTACCAATACATGAATATATCATTATTAACTAGATAAGAATAAAATAAATCAGTTTTATTGAGATATTTATCATTATATTTCATTAAATATCGCATAATCAAAAACAATCTCGAAAAGTGATGAGATTATTTCTATAAAATCTTATAACTTGGTAACATTGAGGTATACTCAACATAAAAGAAAAATAAATTAAATGAATATTAAAATACAATTATATTATTTTTATTAATGACATAACATTTAAAATTTAGTATATACACCTCATATAAAAATATATGTGCTTGACATGACATGTGTCTCAAAGAAGGTAAATTGAGACAAATATTACATTACCGATTTGGTATCTTTTGAAACATAAACCCCATGATATAATGATAATAAAATGGTTATGTAAATAAAAATATATTTCAGTATAATATGAATAAAATAAATTAATGGATATTATATACACCACAAAAAAGTGGTGAGTGGTGAATAAGTCATATATCTCATGGAAATAAGAAGTGAGATGAAATTCGCTTACCTTGTGTCTTGAATCCCTCCATACTTATCAAAACTCTTTTATAATAAATATAAATTTATTATATATCTATAAAATAACCATATTATTAAATATAAAACCATAAAATATTTTATTATATCTTTATATTACCCACTTGATAACAATTCTATGTTAAGGTTTCGATTCTGGTAATATCCTCTTTGTTTTTCGAATGTGTATTAATTTGTTGTATCTTTTGTGATTATATTTTATTCTTGATTTACATAATTTAAACCACTATTTAAATATAAATTATATTAAGTGTTTTTGTATTGAAATAATATATATAATATAGATTTATGAAACCGCATACACCGTTCATGGAGACGGTAGGACATATGTATGCATTAATGTTGTTTCTATTTAATTTCCGTATTGAACGAAAGAGAGTTAAAGAGAGACACACACACACACCAAGATATATATATATATATATATCTATGTGTGTTTGTGTGTGTTTGTTTATTATATTACCATGATTATATTATATATATTCACTAAACCCATCCTTAATACATTCCATGTAGTGTATGTATGAGTCACAATGCTTGGGTGGTGGGGTAGTCAACACTTCCTCAAAATAAATTATTATATTAACAAAAAAATGGAAAGTATAAAGATATATGTTTTAAAATAATTAATGAAGATTAATTAAATCTTAAATTTTATATAAAACTTATATAAAAAATTTTCCATCATAATGTCCACCATGTGAGGCGGTAAAGGAAAAATGAACAATCAGTGTTTAGTGAGGTGATAGTCTCTCATACACGTAAACTGTATGTTCGTAACTCATTAGATGAAAGTGTGTGTAATTGTAGTTATAATACATATTATAAAAACATTATTGTATATTTATGATATTTGTTTATATAAAATAATGTAATGATAATATTTTAGGTAGTGGAGAAAAAAATAAATGAATGGAGTTTTAGGGAGGGTGTTACCTCTTAATTGGGAAACTCCTTTTGGTTTGCACTAAATATCTTCATTAAAAGGACTTATACTAAAATTATTATTAAATTATAAAGTTATGGATTTTTGGGATCTATTTTGGAAGATTTTGGTGGAACATAAGTGGATTGAGAGTTGTGAATATGTGGAAGGATTGGAGGCCTTTTATAATGGTGGAGGGGTGACACTCTTTAATATTTTGGAAAAAGGAAACCCCACCAAATTTTTTTAATTGAAAGTAGACCCAAAAATAGTAAAACGTAGATAACATGGAGTATAAAGTAAAAATATAACCATTAAATGTATTTATTACATGTTTATAGGTTGTTTTGGGGCTTATGGTTATGGGTTTGTCCCTTATTATGCTTAATTTAACCTTAATCATTGTAATTAATTTTAATTACATCATTATTTATTATGGTATAAAAATATGTTGATCTTAATTGACATTAGAAATTTTTTTAATTCCAAATATGGAATCCTTTTTTCCACATTACATAAACATAATTGGAATAAATTATTTTAAATTTAATCTCCTAGTTAGGTTGATAATGTGGGTTTTTAAAGTAAAAATGATCTAAAGTTTGCATAGTTTTAAAATCAAATTTCAATTTAAAATTGGTTATAATGACTGAAATTTTAATCATTTATAAAAATATTATCTAAATAAACTTTTTATAAAATTTAAAATTGAATTTATCCTTATAAATAAATTAAATGAAATGGTATTTTTGAACTAAAATACAATTTATTTTAATATTCATTAAAAACTAAATATTTACAGAAAAATACTAAAAATTAACCCTAATCTAATATTTATTAATAAATTTCAAATATAAAGTTTATTTTGACATATAATATTTATAATGGTTCCATAATTTCTATATATAAAATTATTTCACCATTAAAAGGCGATAAAATTGCCTTACTAAAAATATTGTGTTTTACGAGTAAAATTGGTTTTATTCTTATCTTATTCTTATAAAATCAATCGGATGAATATAAAAAATATGTAATTTGTTGTGTAACCTATATATATTACATTAAAATTACTTAATAACTATAATTAATTTAATTTATTTGGATTGAAATTTTTTTTGGTAATAATAATAGTTTTCTATAAAAATAATCCCTTTATGTTTAATTAGTTCTTATTATCATTTCTAAATAATTTTTCATTAATTAGTTCATTTTATATTTTAATAAAACCATATATTTTCATAAGTTAGTTAATAATATTGATAAATGATAATTTAATGGATAAGTTATATGTTACTATATTTTAATAATATATTGTTCTGTAATACTTGATCTTGCGTGTTACACAGGCCCTTGAGGAAAGTCAGTCTTGTAGGAAATGTAAGTTTACCTTAGTGTTACTTATAGAGAAATATATTCTTTATATTGTTTATATATCAGGATTAACATAAAATTATGTATAACACGTACTAAACATAGTGATTTAATATAAAAAAATTATTTTTATTATTTCGTGAAATGAAAAAAATATCAAAATGAATAAATTAATTCCAAAAATATATTTCACAAAATCTTTTTGTGTCAAATTTTACCCCCTTTAAATTTATTTTTCCCTCGATATTCATCAGGGTTATCAAAGGAGTAATACATGAGAGTTCCTTTCATAGAAACCCAAATTGTAAAAATGAATACAATAAAATCCATTGAAGAAAGAATGCTTAGACCATAACGGTTACCCAAAGTAACTTATAACTAGGTTACCATAAATTAAAACATAGGTTGGAATTGAAAACATTGAAATAGCAGAGAAATATAACCATAATTTTTGGATGGAGTGTGATAGAGAATAAGGTTTGGAGAAAATAATAATAAAAAGCTACAAACATGCTATGATCTAAAGGACCATCTGGTCCATCAGAAACAAAGGAGATATGATAAAATTATATTTATATATTATTTTCCTAAAGATGAATAATTTTCCTAAAAAGATATACTTTCATGGTTTTAGGAAAATCTCACCTTTTATTGTTACTTGATCCACTACACCTCATTCTCCAGAAAGGAAGTTGAATTTTTAATTACTTGGGAACTAACATATCATGAGATTCATGATAATTCATCCCATATCTATTCATTTACTGTAAAAAAGTGTTAGAGAAGGTTATCCAATATGCATGAATCCTTATGTGATGAGATAATACTTTAATATCAAAAAATTCATCTAAAATTTAACTTAAACACCCCCTAAGTACATAATATTATAACCCTTATAAATGATTAAAGTACAAAAAATTAGAATTAAAGTCACAAAATAAGATTAACATTGATCCCCCACATAACACAAAGTAGCTCTTGGTTATCACATTCCTACATGTGAATTCCTTAATCATATATTATCTAAAAAATGATAATAAACTAGATTACCATAAATAAATTGGGAAAATATAAATTCTTCCTTATTCCAATGGTTACTGGACATATTCCATAAATCCAAGATGTTTAAAACATCAACCATGATGACATAGATCACTTTTTCAACCAATAAATATTCGTATCCTGGGAAATCAGTACCATCTGATTCAATTATTTATATCTAACATGTTTCTTATCAAAAATCATTATCTTAACATTAGAACACAATAAGGGTTATCTTAACCTTAATCTCATACTTACCATTAATATCACATTGTCATTAAATCTCTTTTCTTATCCATTATAACTATTCTACATGTTCTTGAAAATCCTTCATGAAAATCATAAATTGAATAATCCTTATATAATTCACTATTCATAATTCTTGCATCCAAATACATAAGAACTTCAATACCTGATCTTTAATGGTTGGAAGATAATTGGATATTCCTTGGATTAGAGGTAGAATCTATTTTTCTGGGTATTCAGGTGTGTAATACTCATGTTATCAATAGACGAGACATTGAACTACATGACAATTTCTCAATCTCTTGCCATTTTCCCCATAGAGATAACATCATCTCCTCCTTTTGAGGTATTACTCGAGGTTCTTCTTCCCTTCTTATAGAACAGTAGGAAACCAAATCATCATACCTCTATGCACCATAGAATTTTAACATTTATAAAATTTAATCTTCCTCCTATGCAATGGGTTAGAAATATCAGAAAAGCTCACATAGTTAATCATATATTGTGAGAGTTGATTCAGAATAATAGTAATATATTTATATCTAGTCATTATCCAATTTTATCTATCATAATCACCATATTGTTCATCTGACTAAATGGTAACCCAGTTCCTTCTAGTTTACTTTGTTAACTAAATCCAAAAATCATGGGCTGAGAATAACATATCATAGAATAAAACCAAATAATCAAGAAAAATTACTTATAAGATATCTAAATCATGATACTTACCTTTTAATAGACATCACCTTAGTATTATCCAAGTTTATTCACGGTCATATTATATTAAAATCCTTCATAATTGTTTATGAATAGTTTGTGAATTTCTTAAGTATATCCTCCAGAAGTATCAAACTAGGTGTGCGGCAAGGCCCATTGTTGTGTACTAGTTTACCAAGAGTTAGTCCCGAATCATCTTTTTAGAGTTTTTACTCCTAGTAACATCCATTATAGAGCCATATAAACTTATATAATTTAAATAGATATTTATTTCTAAAAAATCACTCACTATATCAATACAAAAATTTGTGTACATTTTCTTCAATGTTAACCCATCCTGCTATATATCCATAGATATATCCCTAGACATATCCTTAAAAATATACTTAGGGATATCAATAACGTTTTATGATCCTAGATTCCAAAGGCTAACTAAAATGTCACTTTCATACCAACTATAACAACTGAATCTGGACCAAGATAGACATTAGATCACTTTTATAAAACACATAGAAGATTATAAAACAAAATTCCAAAGACCATATTATTCTAGTGCCTTTGGTAACATGGAATCATAAAAACTAGTACATAAAGTAGATACATCATCTCCCACTGCGTTCTTTTTAACTAGAACAATTCATTGAAACATCAAAAATAAGAAAAATCTTTATAACCAAGGGGAAGGAAACATAATAATGGGTTAGCTCAAGTTCTCAGTAATGGTAAACAGGGGAGACACATAAGCATAATCATGTGCATAAGGGTATGATATCATGGTCATGGAAATAGAAGATAAAAATCTACATATAAAAGATCATAAAAACGAATCACGATATAGATTTTAGCAGTTCAAAAGACATGAATCATAAAGAAATAAAGAACATAATCATGATATAATAACATGAGAATAAACCATTGAATTCTAGAAGAAACTTAAGCATATAATAAGATTTCCATAGTAGCCAAGGCATCACTGGTAGCCGCATCTTAGTGGAAAAAATACTTTACATAAATAAGATGAGTATCCATTCTAGCCATGTATTACTGAACTGAGTTTACTATTCATTCTAGCTTTATAATACTAAATGGGGTTCACTCCTTTTTCTATCCATTTTTTATCTCATGAGATATAAATATTTACATAATGCAATGCAGGGAGATATAGGTAGAACCCATATTAAAATGAAATCTTTAATAAAAAGGCCACAAAACCATATAAAAATCATATCATAATACCATAAATGAAATAGGCATCATAAACATGTAATCATATCATAACCTGTAGAAAAATATAAAATTTTCATAATCATAAAATCAAAATCATATCCTATAAAATAAAAATGTATTTGATAAACATATAACATGAAAAAGATAAATAGGGTTCACAAAGAAAATTACATCAAGATTAATCCAGTTAGAGAAAGAATATTAATTTATCATTTAGATCATTTCTAATAAAGGCATGAGTAACATCAATTGATGTAATCTGAATGTTTTTTTAAATATATTTCAAAAAATATTTCTTTGTGAAAATATTATTTATCCTTTGAAAACGGATTTTTAGAAACCTAAAACCATTTGAAAACCATTTTCTTGGGAACAAAACTGGGAATGAAATCTTAACAACATTTTGAAAAACATTTTACATGAATACTTAAAAAATATTAAAAATATTTTGGAAACTAGTTCCATTGAAAACTTATAAAATATCTTTAAAATGTTTTGGAGATGTTTTTCCTTTAAAATACATTGAAATAATTAATTTCTAGAATTGATGAGATGATTTTTAAACATATTTCTTTTCTATGTGTTATACTATAATGAAATATTTATGAGACCTATTTTATTTATATGGGTTATGATTTAATGAATATTTTATGATCTTATAGAAACAAATGTATTAATTACATGATGGGTGGTACCTATATATAATTCTAATGCATTCAGTATATATATATATCTCATGAGATAAATAAGACTTGAATGGGGAGTCAACTCAGTTGAGTATGGTAATTTTCCACTATGATAATCTTGGGAGTGAACATTGACTAATATGAGGCGTTGGGAAATAAAACCATTCAACTATGATATTTTTTTCAATTATCCTTTTATACTAAGGAAATGTTTTTATAAATTTATTTCTATTATAATAACTGAGTCTTGAAATACATATACATTTTATAAATATTTCAGTATACTAAAAACATTATAAAATTGACGCCCAAAGATCGTATTAATCGAGTGCCTTTAGAAACATAGAAACATAACCATCGCACATAATGGAGATACATCATCACCTATTAGTTTATTCATTACTAGAACCATTCTTGGACTCATCAAACATAATACACATCTTCCTAGCATAGAGGAAGGAAACATAAAAAGGGGTGAGCTCATATGATTAATAAGGGTAATCAAGAGAGATATATAAGTCTAATCACAAGAATAAGGTTATGAAAAAAATTTCCCAAAAATAGAAGATCATAACCTATATATTAAATATCATAAAGAGGAATCATAACATAATGCTTGGAAAGTCATACGAAATGAATCATAAGTAAATAAAGAACCTAATAATTGTGAAAATAATATAAAAATAAAACATAGAATTGGGACAAACACATAATCATATAATATAATTTCTATAGTATCCAAGGAATCACTCCCAATACCATCTTAGTGGAAAAAGTCCATTGCTAAAATGGGTTCACACCCAATTCCATCGTTGTATTAATCAACCAAGTTCACTCCCCATTCTAGCCCTATAATATTGAATTGAGTTCACTCCTCATTATATCTATTTCTATATCATGAGATATAAATATTTACCCAATGTATTGGAGATATATATTGTTACCACCCATGTCATAATGAAATCATACATTCATGTTCCACAAAATCATTATCAATCATATCAAGACCCATGAAAGTAAATGGGTATCATAAACATGTAATCATATAATAACTTGTGGTAAATGATACAAGATTCATAATCATTTCGTCAAAAGTATAAATCATCAAATAAAATCGGATATCATAGCCATATGACCCTTGAAATATAAATGGGTTTCATAATTACCACTACATCAACAATAAACCATTTTTGGAAATAATATGAATGAAAATTTTAAATAATTTCCTTGAATTTCATGAGTAACATCAATATATTCCATCTTAGATGGGAAATAATTATTGAAATAACTTAGAAAAACATTTCTTGAGAAAAATTTCATATATTCTTGGAAAAAGGATTTTTTTTAAAACCTTTAGAAAAATATATTCTTGGGAATACAACCTATAAATAACAGTTGAAAATATTTTGTTGAACATTTTAATTTAAAACATATAAAACAATATTGAAAATAATTTGAAAACCATTTTCCTTGAAAATATATAAAATAGCATGAAAATAATTTGAAAACCTTTTTCTTTGAAAATTATTTAGAACAATGAATTTCAACAATATTGGAATTTTTTTTATTTTTACAAAGAAAGAAATTTTTAATATTTTAAATGAATCTTTAATGGAATTTTGGTCATAATGGTGGATAAAGCTGAACACACCGAACATTCCTTTTATACTGTTAAATTTTAAGAAAAGTACCACAATCTAATAATTAAATGAATATTCCTTATTAAAAACCATTTTTAAGGTGAAAATGGGTAAAAATTGACTTTATAGATAATATTATAATAATAAATCATTTTTGGAAACCTTTTATAAGGAACTGTTTTTAATGAATAAATATTTCCTTCTAAAAAGAAAAGTATAGTCAGACTTTATTAAAAAAACTTTTTTAAATATATTTTGTACCAAAGAGTGAAAAAATGCTACCAATGAATTACTATATCCGTATTAAATATCATAGAATTAAATTCATGAGTTTTATTGAGATATGGGTTATTAAATTTCATCAATGAAAGCATAATCATAAATAATCTCTAAAATTGATGAGATAATTTCAATAAACTATTATAATGTGGTAACTTTGAAACATTATAAGAATGAAAGAAAAATAATTTTCATGAAGTATAAAATATCATAAAATATGGAGATTCATGATATAACTTTTCAAAGGTAGTTTATAATCCTCATATAAAAATATAGGTGCATAACATGACATGTTTCTCAAAGAAGAAAAATTGAGACAAAAATTACATTACTGATTTAATATCTTTTGAAACATAAACCCTGTGATATAATGATAATAAAAATGATATTTAAATAAAAATATATTTTATTGTAATATGAATATAATTAATTAATTTATAGTATGTAGACCACACAAAAGGAGTGAGTGGTGAATAAGGCATAAATGTCACAGAAATAAAGAGTGAGATTAAATTCCTTTACCTTGTGTCTTGAATCTCCCCATACTAGTTCAAAACTACATTATAATAAATATAAATTTATAATAAATATATAAAAAACCATATAATCACTTCCAATACCATAATTTTTTGATTATGTCTTTATATTACCCATTTATTAACAATTATATGTTAAGGTTTCACTTCGATTAATATCATCTTTGTTTTTCACATGTGTCTTAATTTGTTATATATTTTCTCCTTATATTTATATCACGATTTACATAATTTATACCATGATTTAAATTTAATTTACATTATTTATATTTTTTATTAAACTAATTCAATGAATATATAAGTATGAAAAAGAATACACCATCCAGGGAGATGGTAGGTCATACGTACGCATGAATGCTATTTCTGTTTAATTATCGTGTTGAAAGAACGAAAGTAAAATAAACCCACACACAGATATATATATATATATATATATATATTTCTTAATATTTATTATAGTATCATGATTATATTATATATATTCACTAAACCCATCCTTAATACTTTCTATCTAGTGTATGTATGAATCACATCGTTTTGGGGGGTTGTTGCCCACACTTTCTCAAACAAAATTAGTATATTAACATAGAATGGAATGTATAAAGATATGTGTCTTAAAATAATTAAGTAATATTAAAAAAATTTAAATAATATATATTCCATATATAAACGAATTTTATATTATAATATCCACCATGATAATCGGTGAGATAAAAATTAACAATCATTATTTAGTGTGGTGGTAGCCCCTCACACACGTAAACAGTATGTTCATTACTCATTAGATGGAAGTATGTGTATTTTTAGACATAATAATTATCATAAAAACATGATTTTATATTTATTATAACTATTTTTTCTATAAAATCATGGAATGAGATTATTTGATGTAGTGGCGAAAGAAAATAAATAAAAAGAGTTTTAGGGAGAGTGTTACCTCTTAATTAGGAAACTCTTTTAGTTTGTACCAAAGAGATTCATTAAAAGACTTTATTACAATAATATTATTAAAGGATAAAGTGATGGACGTTTGGGATATATTTTGGCATATTTTTTATGAACATTAGTGGATTGAGATGTGTGAAAATTTGGAATGACAAGAGGCCTTTTATAATGGAGAAGGAGTGACACTCTTGTAATATTTTTAGAAAAAGGAAACCCCACTCGTGTTTTTTGTTGAAAGTTGATCAAATAATATTAAAAATTAGATACAAGGTTGGATAGAGTATATATATTACCATAAAATGGAATTTTACAAGTTTATAGTTCGTTTTGGGCCTTATGGTTAATATTTTGTCCCTCATTATACTTAATTTATCATCTATCGTTGTAATTAATTTTAATTAATTCACTACATTTTTGGTAAAAAAATTGGTTGACCGTATTATAAATTATATACTATTATTATTAAAAATATGGAATCCAATTTTTCAAATTCAAAACACATAATTGTATGAAATTAATTTAAATTTAATCTCTTAGTCGGGTTGATAATGTGGGGTTTTTAAGTAAAAATGATCAAACGTTTGTAATGTTTTAATATCCAATATCAATTTTAAATTAGTTCTAGTAACCTAAATTGTGTTACTTTATAAAAATATTAGCTATTTTAACTTTAAACCAATTTAATTTTTTTTCCTTATTAATAAATTAGATGACAAAACAATTTTGAACTAAAATAATGTATTTTCCACTATTCATTAAAAAGTAAAACATCACAAAAAAAAATACCAAAAATTAACTCTAACATAATTTTTATTATTCAATTTCCAATATGAATTTTATTTTGACGAATAATATTTTTAAAATTTCCAAAATTTAGATTTAAATTATGTTCTCTATTAAAAGGAGATAAAATTGCCTTACTAAAATTAGTGTGTTTTTGAGTTAAATTTGTTTTATTCTTATATTATGCTTATATAATCTATTAGATGAATATAAGAAATATTTAACTGTATATGTAAACTATATAAATCATATTAAAATTACTTAATAATAGCAATTTGTTTAATTTATTAGGATTAGAACAACTTTGTTGGTATAATAATAGTTTTATATAATAATACTCCATTTATATTCAATTGGTTCTTATAATCATTTCAAAATAATTTTTAACAATTAATTGATTTTATACTTTTTAAAAACCATATATTCATATTGATTTGTTAATAATATTTCTAAGAGATAATTTAATTTCTATGTCATATATTGTTATATTTTAATAATATTTTCTTTGTTCGGTAACACTTGTTCTTGCGTGTTACGCAAGCCATCGAGGAAAGTCAGTCTTGCCTGAAATGTAAATTTACCTAAATTTTCCATATATAAAAATATAATATTTATATTTTTTTATATCAAAATTAACGTGGAATTTTGTATAACTTTGGCCAAAATTAGTGCTTTAATATATACAAAATAAATATATTTATTGTTGCGTGAAATGAAACAAATATCAAAAAGTTAAAATTAATTCAAAAAAATATTTCTCAAAATCATGGGCTGTTACATTATACTTACTTTGAAATGAATTTATCCCCAGAAACTTATCTAGGTTTTCAAAGGTTTAATACTTAAGGGTTTCTTTTATAAGAACCTAGTTTGTAAAAATAAATAAATAAACTTCCTTTAATCAAAGAATGCATAAACCATAATGTTTACCCATAATAACTTATAACTAGGTTCCCACATTTTAAAACCTAGGTGGTAATTAAAAACAGGGACATGGACGAGAAGTATAACCATCAAGATCTGATGGAGTGATAGAGAATAAGGTTTGGAGAAAAATATCAATCAAAAAGATATTAATCTGTGATGACATAAATAATCGTCGAATCCATCAAAAACAAAGGTTATAGGATAACATGTTATTTATATATATTTTTCCTAGTGATAATGAAATTTCATTAAAAGATATAATTTCATGGTTTTAGGACAATCTCACCTTTTGTTGGTACTTGATCTCGTTTACCTCTTTCATCAAAAGGAAGGTTGAATTTTTCAATCCTGATGCACTAACAGGTCATGATATTCAAGATAATTCATTCCATATCTCTTTAGTTTCTATAAAAAAGTGTCAGATCATGTTATCCAATATTAATGATTCCTCATGTGGTGGGATAAAACATTAGTCACTAAAAATTACTCCAATGTTTATCATAATCATTCCCTAAATGGTTAATCTTATAACCCTAATGAACGATGAAAATACATAACATTAGAAAAATATGCCAAAATTAGATTAACATTGATCCCTCTCTTAACACAAAGTATCACTTAATTTTCACATTAGAAAATGTTAATACACTCATCATATATTCAATAAAAACATGGTAATAATCATTATTACAGTAAATAAATTTGTAAAACATGAATTATTCTTTATACCAAGGGTTACTGGATATATTCCTTAAAACCAAGAAGTTTAAAACATCATCCATGACGAATTAGACAAATTTTTCAACCAATCAATATTCAGATCTAGGGAAATCTGCACAGTCTAATGAGATTATTTATATCTAACATATCTCTTACAAAAAACATAATCTTATCATTAGGGAAACATTAATGGTTATCATTACCTTAATCTTGTTTTTACCATGAATATCACATTTTCATTAAATCAATTTTATTATCCATTATAACTATTTAACATTTTCTTGAAAATCCTTAGCAGAAAACATAAATTATATAATCTTTATATAATTCACTATTCATAATTCATGGATCCAAATACAAAAAAAAACATTATTCCTTGATCTTGAATGGTTGGCCTGGAATATGACTGTGGTATGTTGTCACTTTCTTTTGTTTTAATGAAAATTACATTACTTTCATGGAAACAATTCCACTAAATGAACCAATTCTAACCCTTATGTGATAGTAGTCCACTTTGATTCATCCAATGTTATTTTTCAAGAGATATGGTAATTTGATTATCCTTATCTTATTGTATGTTACCCTATTTTACCTGATTTACCTTTAAGAATGGTAAAATAATCCCTAATTTACTGTTCATAATATCCAAAAATAAAATGTACCTTTTTACACAATTTGTACCCTATGATAAAAAATTTCGAATTCATTTTTCCTAATTAAAAACACATAATTTGAGGAAATTAATTTAAAATTAATTCTTGTTTTCAAAACCAGAAAGATGGTTTTTAAGAAATTATAACTATTAAAAGATTTACATGTTTTTATTTCAAATTTAAATGGGAAATTTTTACAAATTACCAAAATTTTATTTTAAAGATAAATATATAATAAAATTACAATTTAAAACCAATAAAATAGAGAATATTACTATAGTAATAAATTATAAAAAGTCAGTTTTTGCTTAAAATGGGGTATTTTTTCACTATTCATTAAAAAAATTCAAAAAATCACCAAAAATTTATCCAATGTAAATTTTTATGTTCTTCTTCTATATAGGAAGTTTATTTTGTCAAATATACCACATAAAAGTGACAAAAAATATATTTAAAGAGGGTTCTCTATCAAGAGGTGGTAAAATGACCTTTTAAAAACATTAGTGTATTTTATGCTTAGTATTGGATTCATTCTCATATTAATCCTCGAAAATTTGTTGGATAAATATAAAAACATTTTAAAAAATATATAATCATATTGTATTTAGTTCTGTTCACTCCTACCAATACAACAACTAGGCGTTAACTACCATTTAAAATAATAATAATATTATTTTATTATTTCTCGATATAACTCAATGTTCTGTGCAACGTAATATTTCGAAGAGAGTCATATTTGTGTGTCAATTATGCTATCAAAAAAATAGTTGCCTTTAATGTAAACATAATATATTATTCATAAATATTAATAGATATGAAAATTTATTATTCTATAAATACCTAGGTTGTTACATCATTCCACCCTTTAAAAAATTGTGTCCTCATAATTTTAAAATTGGGCTTGAAAACAACATTAAAAATCCCACATCAGAAAAAGAGTCAGTAAAAATGTCACTTTAAAATAATGAAAGATCAGTACAAAGGTCACCAGATATAACACATACTAGTATTCCATGTATGAAAATGTGGATATGAAAGAAAAATAACCAACTTGTTCTGATGGAGAGTGATTGAAAACATGATTAGGAGAATGTTAACAACAAAAAACCCATAAAATTGTGATGGGTTAAACGGTATTTGATAGACCAGTGGGAATAGTAAACAAAAATTTATTTATTTTAATATTCTTTTTATAAAGTTGAGGAATTTATTTATGGGTATGAAAAAGAACATAAAGAAACATACATACTTGTCAAGTAGAGTTTCATACTTTAATAAATATCTACCACAAACTCATATTTTCACTAAACAATGAGTAATCAGGATGACTTGGTCACACCTGACACACTAGAATAAACTTCTAGAAAATCACGTAATCTAAAAAATATGGACTATATATTTCCCCCCATCTTTATAAATTAACCAAAACCAAAATGTTTAGTACAATATCAAATAATCCCTCAAAAAGATTAAACCTTTTTTAAATGAAATACTACTTGTAATCTCAAAATTTAATCAAAAAATACCCTAAAGTTCAACAATGATCATTCAACAAATAATTGTCCATATAATTCCTCAAAAAGAGTAATCTAATCTATGATTGAAACCCAAAATTCTAAAGGATTTTATCACATAGTATTCTAACATAAATTTAGCATTTTCTCCAAATAACATCGACTAATCTTAAATTCTCATACATAAAAGTAATTAACCAAATCACATATTCTCCAAAATAGGCTAATCACTTCCATAAATAACCAAAATTTCCATATGTTCAGAATAAATTCATAGATTATAACAAAAAAAAAATTAAACCATTAATACTAAAATAAAATACCATAGTATTCTATTTCTATTAGGCATATAGGGTTCCCAAAATAGTGAAGGTCTTCCAAAATAACATTTATAACATAATCACGAAATCAATTTCTTATACTAAGGATATCCATTTGATAAAACTAAAGTTCCAAAAATCAACTTATTTTTACTCCATCAACTCATTTAAATAAAATTAAAAGTCGTACTAATGAGGGACATCACATATTATAGTGGTAAGAGATTCCCCCTTGTTTCCCTTCAATTGTGGGTTCAATTCTTATGACCTTTCCAGACACAACGGGCTGTCACTAATATTATGCGTTGTCCCTTTTCTAAAACTCAAAAATGGTCATTACATGTTATAACCTAAAATTTTTTCTTATACCTCTCATTTTCATCCCAAATAATCTTAATTCATGAATTCCTATTTATATTGACAATTTTTTAACTTAAAATAAATTCAATAAAACTATTCCAGGATTAAAGATCATCATACCATCCTCATGGTGTCCACCTGGTTTCATCATCATTTTGTTTATGTAGATATAAGTTCCATTCATTGCAACAATGATTTAGATATTCTTAAAAATAAATTTATTCCTTTATCAATATACAAAATGTAAAACTTTGGTCAAATGGGTGTTCACAGGAAAATACTTTTGGAAGATAATCATGTATGAAACACAATTTCAAAAAATTTGATAAAACATGGTTTTTATAAAACAGTCAGACCGAGTTTGAGTTGAAAATTTCAATCAATGGTCCTTTTAAAATACAAAAATTTTGATCTGAAAGACTATATTTTAAAATAAAATATAAATAGGTTTCATAAGGGTCCCCTTCTTCGGGAACCTTTTCAAAATCTTAATATGCTTTAAAATCATGTGATAAGGAAAATTATATGAAATGAATTGATAATATTTACCTTTCTTTAAAATATGAGAATATTGAAAAAATAGGATTTGATTAAATACATACCATTATACACGATGGTATCAAGTTATAGTGGATTTGTTTTATATCTCAAAAAACTTCTTGCAAGTGAGTTGTATGTTAGAAAAATAATCACAATCATCTGAACATGACTTTGAAATGATTATTGCAAGCATGTCATCAGGAAGAGAAAATATTGTTCTCTGAGATTCTTCTCCTTCCATTTGTAACTGACGTTCCTTTATCAGAAAAAGGTATAAAACATGTATTTAACTGAAATAATAGACATAGATAATTACCATTTGGTTATCCAAAACTCCTAATCCATAATGTTGTCTAAACTCACATTTGATACCAACTGTGAGGGCTCAGTCTTAAGCCTTACATAATCTTGAGTTAAGTCTATAATCTAAATTTATTCTACATTGAGTATCTTTTTGTGTTTATAGTTTTAGATAATTAGGCCAAAAATATTACATGAAAACTCAGATTTATACAAAGTGGTTATAACTAAAACAACAACAATTTATTCCACATTACAAAACTTTTTAATGGAAAACATTATTTAACATTATTTATTTTCTTGATAAAATTCTTATTGACTTATTCATTAGTCTTACCCATACTTATAACCTGTGGAAAATATTTCAAAAACATGGGACGATAATAAGGAGCTTAGCAAGGGATATAAAATAAGAAAATAAAATTTTATACCATGAATATTTTAAAATCTTTGAAAACAATTTCAAAAAATCCTAATATTCACCTGTAGAACATAAACTTTTAAACATACCTCATGAAATTCTAAGATTCCTGAAAATATTATTAGTAATTATAAATCATAAAATATAGATCATAATGGTAACTTGTGGCATCCATATCATATATACATTATAGCTTTCACATCTATATAGGGATCACCTATCATGGTTACATTTTGAATACCCAACATAGTATATTCCCAAAATCTCTTTGGAGAAACCTTAATGATTACCTCCATCATTTTACCCAATTAATTGGAGAGCTATATCAGGCACACCCACCCATGATTTATCACAGAACCACTGATATATGTAAATAATTCCCAATAATCATGACATAATCATAACACATAAAACAATAAGAAAAGATAACATTTCCAAATTGCAATCACATTATATAATTTCAAGATGTTGACATAAGAAATCCTTTATAAAAACAATTTTACAATACCAAAATACATAATAGGGTATATGGTATTTATTTTTCATTTAAAACATTATGTCTTGTAGAGGAATCCAAATATCAAATAATGGTCGCGGCAGCAGAAAGGTCATTGTTGTCACATACATTAAAAATAAATATTCCTTTTATCATTTAGTAAAATTATTTACCGTAAAATATTCCATCTAAAACCCGTTGAATAAATTTAAAGTCAATGTGTTTGATTATATACCATATAAAAGAAGCTTTAATATAAATAGAAATATACCTCACTGAAAGTAGATTGAGATGAGGTCCCTCACCTTGAGTGTGACTTTTCTTGTTCATTCTTTATCTCCTAGAATAATAAAATTAAGTTAATTTCTACTTGATTCATAACCTTTTTAATTTTTATCATTCCTTTTACTTCACTTATGACTAAATTATAATAATTAGTTAATTATTTGAGTTAATGTCAGACATTTTGTCGATATTTGGTTCATGAGTCAAAAATTAACAAGGCTTGATGTCACTAGTCCTTGTGGTCATAATTCCCTAATCTAAAAATTTGTACTCATTATTTAAATATTATATTTATCCAGTATATATGTATTTATAATAGACCATAATATTTGGAGATATGAAATTAAATGCACCGTTCATAGAGATGGTAGGTTGTATGTACACATGAACGCTACTTTTATTAAATTGACATACTAAAGGAATGGAAGCTGCATGATACATAGGTATATTATAATTAAAATATAATATAAATGTTATATATGTTACATGAATTCATTAATTCTATATTTTATATGTTCCATTTATTTAATGAATGAGTTATATCACTTTGAGGGGATGATATTCTACTCTTCCTCAAATGAAATTATCGTATTTACACATTATAGAAAGCATAAAGATATGTAGTAAATAAAAACTAAAAAATCACAGAGTCAATATTAATATAATGTATATCATATTTATTCATTACATTCATTTATATAATCATGGTTTAATGAAAATCATGATGAATGAATCGCCTCGTTTCGTGGAAATGGTAGGCTGTACGCACGCACGGGCGACGATATTATTAAATTAATGGTTAAAAAATATAGAATTGGATGGCATATTAATTATAAAGAATAATTATATTGTTATATTAATTATTTAAATCCATTATAATCATCATTATACCCATCCAAATTAAGTCTTTTTGAATAACAAATTACCCCACAACATGGCAACGGTAAGTCGTACGTACGCACACATGGTAATATTGTTATTCGTTGGATGGATAAAAGCAGGTACAAGTTTGTACCATAATAATAATAACATCTCATGATGTATAAGACATTTTATTTGTTACTTTATTATGGAAATAACATTATAATAGGAATTCAAATCATATAATAATTTTAAATCAGGTGCTAAAACAAATTCCTCTTTTTCAAGTATCTCTTTTTGATTTTCACCAAAGGTCTACATAGGATGTTTTTCAACACAACGTGTGGCCTCTTAGAGTAATTTAGGGATGTTATGAGATTATTTAAGTAGATTTGGGATGATCCAAGGGGCTTTAGAGGTGTTAGTAAGTGGGTAGAAATGGTATCCTTTTATAAGAGGGATGAGGGGCACTTTGGGAAAGTAATCAAATATTATTTTACTATAATTTTATTTTCGTTTTATAATGGATGCAAGATTATTTTTTTCAATGATAAGATGATTTTTGGGTCATATACCTATCGTAAAATTAAAATTATTCATGTTTGGAATATTTTTCAAACATTATATTATCTATTTAACCATTATTTTACCCATTTAAACCTTAACATGATATTTTTTTATTTACAATTTATGGGTTAATTTAATTACCATAACATGTCAAAATATCCACAAACGTCCCATTAATGAAATATTTTTACTTATTAAAACCATTTGACTAAATATTAGATTTTTATAAATTTTGCAACATTTAATAATCTAATTTATATTTTATGTCATGAATTATGTCACTTTTAACACTATTCAAACATGACTTTTTAAAAAATTCATAACAACTTTATTTCATTGCAAAAAATACATTAAATCAATCGTAACATTTTATATTTATACATAAAATTCTTCTATGATAAAAATTATGTCATATAATATTTATTTTAATATTTATAATATCATTCATTTGATATATTTCTTAATAAAATAATTACTATATCACTGTTGTGTCAATATTTATGGTAATTATATAATCTTTAAAACATAAAAATAGATTCCAATTATATAGATAATTTCATTATATTTCTATAGTATATTATTTTCTATGTTTCATCTATTTTATCTCTACATTAAAATTATTATACTTATAAGTGATAAGAGAGTGACATGTTGTCACTTTCTTTTGTTTAAATAAAAATTACATCACTTTCATGGAAAAAAATTCCATTAAATGAATTAATTACAACCCTTAATTGATATGGGTCAAATTTTATTCATCAAATATGATTTTGGTAGTAGTTAGGGTAAGTTAATTATCCAAATCATAATGTTTGTTACCCTAATATACCTTATTTACCTTTAACTATGGTAAATAAAAATTACAAAGGTACAGTTCATAATGACCAAAAATAAAATGTACATATTTACACAATTTGGACCTTATGATTACAAACATGGAATCCATTTTTTCAAATAAAAAAAAGATAATTGGTATAAATTACATTAAAATTAATTCTCACTGTCAAAATCAAAAGCTGGGCTTTTATGAAATAAAAAATATCAAAAATTGACATGTTTTTATGTAAAATTTAAATGTGAAATTACTGCCAATGAACAAAATTAGATTAAATGTAAAAAAATAATAAAAATAGACTATAAAATTTGTCACGACCCATCCCCCGAGGGCCCTGACGTTACTACCCCAAGCCCGACTTCCATAGGCTCAGGGCTGGCAACTAGCACTGAGAAGCATATTCCCTAAAATGGGAAGGCATTGCCTTTAAACCAAAAAAACACGGTCCTAGAACAAAACAAGAGGAAAATTTGATGTAAACTATTGTAGTAAAAGTGTGTTGAAAGTAAAAGGGGCTGGAATACAAACCCAACTAAAAAGTACAAGTTTGACTAGAAGTACAATAAAAATGAAAGAAAAAATAAAAAAACTATTGGGTTGTCCTCTGAGTTTTTTACCTGAAGGGTAGGTGAAGATTGCCTCTATAGCATTCCATGTATGTCTGTCTCCTCCACATACCACCAGGTCCTGGATCCCTCAAACCTCAGCCCAGCTGATTGTCATCTGCAAAAGTCACAACAAGGTGCAGGTGAAGTCCATGCAGGGGTGAGTATAACGATATTCAATAGGGACCCCGAGACCTCTAAGGTCTCCAAGAGTTCCACAATGAAAAACCACAGGGTGACACCACGAAGGTAAAGTACCACACATGTAAAGTACCACATAGAATAACCTCAATCACAATCACTAAGTAAGGACAAATCATACAAGGATTTATTTTAGGGGTAGTAACAAGTAACATCCCTAGTCACATCGTCGAACACCTCAGATGCTAGTGAACTGCTCCTCTATCAAATACAGTGGGCCTACTAGGTCACTCCGAGCTGCTTCCCACTAACCTTGAACTGCAAGGGTACTCCTCCCCATCGCGTACTGTGGGTATGTTGGGTTACACAGAGCCACCCTCCACCAATTTAGCCTTCTAAGGTACTCCTCCCCATCACGTACCATGACCCCACCCCACTGTGGCCTACTGAGGTACTCCTCCCGATCAAGTACTATGGTGGTCGAGTCACTCTGAGTCGAAAAGTTAGCAGTCATCAGGTCTCATCTAGTCGGAGGGTTCCATACATAGTGCAATTAGGAGAACCGCTCTCCAAGCCATCAATCACATCAAAACAAAAATTATATCTCACAAAGATGTAACCTAATGATCCGCCATGTAGTAAGGGTTCCAACGCAATAAATGACACATCAATCAGACGCCCAGTCTGTGCGTTATTGGAATTTCAATGCCGAGGGTCCGGTTGGATTCAAGTGCAATCCATTCCAGAAGTACTCCATGTTTTTTCAAAACTCTGATGGAGTAAGTCAAAAGGACTATCTCACTCTAAGGGTCCCAATGCCGCAGATGTTTTACGAAATGGGAACCTTCTTTTCAAGATAAGGACATTTGAGTGTTTCTAGGCCCAGTTGTCTCGGGTCTGGTTCAACCCGGTTGAACCAACCCAACCCAACCCAATCTGGGTTGGGCCGAGGTGGACTCAACCCGCTAAGCTGATGTCTGGTCTGGCCCGTAATAGGGGTGTCCTGCAAGAGGGTCAGCCCGCTAGGGCGGCCTGCAAGAGGGTCAGCCCACAAGGGTGGCCCGCATGGGTAGCATCCCGGTCTGAGGGTGGTGGCCTGCTCCGATGAAGGCGGCCCGATCGGAGGGCGGTGGCATGGTCTGAGGGAAGTGTCCCAGTGTGAGGGTGGTGGCCCGGTGCGAGGGTGGGGGCCCGATGCGAGGGAGGAGGCCTGGTCCGATGGTGGCGGCCCCGTCCTAGGGCGGCAGCCCGGTACAAGGGTGAAGGCCCACTGCGAGGGGGGCGGCCTGATCCGATTTTGGCGGCCCTGTCCGAGGGCAGCAACCCGGTCTGAGGGTCACGACCTGGTGCAAGGGCAGCAGCCTGATTCGATGGCGGCAACCAGGTGAGATGGCAGCAGCCAGGTCCGATGTGGCCGGTGTAACCCCCCAATCTCCAATATTCCCGAACAGCCCAGAGGCTGTTTAATTGGTGAGGCAGCAACGTAGAAGAAATCCCCAGAGGTGGGTGCAGCCTCTATTGTGGCTTCGACCATGACTTCTGTTCAATGGTGGCACGACAGTCGCGCCACCTCCATTCCCCCAACCGGTCATCGTATCGGCCTCCTCCTCTGTTCGTCGCGGCTGATGACCCATATCCCTCCTCTTGCGGCATGCATCAACGCGATCAGGGTCTTCCATGGAGGCGAAAGGATAACAATATAGCATAGGGTTCAAGCCAGTTTTGTTAGGCATGTTCCCTCCATGTTAGATCTTATAATGGAGGATATTAAGTGAGTTCAATAAGTTCACATGAATTTGAAACGAGAACCAAAACCTCTACCTCGAAACATTGGAGAATTGTCTATTCTTGAAGGTGGATCATTCTTCATTCCCGTGACCAGTTCCCAAAGACGCAACTCGCACGTCACGCTTTAGTTCTGTGTCGTCCATCACCTCCCGCTGGCAGGCCTTGCCTTCTAAGGGTCTGGCGTCATGGTGTTCCTTCTGCACTTCCCTTCTTGGTGAAGCTCTCTGATACCCCTTCCCTAGCTACATATATATCGGAAAGGGGGAGTGTAGGTAACTTCATGGGGAAATAATGGAGCTCATTAATTATGAAGCTTCCTCGTTCTCCCTAAAATCATTGTTACTTAAGGTTGGAAGGTACAACCATTAAATGGCCTGACACACCACTGTCCCCACCCTTTAATTGGATTATTGCAGGTTTATGAAATAAAATAACAAATTATTTTATTTCATTTATTTTTAAAAATATGTAAAACATATATTTTTTTCATGACCTTTTTCGGTCAAGGTGAAGCCTCCCTTATGTGAATCCTGGAACTGCGGATTCAATGATGCCCTTAGATTTTGAATATGAGTAATGATTAAAAAGTTATAAAATGAAGCTCACACTTTTACTGAACGTACCTGAAAAAAATTTTCAAAAATTCATTCCCGACACCCTGGGCCTCAGAATCACGCACTGTAAATTTTCGTAGACTCATAATAATTCCATTTAATTTAATTTAAAAAACATTTACATGGAAATATGTGTCTTTAAATTCACCCCACCTTAGGGACTTTCATCCCCAAAAGCCACAACATAGACAAAGGAAAACAAATGGGGTTATTGAGCATGAATCTGAGCCTCCCACTCCCATTTCCTCTCTTGGACGTTCCTGTGATGGTAGGGAACGTGCACCGGAGGTATTGACTGCCCCTAAAGGACATGCTTTTATCAATCCTCAATCTCTACCGGTACCTTCGTAAATGTCTCGCCATCATCTATAACCAGCTCACCATAGTCAATGATGTGATATGGGTCGTGCACGTATCTCCTCAGTTCAGATATGTGGAAGATGGAATGCACCTTCTCCAACTATGGTGGAAGTTCCAAGTGGTAAGCCACCTCGCCTATACTCTGAAATATCGTAAATGGCCTGATAAACCTCGGTGACAACATTCTGCCTCAGAAAAATCTCTGTAGTCCCCGTCGAGGAGAGACTCGCAAGAAAACGTGGTCCCCCTCCTGGTACTCCAGATTTCTCTGTCTCTTGTCGTCATAATACTCCTGTCTGCTTTATGCATTCTTCATTTTCTCTTGGATGGTCTGCACCTTCACAGTGGTATCTCGTACCAACTCGGGACCCATAAGTGCTGACTCCCCTGGGTCTTTCCATCATAGAGGATATCTGAAAGGTCGACCGTATAGGGACTTGATTGGTTCCATATCGACGGTGGTGTGACAACCATAGTTGTATGAGAACTCCACCAAGGGAAATTGATCCTCCCAAACATGGCCAAAATCTTGGACGCATGAAAAAATCTTGTCCTCTAGTGTCTGAATGGTCCGCTCTATCTGACCACCCATCTGAGGATGAAAGCCGATGCTCAAATGCATCTAAGTCCCGAACACATGCTGTATCCCCTTCCACAACTAGGATGTAAGACATGTGTCATAGTCCAAAACAATCATTGATGGCACCCGATGTAGTCAAACAATTTCATGTACATAGAGGCATCTCAAACCCTCTATCCATCCCTGCAATCGGATAGGTAGGAAGTGGTCCAACATGGTGAGTCGGTAAACGATCATACATATGGAATCATGTCCCCTAGATGTACGTGGAAGCCCTGTCACAAAGTCTCTGGATATCACATCCCACATCCACTCTGGCACCTCTATAGGCTGAGCTAAGCCTACTGGAACCTGATGCTCGGTCTTCACTTGTAGACAAGTGAGGCATTGTGAATTAAATTATGCCAGTTCATTCTTCATCCATGACCACTATTGCTGATGTCAAAGATCCTGGTACTTCTTCGCCACACCAAGATGTACCTCAAGAGGGGACAAATTGAAGTCTTTGAACACCTCCTCTCGCAACATCACTGGTACTATGGTAAATCGTTTGAAGAGAACGACTTGCTCCCCACCTTCAAGAAATCCACCAGTTGCCTACCATGAGGATATCTAATCGTGTCGAGCCTTGTAGTCAATTTCCAAAAGTTGTGCCTCCATGACTCACTAATATAGTGGGGGTTTGACTGTCATGGACTGGAGGTATGCTGCTCCATCTCTATCTTTTAAGGATAACTGCAACGTGGCTAGATAATCTGTCGCCTCACTTAGAAATTGCAGACCAGACCTCCTACTGAGTGCATATGCTACAATGTTTTTCTTTCCAGGAGTATAGACTGTATCAAATTCATAGTCCTGGAGGAACTCTATCCATCATCACTGTCACAGGTTCAGGTCCTTCTGAGAGAAGATATACCTAAGTCTCTTGTGATCAGAGTAGATTGTAAAACGTTCAACCATCAAGTAATGACACCACATCTTCAAGGAAAAGACCACGACTGCTAACACCAGGTCTTGGGTAACATATTTATCCTCCTGTTGTCTCAGATATCATGATCCATAAGACATCAATGTTGACTCATTCATCAGGACACATCCAAGCCTGGTCCCTGAAGCGTCGTTGTAGGCAACATAACCAACACCCTATTATGGAACCCTCAAGATGGGGGAACTTGTTTGTCTCTACCTTTTCTCCTGGAAACTCTATTGGAATATATCCATCCATAGGAAAGGTATCATCTTCCTTTAAAAAGATAACAAATGTGATGAAACTCTAGAAAAGTTCGGCACGAATCTTTGGTAGTATCCAGCCAACCCCAGGAAACTCTGAACGTCCATCATGCTCCTAGGTGGCTCCCAAGATTGCAGAACCTCTGTCATTTTTGGATCCACTGCAACTCCAGCCTTTGAGAGAACGTGTCCTAGATAGTGGACCTCATGTATCCTAAAGAGAAACTTCAAGAGCTTACCATAAAGCTGGTTCTCTCAGAGTGTATCCAGAACTATCTGTAGATGACAAGCATGCTTCTCCTCCATCACTGAGTATATCAAGATGTCATTGATGAACACCACCACAAAGAGATCAAGGGATGGGTGAATGATCATGTTCATGTGTCCTATGAACACTACTGGGACATTGATCACATAGAAAGTCTTATCCAAGTACTCATAATGGCCATACTAACATCTAAAGGTTGTATTCTACACATCCTCATCTTGTATCCTGAGCTGATGATAGCCTAATCAGAGGTTTATCTTCAAAATATAGTGAGATCCCTTCAGCTAATAAAAAAGATCATCAATCCTAGGGAGTGGATACTTGTTCTTAACTATCACCTGGTTTAGGCACCGATTTTCCACATAGGGTCTCAAACTCCCATTTCCCTTCTTGGAGAACAAAATCGGGGCTGCCCATGGAGAAACACTGAGTCTTATAAACCTATTTCCCTATAAGTCCTCCAACTGCACCCGTAACTCACGAAGCTCCGCAGTATCCATCTGATATGTTGGTGAAGAAATCAACGCAATCATGGGGTACATGTTGTCATAAAAGTCAACCTCTTTGCATGGAGGTAGTCCAAGAACATCATCAGTAAAGACATATGCATACTGGTCCCCCACTAAAAGATAGATCGTACTCTCAACATTAACTTCTTCGAGGTTAAGTATAAAGACCCATACTTTACATACATTGTTATTACATTAGAATTGAATCATACTTATTAAAATATATAACAAAACCATGTTAGGACCGTATAGGTATAGTGTCTTTATAAACTGAGAAACATAAACAATTGGTTTATAAATCATCTATATTATCTCCCGTTTATTTCATCATATCTAGAGTCCCTTTTGGAATATCCTAAATAATACCCCTCTTCCTAACCTGGGGAAAAACATACAAAAGGCTGAGCTCAAATTCTTAGTAAGGGTAAACGAATGAAATATCAATCATATCATATTCATAAGAACATAATATTTTGAAAATCTTAACCTGCAAAAGAGATCATAATATCATAAAATTAGATAAATCATAGTAGTGAAATGTAATAACAATAATCATAAATTAAAACATGAAACTTTTTTTAATACACACATAAACATAGAAAATCATTTCATATTGGTCAAGATTCATTTCCAAGACCATCATAGCAGAGAAAGTCCATTACTAAACCGAGTTCACTCCTCATTCCAGTCTTGTATCACTAAACCAGATTAACTTACCATTCCAACCATGTATATATCATGTGATATAAATCATTACCCAATGAATTTGAGGGAGATATAAGTCCCACCCATCTCATAATGAAACCATTTTTATGTGTGCCACAAAATCATAAATCATACATCATAACATAACCCATGTAATAAAAATGGAATTCATAAATATCATGCCATCATATCATAATCCATATAATATAAAAGGACTAAATAAAAATAATTCCATTATAACACAATCAAATAAATGTAATAATAGGGATAGAAACAAAACCCTATAGTATCTGAGATGGAAAATATTTTTGATAAAACACTTGAACTCTATTCCCGAGGAAAATATCATTTCTTCATCAAAAACATTTTTTCTTTATCAAAATGTCATACCATATTAATCTAAAAGAAGTTAATTGAAAAAAAACTTGAAAATTTATAAAGGAAGCTTCATTAAAATAATGTTATATTAAAACATAAAAATCTATTCATGCCATATAACTTAAACAAAACATTCTTCTCATACTTTGGCCGGAAAAAGTCAAAAAGTATCTTGTACTAAAAACGACAAAAGATTCCATTCATATATTTTACTAAAATTTTCATCAATTAGTAAAATTAGATTTAAAAAAATTTAGGAGGAAAGAAATAATATTACATATTGAGGAAAAATTGATGTGGATGATAAATATGCACCAGTAAATACCAATGTATAAACAATCTCAGATAGAAATTGAGATTGCGATATTTTACCTCACCTTAGGTCTGATATTCTTTGTATGTATCTAAACATCCTATATAATGATTTAAATAATGTTAAAAATATATTCAAGAATCATAATTATATTTATGATAACATTTATGATCATATTTTCCTCCGTTTGTTAGTAACAATTCATCGCTACTCGTTTTTTGGGGATTAACTGCGTTATTTTCATTCGTATGTTTTGTTGGATAAGTTCATCTTACTCCATTTAGGTTATAGTTATATAATTTACAGAATGGTATTAGTATAATATATATAATATTTATTAATTCAGTTTTTTTTACATAATCACGGTTTAATGGAGATCATGTGGAACGAATCACATCGCACTGTGGAGACGGTAAGTCGTACGTATGCACGAGCGACGTTATCGTTCCCATAATTATTGAATAGTATTGGAGTGGATGATAGAATATCTAAGAATTAGTATCATGTTATAATAATCATATATAGATATTCTTTACACCATTATACCCATCCAAGTAATGTAGTGGTGGAAAACAGATTACACCATGGCGTGGAAACGGTATTCCATACGTACGCACGCACGATGATTTCATTTTCCATAGGATGGATAAAAGGTGAAATAAGGTTGTTTCATATTTATAATAACATATATTTATATGAGTGATACTGATGTTATTACTTTATAATGAAACAAATAAAGAAGAAGAAGTAGAAGAAGAAATAAATTTGAAAGAATAGGTAAAGGATATTACCTCTTCTTCGACGCGCCTCTTCTAAACCTCCTCTTAGGGAACTAAAGTTGGTCTTTGAAGAATACCGGGACCTCTAGTATGTTTCAAGAGAATTGTAGAAAATAAATGGATATGTTTTGGATGATCATGAAGTCTCAAAATGTTGTGAAGAGGAGAGGGAGGAGGTACCCATTTATAATGGAGGAGAGGGGACCCTTTGGAAACATAAAAAATATTAATTTATAATAAATTCAAACCCCACAAAAAACCTCAAAAAATGACTCAATTCGAATATGAGATGAGATAGGGTTGTAATCGCATAAACTAATAAAATTTAGACATGTTGGAAATTTATTTAAAACCGTATCATCTTGATTTATCCTTATTTAATCTATTTAATTTTTTTTGTGGTAATAATATTCTAAATTTTAAATTGTTATAAATAATTACTTAGGTGTTTTTAATTTTCCATAATTAGATACTTTATGACATTTTAGACCATATAATTTTCAATTTATAATTTTTAAATTTTTTGTGATTTTTAAACAATTTTATAATATGTTATTTTTATAAAATAACAATAATGTCAATTTTTACACTATTCGTTTATTTTCATTTAAATAAAATACACACAAAGAATATATTCAGAAAAAATATTTAATATATTCCTAATATGTCATATTTATCTAAAAAATGTGTGGAGAATATTAATTATTTCATATAATACATATCTTAATATTTTTAAAACCATTTATTTGATATATCAATCAATAAAATAATTTTTACTTCACTATTGTGTCAACATTAATGATAATTAAAGAATCCCTAAAAATTCTAAATAAATTCTCATGATGTATATAAATTTATTATCTTTCGGGAGACTATTTATATTATAAGTTTTATGAAGTTTATCAATAAATTAAAATTATTAAACTTATAAAATATAAGAGAGTGACATGTTGTCACTTTCTTTGGTTTTAATAACCATTATATCTTTTTCATGGTCAAAAGTTCATGAAACAAATCTACTCTGACCCTTAAGTAATATGGGTTTACTATTATTCATCCAATATAATTTTAGAAGGTGGTAGAGTAATTTCATAATCTTATATTTACGCTTAATAACCTGATTTACCTTTAACTGTAGTAAATAAATATAACCATAAATACTATTCATAATGTAAAAAAAATTAAAGTAAATTATTAACATAATTTCGACCCAATTAATCCAAATATGGAATTAATTTTTCAAAATTCAAAATACAGAAGTTGCAGTAATTAATTTAAAATTAATCCTTTTGTTAAGAAAACAGGTTTTAAAAGTTAAAACATTGTCAAAGATTGAAATGTTTTTACCTATTAATTCAATGTAAAATTAATGTTGATGACATAAATTATATTAAATGGTAATAATATATTCTATTTATACATTAAAAACAATAAATTTTATCATTTAACCATATAAATGTCCTGGATGAAAAAAGCTGTTTTTAAGAAACTTTTAGTTTATTTTTACTATTCATCAAAATAGAAAAGTATCAAAAATTTATCCAATGTAAATTTTTATATCTTGATTCAAAAGAAGAAGTTAATTTTTTGAAATTTAATTTATAAAATTTTCAAAAATTAGATTTAAAATGGGTGCACCATCAAAAGGTGGTAAAACAACATTTTTTGAAAAATACTTCTTTTATTTAAAAAATTGGTTTTGTTTTCATACCTTATTCTAGAAAATGTGTAAGAAGAATTTTAATGTTATGAAATTTAAAATTCAGGTAATACTATTCTTTCTTTCACACAAATTAATATAAATAATAACTTTCAGGCAGGCAGTTAATACTATTCATAATAGTTAGTTCATAATATTATAATAATATATCATTGTTTAGTGAAACTCGGTATTGCGTACCAAGCAAGCTATCGAGGAAGGTTGCTCTTGCGTGTAATGCAAGCCAAGCTAGTTTTGTGCATAGTGAAAGATTCCTTTAGTGTTTCATATAACATAAAACATAAACAAATATATATTTCTCATAAAATCACAGGGTGTTAGAGTAAGGCTAGCCATCTGATTAGTAATCGGTTGCACCCTTCTCTGGGTAAGTCCATCATGTCCTACAAAGGTTCCATTCTCACCTGTGAAGGAAAACATGGTCCCTTCTGTGTAGACACACCACACTTTACACCTAATACAATCAATCTGAGCACGGATTGTGGATAATAATTCTATACCCAAGATGAAGCCATAAGGCCTTGATGCCGCTACTAGGAGATCACACTTGAAGCTCTCACCTCCTACAATAAAATCACACTACCGACACCCGTGTGTAATCGTCTAATCCTCTCTTGTAAGAGACTCTAGCCGTAAGGATCGAGCCAACGGCTCCACCAAAATCTCCAAGCTCTGAACAAGGGTCATGGAAATAAAAGAGTGATTGGAACCAGTGTGTATAAGTACTACAGCTAAGGTAGAGTAGACACAGATCGTAACTCTAATCATCTCTGGAGCGTTGTGGTTGTAGGCCTCAGCTGCTTGAAGTTGAGCTCGTCTCTGTCCTCCTACTCCCTGTGGTCGGGGTGGCACACCTAGTGGTGGTGGCGGTAGAATCTTGAAACACCACCCACCACCTACTACATGGTCAACTCCTCTACCCATCTGCCACCCTGAAGACCTCCTCACTCGATCCTCTACCTCTAAAAATTCCCTCTAAGTCCACACTGATGAGGGTCACCTCATCATGTATCTGGAGCATTAGGCTCTACCATCTCCCTGCTGCTACCAGAAAAAGGCTGGCTGATAGGATCACTATAAAATTAGATAGTGTTCCAACTAAGTGAAAAACTCAGCCCACAGCCTCCAGCCAATCCTCAACAGCCTTCGGTTCTGTATATCCTCGTAACCTCAGAGTCCTCTACTGTTGGAACTCATTCGACGTGATTAGTCTACTTGAACCCTCTTCTGGTGGGGCTGGTGGACACAATTGTCCAGTGGGTTGTGGTGCTGCTGGTACACCACCTGAAGGTGCCAATGTCGTAAGGGGGACCTACACTGAGGCCTCTTTGCTCGGTGGGATTTCATTGTGTACTCTCTCAAGAAACCAGGGTGGATTTCGTCATGGCGGCATCTTGAAAATAAACTGGTGTTCCATGGTAAAAAGTTATACCTGGTGAGATGACTTAAGAAAAACCAAGAAAGACTTTTTAAAACACACTCAATCAGTGTTTTCATGTGATGAGCCGGAAATCAGAATTTAGGGTCTTGTTGTATGGATACATCGGCCGCCGCACCAACACTAGACTCACTAAACTGAAAACCACACTAATAATAATTAACTCAATTTCTACATAGAAAAGATCATAGTCTTATTTATTCGGTAGAATTGAACTCCTCTGATACCACTTTGTCATGACCCGTCCCCCAGGGCCCATGTCATTACTACCCCAAGCCCACTTTCCATAGGCCTTGGGCAGGTGACTAGCACCGAAAGGCATATTCCCTAAAATGGGAAGGCATTTCCTTTAAACCTATACAAACACACGGTCCGAGAACACAACAAGACGCAACTGTGAAGTAAATTGCTGTAGTGAAAGAGTGTTGAAAGTGAAAGGGGATGGAATACAAGCCCAACTAAAAAGGACATGGATGACTGGAAGTAAAATAAAAATAAAATAAAAATGTAAATAGTTACTTAGTCGTCCTCCTAGTTTCCTACCTGAAGGGTAGGTACAGATCCCATCCTCAGCACTCAAGGTTCGTCCGTCTCCTCTGCGTACCACCAGGTCTTGGCTCCCACAAACCTCATCCCAGCTGCTCATCATCGGCACAAGAAACAACAAGGTATGAGCGAAGCCCTTGTAAGGTTGAGTATAATGATACTCAGTTGGGAACACAAGACTATAAAGGTCTCCTATATTTACTGAAAAAAACCACAGGGTAACACCATGAAGGTAAAGTACGACATAGGTAATGTACCACATAGCATAACCTCAATCACAAGCACAAAGTAATGACAACTCACAATAGGATTAATTCTAGGGGTTTTAACAAGTAACATCCCCTATCACATTATCAAGAACATCAGCTACTAGTGAACTCCTCGTCTATTGAGTACAGTGGGCCTGTTGGGTCACTCTGAGCTGCTTCCCACTAACCTTGAACTCTTGAGGTACTCCCCCCCATCGCGCATCATGGGTCTACCAGGTCATACAGAGTCTCCCTCCCACAACGTGGCTAGCTAAGGTAATCCTCTCCATCATGTACCACGGCCACTCCCCACCATTTCCTACTAAGGTACTCCTCCCCATCATGTACCATGGCAGTCGATTCACTTCGAGTTAAAAAGTTAGTAGTCGTCCGGTCTCAGCCAGTCCCAGGGTTCCACATATAGTGTTCTTTGGAGAACTACTCCTCAAAAAATTAGTGGCATCTCAACCCGAACTAAGACTCACAAATATGTAACCCAATGACCTACCATGTCATAAGGTTTCCAACACAACTGACATCACATCAATCGGATGCCTGGTCTATACATTATTGGCATTTCAGTGCCTAGGGCCTAGTTAGATTCGGGTGTGATCCAACCTGGACATAATCTATGTTTATCTAAAACTCATATAGAGTAATTGAAAAAGAACTTCCTGCCCCAAGGATCCCAACACCGTAGATGGTTCGTCAAATGGGTGTTCGGTTCTCATGATAAGGGCCTTTGAGTGTTTCTGGGACCGGTAGGGCCCATGTCTGGTCCAACCAAGTCTGACTGACCCGTCCTGGCCCGGTCTAGGATGGGCTGAGGTGGACTCAGCCCGTTGGGCTGATATCTAGTCTGGGCTATAGGTAGGGAGGCCCTTAAGGGTTGCCTGACCATAATGGGGCGGCCCGCAAGGGGCAGCCCAGTCCGGGGTGGCGGCCCGCGGGGGTGGTGTCCCGCATGGGAAACATACTAGTCCGAGGGTGGCGTCTTGCTCCAAGGGTGGCGGTCCTCACCGAGGGTGGTGGCCCAGTGTGAGGGTGGTAGCCTGGTGTGAGGAATGAAGCCTAGTGTGAGGGCGGAGGCCCTGTCTGAGGGCGGCGACCCGGTGCGACGGTCGCGGCCCAGTCAGACATAGGGGGTGTAACCCCCCGATCTCCCGGATTCTCAAACAGCCTAGAGGCCCTTAAGTTGGTTAGGAGGTCATGCTGTGTGAGAACCACGGAACCCACTGGAGGTGGGTTTTGCCTCCACCAAAACATCATCCACAACTTTAATTCATCAGTGGCGCGGTGGTTGCACTGCCTCCCCACCCACGACCAAAAATTGTGTCAACCACCTCCTTTATTTGTCACGGCTTATGAGCTGCGACCCTCCTCTTGCAGCATGCGTCAATGTACTCGAGGTATTCTATATACGTGAAAGGATAGAAAGATCGTGGAGGGTTCAGGCTGGATTTGTTAGGCTCGTGCCATCCATGATAGCTTGTATAATGAAGGATATAAAGGGAGTTTAATAAATTCACCTGAATTTGAAATGAGAATCAAAAGCGACTGCTTCCCAAATATGCCACTCACACATCACCCTTTAGTTCAGTGTCATCTAACACCTCCCACTAGGTCAGCTTCGTCTTATAAGGGTCTAGCATAGTGGTTTTCCTTCAGTACTTTGCTGCTTGGTGAAGCTCTTTGATACCCCTTCCCAAGCTGCATATATATAGTAGAGGGGGAGGGTATGTAAAGGTGTGGCGAAATAATGGGGCTCATTAATTAGGAAGCTTCTTAATTTTTCCCAATGTCTTCATTACTTAAGGTTGGTAGGTCTATCCATTTAATGTCTTGACACACTACCGGACACACCCTTTAATTAGTTCGTTGGTGTTTTTTAAAATAAAATAAAAATTAGTTCATTTCATTTATTTTTTAAATTTATCAAAACATAACTTTTTCTCCGAACATACTGTGGTAAAAGTGAAGCCTCCCTTAAGCGAATACCGGAATTGTACATTCAATGATGCCCTATAATTTTTTATCTAAGCAATGGTTCAAATGTTAGAAAATGACGCTCACATGTTTATTGAACTTACCCAAAAAAAGTTCATAAATTTTTTTCGGACACACCGGGCCTCAGAATCCAAAACCCCAAATTTTCACAAAATCATTATAATTACATTTAATTTAATGAAAAAAATTACATGAAAATCCAATTATTTACAAAACCAATAAATAAAATAATCTATCTATATAAATAAATTTTATGAAAGGTTTATTTTTAATTCAAATGCAATATTTTATACTTCATTAAAAATGAACTTTATCAGAAAATCACCAAAAAAAATCCAAAGTAAATTTTGATGTATCTCTTCAATAGAAGAAGTTTATTGGTCATATTTATGATATAAAAGTGAAAAATACTATATTTATAAAGGGTTATCCATAAAAAGGAGTTAAAACGACATTTTAAAAATATTTGATTATTTTGTGCTTAAAATTGGATTCGTTCTTATTTGAAGCCTCTAAATTTTTTTGGATAAATGTAAAAAAAATTAACAAGCATTTATAATCATATTTTATGTAGTTATCCTCATTCCCACCAACATAATGACTAGGCATTAATTACCACTTAAAATAATAACAATATTATTATTGTATTATTTTTCGGTATAGCTCATCATTGTGTGCGACGTAAGATTTCAAAGAAACCTGTTGTTATGTATTATATATGCTATATGAAAGAGTGACCTCATTAACATAAAAGTAATATCTTATTAATAAATATTATTAGATATGAAAATCTATTATTCTATAAATACCTTGGCCATTACTCCATTACATTTATGAAATTACTTCATGCCTATTCCCATATATTTTTCATATAGGAAGATTAATCTTCTTTCCACCCTTTATTTTACCATTTTATTAACTATTAAACTTTTATTTCAACTTCTTTTCTCCAATACTATGATAATAATAACATTATTTAATTTCAACTTTCTCCTTGAGAGAGAATTGAACTATTTACTCATAGATACCAAAGTCCCTTATATACACTTCCTTTTGATGTTTTGGGTTTATACCACTAAAGAACCAGCTGATTTTGATTTCAAGGTCCATGATAAAACAAAAATTATACCTTGAAAATATCATGATATTTTCCTTATGTTTACCAATGGATTCATCCTAATTTCCCTTTAGCTTTAGGAATTACCTCTCCACTTTAGTGTGAAGATATTGGGGTAATTATTTACAAAAAAAATACCTTATCAAACTCCTCCCACTCCAGGGAGTCAATTTATTCATCTTTTGTCATATTCTTAATGAGATTATACTATTAATCAACATCACAATCTAATTGGGAAATATTAAAAAAAATATTAATGCTCTAGTAACTATAGAACATAAAATATATTTTATATAATATTGATCTACGTCATGGTAATAAGATGGTTTAAAGACCCAATAAAATTGGTTTGCAATTTCCACGTGAATGATTTTTTCTATCCATGAGATGTTTTCGTGTTCAAAGTGATTAAAATTATTATTCATAGTTTGAGAAAATTTTGTTAGTATGATTACAAGATTTTTTATTCTAGAACCCATCTAATTTGTTTTCTCAAAGTTAAAATCATTACACTATCAATCACACTCATTTTTAAATTGATTTCTCTAGGTTACATGCATTAAATAAAACCTATAATGTTAGAGTTAGTATAAAGTAACAATAATTAGTGCATGAAATAATTAGGGAAAAATTAATCTTATGATGTCATAAATTAATACACCTTTATTCAACCTATGACATTTTAGGTTCAACCTATATCATTGTTGTTTTATCAATGTTTTTTAGGTTTTATCCCCTTATACATCATAAAATATTCCCCCAAAATATCTAAAACCCCACAAATGAGTCACCCTAAGAACAAAATACTTATATATTAAAATATTTTACATGAATATTCATTACAAATCATAATAAATAATACTAGAGAACCTAAATAAATTGTAAGAACCCAGTTCTTATTTTTGAGGTATGTGTTTCTTCTTTTCTCTTTTCCTTAGGTGTTTTTGAGAAAATAAGGAAAATGGGGAAAAATCCTCAATTTTGGGACTACACACCATGTACTCTTCCACACACAGTGTACTTTTTGGCCGTGTGGGATGAGTACACAGGGTGTGTAGCCTTGTTGGCGACTAAGTGAGTAAAAACCGACTACATGCCATGTAGTGGTCCTTTACACACTGTGTAGTCAGTCGACAGATGAAATAGTAAGGCGTTGGAAGCAGCTGCTTGCTGGGCGATAGTACACGCCGTGTTGTCGAGAATACATGCTGTGTACTCATGTCGACGAATGAAAAATTTGGCAGTTCCACCAGAGGAACAGTTAAATGATGGGAGTACAGGACATGTAGTCAATAGTACAGGACGTGTACTTTATTTTTTTTCTTAAAATGGGCAGTATCCAACTGTATTCACAGGATTGGCTTAGAAGCAAATGGGAGATCGGGAGAGGACGGCCGAACCTTCATGGACCTCCAGATCGAGTGTCAGGAATCTGTTTCCGCTTATGTCGATCACGTTGGAACCACACAGGTAAGCCCTCCCATGTCCATGCGTAGTTGTTTCCAATTCTTCATCTAATGGATGTTATTTGATGTTGAATGATAATTGTTTTACCTCAGATCTACATCGTATTTGGCCATTTCTGGAATCAACATTCACGTATACTGTTCGTGGGTGTTTATGGTAGGTGGCTTGGTGTTAATTTCCTACTGACGTGTGTTTTTGTGCACCATTGTGATACACGCCCATGTATGGGGTGTCGTAAGGCTAAGGCCTTGTTGAATTAAATACCTAGAATTGTTTAGGTAATTTAAATGTGATAATAAACTGCTGTTTGGGATCGCTGCCTGGATCCATGACCACCCCGAGGGTGTGTTCCTCTGTTTAGACATTTGGCCAGGATACCCGAGGGTATGCCTTTATAATAATTATTTTAGAATTTCCTTGAATGGAATTTCATGTGTATTGTTTGTTTACATGTTGGGCATGGCTCCGTTACTTGTTTACCATGAGGGCAGTGTTGTGATTAGCCTGTGGGTAATGTACTACTTAGCCTGTGGGAAACTTCTTCCGTGCCTGTGGGCTGTAGATTATGTGCCTATGGGTGACACCTTGTACGCCTGTGGGTAATATTCGATATGCATGTAGGAAGATTCCTATGTTTGGATTCTCTTACCAGAGGGTAAGGGTTTACGATTCTGAGGACACTGACTATTTTACATAGAATATTCACTGTGGTGATATATTAAATTATATGTTAAATGTATATTAAAATGGAAATATAACTGGTGATATTAGTTAATTTTGAGTACTTCTTAGTTTATTTCATTTTACTACTGCACACTGTTATTGCATCTCTTCATACAGTTGGGCATGAGCCTTTGGTGGGTGCGTACTTAGATTATTTCTCACACCCTGTTTGGGTCATTCTTTTCGTCCCAAACAGATTATATTTTTTGCATGTGTGGATAAGGGAAAGGGTCCTTATACATGTACTTGATTTCTACTGAAGAGTAGGGGAGCATAGGACCGGGCTTCGGTTCGCGATGCTACTGGCTGTTTTTTTTGTTTTACTGTACTGAATTGTTGTGTAACATGTTCTGGATGTTTTCTTAGAACATGAGACATGTTGCATCATTATCTATAGAACTGTTGGTTATCTGTTACTACATTTTTTATTTTAAATGTGTATGGTTTATTTCTTCCTATGTTGTTGTATGATATCTATTTATGTCCGTTGTGATGCACTTTGAAAAATGAGCGCATAATTTCCACATAATCAGACTCGGGCCCTCGTTGCTAGTTGGCAGCCTCTGGCGTTTAAAGAAATGTGCTTGAGGTCACGTGGAAAACCGGGTTCGGGGCACCCGTTGAGTGGAACCCAAAACCGGGATGTTACAATGTGGTATCAGAGGAGTTCTTTTCATTGACATACTATTTGGAGTCATAGTCTGGGATTGGACGAGAACGGTAGTTGGTAAGAAGTTGTGCCTGGGCGTAGCTATCCCCTGTACAGGGAAAAGCAAATTTACCTCATGTTGCAATTCCTTTTATTTTGCTAATTTTATAGTTGATTTGATTTCACCATTGGGTGACTCACTTGTATTGTGCTTTTATAATTTATCTCGGGGTTCTATTTAGTTGCAACCAGATGATATGAGGGTATTCCATCTCATTCATCATTTAGGTAAATGTTAGAAATCAAATTACATGCATAGTTTCGATGCCATGTACGTGCATTAGAAAAAACATGCTGTTGTGATAACTGCTTTGATAAATACCTGCTATGTGATAGGGTATTATTGTGTGAGCCTGTTTATCGAATGGATGACAAACTTTGGTTTTGGGTGAGTATGGGTCCTCATTGACTGAAATTTGGTGGATCATTGGATGTTTATCCAGTTCTAACACATATAAGATACCAAACATTAATTCGCGGGGAGTATGGGCCCTCACAGATCAGAATTTGGCCCTTAGCTGTTGTTATTTAGTATTTTCTGGGTTCTGGAGAAGTTTCTGAGGCATACTGTCTGGAAACCCAGTAAACACGCCGTGTAGTACCTTAAACATGTCGTGTATGTTCTTCTGTTTGGGAAGAAAAGAGACTTTTTGAGTACATACTATGTAACCTAAGTACACGCCGTGTAGTCTCTTCCGATGTCATAGACCGTGTGGGCGGGGTCACGGGGAAGGGACGTTCTTGGGGCGAACACGCTGTGTACCATAAGTACACACCATTTAGTGTTGACCCCGAGTTCACCCGTGTAACTAACAAACATGGATGGGGAAACCTTAATATATACACGCCGTGTCCATTATGGAACATGATGTGTAGTGTGAGCCATATATCCGGCTGTGTAACTAAAAACACGGGTCGGAGGAGCTCGTCTAGTACACGCCATGTACCTGTGGGACACGCCGTGCAGTCTTGTCTGAGGACAGACTGTCTGGACTTAGCTGTGAGGCTGCGAAGACAGAGTGGTGTACACACCGTGTGTGGGTGTAACACACCATGTAGTATCAATTCGAGTAGTCTTCCGTGTCACAAATGACACGGGCAGTTGGAAAATTACACCGTACAAGCCGTGTAGATTATATACACGCCGTGTAGTTTTTTTCAATAGGAGCCATGTGGATTGGCCATGTAAAAGGACCCGGGCATGCAAGAAAAGTCAGGTACACGCCGTGTAGTCAGTATACAGGCCGTGTAGTCTTGTTGTGCAATTTTGAATTCCTTCTTCCTCCTGTTCCTCTTTTGGTTCCTTCATTTTTATACTGTGATAATATTGATCTAAGGTGTGCATTTGACCTTGTAGTTTCATGTCGTCGAGATGACCACACGTTGTTCTCCAAGAGAGTGGCAATGATTATACTCCAGAGATGGTGGGCCATGGGCTCCTAGTGGATCCTCTAGTAGAGACTAACGAGCCACCAGCCGTTATACCAGACACAGGCATGGATGCACAGTTCCGTGAAGGATTTATGTGGTTCATTCAGACCTTTCAGGGATCAATGTCGGCTGCCACATCTATGGAAGAGTTGAATCATATATTTCAGCAGAAGCACCCGCCTACATTTTCAAGGGATGGCAGACCACAGGCTGTAGAGTCTTGGCTGGGGTCTATGCAGACTGTTTTTGAGCACCAAGAGATGCCTCCAGGTTGGATGGTCAAGCTCATGAGGTATATTCTGCGTGATTCTGCCTATAGGTGGTGGTATGTCACCACTCAGTCAGAGCATCACAGAGACATGGTGTGGGAAGATTTCCAGACAGCCTTCTGTGACTTCTTCTTCCCAGATATGCTGAGGGAAGATCGAGCTCAAGAGTTCATGAATCTGTAGTAGGGCTCTATGCCGGTGATGGATTATTCTGCTAATTTCACCGAGCATTAGTGTTTTGTACCTATTATGGTGGGCGATGAGACGCTGAGAGCCAGACGCTTTCAGGATAGTCTTCGATATGACATCTGAGAACTGGTGAATATTTTCATGTTGCCTTCAGTACTTGCTATTGTGAATCAGGCACTGATTATAGAGAGGAACCAGTGGGAAGCTAGTGGTGTGGACTAGGGTAGTTCAACACCATTTTCATATACTATTTCTACGGGTAAGAGGATGAGACAGATGGACTTATCTCAAGGTGGCAGTACCAGTAAAAAGAATGTTTTAGGTGGCCAGGTTATATGTTGCCAGTGTGGTAAGGAAGGGAACAAGAGACCTTAGTGTCCATGAGACCCAGTGGAGTGTCGAGCTTGTAGTAGGATGGGTCATCTACAGCGCTTTTGCAGGGTGTTTCCACCAGTGGCTAGTGAGAGGGGTTCTGTGCAGACTTTGTATACGGGGTCAGGACCAACAACTTCTTACCAGTCGGGGAACTGGATTATTTCGGGGAATGCAGGCAGGGATGGTGGATGTGGTCGTGGAATCCAGACACCAAGATCCCAGAGGCAGCAGGGCGGGACAGCTCAGGGTATATAGGCTGTGTCATAGGGCCGCGACACTGGGCAGACATATGCAGTGCCACAGACCCAGCAGGAGCAGGATCCTGGACTTTTTACTATCAAAGGTACTATACTATTAGCTTCTGTATTATCTTCTATACTTTTTGATATGCGAGCTACACATCGTTTCATATCTATGCCTGTTGTGGTGAGCTTTAGGCTCTATGTTTCTTCTTCTTCTGTTGTTATGATGATAGACACTCCGTTAGGGACTAGAACAGCTAGTGTGTGTCAGTGCAAGAAGTGCCCCCTTGAGGTTGGTGGGTTTCACTTCCGTTGGGACCTCTATGTCTTATACATAACGAGATATGATGTCATTCATGGTATGGACTGGTTGTTTTCCTTTCGGGCCTTTGTGGATTTCTATCGTCACAGGGTGAGTATCATGTCACCGGAGGCAGAGAGTTTCTATACAAGGGAGAATGGGATGTTCAGGAAAGTCGAGCTAGACCAGTGCATCATGGGCGAGGTGGTATCATAACCCATATTGCGAGCTTATATCTAGATGACCAGGGGAATTTTCAGAAGGATTTCCCTCAAGTGGTTTATTGTTTTAGGGATGTCTTCCCAGATGACTTTTTAGGTCTTCCTCTGGAGCGTGAGGTGTATTTCTCTACTGATCTTGTTCCAAGAGTTGCACAGGTGACCATCCCTCCTTATAGGATAGCTACTTCTGAGTTGCAGGAGCTCAAAAGGTAGTTAGAGGAGTTACAGTCAAAGGGTTTAATTTGACCCAGTACTTCTCCTTGGGGTTCTTCGGTCCTTTTTGTGAAGAAGGCAGATGGTACACACAGACTCTGTGTGTATTTTCGGAAGTTGAACTAGTTTATGGTTAAGAACCAATATCCCTTGACGAGGATTGATGACCTCTTTGTTCAACTTCATGGAACACGAGTGTTCTCGAAGATTGACTTGAGTCCAGGATATCATCACCTGCGCGTTAGACCATCAGATATACCTCTTACATCTTTTCAGAGAAGATATGGTCTGTATGAGTACATGGATATGCTGTTCGGACTCACGAACGTGAAAGAAGTCTTCATGTCTCTGATGAATCATGTATTCCATCCTTATCTGGATTCTTTTTTGGTATTATTCATGGACGATATCTTGGTGTAATCTCACACTCGACAAAACCATGCCACCCATCTTGAGATCATATTGAGTACACTGAGAGAGCATCAAATATATGCTAATCTCTCAAAGTGCCACTTTTGGATGGACCAGATACACTTCCTGGGTCATATCATTTCACAGGCTGGAGATGCTGTGGACCCAGAGAAGGTGATAGCTGAAGTTTCCTGGGAGAAACCTAAAAACGTGTTTGAGATACGGAGTTTCTTAGGTATGGCTGGTTACTAAATGCATTTTGTACAAGACTTCTCCCACTTAGAAGCACCATTGACAGGTTTGACTAAGATGGGTGTGAAGTTCGTTTGGTCAAAAGATTGTGAGACAAACATCTAGGATCTGAATGGATAGTTGACATCAGCACCAATCCTGATACTCCTGGAGAAGGGGAAGAGCAATACAGTTTACTGTGATGCATATGGTTTTTGTCTAGGAGCTGTGGTGATGCAGGGTGATCAAGTAGTTGCGTACGGGTCCCAATAGTTGAGGCCACATGAGAGGAATTACCCAACACATGATCTCGAGTTGGCTACAGTTGTTCATGTGTTGCACTGTTGGAGACATTACCTCCTGGGAGAACATTTTGTGGTGTAAACGGACCACAAAATTATTAAGTACGTCTTTACAAAGTGTGACTTGAAACTGAGATAGAAAAGGTGGGTTGAATACCTTCAGTCCTTTGATTTTGAGGTTTCCTATACACCAGGTAAAGGTAATGAAGTTACTGATGCACTAAGCAGGAAGACTCAGACACAGGCAGTTCATGAGGCCGGTGGTGAGTGTAAGCTTATGGCTTTGTTCTCTAAGATGCATTTGGAGTTGCACGACATTCAAGGGAAAACCTATCTTTCTTCTTTTGTTGTGACCTCTACCCTCTAGGATAGAGTGAGGTTGAGATAGTTATCAGATTCAGAATGCCTAGTCCTATGGGAGTCGGTGACAAGTGAGGACCCTCCTCCTGGGTGGATGATAGGCGATGATGAAGTTTTGCATTTCCATGGACGAGTGTGGGTTCCAGGGGATATACACGAGGAGCTGATGTGGGAGTTTCATGCTTTAGCTTTGGATGTTCATCCCGGAGTTACCAAGATGTACCATGACTTAAGACGTCAGTATTGGTGGCCGGGTATGAAGAGAGAAGTAGCTGGTTTTGTTACGAGATATTCCACATGTCAGCATGTGAAGGTAGAGCATCAGAGGCTAGTAGAACTGTTACAGAAGTTACCTATTCCAGATTGGAAATGGGATGATGTCATGATGGACTTCGTAACTTGGATGTTGAGGTCACCTCGAGGCAATGATGTCGTGTGGGTTTTTGTGGACAGACTCACAAAGGTGGCTCACATTTTGTCGATCAAGGAGACCTTCAGAGTTGACGAGCTAGGGAAGCTGTATATCCGATAGATCGTACATCTTCCTGGGGTCCCTAATTCTATCATTTCAGATAGAGATTCATGTTTTATGACTTGTGTCTGGTAGATTTTTCATAGGGTACTAGGTACATAGGTGCTTTTGAGCACAGCTTACCACCCTCAGACCGATGGTCAGTCAGAACGTGCAATACCAGTGCTAGAGGACATGATGTGCACATGCGTCCTAGACTTTGGGGGCTCTAGGGAGAAGCATATACCCCTAGACGAGTTTTCCTATAATAATAGTTTTCAGGAAACTATTGAGATGGCACCTTACGAGGATTTATATGGTAGGCCATGCCGATCACCCTTGTGCTGGTTAGAGGCAGGTGAAGCAGCATTTCTGGGACCACGTCTCGTGCAGGAGACTTCTGAGCAGGTCCAGTTGATTCAGAAGAGGATGGCTACCGCACAGTCTCTTCAAAAATCTTATACTGATCGCTGTAGACGACCCTTGGAGTGTATGGTTGGGGATCAGGTTTTCTTGTGTGTTTCACTGAGGTTGGGACACAGGCGGATCAGGAGATAGGGTAAACATTCACCGAGGTATGTGGGGTCATTTGAGATTCTAGAGAGTGTAACAGCCCAAGATTTTATGAAAAATATTATTTTTAATTACTTTGATTTCTTCTGTTGTACGCTACACCAATACTATCTTGTACTATAAGCAACACCGTATAAACTTTCAGTATACACAACACTATTCTTGGCTAGTGTTACACACTATTTCAAGTTTATTTTGTGGAAATTATTCTACGCAACATTAAGTATAGATTTTTTGTATTTTATAAATGAAATACGTTTTGATTATGTTATACGCAACAACAAATGGAGATTTCACTACATGCAGCCCAGACTTGGCTTGCATTACACGCAATCAAGACCTTCTTCGATAGCGTGTGTAGTACACAATACCATGTTTCACTAAACGAGATATTATTATAATATTATTATGAACTAGCCATTATGAATAGTAATACCCACTTTTTGAAATTTTATCTTTCAAGATGGACTTCATTTTTTGATTCGTAATATCGAAATTAGGTTAGGGTGAAATTTTGGTATTTTTCTGAAAACTTTCAATTTTTGATGAATAGTGAAAACACTAGGTTACTATTTTGAAATCCGAATTTTTATTTAAATAAATATTTATTTCATTTAAATTTATTTTAGGTATAAATTGATACATAATTCCAATATATGTTGAATGTAATTCATTGGAGTCATTTTATAATAATTTTAGATATATAAAAATTTTATTGAACTTTTCACCGTCTTTTACCCACCTCCTAGGAGAATTTGCAAATTTACATAAAACATAATTTTACCACTCCTGTGAATGGAATTTTAAAAATCCGAGAGATACGGTTGATGATAGTAAGTAAAATGTCGTTTAATGTGATAAAAATAATATTTTTTGGATAGTAACTTTTTACTTTTATTTACCACGGTTAAAAGTAAATAGGGTAATTAAGGGTAAAAATGATATTATTATTACCCTAAAACATATCCTAATTATATTGGATAAGTTTAATTCAACCATAAAAAACTTTTGGAATAAAATATGACCATTTATGTCCACATTCATAAGATTAGGACACTTATTATTATTTTATTTAAAAGGGAGTTATAATTGTAAAAATAAAAGTTTAATAACTAAAACATTTTTAATATAGGGTTATAAATAAGATAAATTTGACTATAAATATTCATTAGATATCTAAAAAAATTTAATACATAATGGTATTTTATTTATAATTTTTGTACATTATATAATTTAATTTATATATGACACAATCATGATGCAGTAATTACCTTTTTAAGGAAATATTAACATAATTGATATTATAAATACCCAAATAAATGTAGTTTGAGACTTTTAATAAATTCCACTAATTTTCTCGGTTAATTTGACATGTTAGTATTGATTTAGTTAACTTTGTTTTAACTAATCATGTTGTTATGATTTTCACAAAAATAAATTACCAAATAGTGTCAAAAAAGACCTAAAATAGTTTTTAAAACAAATATTATATTATTAATTGTTATATTATTCCTACAAATCTAAGGTTCGGAAAAATGACTTAGATAAGGATATATATATATTAATAATAAACCACCTGGGGTTATTTTGGCTTGTTATAGTAAGTTTATAAACCATATAGTGTAAGAAAACAAGATGACATGGTAAAAGTTAAATTATTTAACTTAGACTTAAATCTAAATCATAAGGTTAAAATAGTAACCTAAACTTGTCCAAATTCTTTTTTATGAGAGGATTTCGACCCATCCCCACCTTAGATTCTAAATAAATCAATTTTGAGCGATTAAAAACTGAATATGATTTATAATAAAATAATATTTTGAGTTTTTCCAAAGGTGCCCCTCTCCTCCCTTATAAAAGGGCACCTCATCCCCCTCTTCCTCACACCACTTTGAGCCATAAAGCTTGGCCAAACCCAAAATATTTCTCTTATCCACTTCCCTGGAAACATCCTAGAGGTCCTTTTCTTTTTCAAAGACATACCCTAGGGCCCTAAGAGGAGGTTAAGAAGAGGCGCGTCAAAGAATAGGTAATATCCATTACCGATTCTTTCCAAATTCTTTTTCTTCAACTTCTTCTTCTTTAGTTGTTTAATTATAAAGTAATAACATCAGTATTATTTATATACTGATATGTTATTATAAATATGAAACAACCCCATTTCACCTTCTATCCATCCTACGGAAAACAAAATCACCGTGCGTGCGTACGTACGGAATACCATATCCACACCGTGGTGTAATATGTTTTTCCACCACCACCATACTTGGATGGGTATAATGGTGTAAAGAATAACTATATATGGATACTATAACATCATACTGATTATGAGATATTACATAATCCACTTCAATTCCATTCAAAAATTATGGGAATGATATCATCGCTCATGCGTACGTACAGATTACCGTCCCCACGACGCGATGATATTCAATCTCCATGTTAACCATTAAATAATGATTATAAAGTATATATAATGAATAATAATGTTATATATAACATAATAATGCTACTGTATTTATTTATATGATATTTACTTAATTCCATTCCATTCAATAAGGAATGGGAAACAACGTTCATGCGTACGTACGACCTACCGTCTCCATGAATGGTGTATTTCATTTAATTTATCTATATATATATATATATACTGAATATATATGATATATAAATCATGATTTACATTATGAAAGTAATTAAATCGTGATATATGTAATAATAATATCATAAACATAATGTCTAAACAAGTACGATAAATAAAATGATTTTACCCAAAACGCTGCTTTAACATGGAATTTACAAAAGAACTGGTAAAGTCAAAAGTGAACCATATATGATATCATAACAATTAATATGATTCTGTAATAAGTCAATGAAATTATTTAAATCATTATACAAGAGGTTTGGATACGTACGAAGCATATCGGACCTAAGGTGAGGGATAATTATTCCAATCTCCTTCTTATCCGATATTGTTTATCTGTAAGTATTTACTGGGGTTATGTTTATCATCCATGTCCGTGTTTTCTAAATTTTTTTCATAAAATGTTTAGTATTATTACTTGTATGTTTAAAGTCATTTTTACCCTTTTATTACTTTTACCACAAGGATTGGAAGGAATCTTTATTTTTTTACCATACGATGTACTCTTTGACTTTTCTAAAAAAATTACGAGAAGAATGTTATTTTTAACTTATACGGAATGACTGGATTTTTTACGATTTTATAACACATTCTTTTCATGAATCTTAATATATAATATTTCACTACTATTTTTAACAAAATCCTTTTCTTTTAAAATCGCATGAAATTTTTTGAAAAGAAAATGATTATGAATAAGAAAGAAAATTTTCCTCAAGAATTCATTTCAAGTGTTTTATCAAAAACATTTTCCATTTAAGATGACATTATTTCATATGTGTATGTTTCATGTATAATGTCTCTATGATTTATATGGTTTCAATTTTATTATGAGGAAATGATATCCATTTTTTATGTATTATGTTATGATGGGATTATTTTTATGAAACCCATTTTACACTTTGGGTAATGATTATTTATTAATGATCTTGTTGTGGCACAAGTAAGAATGATTTAATTATGAGATGGGTGAGACCTATATCTCCCTCCAATTCATTGGGTAACAAATTATATCTCATGATATAAACATGGCTGGAATATTAAGTTAATCTGGTTCAGTGATACAAGACTGGAATGAGGAGTGAACTCGATTCAGAAAGGGAATTTGTCCACTAAGATGGTCTTAGCTGCAATGCCTTAACTACTATGGAAATCATATCATGTTCTTAATGGTTTTCTACAATTACATGTTTTATTTCCATTCTATTTTATCATAATTTATGTTCCATTATGATATATGCCTTACGTATTTCCAAGATGTATGGCTTTGCTCAATATTATGATGTTTTGATTTTATGTTCATGTTTTTGCATTCAAATGTTTGTGGATTGTTTTATGTTCTCTATGATTACCCTTAATGCGAATTTGAGCTCACCATTTATATGTTTTCTTTTCCCCAGGATATAAATAAAGGTTTTAGGTAAGAAAACAAAAGGGGAATATCATTATGGGAGATGTTGAAGATCGTTCACCAAGATTAGAAGATTATGTTCCGAGTTTCCAAAGACATTAAACTATTACGATCCTTTGGTGTCTGTTTTTTTTATGTATTAGATATTCCGAAAAAGTAATGTAATGTCTATCTATGTCAAGATTTGGGTCTCTATAGTTGGTATCAGAGGAAAGGTTTAGTCAACCTTTGGAAACTAGGATGCGAGAACTTTAGTGAGATCCCTAGAGATATTTCTAAGGTATGTTTAGGGATTTCCCTAAGGTTAAGTATAAGTATAGGTTATAGTCCTAGAATTAAAGTAATGATATTACAATTAAACCTAGGATGTTAGATATGGAAGGAACTCCCCCTATATTATGTTGTTTTCCCTCTCATAATTTCTGCTTCACACTATTCTTTTTTGGTATTAGACGATGGCTGGAACCCGAAAGAACCGTGTTGATCAATGTAATGGATGATGGAATGATTGTCCTCCTGATCAAACAATGTTACGGGAGATGGAGTGCACAATCTTATTTCTATACTTACACAAGCTATGAATCATACTAGACTTCCAAATGAGCTGAGAAAGGAGAAACATTCTGTTGAATCCTTCATGGGGCAGCATCCACCTTCATTCAGCGGGTCTACTGATCCATTAGTGGCTGAACAATGGATCAGTACCACTAAAAAGATATTTTCAGTCTTGCAATGTTCCGAACATGATAAAGTCATCTTAGAAGTATATCGTTTGGAAGGTGAAGCTGATCAATGGTGGAATCTTATCAAGAATACAAGGACCCAAGATGAAATTGAAACTATGGAATGGGACGTGTTCAAGAACATGTTTTTCAATAAGTACTTCCCTTGTATTATTCGAACAAAGATGGAAAAGGAGTTCCTTGAGCTTAAGCAAAAGGATGATGAATCTGTTGGTATATACGAGGTGAATTTTACATGGCTTGCAAGGCATGCATCTGGATTTATCATTCAACTAGAAAGTAATGTTGATAGATTCTTCAGTGTCTTAAAAACATGTCTTTGATGGGCATTAGCTTTAAGAGACTTCAGTAGTTATGAAGAAATTGTGCGTTGTGCTACCAAGGTAGAACTGGAAATTTGGTTTACATATCCATCTCATCGTTTTTACAAGAAACCAAAGATGGAGTTCAAGGAAAAATATCAGAACAATGGTGAAAAGAAGACGGATGTTACTTTATCCTCAAAGTGTGGAAAGAAGCATGGTGGAGATTGTCTAAAAGGTAATAGAAAATTATTTATGTGTGGAAAAGAATGTCATCGAGAAGTTGAGTGTCGAAGTAATGGGAAAAGGTAGCAAATGATGTGAATAGAGAAAAGACTACAAAGAACCCTCCATCAACACTTGAATGCTTCAAGTGCATGGAAATGGGGCATTATGCTAATCAATGCCCTAATCCCAGGGTTAATGATGATTATCGTGATCAACCTATTAAGGAAAAGGACAAAGGAAAGTCGCATACGATCACTATTAGAAATGTTGAGTATGACAATGATGTGGTGGAATGATTATGTGTTTATGTGAAGGGATTACAAAATAATGTTGTGAAATATCATTTATAGTATTGTGGAACATTGGAATATCTATATAATGTTTAATTGTTGTTTTTTATTATTATATGGTATCAGTAACCATGAAAAGTGATTCAAATATTTTTGAATGGAGATGATATGTGCATAATGAACGGATAAGGAGAAAATTAAATTTTTGATAGTATTAATGAGCTCATGAATGATATAAGAAAAAGGTTATATCATGGTTTGAGTACATAGATTTTTTTGGATTTTGGACAGAGATAACTTTTGACTGAATTCCTGTTTTCACTAAGATTCAATGGGTATTCATTTTTCAAGAGAATACAAGGTTAAGGTATTCACATGTTTGGAATGCGATCAATAAGATATATCTTTTGATATATGAGGGATAAATGATGGAATTCACGTGCTTATTATATAACCTTTTTTGTAATCGTTATCTCTATACTATGAGTTTGGAAATAAGTATTTTGGATAAGCCTAAAGATAGGAATGGATTATGTAGAACATAAGTTAGTATTGTATAAGGATAGAATTGTTTTTAGATATTATTGATAGAATGTTATAATAGTGTAGTTTAAGAAAAGGGACAACCTGTAGAACCGGCGACAACCCGTCACGTCGGACAAGCCTATGGGAATCTAACCCACAATCGAAGTGCGACAGGCCTTTATCACCAACCACTAGCCTACAGGAAGTCTCTGGTTAGTAGAAGCTAGTTTTATTATATTAATCGGTATGATATATGAAGTATAATTCCATTTTAGGAACCATATACGATTAATCTCACTATATATGGACTTATGTATAATTAATAACTTTTACTATCCTTTTTTTGAGACTGATTGAATGACCAATCATTCTATCGCATAGTCTGCTAACACTTCACATAAGACAAATTCAACTTTATTTCTTTACGAGATGATGTGGAAATTGTTCAAGGCACAAACAACAGTAAGATTGTACCAAAATCAAGTAAGTATTTCTTTTACTTAAACAATTCTTAAACTTTAGGGAAATGATCTTGATTACAAAAAAATGTTGTCCAAGTGTCCTTATATCTGATGATTCATATGGTACCTTAAATCATCAAAAATTTATGGCTTTGTGATTGTTGGCTTTTTCATAGCCATGTTCTCTACCACTCTCCATCAGAACATGATGGTTATATTTCTCTTCCATATACATATTTTCATCTATGTCCTCCTTTGTAGAAACCCAGTGATTAGTTAATCTGGGTAGCAATTAAATTTTGTAACTTTCCTTTTTAAAATGAATTTTTAGTATTCTTTTTTACGATGTGGGTTTCTATGAAAGAAACTTTCAAGTAGTAAACCATTTACAACCCCAACGAATTTCGAGGGAGAAATTCATTTAAGGGGGTAGAATGTAACCTCACGAGATTTTATGTGAAATATTATTTTTAATTATATTTATGTCTTGTGTTTTACGCTACACCTAGATTAGCTTGTACTATATGCAACACTGTATTAGCTTGTAGTATACGCAACACTATAATTGGCTAGTGTTACATACTATTTCAAGTTCATTTTGTGGAAATTATTCTACCCAACATTAAGTATAGATTTTGTTTAATGTATAAATGAAATAATTTTTGATTATGTTATACGCAACACCAAATGTAGATTTCACTACACGCAACCCTGACTTGGCTTTTGTTGCACGCAATCAAGACCTTCTTCGATAGCGTGTGTAGTACGCAATACCATGTTTCACAAAACGAGATTTTATTATAATATTATTATGAACTAGACGTTATGAATAGTAATACCCACTTTATGATTTTTTTTCTTTACAAATGGGCTTCATTTTTGGATTTGGAATATCGAAATTAGCTTAGGGTGAAATTTTGGTGTTTTTCTAAAAACATTCAATTTTTGATGAATAGTGAAAACACTGGGTTACTAGTTTGAAAACTGACTTTTTATTTAAATAATTAGTTATTTAATTTAAATTTATTTTAGGTAAAAATTGATACATAATACAAATATAAGTTCAATGTAATTCATTGGAGTCATTTTATAATAATTTTAGATATATAAAAATTGTATTGAACTTTTCACTGTCTTTTACCCACCTCCTAGGAGAATTTTCAAATTTACATAAAACATAATTTTACCGCTTCTGTGAATGGAATTTTAAAAATCCGAGAGATATGGTTGATTTTAGTAAGTAAAATGTGGTTCAATGAGATAGAAATAATTTTTGGTGAATAGTAACATTTTAGTTTTATTTACCACGGTTAAAAGTAAATAGGGTAATTAAGGGTAAAAATGATATTATTATTACCCTAACACATGTCATAATTCTGTTGGATAAGTTTAATTCAACAAAAAACAACCTTGGGAATAAAATATGACCATTTAGGTGCACTTGGATAAGATTAGGACACTTATTATTATTTTATTTTAAAAAGAGTTCAAATTGTTAAAATCCAAGTTTAATAACTAAAACATTTTTAATATAGGGTTATAAATAAGATAAATTAGACAATAAATATTCATTAGAAAGATAAAAATATTTCCCAAATAATTGTAGTTTATTTATAATTTTTTCACTTTAAATAATTTAATTCATATATGACACAATGATGATGCAGTAATTACCTTTTTAAGGAAATATTAACATAATTGATATTATAGATACCCAAATAAATGTAATTTGAGACTTTTTATAAATTCCACTAATTTTAAAGGTTAATATGACATGTTATTATTGATTTAATAAACATTTTTAGAACTAATCAGGTTGTTATTATTTTCACAAAAATCAATTACCAAATAGTGTCAAAATTGACATAAAATATTTTTTAAAACAAATATTATATTATTAATTGTTATTTTATTCCTAAAAATATAAGGTTTTTCCAAATGACTTAGATAAGAATATATATATTAATAATGAACCAATTGGGGTTCTTTTGGCTTTATATAGTATGTTTATTAACCATATAGTGTAAGAAAAAAAGAAGACACGGTAAAAGTTAAATTATTTAACTTAGAGTTAAATCTAAGTGATAAGGTTATAATAGTAACCTAAACATGTCAAAATTATATTTTATGGGAGGATATCGACACATCCCAACCTTATATTTGAAATAAATCTACTTTGAGCTATTAAAAACCGAATATGACTTTATAATAAAATAATATTTTGAGTTTTTCCAAAGGTGCCCCTCTCCTCCCTTATAAACGGGCACCTCCTCCCCCTCTTCCTCGCACCACTTTGAGCCATCAAGCTTGGAAAAAACATACCAATTTCTCTTATCCACTTCCCTAGAAACATCTTATATGCCCTGGTCTTCTTCAAGGACCAACCCCAGTGCCCTAAGATGAGTTTAAGAAGAGGCGCGTCAAAGAAGGGGTAATATCCATTACCGATCCTTTCCAATTTCATTCTTCTTAAAATTCTTCTTCTTTAGTTGTTTCATTATAAATTAATAACATAAGTATTACTTATATACTGATATGTTATTATGAATATGAATCAAACCCATTTCACCTTCTATCCATCCTATGGAAAATGAAACCACCGCACGTGCGTACGTACGGAATACCGTGTCCATGCCGTGGTGTAATCTGTTTTTCCTCCACCACATTACTTGGATGGGTATAATGGTGTAAAGAATAACTATATATATATACTATAACATCATACTGATTATGAGATATTATATCATCTACTTCAATTCCATTCAAAAATTACGAGAATGATATCATCGCTCGTGCGTACGTACGGATTACCGTCTCCACGATGCGATGAGATTCAATCTCCATGTTAACCATTAAATAATGATTATAAAGAATATATAATGAATAATAATGGTATATATAACATAATAATTATACTGGATTTATTTATATGTTATTTACTTAATTCCATTCAAGTCAATAAAGAAAGTAAAATAGCGTTCATGCGTACGTACGACCTACAGTCTCCATGAACGGTGTATTTCATTTCATTTATCTATCTATTATTATATATATATAATGAATATATATGATATATAAATCATGATTTTAGTTCTGGATTAATTAAATCGTGATATAAGTAATAAAAATATCAAGAACAACAAGTCCAAACAAGTACGATAAATAAAACGATTTTACCCAAAACGCTGCTTTAACATGGAATTTACAAAAGAACAGGCAATATAAAGTCATAAGTGAATGATATTTGATATCATAACAATGAATATGATTCTTTAATAATCCAATGACATTATTTAAATAATTATACAGGAGTTTTGGATACGTATGAAGCATATCGGACCTAAGGTAAGGGATAATTATTCCAATATCATTCTTATCTGAGATTGTTTATTCGTAAGTATTTACTTGGGTTATGTTTATCATCCATGTCCATGTTTTCTAAAAATGTTTTCAAAAAATGTTTAGTATTCTTCCATGTATGTTTAAAGTAATTTTTACCCTTTTATGAGTTATACAACAAGGTTTGGAAGGAATCTTTCTTTTGTTTACCATACGAGGTACTTTTTGACTTTTCCGACAAAAGTAAGAGAAGATTGTTATTTTTAACTTATACGGAATGAATATATTTTTAGAGTTTTATAAAACCTTATTTCATGAAGATTAATCTATAATATTTCATTACTATTTTCAAAAAAATCATTTTCTTTTAAAATGTCATGGCATTTTGTGAAAAGAAAATGATTATGAATAAGAAAGGATATTTTACTCAAGAATTCTTTTCAAGTGTTTTATCAAAACCATTTTCCATCTAAGAAGACATTATTTCATATGTGTATGTTTCAAGTATAATGTCTCTATGATTTACATGGTTTCACTTTTCTTATGAAGAAATGATAACCATTTTTTTGTATGGATTATGTTATGATGGGATGATTTTTATAAAACCCATTTTATACTTTGTGTAATGATGAATGATTTATGATCATGTTGAGGCACAAGTAAGAATGATTTTATTATTAGAGGGGTGGGACCTATATCTCCCACCAATGCATTGGGTAATGAATTATATCTCATGAGATAGACTTGGATGGAACGGTATGTTAATCTGGTTCAGTGATACAGGACTGGAATGAGGAGTGAACTCGATTCAGAAAGGGAATTTGTCCAATAAGATGGTCTTGGAAGTAATGTCTTGGCTACTATGGAAATCATATCATGTGCTTAATGGTTTGCCACAATTAAATGTTTTCTTTCCATGCTATTTTATCAATATTGATGTTAAATTATGATATATTCCTTACGTACTTCCATGATTTATGTCTTTGCTCAAGATTTTGTTGTTTGGATTTTATGTTCAATTTTTTGCATTCAAATGTTTATAGATTTTTTTATGTTCCCTATGTTTACCCTTACTGGTCATTTGAGCTCACCCATTATATGTTTTCTTTTCCCCAAGATATAAAGAAAGGTTTTAGGTAAGAAAACAAAAGGGGAATATCTTTATGGGAGATGTTGAAGATCTTTCACCAAGATTAGAAGTTTATGTTCCGAGTTTCTAAAGACAGTAAATTATTACGGTCCTTTGGCGTATGTTTTTGTTATTTATTAGATATTCTGAAAAAGTAATGTAATGTCTATGTACGTAAAGATTTGGGTCTCTACAGAGAGAGTCTGGCTGGTTGCCTATTGGTTGTAGTTACCACAGAGGTACCGAGCTATGCACGACCTCTTCCATGTATCTCAGTTGTGTCGCTATCATTCAGAACCATCTCACGTATTCCATGCTGAGGAGGTTGAGCTTGAAATATATTCTTCCTTTGAGTAGCATCCAATTCATATTTTTGATAAGAGAACGAAGGTTCTCTGATGCCGGACATTTCTTCTCGTATGGGTGCTATGGCAGCATGGCTGAGTGCAGGATGAAACCGGGGAGCGAGAGACCGACGTACGTGCTAAGTGCCCAGAGTTGTTCACGGCTATATCTTCACCACCCATGAAATGGAAATTCATGGACGAATTTCTTTAAGGGGGAGGTTTTTAAGAACCCGGTTCTTATTTTTGAGGTACGAGATTCTTCTTTTCTCTTTTCCTTAGGTGTTTTTGAGAAAATAAAGAAAATGGGAAAAAATCCTCAATGTTGGCACTACACACCATGTACTTTTCCACAAGCTGTGTACTTTTGGCTGTGTGGGATGAGTACACAGGGTGTGTAGCCTTGTTGGCGACTACGGGTGTAAAAACTGACTTCATGTGGTGTAGTGGTCACAGACCGTATAGTCAGTCGGCAGACGAAATAGTAAGGTGGTGGAAGCAGCCGCCAGCTGGGTGATAGTACACACTGTGTAGTTGAGAATACACGTCGTGTACTCATGTCGATGGATGAACAGTTTGTAGGTGCCTCTAGAGGAACAGTTATATGAGGGGAGTACACCCCATGTAGTCAAAAGTACACGCCATGTACTTTGTTTTTTCGCATAAAATGTACAGTATCCAACCCTGTTCACAGGATTGGCTTAGAACTAGATGGGAGCTTGGGAGAGGATGACTGAACCTTTGTGGACCTCCATATCGAGCACCAGGAATTCGTTTCCACTTCCGTCGATCACGTTGGAACGAAACGGGTAATCCCTCTCATCTCTTTTCATAGTTCTTTCAAATTCATCCTCTAATAGATGTTATTTGAGGTTGAATGATAATTCTTTTACCTCAGATCTATGTCGTCTTTGGGCATCTCTAGAATCGACATTCGCGTATACCGTTCGTGGGTGTTTAATGTAGGTGTCTTGGTGTTAATTTCCAACTAATGTGCGTTTTTGTGTACCGTTGTGATACGCTACCATGAATGGGGTGTCTTAAGGCTGAGAATTGTTGAATTAAATACCTAGAATTTTTTTTATTTAATTTAAATGTTATAATAAACTGCTGTTTGGGATCGCTGCTTGGATCCAGGACCACCCCGGGGGTATGTTCCTCTGTATAGAATTTTGGCCAGGATACCTAAGGGTATGCATCTATAATATTGATTATAGAATTTCCTTGAGATTAATTTCATGTATATTGTTTGTTTACATATTTGGAATGGCCCGGTTACTTGTTTATCCTGAAGGAAGTGTTGTGATTAGCCTGTGGGAAATGTACTACTTAGCCTGTGGGAAACTTCTTTCGTGCCTGTGGGCTGTTGATTTTGTGCCCGTGGGTGACACCTCGTACGCTTGTGGGAAATATTCAATATGAATGTGGGAAAATTCCTATGTTTGGATTCTCTTACCTGAGGGTAAGGGTTTACCCTCTATGGACACTGACTGTTTTACTTAGAATATTCACTGTGGTGATATCTTAAATTAGATGTTAAATGTATATTAAAATGGCAATATAACTGGTAATGTTAGTTACTTTTGTGTACTACTTAGTTTATTTAATTTTACTACTGCGCACTATTGTTGCATCTCTTCACACAGTTGGGCACGTGCCTTTGGTGGGTGCCTACTGAGATTATTTATAATTGGGTCATGCTTTTCATCCCAAACAGATTATATTTCTTCCAGTGTGGATAAGGGAAAGGGTCCTCATACAGGTACTTGATTGCTGCTGAGGAGTAGGGGAGCATGGGACCAGGCTCCATCTCACGATGCTACCAGATGTTTTGTTCCGGTTTTACTACATTTTTTTGTTGTGTAACATGTTCTGGCTGTTTTTTTATAACTTGAGACATGTTTCATCATTATCTATAGAACCTTTGGTTATCTGTTACTGCAATTGTTTATTTTAAATGTGTATGGTTTCTTTCTTCCACTTTTGTTGTATGCTATCTATTTATTTCTGTTGTGCTGCACTATGAAAAATGAGGGAATTGATTCCCCACTATCAGACTTGGGCCCTCGCTGCTAGTCGACAGCCTCTAGCATGTGGGGAAATGCGCTTGAGGTCATGTGGTGAACCGGGTTCGGGGCACCCGTTGAGTGACACCCGGAACCGGGACATTACATAAATAGTTAGATTGGATATTAGATACACATTCGACTTATTTTACAACATTTTCAACATGTCCCACAAATATTAGTCTTAAATGATACCCTTTTAGACACATCATACATAAGACCATTCTTCATAACCAATGGAATGGAAACACAATAAAGTATGAGATAATATTATAAGGTTAAACATATTATATATCAATAGAAGATCATAATTGAGCATAAAAAGAGAATATGGGAATGAAAACCTGATAATGGTTCATAGTAATAATACAAGAGAATCATACACAATAAAATATATATCAAAAAAATAAGTCATCCATAAGGCTTTTATCATAACCTAAGACATCATTCATAGGAGATTGGAAACATGAGTCAATAATCATAATCCATTTGAAATAAACAAAGGTTCCTTACAAAATATAACAATATGGCACAAACCTAAGCATATAATCATAACATAAGTCAATCCCACACACACAAAGGAATTTATATAATAATTGAATAGGTTTACCAACTTCCCATAACAAAGTAGACATAGGCTAACCACTGATACCCCATAATATAGTGGACATGGTCAAACCACCCTTTATCCCATAACATTTTGGACTTGGTCTACCCACCTGTATATTATCATCATCTAATGAGATATAAAATATTACACAATGTATTAGTGGGATATAATTGAACCACGCATCAAATAATGATAAACCATATGTATGTGTGTTTCATAATCATTAAAACATTCATCATTTTATTATCTATTAATTAACCCATGAAAAAGAATTGGGTATCTTGAAAACGTTACCATAACATAATCATAAGTAATACATAGAAATAAAGTGGATGGTATAATTAGAAAATATATAAAGTACATCATAAGAAACTTTAAAATGTGATGACATAGATAAATAATGCTTTTACAAGAGAATTAGAAAATTTATTTGAAAAATAAGAAGAAAATAATGGATAAAAGTCTTCATTATGAAAAAAATATATACAATGTAAAAGATGTTCATTTGGAATTCAATAAAAAATATTATTTACCCAATTTTGTAAACAGAGTAAAATTTGGAGGAAAAAAATTCTAAAAATGTTAAAAGAATATTATTTTAATAAGAAATCCAATAATAATGGAAAAGAATATAAGAAATAATAGAATCAAGGAAGTAGGAATCTAGACAAAAAAGAAAAAAAAAATATGTGGAGGATTAATATTCCCATTCAAAATGGTTAGAAAAGGTCATCTCCACTAATAATTTTCTTCTTAGTTCATTTCTAAACCAAAAAAATGGAAAATGTAATGAATATAAATTATCCCCATGAATAAACATATGGTAAGTAAATGGGAGGAGTTTTGGAGAGAATAACATATAATTTCTCTTTATTCATGTTCATATAAAAACAATGTCGATTTTAAAATTAAAATGATAATGAAACCCTTACATTAACTACTGGTTTCAATAAAAGTTCCTTAAATTCCATTAAAATAAACCTAATCCTATTAATCAATTATTTCATATACTTATTAACATCTATCACATTTTATATAATTTAATTATAATTGCTCATTATATACATATTAGTTTGTTATAATTTATTATTGACATCATTGGTTTGTGTTTTTGATTGTTTTGAACATGTTTCATAATTTAGATGTTGGCCCTCATGTTTTTATGCTATGTAATTAATTCCGAGATCATTTAAATCATATGAATTATTTTATTCCAATTATTTATTTAGTCACATTTTTATTTTAGGGAATTTTTTGGTAATAATTTAAGATAAGGGAATCCATGAAAAACATTTTTTGGTAATTTACTAATAATAATGAGTTACATAATATTGATTACTATTATTGTGTCATCATATAAAAAATAGGCTCGTAATGTATATTAATCAATAATATCATCTCATTTTTTATCATTTCCTTGGTATTTATTGATGATGAAATCATGATGTAAGTATAACATCATTATTCAAACTTTTTCAATAAACCCAAAATAGAACATGATATATTAGTGAACAAGAAAATTTTTAGAGTTATATATTAGTAGAATAATTTTATCCCATATATAATTATCCTAATATAACATAAATTTAGGGAAAATGATATTTATATAGTGGATAAGAAAAGAATATTGAAATTTTATAGAAATAATATATATACTCACTTGATGAATTCTCTCTTCCCAGCATGGGTTCTCTTGAAATGAAGGATTTAGGATTAATTCATGGAACAAGATAGTAGAAAATATATTATAAGGACTTGGTGTAGGGTAAATGGGATGATATTTAATAGATAATTGAATGGTTTGAGAGTTTTAATATAAGTAGATAAGGGGTCCTTTTAAAGGCAATGTCATGACTCGTCTCTTAGGGATGATGGCATGACTCCCCCAAGCCCACCTCCCAAATGCCAGGGTTTGGTGACTAGTGTCGAAGGCATCAACCTGCAAGTGGGAGGAATTTGAATGAGTACCTGTATGCACACACACATAACCACGTCCCAGAAATAGGAAAGGAAAACAAGCATGCCACTCTGTAAATGTACAAGTTATAGGTCAAATGGGGAAGAATACAAACCCAACAAAAGAAAAACTAAAATCTAGAAAGTACAAAATTTCTATGAAATGTAATCTCCTAAAACCCCACAAAATGGGTAAATGTAGAGTAGCCGTCGAATGCCATAGAAGTACACCCCGCCTGCCTAATCTCACAGGGAACCACTGGGTCCTAGGCCACTAAGTCCTCTGTCAAGGCATCAGTCATTTTCACCAGACACGACATGTGTAGGAAAACCCCATGTAGGAGTGAGTAACAAAATACTTAGTAGGGACCCGAAACCAAAAAGTAAACACCACAAATCAATACATAAAGAAAACCAAAAAGCATGATCACAAAGCAAGACAAATCAAACATGTATAATCTAAAGTACGGATAATAAGACTATTAGTTGTAATATTGAAAAACATGGACTACAGAGGTACTCATCCCTGATAAGTAGCATGGCTCTACTAGGTTATATAGAACCCCTTCCCAAATATGCCATCATAGTTGATCCACATAGTGCCTCTTGTAGATGATCCACATAGAGTCACATAGGGCTTATCGACATAGGGTTGATTGTAGTTGATCTACATAGGGTCGGTTGTAGCTGATCCACATAGGTTCTCTTGGAGTTGATCCACATAGGGTCCCTTGTAGCCGATCCACACAAGGTCCCTTCTAGCAAATCCACAAAGGGTCGCTTCTAGCTGATTCACAGTGGACCTCTTTTACCCGATCCACACAGGGTCACTTGTAGCTAATCCACACAGAGTGTCTTGTATCTAATACAAACATGGTCACTAGTCAGAATACTTCGGGTCGTAGCCAGCCGTAGGATTTTGGAACCTAGTACCCTTGACTCCATGAGAATCCACTCCTCATCCCATTCATCGTATTTCAATTTACATGAAAACCTCTTTCAAGTATTCTGAAATAACTGCCTCATCGTGAGGGTTCCAGAGCATCAAATGAATCATCAATTAGTTTCTTGGTCTGAAATATATTAGTGTTTTAGTAAATAGGGTCTCGTTGTATCTGGCCCGGTCATACCCAGTCAAGAATACCTGACCAACCCAGCCCCGGGGTCCCTGATGACCCAACCCGGTTTTTCTGGCCCAACCCAACCTAGTGGGGTCTCGGTCAGCCCATTCTAACCTAGCTACACAGCCAGGCCAATTGGGCCTTGTTTGACCTGGCTTGGTTTGGCAGTGGGTCCAGTCTTCCAGGTCGCCCAACAACTCGGATTTATCTGGCTCGACCTGCAATAGTAGGCCAGTTTTCTTTCCCATCCTGGGTCCCCCAGCGGGCCAGCTTACTCCATCCCAGGCTGCTCAATGGCATGGTTCGTGCACCCCAGCCTAGCCCGCATAATGGGCCAGTCTCCTCCAGCTGGGATGCCAGGAGGGAATCTAGGTCACGTGCCTTGCGACTTCCTTAACCAACCACTCAGTCTGGCCTCATACATGGTCAGTTCTAGACTGCGTGCCAGTACGAAGCTGCAGGCTACCCTGCGTGGGTTTTTCCACCACCACATCCGGTTCTCCATGTCCTGCCTTCTCCAGCCACCCGCCCGAGCACCGGCGGCTCCTGCTGCACTGTCACGGCCTGAGACGACCACACCATCCTCCTCCATGCACCGTCATGAAGTGTCGTCACTTCCACCACCAATCGCCAACATGATTTTTCCTAGACCACTGGTTTCGATCTATTGTCCCATTCTTTGGATCGTATGCACCTCTGGCCTCCTTGCGGTTCTGTCTTCCTTGATGTAGCCTCAGAAACGCTTCCCCATTAACTTTGTGGTTTTTCCATGAAGAACTCACAAGAACACCCATGAAGGAGGGGCACGGGCCTTGTTCGTGTCATCCTGCACCCTCTGTGTTCACCTGTATTTAAAACATGTGGGAATACTATTATGATTCTAAAAAAATTAATCCTGATGAAAATCCCCGTGAATGTGCACGCTCCCACAAGAACAAGTGTTCCATGGATCAACCTACTAATTTCTTGATCCGCATGCATTGTTTTAGAATGAAAAAAGGGAATCTCAAAACACAATAAATTTAACACCTACCTAGGATAGATTCATTGCTAAATCGATCCCTCTATTGGGATTCACGTTCTGTTCGAAGCCATTTGCATTCATCACTCTTTGGTCCGATTCTTTGAGGAGAGTCTTTGTCAATGTTATTTTTTAGAGATAATTTCTTCACCATCTATCAGAGAAATTCTAGCTCGGATTCTCTTGCACGTTATCTCATTAAAAGATAAACGTATCACAACAATTCTAGTATGCTAAGTAATTGTGTTGTTACGTGGTTTTATTTATGAAACATCGTATCTATTATGTTTCAAAAAATGATTCGTTAAACTATACATTAAATAGCCTCATTAATGGGCTTCATTTAATGCAACTCATCATCACCTCATCACCTCCACCATAGTGTGGATGTGCCACTACTCAACGGAGAAGAGAAAAAAATAAAATAACTTTTTATCTTATTTTATTTTTCATTCGAAAAGTCCGAAAACTATCTTTTTTTGATTTCCCCTCTTCGGTAGAAGTTAGATCATTTTTAGGCAAATCCCTTCATTCTATGTTCATTGTTACCTTAGGATTTATGGTCTGAGCACAAGTTTAAATGTTAGAAAAATCCTCTTGCACAATTATTTAAATAAACATTAAAAAAATTTAAAATTATATTCTGGGCTTACCAGGACATAAAATCAGGTGTTGTTTATGCATTTGATCTCAAAATTATCACATATAATAAAAAAAAACTTACATTCAATTTCTAGGAAATTACATTACCCCAAAGTTTAAGGCTTAACAAACCCATAAGAGAATACAAGGGCTAAACAAAAAAATTGGGGTACTAAGAATGAATACAAGCCTCTTTCTCCCATTCTCTCTTCTAGAGATCCCCATACTGCAACTGAAGAAGAACCAGATAAATCGACCATCCACGAAGGACCTACTCCTATCAATCCTCTATCTCTAATGGAAACTCCAAAAACATCACCCTATCATCAATGTACAGCTCGACCCAGTCAATGATGTGGGATGGATCATGAACATGCATCCTCAAATGCAACACATGGAAAACATCATGAACTTGGTGCATCTTTTGGGGGAGGTCTAGGTGGTACACCAGCTCACCAACTCTACTCAGAATCTAGAAAATGCTGATAAACCTCAGAGATAACTTTTCGTCCTGGCCAAATCTCCATAATGCTTATTGGGGTGAGACTTGAAGGAAAACATGATATCCCTCCTCAAGCTCCATGGGCCTCTATCTCCTATCAACATACGATTTATGTGTACTTTGTGCAGTCCTCATCCAATCCTGGATGATTTTCAGCATCTCTATGGTAGCCTATACCAACTCTTGACCAATGAGTGCTAACTCCCCGGGATCTATCTAGCATAGTGTTGATCAACAATGCCGCTAAAAAAAAGCCTCAAATGGTGTCATGCCGATGGTAAAGTGATAGTTGTTGTTATTGTATACAATCTTATATAGTGGATGGTGGTCCACCCAAATACGACCAAAATCAATAACATAAGTAGAAAGAATACCTTCTCAGGTCTGTATAGTCCGCTCCATCTGACCATCAATCTATGGGTGAAAGACTATGATCAAGTGTATCTGAGTCCCAAATGCCTCCTGTAATCCATTCCACAACAGGTATATGAAGTGAGCATCACAATCTGAGATGTTCATCAATTTCATCTCATGTATCCACACTATGTCTTTGATGTAGAGGGATACCAATCCCTATATTGATCTCTTCTCCTAGATGTGTAGGAAGTGAGCCAACTTGGTGAGTCGGTCAATGATCACCCATATAAAATCCTGGCCATTGGACATTCATGGGAATCCTTTCATGAAGTCAATCAAGAAACCATCCCACTTCCACTCTAGTACCACAAGTGGTTGGACCAAGCCCGATGAAACCAGATGCTCAGCCTTCAATTACTGACAAGTGAGGAATCATGAAATGAAATCAGCCACCACTTTCTTCATTCATGGGTACCAGTACTGATGTTAGAGATCTTTTTATATCTTCACCACTCCAGGATGTACCACCAAGGGGGAGGTATAGAGGTCCCTCAAAATACACTTTCTCAATGCCACTAGTAGTACTGTGCATCCTCTAAAAAGGATGATGTGATCCCCATGTATCAAAAATCTTTAAGGATCTAGTCTTGGGGATAATTGAGCACATCCATCCTTTAATTAAACATCTACTAGTTGTACCTCCCTAAATAATTGTAAGAGTGGGGGAGTGATAGCCATTGACTGAAGGTAAGACACTCCATCGTCATCCAGGAAGGATATCTTCATCGTTGTTGGCTTCTCCTTCACCTAAATCGATAGTTGTAAACTGCTTCTCATGCTGAGTGGGTATGCTACTATGTTCCTCTTCCAAAGAGTATAAACAATCTCGAAGTCATAGTCATTGAGGGACTCCATCCTTCACCTCTCCCTCAAGTTTAGGTCCTTCTCTGAGAAGATATACCTAAGACTTTCATAGTCAGAGTAGTCAGTAAACCTCTCAACCATCAAGTATTGCCACCAAATAATCGAAGCAAAGACAACTGCTACTAACTCCAGGTCATGGGTCATAAATATTTTCTCATGCATCCTTAATTTCTATGAATCATAGGAAATCACTACATTCTCCAGCATCAGGACACAACACAGTTCAGTCCCTAATGCATCGTAGAAAACTACATGCACAATGTACTCCTATGGTAGTCTCAAGATGGGGAAATCATCAATCTCTGCCTCAACTCATAGAATAACTATTGGAACTTCTTCATTCACATGAAAGGTTTTCCATTATATATCAAAGCCGATAAGGGTGTTACTACTCTATAAATCCAGGCTCAATCCTTTGGTTGTATCCAGACAAACCCAATATACTTCACACCACAGTCACACTCTTTGCTGGATCCCAAGAAAGAAATGCATCTATAGTAACTAGATCTACTACAAATCTGGCCTCTAAGATGATATGTCTCAGAAAGTGGAGCTCCTAAATTCAAAACTAGCACTTCAATAGCCTCCCATAAAGATAGTGCCCTCAGAGTGTATCATGGACTATCTACAAGTTTGTAACATTCTACTTTTCTAATTCAGAGAGCACCAAGATATCATCAATGAAGACCACCATTAAATGATTGAGGTAAAGCTAGAAGATCCTATTCAAGAGTCCAATGAACACTGTTGGGGCATTGGTCCCACCGATTAGAATCACCAAGAAATAATAGTGTCCATATCAACATCTGAAGGCTATCTTTGATACATCCTCAACCCGTACCTAATGTTTTTGATTGCATGATTTGAGGTCTATCTTTGAGAACCAACTTCCTCCCTTTAGCTGATTGAAGTTGTAACAACCCAAGATTTTACAAAAAATATTCTTTTTAATTTTTTTAATGTCATGTACGCTACACCAAAAGGATCTTGCAAAACACGCATCCCTGACTTGGCTTGCATTACACGCAAGCGCGACCTTCCATGATAGCGTGTGTTGTACGCAATGCCGAGTTTCGCTAAACAATGATATGCTATTAAAATATTATTAAAATTAGCCGTTATTAATAGTAATACCCACTTTTGAAATTTTATAAATTTTATTTTGAAAATGGACTTCATTTTTGGATTCGGAATATCGAAATTAGCCTAGGGTGAAATTTTGGTATTTTTCTGGAAACTTTCAATTTTTGATGAATAGTGAAAACACTAGGTTACTATTTAAAAACTGACTTTTTATTTAAATAATTATTTATTTTATTTAAATTTATTTTAGGTCAAAATTGATACATAATACCTATATAAGTTCAATATAATTCATTGGAGTAATTTTATAGTAATTTTAGATATATAAAAATTTCATTGAATTTTTCACCGTCTTTTACCCACCTCCTAGGAGAATTTGAAAATTTAGATAAAACTTAATTTTACCGCTTCTGTGAATTGAATTTCAAAAATCCAAGAGACACGATTGATGTTAGTAAGTAAAATGTGGTTCAATGAGATTGAAATAATTTTTGGTGAATAGTAACTTTTTTCTTTTTTACCACGATTAAAAGTAAATAGGGTAATTAAGGGTCAAAATGATATTATTATTACCCTAAAACATGTCCTAATTCTATTGGATATGTTTAATTCGACCGAAAACAACCTTAGGAATAATATATAACAATTTAGGCTCACATGGATTAGATTAGGACATTTATTATTAATTTATTTAAAGAAGAGTTAGAATAGTTAAAATCAAAGTTTAATAACTAAATCATTTTTAATATAGGGTTATACATAAGATAAATTCAACTAAAATTATTCCTTAGAAAGCTAAAAAGATATCCAACATAATGGTATTTTATTTGTAATTTTTAGACTTAAAATAATTTAATTTATTAATGATACAATGATGATGCAGTAATTATCTTATTAATGAAATATTGACATAATTGATGTTATAAATACCCAAATAAATGTAATTTGAAACTTTTTATGAATTACAATAATTTTCTATGATACTATGACATGTTAGTATTGATTTAATTAATTTGTTTTTAAATAATCATTCTTTTATGATTTTCAAAAAAATCAATTACCAAATAGTGTCAAAATTGACATAAAATAGTTTTTTAAACAAATATTATATTATTAATTGTTATTATATTCCTAAAAATCTAAGGTTTGGCAAAGATACTTACATCATGATTGGTGTATCATTAATGGACCACTTGGGGTTCACTTGGATGTATATGGTAAGTTTATTAACTATATAATATAAAAATACAAAGTGACATGGTAAATGTCAATCTAATTAACTAAGAGTTAAAACTAATTATAAGGTTAATATAATGATCTAAACTTGTCTAAATTCTATTGGATGAGAGGCTTTCGACCCATACCCACCTTAGCTTCTAAATATATCAATTTGGAGCTATTAAAAACCTAATTTGACTTTATAATAAAATAATATTTGTAGTTATTCCAAAGGTGCCCCTCTCCTCCCTTATAAAAGGGCACCTCCTCACTCTCTTCCTCACACCAATTTGAGCCTTTAATCTAGGCCAAACCCTACCCATTTCCCTTCTCAACTTCCCTAGAAACATCGTAGAGGTCCTGGTATTCTTCAAAGACCTATTTTAGTACCCTAAGAGGAGGATTCAAAGAGGTGTGTCAAAGAAGAGAAGGTTCGGATACGTACGAAGCATATCAGACCTAAGGTAAGGGATAATTTTGCAATTCTCATTTTTAACCGAGATTGCTTATTCATAAGTATTTACTTGGATTATTTCTATCATCCATGTCCATGTTTTATAAAAGTGTTTTCATGTATGTTTAATGTCCTTTTTACCCATTCTTTACTTTTACTACATGGTATGTGAGGAATCTTTCTTTTGTTTACGTTACTAGGTACTTTTTGACTTTTCCGGCAAAAGTACAAGAATAATGTTTTTTTAACTTATACGGCACGAACGGATTTTTACGGTTTTATAAAGCCTTATTTTCATGAATCTTCCTCCGAAATATTTCATTCCTATTTTCAACAAAATCATTTTCTTTTAAAATTGCATGATGTTTTGTGAAAAGAATTTGATTTAGAAGAAGAAATGATATTTTCCTCAAGAATTCATTTCAAGTGTTTTATCAAAACCATTTTCTATCTAAGAAGACATTATTTCATATGTGTATGTTTTAAGTATAATTTCCCTATGATTTACATGGTTTCAATTTTCTTATGATGAAATATCCATTTCTTTTATATGGATTATGTGATGATGGGATGATGTCTATGAAACCCATTATATTCTTTGGGTTATGATGAATGTTTTAAGTTTATTTTGTGGCACAAGTAAGAATGATTTCACTGTGAGATGGGTGGGACCTATATCTACCTCCAATGCATTGGGTAAAGAATTATATCTCATAAGATAGACATGGCTGGAACGAAAAGTTAAACCGGTTCAGTAATACAGGACTGGAACGAGGAGTGAACTCGATTCAGAAAGGGACTTTGTCCACTAAGATGGTCTTGGAAGCACTGCCTTGGCTAATATAAAAATTATATCATGTTCTTAATGGTTTCCACAATTACATGTTTTATTCCCATGCTATTTTATCATTCTTAATGTTTCTTTATGATCTATGCCTTACGTACCTCAATGTTTTATTTCATTTCTCAAGCTTTTGATGTTTAAACATTATGTTCATGTTTTTATGTTCAAATGTATATGGTATGTTTTATTTTATCCATTCTTACCGTTATTGAGAATTTGAGCTCACCCTTTTTATGTTTTCTTTTCCCCAGGATATAAAGAAATGTTTTTGGTAAGAAAAAAAGGGGAAGATCTTTATGGGAGACGTTGAAGATCTTTGACCACTATTAGAAGATTACATTCCATGTTTCTAAATACACTAAACTATTACAGTCCTTGTGTGTCTACTTTTTTTTATGTTTTAATTATTCCACAAAAGTAATGTAATTTCCATGTACGTCAAGCTTAGGGTCCTTACAGTTGGTATCCGAGAAAAGGTTTAGTCAACCTTTTTAAAACTAGGATGCAAGAACTTTTGTGAGATCCCTAGAGATATTTCTAAGGTATGTCTAGGGATGTCCCTAAGGTTAAGTATACGTTATAGTCCTAGAATTACGCTAACCATCTTAGAATTAAACCTAATATTTTAGATATTGATGGTACTCCCCATTTATTATGTTGTTTTCCCTAGCATGAATTTTTCCTCTCACACTATTCTTTTTGGGTTTTAGAAAATGGTTGGAACCCGAAGGAACCATATTGACCAATGTAATGGATGATGCAATGATAGTCCTCCTAAACAAACCAACGTTATGGGAGATGGAGTGAAAAATATTATTTCTGTACTTACACAAGCTATGAATCATTCTGGACTTCCAAATGAGCAGAGAAGGAAAAAATATTCTATTGAGTCCTTCATGAGGCAACGCCCACCTTCTTTCAGTGGGTCTTCTGATCCACTTGTTTCTGAACAATGGATCAGTACCACTGAAAAGATATTTTCAGTTCTTCAATGTTCTGAACATGATAAAGTCATCTTAGCAGTATATAGTTTGGAAGGTGAAGCTGATCAAGGGTGGAATCTTATCAAGAATACGAGGCCAAGAGATGAAATTGAGTCCATGGAATGGGACGAGTTCAAGAACTTTTTTTTCAATAAGTACTTCCCTCGTATTCTTCGAACAAAGATGGAGAAGGAGTTTCTTGAACTAAAGAAAAAGGATTATGAATATGTTGGTATATAAGAAGCGAATCTTACAAGGCTTGCAAGGTATGCATTTGGCTTTATCATCCAACCTGAAAGTAAAGTTGATCGATTCTTCAGTGGATTAAAACCAAATCTTTGAATGGCATTAGCTATAAGAGACTTCAGTAGCTATGAAGAAATTGTGTGTTGTGCTATTAAGGTAGAAATGGAAGTTGGCGTTACATATCCATCTCATGGTTTTGATAAGAAACGAAAGATGGAGTTCAAGGAGAAATCTCAAAATCATGGTGAAAAGAAGATGAATGTTTCATTATGCTAAACGTGTGAAAAGAAGCATGGTGGAGATTGTCTTAAAGGGACTGAAAAAAGTTTTAAGTGTGGAAAAGAAGGTCATCGAGTAGCTGAGTGTCGAAGTAATGGAAAAAGGGTTGCTAATAGTGTGAATAATGAAAAGACTACAGAGAACGCACCAACAACACTCCAATGATTCAAGTGCAATGAAAGGGGCATTATGCTAATCAATGCCCTAATACAAGGGTTAATGATGATCGACATGAGCAACCACTTAAGGCAAAGGACAAAGGGAAGTCACATGAAATCACTATTGGCGATGTTGAATATGACAACGATTTGGTGGAATGATTAATTGTTTATGTAATGGGATTCCAAAATAATATTTTATATAGTATCATGGAATATTGGAATATTTATGTATTGGTCTATTGTGGTTTTCCATAATTTTATGGTATCGGTAACCATGGAAAGTGATTTAGATATTTTTGGTAAGTAGATGATATGCGCATAATGAAGGGATAAGAAGATAATGAGATGTTTGATTGTATTCATGAGATCATGATTGATATAAGGACTAAGTGATATCATGGTTTGAGTATAAAGAATTTTGAGGATTTTGGTCTGTGGAAAGTGTTAACTTTTAACTACATTCATGTTTTCACTAAGGTTCAATGGGTATTCATTCTTCAAGAGAATTCATGATTAAGGTATTCACATGTTTGTAATTTGACCAACAAGATATATCTTCTGATATATGGGAGATAAATGATGGAATTCACGTGATGGTTATGTGACATTTCAAGTAATCATTTTCTTTATACTATGAGCTTGGACCGAAGTATTTTAGATAAGCCTAAAGATTTGAATGGATTATGTTGGACATAAGTTAGTATTGTTTAAGGATAGAACTTTTTTTGACATTATTGATGGGATGTTATAGTAATATAGATTTAGAAAAAGGACAACCTGCAGGACTGGTGACAGCCCATCGCGTCGGACAAGGCTGTGGGAATCGAACCCACAACCAAAGTGCGACTGGCCTTTATCGCCTACCACTGGACTACAGGAAGTCCCTAGTTAGTAGAAACTAGTTATATTTTATTACACGGTATGATATATGAAGTATAAGTTCATTCTTGGAATTGTATATGATTAACCTCACCATAGATGGACTTATGTATATTTGATAACTTTTGCTAACCTTTTGTTTGAAACAGATGGAATGACCCATCATTCTATCACATGATCTATTAAAACTTCATGAATAACAAATTAAACTTCATTTCTTTAAGAGATGATGTGGAAAGTTTTCAGAGCACAAACAACAGTGAGATTGTACCAAAATAAAGTAAGTATTTATTCAAATTCTTCAAATTTCAGGAAATGATCTTGAAAACCAAATATGTTGTCCTAGTGCCCTTATATCCAATGAATCAGATGGTACCCTAGATCATCACAAATTTATGGCTTTATGATTGTTGGATTTTTCATAGCCATGTTCTCTACCACTCTCCATTAGAACATGACGGTCAGATTTCTCTTCCATATCCATATTTTCACCTATGTTCTCCTATGTGGAAACCCAGTGATTAATTAATTTGGGTAACCGTTACATTTCATACTTTAGTTTTTAAAGCCATGTTTTGGTATTCCTTTTTACGATGTGGGTTTCTATTAATGAAACTTTCGAGTAGTAAACCATTTATAACCCCGATGAATTTCGGGGGCGAAATTCATTTTACGGGGGGTAGAATGTAACACCCCAATATTTTACGAAAAATATTCTTTTTAATTTCATTAATGTCATGTATGCTACACCAAAAGGATCTTTCACAACACACATCCCTTACTTGGCTTGCATTACACGCAAGTGCAACCTTCCACGATAGCGTGTGTTGTACGTAATACCGAGTTTCGCTAAACAATGATATGTTATTAAAATATTATTAAAATTAGCCGTTATGAATAGAAATACCCACTTTTCGAAATTTTATAAATTTTATTTTTGAAAATGGACTTCATTTTTGGATTTGGAATATCAAAATTAGCCTAGGGTGAAATGTTGGTATTTTTCTGGAAACTTTCAATTTTTGATGAATAGTGAAAACAATGGGTTACTATTTGAAAACCGACTTTTTAATTAAATAATAATTTATTTTAGGAAAAAATTGATACATAATACCTACATAAGTTCAATGTAATTCATTGGAGTAATTTTATTATAATTTTAGATATATAAAAATTTCATTGAACTTTTCACCGTCTTTTACCCACCTCTTAGGAGAATTTGAAAATTTAGATAAAACTTAATTTTACCACTTTTGTGAATAGAATTTCAAAAATCCGAGAGACACAGTTGATGTTAGTAAGTAAAATTTGGTTCAATGAGATAAAAATAATTTTTGGTGAATAGTAACGTTTTACTTTTTTTTACCATGGTTAAAAGGAAATAGGGTAATTAAGGGTAAAAATGACATTATTATTACCCTAACACATGTCCTAATTCTATTGGATAAGTTTAATTCGACCAAAAACAACTTTAGGAATAAAATATGACCATTTAGGCTCACTTGGATTAGATTAGGATATTTATTATTAATTTATTTAAAGAAGGGTTAAAATAGTTAAAATCAAAGTTTAATAACTAAATAATTTTTAATATAGGGTTATACATAAGATAAATTCGACAGTAAATATTCATAAGAAAGCTAAAAAGATTTACAACATAATGGTATTTTATTTGTAATTTTTAAACTTAAAATAATTTAATTTATTTATGATACAATGATGATGCAGTAATTATCTTATTAATGAAATATTGACACAATTGATGTTATAAATACCCAAATAAATGTAATTTGAGAATTTTTTTGAATTAAAATAATTTTATATGATAATATGGCATGTTATTATTGATTTAATTAATATTTTTCGAACTAATCATTCTGTTATTATTTTCACAAAAATCAATTACCAAATAGAGTAAAAATTGACATAAAATAGTTTTTTAAACAAATATTATATTATTAATTGTTATTATATTCCTAAAAATCTCAGGTTAGGCCAAGATACTTATATCATGATAGGTGTATCATAAATGGACCACTTGGGGGTCTCTTGGATGTATATGGTAATTTTATTAACTATATAATATAAACATACAGTGTGACATGGTAAATGTCAATCTAATTAACTAAAAGTTAAAACTAAAAGATAATGTTAATATAATGACCTAAACTTGTCTAAATTCTATTGTATGAGAGGATTTCGACTCATCCCCACCTCAGCTTCAAAATATATCAACTTGGAGCTGTTAAAAACTGAATTTGACTTTATAATAAAATAATATTTGTAGTTATTCCAAAGGTGCCCCTCTCCTCCCTTATAAAAGGGCACCTCCTCCCTCCCTTCCTCACACCAATTTGAGCCTTTAATCTAGGCCAAACCCTGCCCATTTCCCTTCTCAACTTCCCTAGAAACATCCTAGAGGTCCTGGTCTTCTTCAAAGACCAATTTTAGTACCCTAATAGGAGGATTCAAAGATACGTGTCAAAGAAGAGGAGGTTCGGATACGTACGAAGCATATCAGACCTTAGGTAAGGGATAATTTTGCAAATCTCATTTTTATCCGAGATTGCTTATTCATAAGCATTTACTGGGGTTATTTCTATCATCCATGTCCATGTTTCATAAAAGTGTTTTCATGTTTTTTTAAAGTCCTTTTTACCTATTCTTGAAGTTTACTACATGGTATGAAAGGAATATTTCTTTTGTTTACGTTATGATGTACTTTTTGACTTTTCCGGCAAATGTACGAGAAGAATGTCTTTTTAACTTATACGGCACGAACTGATTTTTACGGTTTTATAAAGCCTTATTTTTGTGATGCTTCCTCCAAAAGATTTCATGACTATTTTCAACAAAATCCTTTTCTTTTAAAATTGCATGATGTTTTGTGAAAAGAAATTGATTTTGAAGATGAAAGGATATTTTCCTCAAGAATTAATTTCAAGTGTTTTATCAAAACCATTTTCAATCTAAGATGACATTATTTCATATGTGTATGTTTCAACTATAATGTCCTTATGATTTACATGGTTTCAATTTTCTTATGATGAAATATCCATTTGTTTTATATGGATTATGTGATGATGGGATGGTGTTTATGAAACCCATTTTATTCTTTGGGTTATGATGAATGTTTTATGTTTATTTTGAGGCACAAGTAAAAATTATTTCACAATGAGATGGGTGCGACCTATATATCCCTCCAATGCATTGGGTAAAGATTTATATCTCATGAGATAGTCATGGTTGGAATGGCAAGTTAAACCAGTTCAGTAATACAGGACTGGAATGAGGAGTGAACTCAATTCAGAAAGGGACTTTGTCCACTAAGATGGTCTTGGCAGCAATTCCATGGCTAATATGGAAATCATATCATGTGCTTAATGGTTTCAAAAATTACATGTTTTATTCCCAGGCTATTTTATCATTTTTAATGTTTCTTTATGATCTATGCCTTATGTACCTCAATGTTTTATGTCACTTCTCAAGCTTTTGATGTTTAAACATTATGTTCATGTTTTTAAGTTCAAATGTATGTGGTATGTTTTATTTTATCCATTCTTACCCTTATTGAGAATTTGAGCTCACCCTTTTTTTGTTTTCTTTTCCCCAGGATATAAAGAAAGGTTTTAGGTAAGGAAAAAACGGGGAAGATCTATATGGGAGATGTTGAATATCTTTCACCATGATTAGAAGATTACATTCCAAGTTTCTAAAGACACTAAACTATTACGGTCCTTGTCTGTCTGCTTTTTTTATGTGTTAAGTATTTTGCAAAAGTAATGTAATGTCCAAGTACGCCAAGCTTCTGGTATCTACAGAAGTGGTCATCAATCCTTGGAAGTGGATACTTGTTCATCACAGTTGCCTATTTTAAGCACCGTATGTCCACACATAACCTCAATCATCTGTCTACCTTCATAGAAAAAAAATTGGGGCGGACCATGGAGAAATCATGGGCCTCACAAAACCCTTGTCCTACTAGTCATCCAATAATACCCTCAACTCATGAAATCCTAGAGTTCCATCAGATATATTGTTCTAGATATCGGTGTCGTCCCAAGGTACTGGTCGATGAAGAAGTCTACCTCCCTGCAAGGAGGTAGCCCCTTAACATTCCCATGAAATAAATCTTCATAATTTTCCAACACTATAGGAATGTCAGGACTCCTTTCGTCCACCACATAGAGGGTGAGGGTAGCCAACTGGTGAGTGATTGGCTACATCCTCTTCCGAGAATGTCTTCCATGTGATGCAAGAGTTACCATCTCACTGGTGAAGGAAAACTTTGTCCCATCCTCGTGGACACACTATACTCAATGCCTAAAAAAGAAGATCTGATCATGAATTATGGATAACCAGTCTATTCCAAAGATGACATCATAAGGCATGGGCGCCAATGCTAAGAGATCCCAACTGAAGCTTCTACCTCCATGAGTAAGCTCACACTACCAGTACCTATGTGTAATCATTGAATCCCCTCTTATATAAGTCTCTAATCATAATTCCCAATAAAATGGATCCATCAGAATATCTGAGCCTCAAAAGAGGTCTGTGGTGAGAAAAGAGTGACTGGAAATTTTTTCTATAAGAACTGTAGCTAAGGTGGAGAAACATTGATCATACCTTTAATCATATCTAGAGTGACATGGCCATATGCCTCCACTGCCTAAAGTTGAGCACACCCCTTTCCACTTACTCTCTAAATCCATGGTGGACCACCTAACGATGGTGGTGGTAGTTCCTTAAACCCTCTCCCACCACCTGGTGCTCGGCCTGATCATCTAACACACCCACCACCCTACTGACCTCCCTATTCAAACCTCTACATCATCATTGGTTATCCCTAAACATTCCTCTGATCATCTGTATAGAGGTTTGAACAGTCACGATGTATATGTCCCTGCCTACCGCATGAGTACCATGTCTTACTACTCTTTTGAACCCCACTACTCTAGTGGGCTCGCAAAATTGATCTTGTGTCCTAGGGTCTCCCTCCAGATGGTCTGGACCACTTGGACCTCTGCGTCATCTGTCGGCTGCCCACCAAGGATGACTCAGCCACCAGTCACCCAGTGGTAGCACCCACCATCGGAACCTACTCTGGGGGGAAGCTCTCTACTATTAGATCTCGCTCTAGAACTCCAACCAGAGTGGGAATGCTGAGGGAAATAATTGACGACCTAATATCCAATCAGAGACCCTACTCAAAGGTACATTGCCTAATGAAAGGGTCTCATAACATATACATAGAGTAATTTGTAAGGTCTATAATGGTTGAAGAGAATTCAGCCACTGACATGTTACCCTTTTTTAGGTGAACCAGATCATTTATGTGGACTAAGTGTAAGGTCACGGGGAAGAAATCCTCCTAGAAAAGTCGTTCGATGTCAACCTAGGATAGGGTCACCACATCATGAGTTTCAATTGTCAATATCCACCATCACTCTGCTGATCCCTAAAGAAGGCTCATGGCTAAGATCTCTATATCATCAAGTAGTGACCTCACTAAGCGGAAGATCCAAATCACAACCTCCATTTATCCTTTGAAATGTGAGTACATGTGTCTCCCCTGAACCTAGAAGGTATCTATCTCAATAAATCATGCAAGGTACTAAGTCTGTATGCATCCTCCACTAGTAGCACAGGCAGTAACTGCTAATCAACTGGTGGTGGTAACACTGGCGCAACACCTGACAATGCCATCTCTAGGACTGGTCCCTGAACTGTCGCCTCATCGCTATGCGGGATTTCCCCACAGTCACGTATCATAATCCTTGTGGGCTGTCTACATAGAGACATCCTAAAATAGATCACAATTTACTATATTCTATATATTCTACCTGGTGATCGAACTCTAATTCAAGAAAAACATTAGTAAACACTCAATTCCTATATGATTCATGTAACCAGTGTTTTTATGTATAGAGCCAAAAAAAAAAAGAAATAACCATCCTGGTGTATGGATACATCGGCCTTTGCACTAACACCAAAGTCCTCAAAACGAAATTTTGAACTCGAAAAATTTGACACTATTTCCCAAAAACTAAGCAACATACTCCCGGTCTTTGAGGTAGAACCAAGAAATTCTAATACAACTTTGTCATGACTTGTCCCTTGAGTCTGGTGTTGTGACTCCCCAAAGCCTACATACAAAATTATAGAGGTTGGTGACTAGAGCTGAAGGTGTCAACCTACACGTGGGAGGCATTTTCTTGAGTACCTGTATAAACCCACACACAACCACATCCCAAAAAATGGAATAGAAAACATGCATGCCACTAAACAACACTAAGTAAAGGTACAAGATGTAGGTAAAATGGTTCAAAATACAAAACCAACAAAATCAAAAAAGAAAATTGGAAAGTAGAAAAGATCTCTGAAAATTAACCCATTTAAAACCCCACTAGATGGGTAACTGTACGGTAGCTTCCTGAAGCTGTAGAAGTACACCCTGCCTACCCGATCTCATTGGGAACCACCGGGTCTTAAGACAACAAGTCCTCATTCAAGGCATATGTCATCTCTACTAAAGACAACATGTGCGAGAGAATCCCGTGCAGGGGTAAGTAACAAAATAATCAGTAGGGACACCAAACCAATAATTAAATACCACAAAGAAATTCAAAATGAAAACTAAGAATTATGATCATGAAGAAAGACATCTCACATAGGTACAATCTAATGTATGGAAAGAAATACTATGAGTCATAATAATGAACACCTAAGACTACAAAATTACTCATCCTTGAAGAGTACCATATCTCTTCTGGGTCACATGGAACTACTTCCCATATAGGCCATCATAGTTGGTCCACACATGGCCACTTGTAGTTGATCCACATAGGGTCTCTTAGTGTTAATCCACATAGGGTCACTTATATCTGATCCACACGAGATCTCTTCTAGATAATCCACACAGGGTTACTCAGAGCAAATCCACATAGGTTCCCTAATAGATGATCCACACAAGGTCACTTGTATCTAATCCACACAAGGTCACTTTTAGCGGATCCCCACAGGGTCGCTTGTCAGTATTCCTTGGGTCCCAGCAAACTGTAGGATTTCCACACACAATGCGCTTGATTTTAGGATAATCCACTCCTCGATACAACCTTCATATTTCAAATTCCATTAATACCCATTATTTAATTAAAAATGAACCACCTCATCATGAGGGTTCTAATGCTATGAAAAATTCATCAATCGGACGCTTGTTCTAAAATCTTTTGGCGTTTTAGTAAACTGGGGTCAGTTGTGTTTGGGCCCGGGGGGTCCTACATGACCCGCCCTGGTTTGGCCAAAATTACTAGACTTGGTGGGGTATTGTTCATCCCAGTACAACATGGATACTGGGCTAGGCCCATTAGGCATTATTGGACCCAGCTCGGTTTGGCCGTTGATTCAATTCGTTGGGTCGTCTAATAATCCAGTTTTATCTAGCCTAGCCCACAATGGATGTTCAGTTTTCTTTCCTAGCCTAGGCGACCCAATGGCCAGACTTAGTCAATATTGGGCTGCTCGGCAGCTCGGTTCACACCCCCCATCCCAACCCGCATAGCGGGCCGGTCTCCTCGATCCTTGATGTCGGGAGAGCGTTCGGTTAGTGTGCCTCATGACCGAGTTAGCCAGTCACCCTATCCGGACCCACACGTGGTACATACTAGTCCTTGTGCCTATGCATATCTGTGACCTACATGGTGTGTGAGGCTCCCCCAACATGAAAGCTTGGCCACGTCCCGCCTCCACCAGCTGCCAGCCAGAGTAGCAATGGCTCCTGTTGCACCACTACATCCTGAGCCAGCTACAACATCCTCCTAGGTGGGTAGTAATGGCATGCCACCACACACCCAAAGTTTCCACTGTAGGACTATTACAATGATATATGGTAGGATTTTCCATGATCCATAGGGTCCACTCTGTTGGTCCATTTTTCAGATAGTCTACACCTTCGGCCTCCATGTGGTGTTGTCCTCCCTGCTACGACCTGGGAAATGCTCTGCCATCAACATAGAGGTTCGACCATGAAGAACGTACAAGAATTCCCATATAGGAGAGGAACAGACATTGTTCATGTCATCTCACACCCTCCATGTTAGAGTTTTTTTAAACACGGGGAACAAGATTATGATTCTAACAAAATTTATCATGACGCAAAACCCCAAGAATAATCACCCTCCCATAAGAACAAGTGATCTACAGATCAACCAATTCATGGTTTGATCCACAATCATCTTTTAGAATAATGAAAAGAGAAACTAAGAATAAAAAAAATTTAAACCTCTTCCTTGGATGGATTCATTGTTGAAGAAATCCTTCTGTGGGGATTCATGTTCCGTTCGACGCCATTGGCATTCTTCCCTCTTTGGTCCCTTTATTTGAGGTGTTTCATTGTCAATAGAAATTCTATAGTGTTATTTTTTAGAGAGAATTTATTATCTTCCCATTGAAGAAATTATACCACTGATTCTCCAACTTGTTATCTCATTAAAATAGAAATGTGTCGCAACGTTTTAGTTACGCTGCGTCAGTGCGTTGTTACACTGTTTAATTTATGAAACAACATATCTGTTACAATTCAATTAACGCATCATTATACTGAACATTTAAGAGCCTCATTAATTGGAATAATTTAATGAGATTCCTCATCACCTCATCTTCGTCATCGCAGTACTGATGTGCCGCTTCTCAACGTAGAAGAAAAATAAATAAAATAACTTTTTATGTTAATTTTTTTAAAGTTTGAAAAATATATTTTGTGATCGACCCTCACCAATGGAAGTTAGGTCCGTTCAAGGAAAATCTCCTCATTCTGTGTTCAATGATTCCCTTATATTTTTTGATTCGAGCACCAGTTTAAATGTTAGAAAAACCCATTCACACATTTATTTAAATGAACTTAAAAAAGTTTGAATTTTTATTTTGGGCTCCCCGGGCCTCACAATCAAGTTTTGTCTATGTTTATCATCATGAAATAATCCCATATAAATAAAAAAAATTACAAGGAATTTCTAGGACAGTACATGTGAGTTTTAGTAGAATTTATACAAATATTCATTCATTTAAATATAGGGTAGTCATTTTAAAATTAATGTGGATACAATGTTGAAAATAGTGGAGGTAGAATATTTTTTAGCCAATAAATACCTTTCAAAAGAAGTTATCGATATGGTTTTATGACATTTTATGTCCTTATCACTTAGTTTAATCTTTTTTTACTTATCTTAATATTACTGTGGTAACTCAATTTTACCTCGATAATTTATTTTTTCAGAAAAAATGAAATTGGATTCCTTAAATAATTTTTATATGATGATAGAAAATTTTGACTACATTTAATAAAATTTAGTTTCAAAATATGATAAATCTATATTTTAAAAGAAAAAAATACTTTTAATGTTTAATTGTTTTAAATCATATTTCATATCAATTATCAATTAAATGATTTTTAATATTTTTTTTATATATTGAATCATTACATAATATTAATCATATAATAGTGATCAATTTATTTTGTTAAGATAATAATACATAATACTTAAAAAGGATTTCATTGAAAAATATAATTTTATAACATTAAATAATTTACACCACATCATATTAAAATTAATTATTGATCTTATAACCATTAATTTTTTTCAATATATTAGTATTAGTATCATTATTAGAATCATGTGAAAAAATAAAATCATTCCTTAATAATAATAAAGATAATAATATAGAAAGTATAAAATATATTTTTGATTATACAATATTTTACTTAATGATTATCTTTTTATTTTATCCAATAATTATGAATTATAATATTTTAAATTTGTTATTAAATATTACACAACATCAATATACCTATTGGATACGTGTATAATTAACAACCAAATATCTAATGATCATATTTCTTATAACTATATTTTCTATGACCATATTTTCAATGACCATATAAATAATGGTCATATTTCATTCATATTTATAGACGTACATTAATTATTTGAATTATTTATCTTATTTACTTACTTCTATCACAAGTAGTCTATTATATTTATAATTATGTTCCATATTTATATTGTTATAATAATAAGTATGATCATCCAAAAAAACTGTGATGATTAGCATTGCATGGTTGTGGTATTTTTATTTAGACATTGTTTTATTCCTCTTATGGTTTTATTAATGTTGTTTCGTATTGAATCTTGAAAGTATATTAATGTTTAACTTTTATTTTAATATTTCATCTCAATAAAATGTTTCACAGTTTGTTTTAGTTTGAGGTTGTCTGTGATACATTCTATTCAAAAAAATATTTATTTGATGGATAATACACACTAAAATATAAGGGTGTTACATGAATTATTTTGTGTAAGGAAAAAAGTAACGAGGTTACCATAACAGTTATATACCATTTTCAGGAAATTTTATTTGGGATACACATAGCTTGGAATCCATAATGTCATGATAACCAAGGAATTTAGTTAATTAAATCTCTCTAGAATTTTTTTATAAAGAGTTATTCACTCTGGTATCGAAGAATCGTATATGATATGATTGAGGATATTTTTCTACCAAATACTGTCACATATTATTTACATTAACAAACTTATGTATGTCCTAATCAAAAATTGATCTTGAACTAGTAATATATATGATTAATTAAAAGGGGTATGATTTTAGTGGGAGATCATTTAATAAAATTCCATATTAAGTGGTCATAATATATTATACTAATGTGATAAAAGAAAAAATGTGTTGATATCATTATCATCATCAAAAAAATATTTTAGATTTATTATTTGTAATATATAAGCTAGAAATATACTATGACTGGTTACTTAACAAATTTTCTTAAGGAGAAATTTTATTTGTCTCAGAACCACCATCCAATGTAACTAATTGTTATAGTTGTTTAAAAAGTAATTCTGGAGGCATTTAAGAAGCATTGAATGATTCACATAAGGTTTGAAATGAATTTCATTCTAAATAAAAAGATGATTTTTAGTATCATATACGGAATATGGTTGGGTATGTCAATGATACTCAATATAATTGAGTGTACTAATGACCTTTTGAGACTCTAGTTTTCCTAAGGATTATTTTGGTTAAGAAATTAATTTTATTTTCATATATAGATGTATTCCAAAAATATAAATGATTTCAATAATTTTTTACAGAATATTCTTAAGTGTTGATGATAGATGAACTAGAGAATTATTTTTTATATTCTTGTACATTATATATAGTAGAGGTATGTAATATTTCAAAATAGAATAAGAAAAGTTAGTTGTAGAGTCCAATGAAGTTTCCTCAGGTACCTAGTCAAGGTCATTGATACCTTAAGATGTTATTAAGATCGAATAATTATTATTATATGTAACGGAATTTTTTAGGATAACTAAATTGGGTTTGGTAACTCCATAGAACATCGATGATAAGTATCAATGTAATAGAAATCAATTCTTTAATTTTGAAGTTTATGTGATTCCAAGTGCATACTTTACAAGTGTTAAAAATTTATATAATTTAACAACCAATGGAATAAGTAATATAGATTATAGGTTTATTTCAAGTAATGATGTAATTTTTTATACATAAAAATATTGAATTTATGGTATTTTTTTAAGCTTATTTGAATTTAAGAAAACAATTTGTTTTTTCATATCACTTGTATTTCATGATAAGAGAAGTTTTTTATTAAAAAATATTGTAATGAAAAAAATTATAATAGCTTAATTGTATACACATGGTATATAATTCAAAAAATTATAAAAATTTATTAATGAAGAATAAAAATGTGTTATCTTTGTTAATGTTTTTACCCATATATTGGTCATGTTATGAGGGATGATTCTCCCACACCTAGTCGGTGACATATTCTGATAAATTGACTTATTTTTTTAGGAAAATTATCCAAGAACATAGAATACAATATATGATATTAGTGTAATTGTTTATTTTATAAATATTTAATCTAATAAGAAATTTTTTTCAATTTTTAAAACAAATGTGTTTGTGTTTCTGAATATGGAATTACAAAGAGAATATAATTCTTAAGAGACTACTGGGAGTATGTTTGGACTTCCAAAAGTTTGATGATCAAAAATTAACTATTGGACCATTCTAAAATTAAGGTTATATTACTTAATATCCAAATGATTTTAGGATACATGATGTTAAAGAAAAATATAAAGGTTATATTTTGTTCTAATAGAATTTTAATACCACTATTTTATGATGGATGATTCCAAATAGAATAAAAGTAAATATCACTTCATCCTAAAAGAGTTAATAATGTTTTGGTAAGTAATAATGTGAATAGATACATTATTTACCAAAATATTTATAGTGATTATTTTGAGGGAATTCGTATCTAGGATTATGATTTTATACTTATAAAGAGTTCTAAGTAGACATAAAATCTTGACATCATAATATTTTATGATGTGAAGTGAATATGTTTAATTATGTTCAAGGATTTGAATAATAAGAATTTAATTATTAACCACCCAATTATTTAATATAAATTTCTTCATACATGTTACTCTCTATAGAGATTAGTGTGAGTTTTATCAGTTAGTCACATAGAGATGTGGAAGGAATTACATATATCTGTAATAATTTATCAAATCCTTATAAAGTGCTGCAAACATAAGGATAATCTATAAGTCTTTCATATATTATTTGTTGTAAAAGTTCTTATATAGGGTTATTTTATGTATTCATAAATAGTTTAAGAATATTAAATGCATCATATTAAATTCAACCACCATTTTAACATTTTTTAACATTGTTTACATTAATCTATAAATCTATATATATATATATATACATTTTAAAAATGGAAATGATAACTAACCTCTAAAAATATGACTTTGAGTTATCCCTAACATATGTTCATTGTGGAATATTATAAGTTATAAGAAATTATATGGATAACATGTGTATGATTCTTTTAATATATATGGAACCTAGCCAAGAGGAGAAAAGACTATTTCTGTGTTCTTGATGACCTATTAAGTATACCTCAGAGAGTATCATAAGTTTTTCATTTGGTATGCTAGGTTTTCAAGGATTATATAATAGTCCCAATTACTTGATTCTATCAATATACATAGCATGTTAATATTTATACTTTGATACATTTATTATGAAATCCATTATTACTTACATAATCAAGGAGGGTTGGGTATGTTGGTGATCATGTCATCAATTAATGATCAACCAATAAGTGATTTTTACTATTGAATAATGAGTATATTATATAATCCATCAATTGAGATAAACTAAGGTGCGTGAAGCTCCGGTTATATAGTACATATGGTGTGATTATCTATTTATTCTGGGGAATATGATGTGATCATCCATAAATATTGTTGGGAAAAAAACCCTCAAGGGATCATTGAAGCATTTTTGAGGTGATTGTGTTTGTTGACAAAGCGGACATCTATGGTGAGATTATTGACAAAGTATACAATGACATACAAATTTGTTGGAAAAGGGGATTTCATTATGGAATGTGTAGTTCACGAGCTATGGTTAACAATCAATATTTGATTCAAGAACTTCGACAAAGGACTGGATGATCTGGAGGTGGTATAAAAGAGCATACACAAGGTGGCACTGTTTTCCAGTGTTTGCCAAATTTTTGCGTCTGAAAATTGAAAAATGAAGAAAAGTGGTTTTTCACAAAGGTACTTGTGCACCATGTACTTAAAGGTGAGGAAACTTGTGCACCCAATGTTTTTCAAGATAAGAACATCAAAAAATTGAAAAGGGAAAGGGGCACTCAAGTATTGGGTAAGTCGCGCAAGTGACTTGCGCGTCGAGGAAGGACTTGTGTGCCTATGCCTAGAAGGATTGGAAACATGTGCACCATTTGTCCTTCATGATCAGATCATCAAAATATGCCAAAGGAAGAAGGGGCACCCATGTTTTTAAGTTGGTCGCACAAGTGTCTAGGTGGACAGAAGACTTGTGTGCCGAAGATTGCACGCTGAGGAGAGACTTGCACGCCATCACGTACGTTGTCCAAATTCCAATAAATACAGGTCAACCCCTCCTCATTCGGTGACAAGTTCAGGAATTACAGAAAATAAGATCTTCCATCGCGCTGGTGTGGTGGTTGCACAAGTGGTGGTGGGTCACACAAGTAGGAATTGCATGCCTATTTTGAAGAAGAATGATTGTTGTTAGTTGCACAACAATATTGGTTGGGCATAAAGGGAAGTGATTCACGCAAGTTTGGAGTTGCAGAATCTTGTGTTGCATAAGTGGTTGAGGTAGACTTGCATGCCAGTTATAACTTGCACACCGATACTTGCGCTCTGTGTTAGACAAGGGCACCAATTAAGGTTGATTCTCAGCAGTATTTCAGGGCTGCGTAAAAGCTGGAAGAGTTCCTGATACCTCTGGTGCAAAGTGAGATTCATCAACGGGTGAAAGTTGGACTTCAACATGGCATCTACATACAATAGAGGATATATTCATTTGTGGTGATGAAGAGACCTACAGGTCTATAAATTGTGAGTGGATCCTTTCAAGAGCTCTGAGCAAAGGAAGAGGAAGAAGGTGATCCTCTCCACAGGTAGTGAGCCAGAGATAGAGAAACAGGGAGTGACCCTTTGGAAAGTAGTGAGCTGACCCTAAACCTTATAAAGGCAGTGAGCCAGGGCATAGAAGTGATCTAGCCTGAACCTTGTAAACAGCAGCATGATTTCGTAAATTTGGTACAACAACACATCGTCATTGTATTCTCCTTGGATGTAGCCCAGTGAGGGTGAACCAAGTAAAAATTGATGTGTCATGTGTATGATTTAATTTCTATTGTATTGTGCAATGGGAAGAGAGAGAAGAGTGTTTTGTTTAACAGTGAAACAAGATTATAATAGTCTATAATATTCAATTAGTCATACCGTGATTCACCCTCCCTCTCAGGGTATTCAGCCTTGTGGACCTAAAAATTTGAATCAAAGGGAAAGGTTATTTTCTGTGATTTGAAGGGCCCCAGGACACCCTGAGAGGGGAGGGGAGAATCATGGTGAAAAATTATTCTTTTAAAGTGATGGATCTTTTTCCCACGTTGGTAGGAACTTGTTTAACCTGTATGATGAATATGATGAGAAAGCAAAAATTCACAGGCACAGAGAAGACACCACACTTTTTACTTGGTTCCCCACTAAGGGCTGTGTCCAGGGAGCATATGCTGACAAGTTTTCGGTCATACCTAATTCCACTAATCTTCACTAGCTGTGGATTACAAAGGTTCATGCACAGTCACTCTGTCCCAGGCTCACTGCCTTTACAAATGTTCAGAGACAGCTCACTTCTTCCCTCGGGTCACTCCCGTTGACTCCCCCTGGATCACTGCCCTTGGTGAAGTCACACTCAGTTTATAGATGTGAAGGTCTCTTCATCATTGCTCAATTAATGGATCCTTTTCATTATGTGGATGCTCTGTTGATGTCCGACTATCACCCGTGAACTGATCTATGAATTTAGTGCAGTACCAAGACAATCGGAAAGCCTCAACATCTCCTGGAGCACAACTCCAAGGCGGTGGTCATCTTTCATGGGCAGCGTGCAAGTTATAACTGTCACACAAGTCCACCTTCAACACTTGCGCGATTCAGTCTTCTTTAAACACAAACTTGCACGAATAAACTTCTTTTCAACTCAAGCTGATTTTGAAACCCAATGTAAACCTATCGCGCAACTTCTATTCTGGCGTGCAAGTATCACCAAATCACTTGCGCGACTACTGGACGGGCATCAGACAACTGCCGCACTGCTCCACCTTACACGACCCACCAATAATTGAGCGACTTCAACACCTGCGCGATGGAACCTCTGAATTTCTTCATGTCCAAAGTTCGTGTTGAATGAGGAGGGGTGGTCCTCTATTTATAGTCATTCAGATACCCTGCGCGGCGGTGCACAAGTCTTCCCTTGGTGCCCAAGTCTTGGCATACAACCCTTCTTTCCTACTAGACACTTGTGCGAACAAATTCCAATATTGGGAACCCCTATTGACTTTTCCATATTTTTATGATCAAACCACGATAGTCAAACAGCTCGCAACTTTCCAATCCTCTAAGGTACCGGCGCGCAAGTATTTTCACAACGCGCAAGTCACATGTGCGACCAAACCAATATTTTCACGACCCTCTTTCCATTTCCATTTTTTCATGTTCTCATTCTGAAAAACATCAGGCACGCAAGTTTCCAAGACTCCAAGGCCTCGGCATGCATGTCTCTTTGCCAAAAACACATTTCTCTATATTTCAATATTGTTGCCCACTTGAAATATATGATTACCTTGCTTGTACATGTTATAAACTTCCACTGAGGATTGATAAAAAACACAAACCATACTCCAAATCATGCATAGAATACCATGGTTCCAACATGATTCTCTCTCAAAGGAGGTTACCAATCATAAAGGGATTTTGATCTTCGACAGGAAAAATTTTCAGCTATGGAAGAATCAGATACAACACTACTTCCAATAATTAAGAATGGATGTGTTCACAGCAGCAATGCATGGAATAATAGCTGATATTAATAGTGGTGCATTATTAGAAGCTGGACGTAGAGAGTTTGAAATTGATGCCAAAGAAATCAATGCCTTTGTGGTGCCCTATCCAATCCTATATATACAAAGGTGATGTCTTACAGAACAACACATTCCATGTGGGAAAAGTTATTGAATATATATAAAGGGGATACAAAGGTCAGAGAGGCAAAGCTGCAAGTGTTGTGGAACATGTATAAAGATATGATAATGAACTTGAATGAGTCTGTTGATGCATTCTTCGACAGGGTAAATGTTGTAGTGGAGGACATGCGAGGTCTCTGAGAAGTTATTGAAGACATAAAAATTGTGAAGCGCATCTTGAGGAAACTTCCACCTCGGTTCAATCTGAAAGATTTAGTGCTAGAAGATAAAGATCCAAAAGTTCTTACATTAGATAACCTACACAACACCCTAGTTTCATATGAAATGAGAAATGATGGTAATGATGATTTGGAAAATGGGAAATCCAAAGAGGTGGCATTCAAGGCCTTAAAAAATCTCACCATTGAAGAATATCAGGAAGAAGAAGGGATAGATGAGGTAATGTCATTCCTCTACTCAAATCATCAATTAGGAAAAGGAATGTTTGAAGGGAAAATTACACTAGCTTGTTTTTGATGTGGAAAGGTTGATCATCTTGTAGCTAGGTGTCCCAAAAAATTCCAAGAAGATGATGATGTCGAGGAAGTCGAAATTCCCAAAAAGAAGTCATCTGCTTATGGGAAAGGCAAGAAACAGTTCAAGAGAAATATTTTCATGAAAAAATATCCTTTCAAAAGAATGTGATAGTTCAGATGAGTCTGAAGCTGAGGAGGTTTAGGAGATAGATTACTTTAATGATTGTGGATGAAATGCTATGGTGGCAGTCGTTGGTAGTTCTCAAGAGAAGAACAAAACCAAAGGTGATGATGAAGAATAAGAAGTGGAAGGAAGAATAAATATGCAAGCCGAGTTAGAGGCTGCTCCTGAGGATATTGATGTTTGGAGATCCAAAACAAAGAAATCTAACAAAGTTGTTTGTGATGCTAAACTCTATATGCAGCAGCAGGAAGAAAGGAAGTCTGAGTTAATGGATGAAATTTAGAATATAATGTTATCATCAATAAAGAAATCAGAATCAGTTAGTGAGTATAATCTCAATATTGAAGAATAGAAAAGGGAGATCGATGTATTGAATAGAAATGTGAAAGATCACATCAAATGTATCGAAGAGCTTGAAGAAGAAGTTGTCGGTCTGCAGAGAAAAGTTAAAGAGCAGGAAAAACCCTTCATTCCCAACACATTCTTGGGAAAGCAGGTCATTCCGAAGACTGAAAATATAGAAGAGGATCCTAGTAGTTCAGTAGGAAAGAAGTAGCAATTGATCTCAGACATCAAGGCTGACTCAGGGTTTGATCAAAAGTAAAAATCTATGGGAATTGAAGTCAGACCGTGAGCACCCATCTTGAGATTGAAGGTTGATTTGGGCACAAAGCTAAATCAGAATATTTAGAGATCCCCAGGGGAAACTCATAGTGCTAAAGTAACATGAAGGTATTCATCTTATATAAGGTGTTATTTTTGTGTAAATATGGGACATTCACAGTATGTGTGTTCCATAGCCAAGAGATATCGAAGGGAACAAGAATAGAGGTGGCAGTCAAATATAGAATGGATTCCCAGAACATATTTAGATGGACACTGTTTTTGGTGTGGAGGATTTGGGCACATGGCTAGGTACTGCAGTTCGACCATATAGAGAAATGTGCCAATGCATAATCCTAACGTTTGCAAGCAGCAGATCAATAAACCAACAGGTGAGTTAAAAATGTAGAATAGATTTGCAGTATTGCAAGATGAACCTGGACCATCATACTCTGAGAAAGAACAGAAGTATCAATCCATGATTAGTGTGAAGGAAAAGGTATGGACCAATAAGAATAAAAATGAGAAGGTTGTGGTGGTAGAAATTGACTTTAAGGCATCAGATCGCTCTGGTGTATGGATCCTTGATAGTGGTTGCACATCTCACATGACAGGTAATAAGGATCTTGTTACAGGCATAAAATATGACAAAGAAGGAGTTTTCAAATTTGGAAACGATGAAGGCCTAATGATTGTTGGCTCAGGAAAAGCCAAGTTTGGGGGCAAAGAAATGAGACGAGCCAATGTCTTGGTAGTAGAGGGTCTTACTCATAACTTGCTCAGTTTTAGTAAACTATGTGACTCTAGTCACTCTATCTGATTTACCAAGAAGATGTGTGTTGGGAATGAAAAAATAGAGTAGTTGTTCTACAGGGAAAAAGGACAAAGGGAAATATTTACCTTGTAGGTGGGGAAGAAGATACATGCCTTTTATCTAGAGAGGAAGAAAAAAAGTTATGGAATAAGAAACTTGGAAATCTATGCCAACCATACATAGAAGATCTGGTAAAGTGTTATGCTTCTAAAGACATTCCCAAACTATCACGTGATCTCACTCATACGTGTGATGCTTTCCAAAAAGGAAAGATCATCAGAAAGACATATAAGCCAAAGGAATAGAAATCAACTAGAGTGATCGAATTGGTGCATGATGATGTATGTGGACCTATCTCACCACAAGCTATAAATGGGAAAAGATACTATGTTCTTTTCATTGATGATTATAGTAGAATGGCCTGGGTGTTTGTCATTACCCATAAGATAGAGGTGTTCATTTGTATAAAGCATCATAGGAGGGATTCATAAAGGATGCTTGGGTAGAAAAATTTGAAGTTTCGTACTGATAACGGTACAAAATTCAAAAACAGTCAAGTTGAATACTGTCTCAACAAACATGGGATAAGGCATCAAGTTTCATCATTGGGAACTCCCCAACATAATTGAGTGGTTGAGAGGAGTAATTAGATCATCAAAAACATGTCCAGAATTATGCTTATTGAAAAGGGACTACCCGAGAAATTTTGGAAGGAAGCAATTTTGACATCGGTCTATATTTCAAATAGGTATCTATTGTGTCCAAAGGAAGGGAAGACTCTGTATGAAATGTGGTACAGAACGAAGCCAATGTTGAAATACTTTCAAATCTCTGGAATGAAGTGTTTCGTTCTCAACAAAGAAAATCACAGGAAGTTTGTGTCTTGAGGAGATGAGGGAATATTCATTGTATACTCCAGGAAAAGCAAAGCATATAAATTCTTTAACAAAAGGCTAGGAAAAATTGTTGAGAGAAATGATGTCTCTATAGTTGAAAATGAACAAAATACTCAACGATATAGTAACCAGTTTCTAGATGAATGTGACGAGGAGGTAAGCATCACAGGTGGAGTAGAAGTGGAAGAGGCTGATTCAGAAGAAGATACTGATGATGAGTAATAGGAAACAAAGTCTGTGTCTTCAAAAAATCCAAAGAGTCCAGCTGAAATTGATAAGAAAAATTTCATTGGTGATTAGATAGATCTAGTTCAGACAAGAAGAATGAAGTCACTATAGCATACATTATTCCTATCTCAGGGAGAGCCGAAATGTTTTGCTGATTCATCTGAAGATGAAAACTGGTTTCAGGCTAAGAATGAAGAGCTTGATCAGATTGAGAAGAACCAAACGTGGGAGATTGTTTTGAGACCAGCAGATAAGAATGTCATCAGGACTAAATGGGTCTATCACAACAAGATGAATGAAGATGCTACAGTGATTCTAAATGAAGCACTCCTAGTGTGCAAAGGGTACTCCCATATAGAGGGAATTGATGTTGATTAGGCATTTGTACTGGTTTCAAGGTTGGAGAAAACCCGATTATTTTTAGCCACATTAGTGCAAATAATGTTCAAAGTGTTCCAGATGGATTTCAAATATGCATTCTTGAATGGGGTTCTAGAGGTGGAAGTGTATATTGAGCAGCCAGATGATTTTCTCATTCATGAGGATGAGAACAAGGTTTGTAGATTGAAGAATTCATTGTATGGGCTGAAACAAGCACCAAGGGCCTGGTACTCAAGGATTGATCAATACTAGAAGAAGCTTGGTTTCCAATATTGAGGAGACTATTACAATCTCCATTTCAACAATAATAGTAATCAAAGGATGGTGGTGCTGGTGTATGATGATGACAAAATTTTTGGCAGATCAGATGAAGCTCGGTGCAGACAGTTTTCCAAATTCATGAAAAATGAGTTTGAAATGTCAATGATTGGAGTGCTAATGATTTTCCTTGGTCTCTAGGTTACTCAAGGAAGGAATGGAACATTCATTTATCAATCAAAATATGCTAGAGATGTTTTGAAAAGCTTTGGAATGAGAAATTACAAGGAAATTAAACTCCAGTTTCTACCCGGAAGAATCTTTCCAATGATGAGGATAGCAAGGCAGTAAATATCAAAGAATACAAGAAAATCATCGGAATTATATTGTAAATAACTACGACAAGGACTGAAATTGTTTTCCCCACATTCCAAGTAGTAGGATATCAGATTAATACCAAGGAAAGACACATATTTGTAGTGAAAATAATACTTCGTTATATCTAGGGCACATTAGATTTCGGCTTGACATATACTGAAAAATCTCAGACAGAGTTATTAGGATATACTAATGGAGACTAGGTTGGTTCATTAGATGGTATAAAATCGTTGTCAAGTGGTACATTCTATCTTGGTGGATTGTGTATTTCTTGGATAATCAAGAAGAAAGATTTCATTTCATTGAGCACTGCGGAATCTGAGTATATTACAGCCACTCAAGCATGCACACAATTATTTTGGATAAAGCAGCAACTTGAAGATATGGGAGTTAAAGTGAAGTCTCTGATCAGAATCTAGTGTGATAACTCATGTGCTATAAATCACTGAAAAAATCATGTCCATCACTCAAGGAAAAAAGAACATTGAGATAAAGTATCATTTTATCAAAGAGAAAGTTGATCAAGGTATCGTGAAGTTGTAGTATGTGCCTATAGAACTACAGGTTACAGAAATTTTGACAAAGGCCTTAGCCAATGAATCTTTTAAGAGGAATCGACTAGCTCTGGGAGTTCATTAGACTCCCCACACTTCATAGAGTGTGGATGTGGACCCCCCTCCCTGAGGTATGATGTGTTTTCCCCTAATGTGCTGATATGTGTTCTCTACTCTGTTACAGACTGCAAAGGAGTGACCTTTGTGTTCATTAACAAAGGGGAAGAAAATAGTGATGGTTCAAGGGGGATACAATGTAGCTATTTGATAAATCATGAATGATTTTGGGAGAAGATGAAAGGTGGAGCAGTGAAAGGGGGAGCAATGAGAAAGGATAAGCATATTAAATCTGACGATGCTAGAAGTGATCGATCAAAGAATATATATCACAACAGCTAAAGATCGTGATGAAAGAAGAAGAGAGGTGTTGGGATATGGTAATAATATTTCCAAAAATTGGTATTTGTTTGGAGTAAATAGCGGGTGTCAGAGATGTAGTGATTCATTGGTGAACATGTCATTTACTCTTTTTTATCATGCGAAGCATTGCACATGTGGGCTTAGAGTATGTGTTGAGTAAATCCTTGATCTCTATCAAAATATCAATAGGCGAATTGTGTCTGAAGAATTAACAATGTATCTTTTTATGGAATAGTTGTCAAAAAACCCAAAGGGGGAGATTGTTGGGAAAAAATCCCTCAAGGCATCATTGAAGAATTTTTGAGGTGATTGTGTTTGTTGACAATGTAGACATCTATGTTGAGATTGTTGACAAAGAAACCCATGAGATAAAATTTTTTTGACAAAGGGGATTTCATGGAGGCATGTTGAGTTCAAGAGATATATTTAACGATCAATGTTTTATTCATGAACTTTGACAAAGAATGGATGATTTGGAGGTGGTACAAAAAGAACATATACAAGTTAGAGCCATTTTCCAGTGTTTGCCAAAATTTTGCACCTGAAAATCGACAAATGAAGAAAAGTTGTTTTTGGCAAAGAGAATTTCGCACTGTGTACTTTATGGTAAGTAAACTTGAACACCCAATGTTTTTCAAGGTCAGAACATAAAAAAATTGCAAATGGAAAAGGGGCGATCAAGTATTGGACAGGTCGCACAAGTGACTTGCACGTCGAGGAAGGACTTGCACGCCTGTGCCTAGAAGGATTCGAAACTGGTGTTCCATTTGTCCTTCATGATCAGATCATGAAAATATAGAAAATTAAGAAGGGGCACCCAAGTTTTTATGTTGGTCTCATAAGTGACTAGGGGTATGGAAGAATTGCACGCCGAAACTTGCGCGCCGAGGGGAGAATTGCACGTCGTTGCGTCGGTTGTCCAAATGCCTATAAATAAAGGTCGACCCCTACTCATTCGGTGAAGAGTTCAAGACTTAGAGAAAATCATTGATTTCGTTGCACATGTCTGGAGGTCGCACAAGTGGTGGTGGGTCGCACATGTAGGACTTGATCGCCTATTTTGAAGAAGAATGGTTGTTGTTAGTTGCATGACAATATTGGTTTGGGAATAAAGGGAAGTGAGTCGTGCATTTTTGGAGTTGCAGAAGCTTGTGGCGCGCGTGTGGTTGAGGTAGACTTGTGCGCCAATTATAACATGCACGCAGATACTTGCGTGCCACCTTAGACATGGGCACAAAGTAAGGTTGATTCTTAGTAGTATTTCAGGGCTGCGTGAAAGCTGGAGGAGAGACTGATACCTTTGGTGAAAAGTGAGATTCATCTACGGGTGAAAGCTGGACTTCAACAGAGCTTCTACATACAACATAGGATGTATTCATTTGTGATGATTAAGAGACCTATAGGTCTATAAACTGTGAGTGGATCCTTTCTAGAGCAGTGAGAAAAGGAAATGGAAGATGGTGATCCTCTCTACCGGCATTGATCCAAAGAGAGAGAAACAGGGAGTGACCATTGGTAAGGCAGTGAGCTGACCCTAAAACTTGTAAAGCCAGTGATCTTGGGCATAGAAGTGATCTAGCCTGAACCATGTAAAGAGTAGTGTGCTTTAGTGAATTTGGTAGAGTGACACATCACTGTGGTATGCTCCTTGGACGTAGCCCAGTGAGGGTGAACCAAGTAAAAATTATTGTGTCCTGTGCATGATTTACATTCTTCTTATATTGTGCAACAAAAAGAGAGTGAAGAGTGTTTAGTTTAACAATGAAAGAAGATCATAATGGGATATAATTTTCAATTAGTCATACCCCGATTCACCCCCCTCTCATGGTATTCAGCCTTGTGGACCTAAAAATTGTTATTGGAGGGAAAGGTTATTATTTGTGATTCCCTCTCAAATGTAGGTTACAAATCATAAAGGGATTCTGATCTTCGACGGGAATAATTTTCAGCTATGGACGAATCGGATACAACACTACTTCCGATCATTAGGAATGGATGTGTTCATAGAAGCAATGCATAGCATAACAGCTGATATTAATAGAGGTGCGTTATCAGAAGCTGAGCATATAGAGTTGGATGCTGATGCCAAAGCAATTAATGCCTTAGGGGGTTCCCTATCCAATCCTATATATATAAAGGTGATGTATTGAAAAACATCACATTCCATGTGAGAAAAGCTATTGAATATATATGAAGGGGATACAAAGGTCAGAGAGGCAAAGCTGCAAGTGTTGTGGAACATGTATGAATATCTGAGAATGAACCCAAACGAGTCTTTTGATGCATTCTTCAACAGGGTAAATGATGTATTGGAAGACATGCGAGGTCTCAGAGAAGTTATTTAAGACATAAAAATTGTGAAGTGAATCTTGAGGAATCTTCTACCTCGGTTCAATCCGAAATATTCAGTGCTAGAAGATAAAGATCCAAAAGAGCTGACATTGGATGACCTTCACAGCACCCTAGTTGCATATGAAATGAGAAATGATGATAATGATGCTGTGGAAAAGGGTAAATCCAAAGAGGTGGCATTCAAGGCCTTGAAAAATTTCACCATTGAAGAATCTCAGGAGGAAGAAGATACAGATGAGGTAATTTCATTCCTATCCTCAAATATTCAAAGATGAAAAGGAAAGTTTAAATGGAAACTTCCACTAGCTTGTTTTTGATGTAGAAAGTTTGTTCATCCTGCAGAAAGGTGCCCCAAAAAATTCCAAGAAGATGATGATGTCGAAGAAGTTGAAATTCCCAAGAAGAAGTCATCTACTTATGAGAAAGGCAAGAAACAGTTCAAGAGAATTTTTTTCAAGAAGAAAAATAACCTTTCAAAAGAATGAAACAGTTCATATGAGTATGAATCCGAGGATATTGGGGAGATAGAGAAGTGCAAAGACCATGGAGAAAATGCTATGGTGGCAGTCATCGATAGTTCTCAAGAGAAGAACAAAACCAAAGGTGATGATGAAGAAGAAGAAGTGGAAGGAAGAATAGATATGCAAGACATGTTAGAGGCTTCTCTTGAGGAGATATATTTTTTGAGAGCCAAAAAAAGGAAAGCTAATATAGTTGTTCATGATGCCAAACTCTATATGAAGCAACAGGAAGAAGAGAAGTCTGTGTTAATTGAAGAAATTGAGAAACTCAAGTTATCATCACCAGAGAACTCAGAATCAGTTAGTGAGTATAAGCTCAATATTGAAGAACAGAAAAGTGAGTTCAATGGATTGAATAGAAAAGTGAAAGATCACATCAAGCCTATCTAAGAGCTTGAAGAAGAAGTTGTCTGTCTGCGGAGAAAAGTTAAAGACTAGGAAAAACCCTTGATTCACAACATATTCTTGGGAAAGAAGGTTATTCCGAATATTGAAAAGATGGAATAGGAGCCTAGTAGTTCAACAGGAAAGAAGAAGTAATTGAGCTTTGACATCAAGGATGACTGTGGGTTTGATATGAAACTAAAATTTTTGGTAATTGAAGTCAGACCACGAGAACCCATCCTGATATTGAAGGTTGACTTGGGCACAAACCATAATCAGAATATTAAGAGATTCCAAGGGGAAACTCATAGTGCTGAAGTAACACGAAGGAATGCACCTTATATCATTTGTTATTGTTGTGAAAAGATGAGACATTCACAGTATGTGTGTTGCATAACTAAGACATATCAAAGGGAAAAAGAAAAGAGGTGGAAGGGAAACAAAGAATGATTTTCCATAACATATTTCTAAGGACACTGTTTTTGGTGCAAAGGATTTGGGCAGATGGCTAAGTACTGCACTTCAACTATACAGAGAAATGTGCCAAAGCAGAATCAAAACGTTTCAAGCAGCAAATCAATAAACCAATAGGTGAGTTAAAAATGAAGAATATATTTGTAGCATTGTAAGATGAAGCTGGTTCATCATACTCTAAGAAAGAATATAAGTCTCAATCCATGCTGAGTGTGAAGGAAAAAAGTATGGACCAAGAAGAACAAAAATGAGAAGGCTGTTGTGAAAAAAATTTCCCTTAAGGCATCAGATCACTCTGTTGTATGGATCCTTGATAGTTGTTGCGTATCTCACATGACAGGTAATAAGGATCTTGTTACAGGAATAAAATATGACAAAGAAAGAGTTGTCAGATTTGGAAACGATGAAGGCCTAAAGATTTTTGGCTCAGGAAAATCCATGTTTCGGGGAAAATAAATGAGATGTGCTGATGTCTTGGTAGTAGAGGGTCTTAGTCATAACTTGCTCAGTGTCAGTCAACTATGTGACTTTGGGAACTCTATCCGATTCACCAAGAAGATGTGTGTTGTGAAAGGAAAAGATGGAGTAGTTGTTCTACAGGAAAAAAAACAAAGGTAAATCTTTACCTTGTAGGTGGGGAAGAAGATACATGTCTTTTGTCCAGAGAGGAAGAAAACAAGTTGTGGCATAAGCGACTTAGTCATCTATACCAGCCATCCATGGAAGGTTTGGTAAAATGTGATGCTGCTAGAGACCTTCCCGAACTATCACGTGATCGTACTCATACGTGTGATGCTTTCCAACAAGGTAAGAATAGTAGAAAGACATACAGGCCAAAGGAACCGTAATCAACTAGAGTGATCGAATTGGTGCATGCTGATGTATGTGGACCTATCTCACTACGACCTATAAATGGGAAAAGGTACTATGTTATTTTAATTGATGATTATTAAAGAATGTTCTGGGTGTTTGTCATTACCCATAAGACAAAGGTGTTCAGTTGAATAAAGCAGTATAGGATGGAATCAGAAAGGATGCTTGGGAAAAATATTCTGATTTTTGATACTGACAACGGTACAGAATTCAAAAACAATAATGTTGAAGACTATCTCAATAAACATGAGATAAGGCATCAAGTTTCTTTAGTGAGAACTCTCCAATAGAATGGAGTAGTTGAGAGGAGAAATAGGATCATCAAAAACATGGACAGAATGATGCTTACTGAAAAGGACCTTCCAGAGAAATTTTGGAAGGATGTAGTTTTGACATCGTTCTATATTTCGAACAGGTCTTTGTTGTGTCTGAAGGAAGGGAAGAATCTATATGAAATGTGGTAAGGAATGTATCCAACGTCTAAATACTTTATAATCTTTGGAATTATGTGTTTCATTCTCAACAAAAAAAAATCACAGGATGTTTGAGTCTTGAGGAGATGAGGGAATACTTCTTTTCTACTCAGGGAAATGCAAAGCATATAAATGCTTCAACAAAAGGCTTGAAAATATTGTTGAGAGAAATGATGTCACTATAGTTTAAAATGAACAGAATACTCAATGACTTAGTGATCAGTTTCTAGATGAAAGTGAAGAGGAGGTAAGCAACAAAGGGGCACTAGAAGTGGCAGAGGCTGATTCAGAAGAATATACTGATGATGAGAAAGAGAAAACAAAGTCTATGTTTTCAAAGAAGCCAAAGAGTCGAGCTGAAATTGATAAGCAGAATATCATTGGTGATCAGACAGCTCCAGCTCAGATAAGAAGAATGAAGTCGCTGCAGTAGAAACCTTTCCTACCTCAGGTAGAGCTGAAATGTTTTGCTGATGCAACTGAAGCTGAAAATTGGGTTCAGGCTATGATCGAAGAGCTTGATCAGATTGAGAAGAACCAAACGTGGGAGATTGTTTCGAGACCAACAGATAAGAATGTCCTGGGGACTAAATGGGTATATCACAACAAGATGAATGAAGATGGTGCTGTGATTCGAAGTAAATCATGACTGGTGTGTAAAGGGTACTTCCAGATAGATATAATTGATGTTGATTAGACATTTTCACCGGTTGCAAGGTTGAAGAAAATCCGATTATTTTTAGCCATAACAGTGCAATGAACGTTCAAAGTGTTCCAGATGGATGTCAAATAAGCATTCATGAATGGGGTTCTGGAAGAGGAAGTGTATATTGAGCATCCATATGGTTTTCTCATTCATGAGGATGAGAACAAGGTTTGTAGACTGAAGAAGGTGTTGTATGGGTTGAAACAAGCACCAAGGGCATGTTACTAAAGGCTTGATCAGTACTTGAAGAAGCTTGGGTTCAAGCATGTAGGAGTTTATTACAATCTCTATTTCAGTAATAACAGTAATCAAAGGATGATGGTGTTGGTGTATGTTGATGAAATAATTTTTGGAGGATCAAATAATGCTCAGTGCAGACAGTTTTCCGAATTCATGAAAAATGAGTTTGAAATGTTAATGATTGGAGAGATAATGTTTTTTCTTTGGTCTCTAGGTTACTCAAGGAAGGAATGGAACATTAATTTCTCAATCCAAATATACCAAATATTTTTTGAAAAGGTTTGGAATGGGAAATTCCAAGGAGATGAAGACTCTAGTTTCTACCCAAATAAAACATTCCATAGATGAGGATGGCAAGGAAGTAAATATCACAGAATACAGGCAAATCATTGGATGTCTATTGTACTTAACTACGACAAGGCCTGACATTGTATTCCCCACATACCAAGCAGCAAGATTTCAGATTAGTCCCAAGGAAATCCATATACTTGAAGTGAAAATAATTCTTTGGTATATCCAGGGCACAATGGATTTCGGCTTGACATATACTGACAAATATCATACATAGTTATTGGGATATACTGATGCAGACTAGGACGGTTTAGTGGATGATAGAAAATCAGTGTCAGGTGGTGCATTCTATCTTGGTGGATTGTGTATTTCTTGTCTAATCAAGATGCAATATTTCATTTCAATGAGCACTACAGAAGCTGAGTATACTGTGGCCACTCAAGCATGCACACAATTATTGTGGATGAAGCAGCAGCTTAAAGATATGGGAGTAGAAGTGAAGTCTCCGATAAGAATCCAGTGTGATAACTCAAGTACTATAAGTCTCAACAAAAATCTTTTCCATCACTAAAAGACAAATCACATTGAGATAAAGTATCATTTTATCAAGGAGAAAGCTGATCAATGAATCGTGAAGCTGGAGTCTGTGCCTACAGAACTACAGGTTGCAGACATTTTGACCAAGGCCTTACCCAAAGAAGATTTTGAGAGTCATCGAATTTCTCTGGGAGTTCAGTCGACTCCTCGCACTTAAAAGAGTGTGGATGTGGACACCCCCCCCCCCGCTCCCCAAGGTATGATGTGTTTTTCCCTAATGTGTTGATATGTGTTTTCAACTCTGTTACAGACTACAAATGAGTGACCTTTGGGTTCATTGAAAAAGGGGGAGAAAATAGTGATTGTTCAAGGGAGAGACAGTGTGGCTATTTGATAAATCATGAATGATATGGAGAGAAGCTGACAGGTGGAGCAGAGAAAGGGGGAGCAATGATAAAAGGGAAGTGTATTAAATCTGACGATGCTAGAAGTGATCGATCAAAGAATAGATATCACAACAGCTGAGGATCGTGATGAAATCAGTAGAGAGGTGTTGGGATATGATAAAAATATTTCCAAAAATTGGTATCCATTTGGTGTAAATAGTGGGTGTCAGAGATGAAGTGATTCATTGATGACCTTGTCATTTACTCTTGTTTATCACACGGTGCATTGCTCATGTGGGCTTAGAGTATGTGTTGAGTAAATCCTTGATTGATATCAAAATCGCAATAGTAGAATGGTGGATGAAGAATTAATGATTTTTCTATTTATGGAAGAGTTGTCAACAAACCAAAAGGGGGATATTGTTGGGCAAAAATCCTTCAAGGCATCATTGAAGCATTTTTGATGTGATTGTGTTTGTTGACAAAGTGGACATCTGTGTTGAGATTGTTGACAAAGAAAACCATAATATAAATTTTTTTGGGAAAAGGGGATTTCATGGTGGCATGTCATGTTCAAGAGCTATGGTTAATGATAACTGATTGATTCAAGAACATCAACTAAGGAATGGATGATCTGGAGGAATTACAAAAAGAACAGAAACAAGGTGGCACTGTTTTCCAGTGTTTTCCAAATTTTCTGGCCTGAAAATCAACAAATGAAGAAAAATGGTTTTTGGAAAAGGGAATTGTGAGTTGTGTACTTGATGGTAAGGAAACATTCATTCCCAATGTTTTTCAAGATCAGAACATCAAAAAAATCAATGGGAAAAGGGGTGATCATGTATTGGGTAGGTCGCGCAAGTGACTTGCGTGCTGAGGAAGGATTTGGGCGCCTGTGCCTAGAAGGATTGGAAACATGCACACCATTTGTCCTTCATGATCAGATCATCAAAATATTTGAAAAGAAGAAGGGGCGTCCAATTTTTTAAGTTGTTTACGCATATTTCTAGGGGGACAGAAGAATTGCGCGCCGAAACATGCACGCCGAGGGGAGACTTGCGTGTCGTTGTGTAGGTTGTCCAAATTCCTATAAATACAGGTTGACCCCTCCTTATTCGGTGACGAGATCAAGACTTAGAGAAAATCAGAGCTCCTGCGCACATGTGTGGTGGTCGCGCTAGTGGTGGTGGGTCGTGCAAGTAGGACTTGTGCGCCTGTTTTCAAGAAGAACGATTGTTGTTAGTTGCGCACCAATATTTGTTTGGGCGTAAAGGGAAGTGAGTCGCGGATGTTTGGAGTTGCAGAAGCTTGTGTCACGTGTGTGGTTGAGGTAGACTTGTGCACCAATTATAACTTGTGCTTCGATACTTGCATGCCGCCTTATACAAGGGCACCAAGTAAGGTTGATTCTCAGGAGTATTTCAGGGCTGCGTGAAAGCTGGAAGAGTTCCCGATACCTTCGGTGCAAAGTAAGATTCATCTACGGGTGAAAGTTATACTTCTATAGAGAATCTACATAAAATAGAGGATGTAATCATTTATGATGATGAAGATACCTACAAGTGTATAAAATTTCAGTGGATACTTTCCAGAGAAGTGAGCAAAGGAAGAGGAAGAGGGTGATCCTCTCCACCTGCAGTGAGCCAGAGAGAGACAAATAGGGAGTGCCCCTTGGTAAAGTAGTGAGCTGACCACAAACCTTGTAAAGGCAGTGAGCCTGGGTATAGAAGTGATCGAGCCCAAACCATGTAAATAGTAGTGTGATTTAGTGAATTTGGTATAGCAGCACATAACCGTTGTATTCTCCTTAGACGTAGCCCAATGAGGGTGAACCAAGTAAAAATTGTTGTTTCCTGTGCATTCTTTACTTTCTGCATATATTGTGCAATGGGAAGAGAGAGGAGAGTGTTTTTTTAATAGAAAAACAATATTAGAATGGGATATAATTTTCAATTATTCATACCCTGATTCGCCCCCCCCCCTCTCAAGGTATTCAGCTTTGTGGACCTAAGAAAGATGAATTAAATCTGATGTATTCATTGACAAGGTCATTCTATACACAAAGAGTCGAGATCATATGAGTTGGATATATGTAATTGACATATTACATGTCTCCTGGTAATTTGATCTCATGGAAATTGAAAACATATTATAATTCATGATAGCAAGGGACGTGAGTGCTAGATAGATGTATAAGGATACACATGTTTGATAAACATCCTGTTATATCCCTTGGTAGATTGAGTAGAACTTGTACATTAAAATAGTTGAATATTTTCTTACATTTATTGATTATTAGATTCATATTTATTATTAATTATATAATGATATGTGGGGTCACACTTTGTGGTTGAATGAATGGGGATTGATTATGACTTATAGAGATTCTATAAAACTGTTTTAGAGTTAATCGAAATTAGTTTAGGATGGGTATTCACAAGGTATTACATATTACGTGACATATAGTGAATTTGATTATATACTTACAGAAGTGTTTTAGAATATATGAAAAGGAGTTTTGGACCAGATTTCTAGAGGCATTATATATGATATAATAAAATGGGGAATGATAGATATACCTTTCATTATATAATATAAGTGAGAGAATAAAATATATGATATTCCCTAAATCATAGGATTAAGTATATATTGCTACTATAACATGCTTAAGAAGAATTTTGAGGATTTTTACTTTCTATTATATCCTAAAGTAAATACTCACAATACATTTCTTCCAACATATCATTTAGAAAATGATTAATTATACATTATCACTATCATATTATGATATTAATGTGATTGATATCTTAAAAATATATTGGCATAATGTTTATAAGGATTATAGAATGCATGAGACACTATTGATATTTTTTATCATTAGTGACTGAATGATAATAATGATCACTCAAGGATCTATCTCATATTGGATATCATTTAAATAACTATTACATAAAATATAATGTTAACGGAGATTAATTAATTCATAGGTTTCATGTGTTTGATGAATCATTTACTCGTGTGTTATAATACATGAGAAATCATGACAATAACCTGTGATCATCCTTGAGGGATTTATAAATCCCACTTCCATGTGATGGTATTAGGTGTGTGAATAAATCTCCCTATAATTCCGAGATCTCTTATTCTACAACCTTTACATCTAAGGAACTAACCCATTGTAGTTGTATCAAGGGTCAATCCCATATGAAAAGAGATTAAGGTGAAAACTATTGATACATTATACATTGGATGTTTTTTCTTTCCATTATAGTGATATTCATCATGAATACCTGATATTTATGGATATTACTATTTTTCATCAGCGTTAGGTGCACTTGTTATCCACAATGTTATTAATTTATTGTTTTGTACATGGTTTATATAATCCTTCATATATATAACGGTATTGGGATTTAAATTAATTCCATTTCATATATTATGTGTTAGTAAGACCCTATGAATCCAAGAAAGCATAGCCTAGGTGTACATGTCAAATGAAACTAGCCTCGGTAAATAAGGTGCTGGAAATAGTTCCTAATAATGCGCATGAAGAAGGGGATACCCAACTATTCTTTTTTTGAATATTGAAGTTCCGCCATAATCTTGATAGAGTTCATCATATAATAAAAATTTCCACCAATAAATTCCTCCATAATAAATAGATTGGACCAAAGAAGATGGTAAAATTATGATGTAAATATGCCTTGGGTGCGAACTTGGATGGGTGTATACACAAAAGTAGAAGAGATGAGCACATGAATTTGGAAACATATGTTAATGTGAAGGTTTGAATGTGAATGTTTTCCCTAATCTGTGAACCGATATCTGATGTGGGATATGTGAATGTGTGTTCATCATTTATAAATGATAGGTGAACACATAATATACGTGTATTAATTGCATGGGTGAATCTTGAATAAAAATCAATAACCTTTTATCGATGATTAATGCTTACTACTTCTGTGTTCAGGATCTGCATTGCTTAACACTATATATAAGGGACATAGCATAAGTGATGGGATGAGGGATAACTGGTCATGAACTACTAAGGGCATGCTATTGGTACGTAAATAACTAGGCAGAATCACCCAAGAATATCTAATTAAACACATGAACTAGAGTACAAGATATTAGAAGAAACATGCTCTAGGTGGAAAATATTAATTTATGATAGTTTTTATCCATCAATTCCATGAAATAATTTATTCCTTTATTCTCAAATTCCATTCCATCATCTTTATAATGATTTTTATAACCATTTTAAAAAAATTTCTTTACATGGAAATTTCCAAATCCTTGAAAAATGATTTTGACAATGAAGCCTCAACACACATTGTACAAGTAGTAAATGATGTATAAAAAGGTTAGGTCTGACAATGAAGTCATAATATTTCCATTCATATATGTATTTTTATTATGTATATTATAAGTATCCATTATATAAATTCTTACCCCTATATTAACATGATCCCTTAACCATCATGGAGATTCCCTAAGAAAAGGATAACCTTTGGTATTTTTTTTCACTCACTATACAAATGTAGATGTATATAACATATCCTAAAGAGGTTGATATATACAAAATGCCTCTACTAATCTATTATATCTTATGTTGTTCTAAAATGATTCTTCAAGAAATTCTCGATATGTTTTAGATACTTAGATAAATTTCTATGCATCCTTTTAGAACCTATAATATATTAAACTACTCTAAATATTGGATAATAGCTACAATTTTCACCCTAGCAGATGTTTCAAGACCAAATAGACATAGGAATACTGATTTGAAAAACATACCCAAAATTTTTGTATTTATTGAAGAATGGATTAATAAATGAGCTCATATGTGTTTCATAGATATACATATTCAAGAATTCCCACTTCATGCCTAAGCTGTTAAGACACAAGGGTCCCCATACGAAAGCCTTTTATTTATCACACAATGTGGTAGGGATAGGTTTTAGGTATTTTTATATGATCTATGTGATATCCATCATTGGATCAATTTAATATGATCCCCCTCCAAAAGTATATTGATTGAATCACTACCTGAATACCCTCATTAGATCATTCTCTATTAATGGAATTTGTAAATTTTATTTTAAGGAGTCTCTCCCATGTTCAAATTTTAAATTTGACACTTTGGTTAAGATATTAATAGTTATACGAGGTGATGGTACCATATCTCAATATCTAGTGGTATGCCCCATAATGAAAGACCAATGAAATATGAAAATGTACCGCCCTACATTGGAATGAGGTCAGTATTTGTAGTGGGGCTATCAAGTGAACCTAGAAATAGAGCCTCAGACATAAGATTCTAGATTTCTTATAATGTGACTTTGTAGTTACATTATTGGTCTATGACTCACACATGGGTTGAGACCAATCATATTTATGATGGAATATGTGTTACCATAGGGAAGACTTGTCAGCAAGTCCATAAAAGTTCTAGATAAGATCCGTCAGTTATTTCTTCACATATATAATTTGAAATAATGATTCTATATTAAATTTTTTGTTCCAAGTGTTATAGATGAGTATAGAAGTGAACGTAAAGAATTATGAAATTCATATACTTGTGGGGATTCTAAGTTAAAGGTTAATGACCTTCATCTAGGAGGTTTTTAGTTTTATTACCTTCATTATGAAATATGATAAGGTAATGAAAGCTCTAACATTGCATTCAAAGATAAATTTATTTTATTTTTGGGGAGTTATCAATGATAATTATTATATATAATGGCTATAGTGGGTATGAAAAAAGTACAACATGATTGATATAAGAGATAATATATTGTCAATACGATTAGAATATGAAATAATTTTAAAATACTATGAACTCTATAAATTTTCATTCCAATTTCAATGTCTATAGAGGCTAGTGTCAGTACTACCCACAAATATAACCATAGAACAAAAACCATTAGTGGATCATAAATTATGGTTGCAGATGAATAAAGAGACCAGTTCATCAAAAATCTTAATTCCCTCTTTATATGTATATATGAAAATTATATTGGGTTATGAAAATGATTGGATTTATTCATATACACATGATATTCTTTTTTGAAAGTTCCTAATGGTGTGTTAAGACTTAACTTTAGATAAAAGGGCGTCGGGCGCCAGGATATCCTAAAAGAAAGAAAATATGGATGAATCAAGTAATAAAGTAGAGAAAACATGATTTTGGGTTTAATAATAGATCTAAATTGAATAACAAGTGTATAATGAACCTAAGGTGGGGGGAAATTGGTGGTAGTATGGTGATAACCAATAGAAGGACAAAGGCCAAGAAACTAACTATTGATGAAGGATCCCTAAAACTCTTCTAAAATAGAAGGAAATACACTAAGTATCTATAAATAAAATATATATTTATATATATTATAAAATTAAATTTTTGAAGTAGTTGGGTAGATTTTTAAATAGATTATGACCCACAGGATGCACATCATGGCATCTTACAGATCCCATAAATAGGCAATTTGAAATCACCAACTGGTCTCAACCTTGAAAATAATTTATAAAAGTATAGTCTATATATCATTGGGATTGAGTTTATTGTGAATTATATCAATGATAAATTAGAAATAAAAATACATATAAAAGATATTATAGACAATAGAATAATAAAATGAGGGACCAAACAATATCATTATGAAGTTTGGAATGATCTTTTCAACCTTAGAGGTTTATAATTATGATTATATATGAGGATTGAATTTTGTCTCAAATTTCCTCTCGTATAACTAACTAAATTCTTCTTATAAAATAGTCAGACCAAGTTTGAGTTGAATCATTCATTCAATGGTCGTTTTAAAATACAATAATTATGTTCTAAAAGACTATATTTTAAAAGAAAATATAAATAGGTTTTATAAGGGTCCCCTTCTTCAGGAACCTTTTCAAAATCCTAATATGCTTCAAAATCATGTGATAAGGTAAATTATTTGAAAATTACTTGATAATATTTACCTTTATTTAAAATATGAGAATATTGAAAAATAGGATTTGATTAAATACATCCCATTATACATGATGGTATCATGTTATAGTGGATGTGTTTGATATCTCAAACAACTTCTTGCAAGTGAGTTGTATGTTAGAAAAATAATCACAATCATCCGAACATGAATTTGAAATTATTATTGCATGCATGCCATCAGGAAGAGAAAATAATATTCTCTGAGATCCTTCTCCTTCCATTTGTAACTGACGTTCCTTTATCGGAAGAAGGTATAAAACAAGTATTTTATTGAAATTATAGACATAGATAATTACCATTTGGTTATCCAAACCTCCTAATCCTTAATGTTTTCTAAACTGACATTTGATACCAACTGTGAGGGCTCAGTCTTAAACATTACACAATCTTGAGTTAAGTCTATAATCTGAATATATTATACATTGAGTATCTTATCTTGTTTATAGTTTTAGATAATTAGTCCAAAAATATTACATGAAAACTCAAATTTATACAAAGTGGTTATTACTAAAACAACATCAACATCTTCCACATTATAAAATTTTTTAAAGGAAAAAATTATTTAACATTATTTATTTTCTTGACAAAATTCTAATTGAATTATTCATAACTCTTACCCATACTTATAACCTATGGAAAATATTTCAAAAACATGGGATGAGAACAACGATCTTAGCAAGGGATATAAAATAATAAAATAAAATGTTATAACATGAATATTTTAAAATCTTTGAAAACAATTTCAAAAAATCCTAATATTCATCTGTAGAACATAAACTCTTAAACATACCTCATGAAATCATAATATTACTAAAAAAATTATTAGTAATTATAAATCATAAAACATAGATCATAATGGTAACTTGTGCCATCCATATCATACATACATTGTAGCTTTCACAGTTATATAGGGATCAACTATCATGGTTACATTTTGAATACCCATCATAGTATATTCCCAAAATCTCTTAGGAGAAACCTTAATGATTAACTCCATCATTTTACCCAATTAATTGGAGAGCTATATCAGGCTCACCCACCCATGATTTATCACAGAACCACATATATATGTAAATAATTCCCAATAACCATGACATAATCATAACACATAAAACAATAAGAAAGGAAAGATAACATTTCCAATTTGCAATCACATGATATAAATTCAAGATATTGACATAATAAATCCTTTATAAAAACAATTTTACAATACCAAAATACATAAAAGGGTATATGGTATTTATTTTTCATTTAAAACATTATGTGTTACAGAGGAATCCAAATATCAAATAATGGTCGCGGCAGCAGAAAGGTCATTGTTGTCACGTACGTTAAAAATAAATATTACTTTTATCATTTAGTAAAATTATTTACCGAAAAATATTCCTTCTAAAAACCATTGAATAAATTTAAATTCAATGTGTTTGATTATATACCATATAAAACAAGCTTTTATATAATGAAAAATATTCTTCACTGAAAGGAGATTGAGATGCGGTCCCTCACCTTGAGTGTGACTTTTTTTGTTCGTTCTTTATCTCCATGAATAATAAAATTAAGTTAATTTCTAATTGATTCATAACCTTTTTCATTTTTATCATTCCTTTTACTTCACTTATGACTACATTATAATAATTAGTTAATTATTTGAGTTAATGTCCAACGTTTTGTCGATATTTGGTCCATGAGTCGAAAATTAACACGGTTTGATGTCACTAGTACATGTGGTCATAATTCCATCATCTACAAATTCTTACTCATTATTTAAATATGATATATATCCAGTATATATTTATTTATAATATTCCATAATATTTGGAGATAATAAATGAAATGCACCGTTCATGGAGATGGTAGGTTGTATGTACACATGAACGCTACTTTCATTAAATTGACATACTAAAGGAATGAAAACTGCATGATACATAGGTATATTATAATTAAAATATAATATAAATGTTATATATGTTACATAAATTCGTTAATTCTATCCTTTATATGTTCCCTGTTTGTAATGAACGAGTTATATCACTTTTAGGGGATGATATTCCACTCTTCCTCAAATGAAATCATCGTATTTACACATTATAGAAAGCATATAGGTATATTGTAAATAAAAACTAAAAAATCATAGAGTCAATATAAATATAATATATATGATATTTATTCATTACATTCATTTATATAATCATGGTTTAATGAAAATCATGATGAATGAATCACCTCGTTTCGTGGAAATGGTAGGCCGTACGCACGCACGGGTGATGATATTATTAAATTAATGGTTAAACGGTATATAATTGGATGGTATATTAATTATAAAGAATAATTATATTGTTATATTCATTATTTAAATCCATTATAATCATCATTATACCCATCCAAATTAAGTCTTTTTGAATAACAAATTTCCCCACAACATGGCGATGGTAAGTCGTACGTACGCACCCATGGTAATATTGTTATTCGTAGGATGAATAAAAGGAGGTAAAAGGTTGTACCATAATAATAATAACATCTCATTATGTATAAGAAATTTTATTTTTTACTTTATTATGAATATTACATTATAATAGGAATTAGAAGAAGAAAATAATTTTAAATGAGGTGCTAAAACAAATACCTCTTTTTCAAGTATCTCCATTTGATTTTCACCAAAGGACTACATAGGATGTTTTTCAACACAACGTTTGGCCTCTTAGAGTAATTTAGGGATGTTAGGAAATTATTTATGTAGATTTTGGATGATCCAAGGGGCTTTAGAGGTGTTAGTAAGTGGGTAGAAATGGTGGCCTTTAATAAGAGGGATGAGGGGCACTTTGGGAAAGTATAGAAATATTATTTTACTATAATTTTATTTTCGGTTTTTAATGGACCCAAAATTATTTTTTTCAATGATAAGATGATTTTTGGGTCATATACCTATCGTAAAATTAAAATTATTCAAGTTTGGAATATTTTTTAAACCTTATATTATCTGTTTAACCATTATTTTACCCATTTAAACCACAACACGATATTTTATTATTTACACTTTATGGGTTAATTTAATTACAATAACATGTCAAAATATCCACAAAAGTCCCATTTATGAAATATTTTTACTTATCATAATTATTTGACTAAATATTAGATTTTTATAAATTTTGCAACATTTAATAATCTATTTTATATTTTATTTTATGAATTATGTTAATTTTAACACAATTCAAACATGACTTTTTAAAAAATTCATAACAAATTTATTTCTTTTAAAAAAATACATTAAATAAATCTTAACATTTTATATTTATACATAAAATTCTTCTATGACATAAATTATGTCATATAATATTTATTATAATATTTATAATATCATTTATTTGATATATTTCTTAATAAAATAATTACTATATCACTGTTGTGTCAATATTAATGGTAATTATATAATCTTTAAAAATTAAAAATAGATTCAAATTATATAAAAAATTTCATTATATTTCTATAGTATATTATTTCTATGTTTCATTTATTTTATCTCTACATTAAAATTATTATACTTATAAGAGATAAGAGAGAGACATGTTGTCACTTTCTTTTGTTTAAATAAAAATTACATTACTTTCATGGAAACAAAGTCCATTAAATGAATTAATTACAACCCTTAATTGGTATGGGTCAAATTTTATTCATCAAATATGATTTTGGTAGGAGTTAGGGTAATTATTTATCCAAATCATAATGTTTGGTACCCTAATATACCTTATTTACCTTTAACTATGGTAAATAAAAATTACAAAGTTACAATTCATAATGACCAAAAATAAAATGTACATATTTACACAATTTGGACCTTATGATTACAAACATGGAATCCATTTTTTCAAATAAAAAAAAGATAATTGGTATAAATTATATTAAAATTAATTTGCGCTGTCAAAATCAGAAGGCATGTTTTTATGAAATAACAAATATCAAAAATTGACATGTGTTTATGTCAAATTTAAATGTGAAATTTCTACCAATGAACAAAATTATATTAAATGTAAAAAAATAATAAAAATATACAATAAAAACTATCACGACCCATCCCCCGGGGCCCATGACTTGACTACCCCAAGCCCGCCTTCCATAGGCTAGGGGCTGGAGACTAGCACTGAAAGGTATATTCCCTAAAATGGGAAGACATTGCCTTTAAACCAATAAAAACCCACGATTATAGAACAAAACAAGAATAAACTGTGATGTAAACTATTGTAGTAAAAGTGTGTTGAAAGTCAAAGGGGCTGTAATACAAACCCAACCGAAAAGTACAAGAATGAAAGGAAGTACAATACAAATAAAAGAAAAAGGAAAACAACTACTGGGTTGTCCTCTGAGTTTTATACCTTAAGGGTAGTTGTAGATTGCCTCTTTAGTACTCCATGTATGTCTGTCTCCTCCACATACCACCAGGTCCTGGATCCCTCAAACCTCAACCCAACTGATCGTAGTCTGCAAAAGTCACAACAAGGTGCAGGCGAAGCCCATGCAGGGGTGAGTATAACGATACTCAATAGGGACCCTGAGACCTCTAAGGTCTCAAAGAGTTCCACAAAGAAAAAACCTAGGGTGACACCATGAAGGTAAAGTACCGCATAGGTAAAGTACCATATAGTATGACCTCAATCACAACCACTAAGTAAAGACAAATCATACAAGGATTTATTCTAGGGGTAGTAACAAGTAACATCCCTAGTCACATTGTCTAACACCTCGATAACTGGTGAACTAAACCTCTATCGAGTATAGTGGGCCTACTAGGTCACTCCGATCTGCTTCCCACTAACCTTGAACTACGGAGGTACTCCTCCCTATCACGTACTGTGGGTATACTGGGTCACACATAGCCGCCCTCCGCCAACGTAGCTTGCTAAGGTAGTCCTCCCCATCATGTACCATGACCCCACCCCACCGTTTCCTACTGAGGTACTCCTCCCCATCGAGTACTGTGGTGGTCGAGTCACTTTGAGTCGAAAAGTTAGCAGTCATCAGGTCTCATCCAGTCGCAGGGATCCATACGTAGTGCACTTGGGAGAACCGGTCTTCAAGCCATCAGTTAGATCACAACCAAAATTATGTCTTACAAAGAAGTATCCCAATGATCCGCCATGTTGTAAGGGTTACAACACAATAAATGGCGCATCAATCGGACGCCCGGTCTGTGCGTTATTGGATTTTCAGTGCTGAGGGTCCAGTTGGATTCGGGTGTGATCCATTCCAGACATACTCCAAGTTTTTTCAAAACTCTGATGGAGTAATTCAAAAGGACTATCTCGCTCTAAGGGTCCCAATGCTGTAGATGGTTTATGAAACGGGAACCTACTTTTCAAGATAAGGCCATTTGAGTGTTTCTGGGCCCAGTTGTCTCGGGTCCGGCTCAACCCGGTTGCACCAACCCAGCCCATCCCAGTCTGGGCTGGGCCAAGGTGGACTCAGCCCGCTAATCTGATGTCTGGTCTGGCCTGCAATAGGGGCGGCATGCAAGAGGGTCATCCTGTATGGGCGGCCTGCAAGAGGGTCAGCCCGCAAGGGTGGCCCGCATGGGCAGCAGCCTGGTCTGAGGGTGGTGGCCTTCTCTGAAGAAAGAGGCCCACTCTGATGGTGGTGGCATGGTCTGAGGGAAGTTTCCCGGTGTGAGGGCGGTGGCCCGGTGTGAGGGTGGGGGCCCGGTGCGAGGTCGGAGGCCCGGTCTGAGAGCGGCGACCCCATCCGAGGGCGACGGCCCGGTACAATGGAGGAGGCTCGCTGTGATGGGGGCAGCCCGATCCGATTTTGGCGGCCCAGTCTAAGGGCAGTGGCCCGGTCTAAGGGTCACGACCTGGTGCAAGGGCAGCGGCCCGATTCGATGGCGGCGACCCGGTGAGATGGCGGCAGCCTGGTCCGACATGGGTGGTGTAACCCCCCAATCTCCCATATTCCCGAACAGCCCGAAGGCTGTTTGATTGGTGAGGTAGCAATGTTGCGGAAATCACCAGAGGTGGGTGCAACCTCCATTGTGTCTTCGGCCATGACTTCTGTTCTTCGGTGGCACGGAAGTCGCACCACCTCCATTCCCCCATCCGGTCATCATGTCGGCCGCCTCCTCTGTTCGTCGCGGCTGACGACCCATAGCCCTCCTCTTGCGGCATGCATCAATGCAGCCTGGGTCTTCCATGGAGGTGCAAGGACAAAAATATATCATAGGGTTCATGCTGGGTTTGTTAGGCATGTGCCCTCCATGTTAGCTCTTATAATGGAGTATATTAAGGGAGTTCAATAAGTTCACATGAATTTGAAATGAGAACCAAAACCTCTACCTCAAAACATCAGAGAATTGTCTATGCTTGAAGGTGGATCATTCTTCATTCCCGCGACCAGTTCCCAAAGACACAAATCGCACATCACCCTTTAGTTCGGTGTCTTCCATCACCTCCTGTTTGGTTAGCCTTGCCTTCTAAGGGTCTGGCGTCATGGTGTTCCTTCTTCACTTCTCTTCTTGGTGAAGCTCTCTAATACCCCGTCCCTAGCTACATATATATCAGAAAGGGGGAGTGTAGGTAACTGCATGGGGAAATAATGGGGCTCATTAATTAATAAGCTTCCTAGTTCTCCCCAACATCATTTTTACTTAAGGTTGGAAGTTACAACCATTAAATGGCCTGACACACCACTGCCCCTACCCTTTAATTGGATCATTGCAGGTTTATGAAATAAAATAACAAATTATTTTTTTCATTTCTTTTTAAAAAGTTGTAAAACATATATTTTTTTCCTGACCTATTGCTGTCAAAGTAAAGCCTCTCTTATATGAATCCTGGCACTATAGATTCAATGGTGCCCTCAGATTTCCAATCTGAGCAATGATTCAAAAGTTTGAAAATGCAGCTCACAGTTTTACTGAACATACCTGAATTTTTTTTCAAAAATTCATTCCCGACATAATGGGCCTTAGAATCACGCGTTGTAAAATTTCATAGACTCATAATAATTCAATTTAATTTAATTTAAAAAACATTTACATAGAAATATTGGTCTTTAAATTCTCCCCACCTTAGGTACTTTCGTCCCCAAAAGCCACAACATAGACAAATGAAAACAAATGGGGTTATTGAGCATGAATCTTAGCCTCCCACTCCCATGTGCTCTCCTGGACGTTCCTGTGATTCTAGGGAACGTGCACTGTAGGTATTAACCGCCCCGGAAGGACATGCTTCTGTCAATCCTCAATCTCTACTGGTACCTTGGTAAATGTCTCCCCATCATCTATGTCCAGCTCGCCATAGTCGATGATGTGATATAGGTCATGCACGTATCTCCCCAGTTCAGATATGTGGAAGATGGCATGCACCTTTTCCAACTACCGTGGAAGTTCCAAGTGTTAAGCCACCTCACCTATCCTATGAAATATCAGAAATGGCCTGATAAACCTCAATGACAACTTTCTACCTCGGCAAAATCTCCGTAGTCCCCATTGAGGAGAGAGTTGCAAGAAAATGTGGTCCCCCTCCTGGAACTCTAGAGGTATCTGTCTCTTGTCGTCATAATACGCCTGTCTGCTCTGTGCATTCTTCATTTTCTCTTGGATGGTCTGCACCTTCACAGTGGTAGCTCATACCAACTCGGGACCCATAAGTACTGACTCCCTTGGGTCTTTCCAGCATAGAGGATATTTTCAAGGTCAACGGTATAGGGCCTTGATTAGTTCCATATCGACGGTGGAATGATAACCATAGTTGTATGAGAACTCCACCAAGGGAAAGTGATCCTCCCAAACATGGAAAAAATCTTGGATGCATGAAAAAATAATGTCCTCTAGTGTCCGAATGGTCCACTCCGTCTGACCACCCATCTGAGGATGAAAGGCGGTGCTCAAATGCATCTAGGTCCCAAACACGTGCTGCAACCTCTTCCACAACTAGGATGTAAAACATGTTTCATAGTCCAAAACGATTGTTTATGGCACCCAATGAAGTCAAAAAATTTCATGTACGTAGAGGAATCTCAAACCATCTATCGATCCCTGCAATCGGATAGGTAGGAAGTGGGCCGACAAGGTGAGTTGGTCAACGATCATCCCTATGGAATCATGTCCCCTGGACATACGTGGAATCCCTATCACAATGTCCATGGAGATCCCATCCCAAATCCACTATGTCACCTCTATAGGCTGAGATAAGCCTGCTGGAACCTGATGCTCGACCTTCACTTGTAGAAAAGTGAGGCATCGTGAATTAAATTATGCCACTTCAGTCTTCATCCTTGGCCACTTTGCTGATATCGGAGATCCTGGTACTTCTTCGCCACACCAGGGTGTACCTCAAGATGGGACAAATGAAAGCCTTTGAACACCTCATCTCGCAACATCACTGGTACTATGGTACATCATTTGAAGGGGATGACTTGCTCCCCACCTTCAGAATATCCATCAGTTTCCTACCCTGAGGATATCTGAGCATGTCAAGCCTTGTAGTCAAAGTCCCCAAGTTGTGCCTCCCTGACTCACTAATATAGTGGGGGTTTGAATTTCATGGAATGGAGGTATGCTTCTCCTTCTCTATCCATAATGGATAACTGCAACGTGGCTACCTACTCGGTCGCCTCACTCAGCAATTGCAGACCAGACCTCATACTGAGTGCATCTGCTAAAATGTTTTGCTTTCCAGGAGTATAGACTATATCAAAGTCATAGTCCTGGAGGAACTCTAGCCATCGTCACTGTCACAGGTTCAGGTCCTTATAAGAGAATATATACATAAGACTCTTGAGATCATAGTAGATTGTAAAAAATTCAACCATCAAGTAATGACACCACATATTCAAGGAAAATACCACGACTGATAACTCCAGGTCTTGGGTAGCATAGTTATGATCATGTTTTCTCAGCTATCATGAACCATAAGCCATCAATGCTCACTCATGCATCAGGACAAATCCAAGCCTAGTCCCTGATGTGTCGTTGTAGGAAACATAACCAACACCCTATTATGGAACCCTCAAGATTGGGGAACTCGTTAGTCTCTACCGTAGCTCCTGGAAACTCTATTGGAATCTCTCCATCCATTGGAATGGTAGTCTCTTCCTTGAAAAATCTAAAAGGGGTGATGAAACTCTAGAAAAGTTTGGCACGAATCTTCGGTAGTATCCAACCAACCCCAGGAAACACTGCACCTCCATCACGATCCGAGGTGGCTCTCAAGATTGCAGAACCCATGTCATTGTTGTATCCACTGCAACTCCATCCTTTGAGATAACGTGTCCTAGATAGTGGACCTCATGTATCCCGAAGAGAAACTTCAAGAGCTTACCATAAATCTGGTTCTCTCGAAGTGTATCCAGAACTATCGGCAGATGACAAGCATGATTCTCCTCTGTTGCTGGGTATATCAAGATGTCATTGATGAACACCACCACAAAGAGATCAAGGTATGGGTGAAAGATCATGTTCATGAGTCCTATGAACACTGCTGGGACATTGATCACATAGAAGGTCTTATCCAAGAACTCATAATGTCCATACTAACATCTGAAGGTAGTATTCTACACATCCTCATCTTGTGTCATGAGCTGATGATAGCCTAATCAGAGGTCTATCTTCGAAATATAGTGATCTCCCTTTAGCTAATAAAAAATATCATCAATCCTAGGGAGTGGATACTTGTTCTTAACCGTCACCTAGTTCAGGCATCGATTGTCCACACAGAGTCTCAAACTCCCATTTCCCTTCTTGGAGAACAAAATCGGGGCTGCCCATGGAGAAACACTGGGTCTTATGAACCTATTTCCCTATAAGTCCTCCAACTACACCCATAACTCACGAAGCTCCATAGTATCCATCTGATATGTTGGTGTAGATATCAACTCAATCTTGGGGTACATTTTTTTGTAAAATTCTACCTCTTTTCATGGAGGTAGTCCTAGAACATTATCAGGAAAGACATATGCATACTGGTCCACCACTACAGGATAGATCGTACTCTCAACATCAAATTCTTCAAGGTTAAGTATAACGACCCATAGTTTACATACATTGTTATTACATTAGAATTGAATCATACTTATTACAATATATAACAAATCCATGATAAGAATGTATAGGTATAGTGTCTTTATAAACTGAGAAACATAAACAATTGGTTCATAAATATTCTACGTTGTCTCCCGTTTATTTCATCATATCTAGAGTCCCTTTTGGAATATCCTACTAAATAACCTTCTTCCTGACCTGAAAAAACATACAAAAGGATGATCTCAAATTCTTAGTAAGGGTAAACAAAGGAAATATCAATCATATCATATTCATAAGAACATAACATTTTGAAAATCTTAACCTACAAAAGAGATCATAATATCATGAAATGGGATAAATCATAGTAGTGAAATGTAATCCAAAAAATCACAAATTAAAACACGAAACTTTGTGTAATACACGCATAAACATAGAAAATAATTTCATATTAGTCAGGACTCATTTCCAAGATCATCATAACGGACAAAGTTCATTACTAAACCGAGTTCACTCCTCGTTCGAGTCATGTATCACTGAACCAGATTAACTTACCATTCCAACCATGTCTATCTCATGAGATATAAATCATTACCCAATGAATTTGAGGGAGTTATATGTCCCACCCATCTCATAATGAAACCATTTTTATGTGTTCCACAAAATCATAAATCATACATCATAACATAACCCATGTAATAAAAATGGAATTCTTAAACATCATTCCATCGTATCATAATCCATATAAGATAAAAGGACTTCATAAAAATAATTACATTATAAAATAATCAAATAAATGTAATAATAGGGATAGAAACAGAACCCTATAGTATCTGAGATGGAAAATATTTTTGATAAAACACTTGAACTCCATTCCTGAGGAAAATATCCTTTCTTCTTCAAAACATTTTTCCTTTCTCAACATGTGATACCATATTAATTTAAAAGATGTTAATTGAAAAGAAACATGAAAACTTGTAAAGGAAGCTTCATGAAAGTAATGTTATATTAAAACATAAAAATCCATTCAGGCCGTATAACTTAAACAAAACATTCTTCTCATACTTTGTACGGAAAAAGTCAAAAAGTATCTTGTACTAAAAATGACAAAAGATTCCTTTAATATATTTTACTAAAATTTTCTTAAATTGGTAAAATTGGATTTAAACAATTTTAGGAGGATATAAATAATATTACATATTGAGGAAACATAGATGTGGATGATAAATATGCACCAGTAAATACAAATGTATAAACAATCTCGGATAGAAATTAAGATTGCGATATTTTCCATTACCTTAGGTATGATATTCTTTGTATGTATCTGAACCTCCTATATAATGATTTAAATAATGTTACAGATCTATTCAAGAATCATAATTATATTTATGATAACATTTATGATCATATTTTCATCCGTTTGTTAGTAACATTTCATCGTTACTCGTTTTTGGGTATTAACTGTGTTATTTTCATTCGTATGTTTTGTTGGATAAGATCATATTACTCATTTTAGGTTATAGTTATATAATTTAAAGAATGGTATTAGAATAATATATACCATATTTATTAATTAAATTTGTTTACATAATCATGGTTTAATGGAGATCATGTAGAACGAATCACATCGCACTGTGGAGACGGTAAGCCGTACGTACGCACGAGCGACGATATCATTCCCATAATTATTGAAGGGTATTGGAGTGGATGATAGAATATCTAAGAATTAGTATCATGTTATAATAATCATATATAGCTATTCTTTACACCATTATACCCATCCATGTAATGTAGTGGTGGAAAACAGATTACACTATGGCGTGGAGACGGTATTCCATACGTACGCACGCACGATGATTTCATTTTCCATAGGATGGATAGAAGGTGAAATAGGGTTTTTTCATATTTATAATAACATATAATTATATGAGTGATACTAATGTTATTACTTTATAATGAAACATATAAATAAGAGGAAGTAGAATAAGAAATAAATTTGAAAGAATAGGTAAAGGATATTACCTCTTCTTCGACACGCCTCTTCTAAACCTCCTCTTAGGGAACTAAAGTTAGTCTTTGAAGAATACCGGGACCTCTAGTATGTTTCACGATAATTGGAGAAAATAAATGGATAGGTTTTGGATAATATTGAAGGATCAAAATGTAGTGAAGAGGAGAGGGAGGAGGTTCCCATTTATAAGGGAGGAGAGGGGAACCATTGGAAACATAAAAAATATTAATTTATAATAAATTCAAAACCCACAAAAAACCCTCCAAAAATGTCTCAATTATAATATGAGATGATATGGGGTCCTAATATCATCAACCAATAAAATTTAGACATGTTGGAAATTTATTTAAAACCTTATCATCTTGATTTATCCTTATTTAATCTATTTAATTTTAATAATGGTAATAATATTCTAATTTTAAATTGTTATAAATAATTACATATGTGTTTCTAATTTTCAATAATTGGATACTTTATGACATTTTAGACCATATAAATTTCAATTTATAATTTTTAAATATTTTTGTGATTTTTAAACAATTTTATAATATGTTATTTTTATAAAATAACAATAGTGTCAATTTTTAAACTATTCATTTATTTTCATTTAAATAAAATACCCACAAAGAATATATTTGAAAAATAATATTAAATATATTCCTAATATGTCATATTTATCTAAAAATGTGTGGATAATATTAATTATTTCATATAATACATATCTTAATATTTTTAATACCATTTGTTTGATATATAAATCAATAAAATAATATATACATCACTATTGTGTCATCATTAATGATAATTAGAGAATCCCTAAAAATTATAAATAAATTTTCATGATGTAGATAAATTTATTATATTTCTGGAGAATATTTATATTATAAGTTTTATGAAGTTTATCAATAAAATAAAATTATTACACTTATAAAATACAAGAGTCTGACTTGTTGTCACTTTCTTTAGTTTTAATAATAGTTATATCTTTTTCATGGTCAAAAGTCCATTAAACGAATATATTCTGACCCTTAAGTGATATGGGTCAACTATTATTCATCCAATATAATTTTAGAAGGTGGTATAGTAATTTCATAATCTTATATTTACCCTTAATAACCCGATTTACTTTTAACTGTAGTAAATAAATATAACCGTATATACTATTCATAATATAAAAAAATTAAAGTAAATTAATAATATAATTTATACCCACTGAATCCAAATATGGAATCTATTTTTCAAAATTCAAAACATAGAAGTTGTAGTAATTAATTTAAAATTAATCATTTTGGTAAGAAAACATGTTTTCAAAGTTAAAACATTCTCAATGATTGAAATGTTTTTACCTATTAATTCAATGTAAAATTAATGGTAATGACATAAATTATATTAAATGGTAAAAATATATTATATTTATACATTAAAAAACAATAAATTTTATCATTTAACCATATAAATTTTCTAGATGAAAAAAGTAGTTTATAAGAAAATTTTAGTGTATTTTTACTATTCATCAAAATAGAAAAGTATCAAAAATTTATCCAATGTAAATTTTTATATCCTGATTCAAAAAAAGAAGTTTATTTTTTAAAATTGAATTTATATCCTTTTCAAATATTAGATTTAAAATGGTTGCGCCATCAATAGGTGGTAAAACAATATTTTTAAAAAAATAATCCTTTTATTCGAAAAATTTATTTTGTTTTCATACCTCATTCTAGAAAATGTGTAAGAAGAATTTTAATGTTATGAAATTAAAAATTTAGTTAATACTATTGTTTATTTCACAAAAATTAATAAAAATAATAACTTTTAGTTAGGCAGTTAATACTATTTATAATAGCTAGTTCATAATATTATAATAATGTATCACTATTTAGTGAAACTCGGTATTGCGTACAACAAAAGCTATCGAGGAAGGTTTCTCTTGCGTGTAACGCAAGCCAAGGTAGTGTTGTTCATATTGAATGATTCCTTTGGTGTTGTGTATAACATAAAACATAGATAAATATATATTTCTCATAAAATCTCAGGGTGTTACAATAAGGCTAGCCAACTGATCTGTAATCGGCTGCACCCTTCTCTAGGTAAGTCCATCATGTCCTACAAAGGTTCCCTTCTCGCCGGTGAAGGAAAACCTGGTCCCTTCTATGCAGACACAACACATTTTTCACCTAATATAGTCAATCTAATCAAGGATTCTGGATAATAATTCTATACCCATGATAAAGTCATAAGGCCTTGATGCCACTACTAGGAGATCAGACTTGAAGCTCTCACCTCCTACAGTAAACTCACACTATTGGCACCAGTGTGTAATCATCGAATCATCTCTTGTAGGAGACTCTAGCTATAAGGATCGAGCCAACGGCTCCACCAGAATCTCCAAACTCTGAACAAGGGTCATGGAAATGAAAGAGTGATTTGAACCTGGGTCTATAAGTACTAAAGCTAAGGTAGAGTAGACATAGATAGTACCTCTAATAATCTCTGGAGTGTCGTGGTTGTAGGCCTCAGATTCTTAAAGATGAACTCGCCACTGTCCTCCTACTCCCTGTGGTCAGGGTGGCACACCTAGTGGTGGTGGTGATAGTATCTTGAAACAACACCCACCACCTACTACATGGTCAACTACTCTACCCATCTGCCACCGTGAATACCTCCTCGCTTGATCCTCTACCTCTGAAAAGGCCCTCTAAGTCCATAGAGATGAGGGTCACCTCATCGTGTATCTGGAGCATTAGGCTCTACCATCTCCCTGCTGCTGCCTGAAAAAGGCTTGCTGATAAGATCACTATAAAATTAGCCGGTGCTCCAACTTAGTGAAAAACTCTGTCCACAGCCTCCAGCCAATCCTCAACCGCCTGCGGTTCTGTCTCGCCTCGTATCCTCGAAGGCCTCTACTGTTGGAAATAATTATACATGCTTAATCTACTTGAACCCTCTTCTAGTGGGGCTGGTGGACACGATTGTCCAGTGTGTTGTGGTGCTGCTAGTACACCACCTGAAGGTTCCAATGCCGTAAGGGGTCCCTACATTAAGGCCTCTTTTCTCAGTGGGATGTCATCGTGTACCCTCTCATGAAACCAGGGTGGATTTCTTCATGGCGGCATCCTGAAAAGAAATAGGTGTTCCATGGTAAAAAGTTTTTCCTGGTGAGATGACTCAAGAAAAACTAAGAAAGACTTTTTAAAACACACTCAATCAGTGTTTTCATTTGATGAGCTGGAAATCAGAATCAGGGTCCTAGTGTATGGATACATCGACCGTCACACCGACACTAGACTCCCTAAACTGAAAACCACACTCATAACACTTTACACTATTTCTACATAGAAAAGATCAAATTTTTATTTATTCTGTAGAACTGAACTCCTCTGATACCACATTGTCATGACCCGTCCCCCAGGGCCCATGTCGTTAATACCCCAAGCCCACATTCCATAGGCCAGGGGTAGGTGACTAGCACCTGAAGGCATATTCCCTAAAATAGGAAGGCATTTCCTTTAAACCTATACAAACACACGGTCCGAGAACACAACAAGAAGCAACTGTGAAGTAAATTGCTGTAGTGAAAGAGTGTTGAAAGTGAAAGGGTCCGGAATACAAGACCAACTAAAAATAACATGGATTACTGGAAGTAAAATACAACTAAAATAAAAAATGGAAATAGCTACTGGGTCTTCCTCCGAGTTTTCTACCTGAAGGGTAGATACAAATCTCATCCTCAGCATTCCAGTTTCTCCCGTCTCCTCCGTGTACCACCAGGTCGTGGCTCCCACAAACCTCATCCCAGCTTCTCATCGTCGGCACAAGAGAAAACAAGGTGTGAGCGAAGCCCATGTAAGGTTGAGTATAATGAAACTCAGTTGGGAACCCAAGACTCTGAAGGTCTCATATATTTCAACAAAAAAACCATAGGGTAACACCATGAAGGTAAAGAACGACACAGGTAATGTACCACATAGCATAACCTCAATCACAAGAACAAAGTAAAGACACCTCACAATTGGATTTATTCTAGGGGGTTTAACACATAACATCCCCAGTCACATTATCAAGAACCTCGGCTACTAGTGAACTCCTCCTCTATTGAGTACTGTGGGTCTGCTGGGTCACTCTGAGCCGCTTCCCACTAACCTTGACCTCCTGAGGTACTCCCCCCCATCACGTATCATGGGTCTGCCAGGTCATACAGAGTCACCCTCCCATAATGTGGCTATCTAAGGTACTCCTCTCCGTCTTGTACAATGGCCACTCCCCACCATGTCCTGCTAAGGTACTCCTCCCCATCGTGTACCATGGAAGTCGATTCACTTCGAGTTAAAAAGTCACTAGTCATCAGGTCTCAGCCAGTCCCAGGGTTCCATACGTAGTGTTCTTAGGAGAAATGCTCCCCAATAAATAAGTGGCATCTCAAACAGAACTCAGTCTCACAAATATGTAACCTGATGACCTGCCATGTCATAAGGTTTCCAACGCAACTGACATCACATCAATCGGATTCCCGGTCTGTACATTATTGGCATTTCAGTGCCGAGGGCCCATTTGGATTTGGGTGTGATCCAACATGGACATAATCTATGTTTCTCTGAAACTCTAATAGAGTAATTGAAAAGGAACTTCCCGGCCCAAGGGTCCCAACACCACAGATGGTTCGTCAAATGGGTGTTCGGTTCTCATGATAAGGGCCTTTGAGTGTTTCTGGGCCCGGTTGGGCCCAGGTCCGGTCCCACCAAGTCTGACCGACCCGTCCCGACCCGGTATAGGATGGTCCGAGCTGGACTCAGCCCATTGGGCCGATATCTAGTCTGGCCTGTAGGCATGGAGGCCCTTAATGGTGGCCTGACCATAATGGGGTGGCCCACAAGGGGTAGCCCAGTCCGGGGTGGCGACCCGCTGGGGCGGTGGCCCACATGGGAAGCGGACTAGTCCGAGGGCGGCATCTTGCTCCAAGGGAGGCGGCCCGAACTGAGGGTGGTGGCCCAGTGTTAGGGTGGTAGCCCGATGTGTGGACTGAAGCCTAGTGCGAGGGTGGCGGCCCTATCTGAGGGCGGCGACCCGGTGCGAGGGTCACGGCCCGGTCCGACGTAGGGGGGGTAACACCCCGGTCTCTTGGATTCTCAAACATCCCGGAGGCCCTTAAGTTGGTGAGAAGGTCATGTCATGTGGGCACCACAGAACCCACTGGATGTGGTCTTGGCCTCCACCACTACTTCTGCCGCGACTTCAATTCATCAGCGGCGAGGTGGTCGCGCTGCCTCCCTTCCCACGACCGAAAATTGTGTCGACCACCTCCTCCATTCGTCGCGGCTTACGATCCGCGACCCTCCTATTGAGGCGTGCATCAATGTACTCGAGGTATTATATAAAGGTGAAAGGATAGAAATATAGTGGAGGGGTCAGTCTAGGTTTGTTAGGCTCGTGCCAACCGTGATAGCTTGTATAATGAAGGATATACTGGGAGTTCAATAAAATCACATGAATTAGAGATGAGAATCAAAAGCGACCGGTTCCTAAAGATTCCACTCACACATCACCCTTTAGTTTAGTGTCATCCAACACCTCCCACTAGGCCAGCTTCATATTCTAAGGGTCTAGAATCGTGGTGTTCCTTCAGTAATTTGCGGCTTGGTGAAGCTCTTTGATACCCCTTCCCTAGCTGCATATATATTGGAGAGGGGTAGGGTATGTAAAGGCGTGGGGAAATAATGGGGCTCATTAATTAGGAAGCTTCCTAATTTTTCCCAATGTCTTCATTACTTAGGGTTGGTAGGTATAGCCATTTAATCTCCTAACACACTACCGGAACAACCCTTTAATTAGTTCATTGGTGTTTTTTGAAATAAAATAAAAATTATTTCATTTCATTTATTTTTTTAATTTCTCAAAACATAACTTTTTCTCCGGACATACTGTGGTAAAATTGAAGCATACCTTAAAAAAATACCGGCATTGCAGATTCAATGATGACCTCTTATTTTAAATCTATGCAATGGTTCAAATGTTATAAAATGACGCTCACATGTTTACTGAACGTACCCAAAAAAAGTTCATAAATTGATTTCGGACACACCGGGCCTCGGAATCCAAAACCGTAAATTTTGAAAAAATCATAATAATTCCATTCAATTTAATGAAAATAATTACCTGGAAATTCAAATATTTACAAAACCAGTAAATAAAATAATCTAACTATATAAAAAAATTTATGAAAGGGCTATTTTGACTTAAAATGCAATAGTTTACACTTCATTAAAAATGAACTTTATCAGAAAATCACCAAAAAAAATCCAAAGTAAATTTTAATGTATCACTTCTGTAGAAGAATTTTATTTGTCAAATTTTAGACATAAAAGTGAAAAATACTATATTTATAAAGGGTTCTCCATCAAAAGGAGTTAAAACGGCCTTTTAAAATTTTTTGAGTATTTTATGCTTAAAATTGGATTCATTCTCATTTGAAGCCTCTAAAATTTATTGGATAAATGTTAAAAAGTTTAACAAGCATTTATGATAATATTTTATGTAGTTCTTCTCATTCCCACCAACATAATGACTAGGCATTAATTACCACTTAAAATAATAACAATATTATTATTGTATTATTTTTCGGTATAACTCAACATTGTGTGTGACGTAAGATTTCAAAGAAACCTGTTGTTGTGTATTATGTATGCTATCTGAAAGAGTGTCATCACTAACATAAAAGTAATATCTTATTCATTAATATTATTAGATATGAAAATGTATTATTATATAAATATGTTGGCCATTACTCCATTACATTTAGGAAATTACTTCATGCCTATTCCCATATATTTTTCATATATGAAGATTAATCTTCTTTCCACCCTATATTTTACCATTTTATTAACTATTAAACTTTTATTTCCACTTATTTTCTCCAATACTATGATAATAATAACAGTCTTTAATTTCAACTTTCTCCTTGAGAGAAAATTGAACTATTTATTCATAGCGACCAAAGTCCCTTATAGACACTTCCTTTTGATGTTTTGGGTTTATACCACTAAAGAACAGGATGATTTTGATTTCAAGTTCCATGATAAAACTAAAATAATACCTTGAACATATCATGATGTTTTCCTTATGTTTACTAATGGATTCATCCTAATTTCCCTTTAGCTTTAGGAATTACCTTTCCCCTTTAGTGTGAAGATATTGGGGTAAGTATTTACTAAAAAATACCTTCTCAAACTCCTCCCACTCTAGGGAGTCAATCTATTTATCTTTTGTAATATTATAAATGAGATTATACTATTAATAAACATCACATTCTAATTGAGAATATTTAAAACAAATTTTTAATGCTCTAGTAACTAGAGAACATAAAATATATTTTATATAATATTGATCTACTTCATGGTAATAAGATAGTTTTAAGACCCAATAATATAGGTTTTCAATTTCTACATGAAAGATTTTTTCTGTCCATGAGATTTTTTGGAGTTCAAAGTGATTTAAATTATTATTCATAGTTTGAGATAATTTGGTGAGCATGATTATGAGATTTTTTATTCTAGAGCCCATCTAATTTGGTTTCTCAATGTTAAAATCATTACATTATCAATCACACTCATTTTTAAATTGCTTTCTCTAGGTTACATACATTAAATAAATCCTATAATTTTTGAGTTAGTATAATGTAACAATAGTTAGTGCATAAAATAATTAGGGAAAAATTTAATCTTATGATGTCATAAATTAAGACACATTTATTCAACCTATGGCATTTTAGGTTCAAACTAGATAATTATTGTTCTATCAATGTTTTTTAGGTTTTATCCCCTTATACATCATAAAATAATCCCCAAAAATATCTAAAACCCCACAAATGAGTCACCCTAAGAACAAAATACTTATATGTTAAAATATTTTACATGAATATTCATTACAAATAATAATAAATAACACTAGAGAACCTCAATAAATTTTAAGAACCCAGTTCTTATTTTTGAGGTAAGGGTTTCTTCTTTTCTCTTTTCCTTAGGTGTTTTTGAGAAAATAAGGAAAATGGGGAAAAATCCTCAATTTTGGGACTACACACCGGGTACTTTTCCACACGCAGTGTACTTTTTGGCCGTGTGGGATGAGTACACAGGGTGTGTAGCCTTGTTGGGGACTAAGTGTGTAAAAACCGACTACACGTCGTGTAGTGGTCCTTTACACGCCGTGTAGTCATTAGGCAGATGAAATAGTTAGGCGGTGGAAGCATCCGCTATCTGGGTGACAATACACGTCATGTAGTCGAGAATACACGTTGTGTACTCATGTCAATGGATGAAAAGTTTGGCGGTGCCACCAGAGGAACAGTTAAATGAGGGGAGTACACGACGTGTAGTCAAAATTACATGTCGTGTACTTTGTTTTTTTTTTGCTTAAATGGGCAGTAGCCAACCCTATTCATTGTATTGGCTTATAACCAGATGGGGGATCGGGAGAGGACGTTCAAACCTTCATGGACCTCCAAATCGAGTGTCAGGTATCTGTTTCTGCTTACATCGATCACGTTGGAACCGCACAGGTAATCCCTCCAATCTCCTTGCATAGTTGTTTCCAATTCTTCCTCTAATGGATGTTATTTGAGGTTGAATAATGATTTTTTACCTCAGATCTACATTGTCATTGGCGATTTCTAGATTCGACATTCACCTATACCATACTTGGTAGTTTATGGGAGGTGGTTTGGTGTTAATTTCCTACTGATGTGAGATTTTGTGTACCATTGTGATACGAGCCCATGAATGGGGTGTCATAAGGCTGAGGCCTTATTGAATTAAATACTTAGAATTGTGTAATTAATTTAAATGTGATAATAAACTACTGTTTGGGGTCACCGCTTGGATCCATGACCACCCCGAAGGTGTGTTCCTCTGTTTAGCCATTTGGCTAGGATACCCGAGGGTATGCCTTTATAATAATTATTATAGAATTTCCTTGAGAGGAATTGCATGTGTATTGTTTGTTTATATGTTGGTCATGGCTCGGTTAGTTGTTTAGCCTGAGGACAGTGTTGTGATTAGCCTGTGGGTAATGTACTACTTAGCCTATGGGAAACTTCATCCGTTCCTGTGGGCGGTTGATTATGTGCCTTTGGGTGATACCTCGTATGCCTGTGGGTAATATTCAATATGCATGTCGGAAGATTCCTGTGTTTGGATTCTCTTACCTGAGGGTAAGGGTTTACACTTCTGAGGACACTGACTATTTTACATAGAATATTCACTGTGGTGATATCTTAAATTACATTTTAAATGTATATTAAAATGGAAATAAAACTTGTTATATTAGTTACTTTTGAGTACTTCTTAGTTTATTGGATTTTACTACTGCACACTGTTGTTGAATCTCTTCACACAGTTGGGCACGGGCCTTTGGTGGGTGCATACTGAGATTATTTCTCACACCCTGTTTGGGTCATGATTTTCTTCCCAAATAGATTATATTTCTGCAGGTGTGGATAAGGGAAAGGGTCCTTATACATGTACTTGATTTCTGCTGAGGAGTAGGGGAGCATGGGACCGGGCTTCAGCTCGCGATGCTACTGGCTGTTTTGTTTTGGTTTTACTGTACTGTATTGTTGTGTAACATGTTCTGGATATTTTCATAGAACTTGAGACATGTTGCATCATTATCTATAGAACTGTTGGTTATCTGTTACTACATTTGTTTATTTTAAATGTGTATTGTTTATTTCTTCCTCTATTGTTGTATGATATCTATTTATTTCCGCTGTGCTGCACTTTCAAAAATGAGGGCATAGTTTCCCCAAAATCAAACTTGGGCCCTCGTTTCTAGTTGGAAGCCTCTGGCGTTTGGAGAAATGTGCTTGAGGTCACGTAGCGAACTAGGTTCCGGGCACCCGTTGAGTGGCACCCAAAACCGGGATGTTACAAAGTGGTATAAGAGGAGTTGTTTTCTTTGACATACTATTTGGAGTCATAGTCAGGGATATGATGAGAATGGTAGTTGGTAATAAGCTATGACCGGGCGTAGCTAGCCTGTGTATAGGGAAAAGAAAATTTACCTCATGTTGCAATTCCTCTGATTTTTCTAATTTTATAGTTGATTTCATTTCACCATTGGGTGACGCACTTATATTGTTCTATTTATAATTTATCTCAGGGTTCTATTTAGTTACAACTAGATGATATGAGGGTATTCCACCTCATACATCATTTAGGTAAATGTTAGAAATCACATGCCATGCATAGTTTCCATGCCATGTAGGTGCATTAGAAAAATCATGCTGTTGTGATAACTGATTTGATAAATACCTGCTATGTGATAGGGTATTATTGTGTGAGCCTATTTATCGAATGGATGCCAAACTTTGGTTTTGGGGGAGTATGGGCCACCATTGACTGAAATTTGGTGGATCATTGGATGTTTATCCAGTTATAACATATATAAGATTCCAAAATTTGACTCGCGGGGAGTATGGGCCATCATGGATCAGAATTTGGCACTTATGTGTTGTTTTTCAGTTTTTTCTGGGTTCTGGAGATGTGTTTGAGGAATACTGTCTGGAAACCCAGTAAACACGTCGTGTATGTTCTTCTGTTCGGGATGAAAAGAGACTTTTGGAGTACATGTCGTGTAACCTAAGTACACATCGTGTAGTCTCTTCCCGTGTCATAGACCGTGTGGGTGGGGACACGAGGAAGGGACATGCATGGGGCGAACACGTTGTGTACCGTAAGTACACACCATGTAGTGTGGACCCAGAGTATGCCAGTGTAACTAACAAACACGGATGTGGAAACCATAATATATACACGCCGTGTCCATTATAGAACACGCTGTGTTGTGTGAGCCATGTATCTGGCCATGTAACTAAAAACACAGGTCGAAGGAGATTGTCTAGTACATGCTGTGTACCTGTGGGACACGCCGTGTAGTCTTGTCTAAGGACAGACTATGTGGACTTAGCCGTGTGGCTGGGAAGATGGAGTGGTGTACACACCGTTTGTGGGTGCAACACATCATGTAGTATCAAGCTGAGTAGTCGGACATGACACAAACGACATGGGCAGTTGGAAAATTACACCATACATGCCGCGTAGATTATATACACGCCGTGTAGTTTTTTTCAACAGGAGCCATGTGGCTTGTCTGTGTAAAAGGACCCGGGTAGGCAAGAAAATTCAGGAACACGCCGTGTAGTCAGTATACATGTCGTGTAGTCTTGTTGTGCAATTTTTAATGCCTTCTTCCTCCTGTTCCTCTTTTTGTTCCATCATTTTCCGACTATGATAATCTTGATCTAAGGTGTACATTTGACCTTGTAGTGTCATGCCTCCGAGACGACCACACGTTGTTCTCCAAGAGAGTGGCAACGATTATACTCCAGATATGGTGGGCCATGGGCTACCAGTGGATCCTCCAGTAGAGCCAGACGAGGCACCAGACGTTATACCAGACACAGGCATGGATGCACAGTTTTGTGAAGGATTTATGTGGATCATGCAGGCCTTTCAGGGAGCACCACCAGCTGCCACATCTATGGCAGAGTTGACTCATAAATTTCAGCAGCATCATCCGCCTACATTTTCAAGGGATGGCAGACCACAGGCTGCAGAGTCTTGGCTAGGGTCTATGCAGACTATTTTTGAGCACCTAGAGATGCCTCCAGGTTGGAGCGTCAAGCTCGCGACGTGTATGTTGCGTGATTCCGTCAATAGGTGGTGGGATGTCACCACTCAGTTAGAGCATCACAGAGACATGGCGTGAGATGATTTCCAGACATCCTTCTATGACTTCTTCTTCCCAGGGATTCTGAGGGTAGATCGAGCTCGAGAGTTCATGAATCTGTAGCAGGGTGCTATGTCGGTGATGGATTATGCTGCTAATTTCACCGAGCTTCAGCATTTTGCACCCGTTCTGGTGGGCGATGAGATGCTGAGAGCCAGACGCCTTGAGGATAGTCTTCGATATGACATCTGAGAACTGGTGAATGTTTTTAGGTTGCCTTCAGCATGCTATTGTGAATAAGGAGATGATTATAGAGAGGAAACTGTAGGAACCTAGTGGTGTAGGCCAGGGCGGTTCAGCACCATTTTCTAATAATATTTCTACTGGTAAGGGGAAGAGACAGATGGACTTATCTCAGGGTGGCAGTACCAACCAAAAGAATGTTTTAGGTGGCCAGGTCATGTGCTACCACTGTGGTAAGAAAGGGAACAAGAGACCTCAGTGTCCACGAGACCCAGTGGAGTGCTGAGCTTGTAGCAGGATGGGTCATCTGCATCACTTTTGTCGGGCATTTCCACCAGTGGCTAGTGAGAGGGGTTCTGTGCAAACTCCGTATGTGGGGGAAGGACTAGCAGCTTCTTACCAGTAGGGGAACTGGAATACGTTGGGGCGTGCAGGCAGGGATGGTGGACGTGGTTGTGGTAGCTAGACACCAGGATCCCAGAGGTAGCAGGGCGGGACAGATCAAGGTATATAGGTTGTGTCTCAGTGCCATGGCACTGGGCAGACATATGCAGTGCCACAGACCCAGCAGGAGCAGGATCCTGGACCTTCTACTATCAGAGGTACTATACTAGTAGCTTCTATATTATCTTCTATAATTTTTGATATTGTAGGTACACATAGTTTCATATCTGTTCTCGTTGTGGAGAGATTTGGGCTCTATGTTTCTTCTTCTTCTGCTGTTATGATGCTAGACACTCCGTTGTGGACTAGAACGGCTAGTCTGTGTCAGTGCAAGGAGTGCCCCCTTGAGGTTGGTGGGATTCACTTCCATTGGTACCTCTATGTCTTAGAGATAACGAGCTATGATGTAATTCTCAGTATGGACTAGTTGGTTTCCTTTTGGGACTTTGTGGATTTCTATCGTCGCAGGGTGAGTTTCACATCACCAGAGGGTGGAGAGTTTCTATACAAGGGGTGAATGGGATGTTTAGGCAAGTCGAGCTAGACCAGAGCATCACGGGCGAGGTGGTATCACATCCCAGATTGCGAGCTTATATCTGGATGACCAGGGGACATGTCAGAAGGATTTCCCTCAAGTGGTTGATCGTTTCAGGGATGTCTTCCCGGACGACTTTTCAGGTCTTCCTCCAGAGCGTGAGGTGGATTTCTCTTTTGAGCTTCTTCCAGGAGCTACAAAGGTGTCCATCCCTCCTTATAGGATAGATACTCCTAAGTTGCAGGCGCTCAAAATGATGTAAGAGAAGTTAAATTCAAAGGGTTTCCTCCGACCGAGTACTTCTCCTTGGGGTTCTCCGATCCTTTTTGCGAAGAAGGAAGATGGTACCCTCAGACTCTGTGTGGATTATCGGAAGTTGAACCAGTTGATGGTTATGAAACAATATCCCTTGTCGAGGATTGATGATATCTTTGATAAACTTTTTGGAGCATGATTGTTCTTGAATATTGAATTGAGGCCAGGATATCATCAACTTCACGTTAGACCATCAAATATACCTCTTATAGATTTTCAGAGCAGATATGGTCTGTACGAGTACTTGGTTATGCCGTTCGGACTAACGAACGCGCAAGAAGTCTTCATGGCTCTGATGAATCATGTATTCCATCCTTATCTGGATTCTTTTGTGGTAGTATTCGTGGACGATATCTTGGTGTACTCTCACACTCGACAAAACCATTCCACCCATCTTGAGATCGTATTGAGTACACTAAGAGAGCATCGAATATATGCTAAGATCTCAAAGTGACACTTCTGGATGGACCAGATACACTTCTTGGGTCATATCATTTAAGAGGCAGGAGTTGAAATGGACCTAGAGAAGGTGATAGCAGAAGTTTCCTGGGAGCAACCTAAAAACGTGTTTGAGAAACGGAGTTTCTTAGGGCTGGCTGGTTACTACATGCGTTTTATACAGGACTTCTCCCACTTAGCAGTGTCGTTGCCAGGTTTGACTAAGAAGGCTGTGAAGTTCATTTGGTCAGAAACTTGTAAGATAGCCATCCAGGAGATGAATGGAATGTTGACATCAAAACCAATCCTGATACTCTCGGAGTAGGGGAAGAGCAATACAGTTTACTGTGATGCATCAGGTATTGGTCTAGGAGCTGTGGTGATGTAGGGCGATCGAGTAGTTGCGTACGGGTCCCGACAGTTGAGCCCACATGAGAGGAATTACCCGACACATGATCTTGAGTTGGCCATAGTTGTTCATGTGTTGCGCTGTTGGAGACATTACCTCTTGGGAGAACATTTTTTGGTGTACACGGACCACAAAATTCTCAAGTACATCTTTACAAAGCGTGACTTGAACCTGGGATAGCAAAGGTGGGTTGAATACCATCAGTCCTTTGATTTTGAGCTTGTCTATACACCAGGTAAATGTAATGAAGTTGCTGATGCACTGAGCAGGAAGACTCAGACACATGAAATTCATGAGGAAAGTGGTGAGTGGCAGCTTATGGCTTTGTTCTCTGAGATGCATTTGGAGGTGCACGACTGTCAGGGGAAAACCTATCTTTCTTCATTAGCTGTGACCTCTACCCTCCTGGACAGAGTGAGGATGAGATAGTTATCCAATCCAAAAGGCCTAGTCCTACAGGAGTCGGTGGCAAGTGAGGACCCTCCTCCTGGGTGGATGATAGGCGATGATGAAATTTTGTGTTTCCATGGACGAGTGTGAGTTCCAGGGGATATGCACGAGGAGATGATGTGGGAGTTTCAGGCTTTAGCTTGGGTAGTTTATACCGAAGTTACCAAGATGTACCGTGACTTGAGACGTCAGTACCGGTGGCTGGGTATGAAGAGAGAAGTAGATGGTTTTGTTACGAGATGTTCCACCTGTCAGCATGTGAAGGCAGAGCATCAGAGGCCAGCAGAACTGTTACAGCAGTTACCTATTCCAGAGTGGAAATGGGATGATGTCGTGATGGACTTTGTAACTGGGTTCTCGAGGTCACCTCGAGGAAATGATGATATGTGGGTTGTTGTGGACAGGCTCACAAAGGTAGCTCACTTTTTTCCGATCATGGAGTCCTTCAGAGTTGACGAGCTCGGGAAGCTATATATCTGAGAGATCGTACGTCTTCCTGGGGTCCCTCATTCTATCGTTTCAGATAGGGACGACCATTTTATGTCTCGTTTCTGGTAGAGTATTCAGAGGGAACTAGGTACAAAGGTGCTTCTGATCACAGTTTACCACCCTCAGACTGATGGTCAGCCAGAGCGTGCAATACAGGTGCTAGAGGACATGATGCGCGCATGCGTCCTAGACTTTGGGGGCTCTTGGGAGAAGCATATACCCGTAGTCAAGTTTTCCTATAATAATAGTTTTTAGGAAACTATTGAGATGAAAACTTATGAGGCTTTATATGGTAGGCCATGCCGATCACCCTTATGCAGGTTAGAGGCAGGTGAAGCAGCTTTACTGGGACCACGTCTTGTACAGGAGACTTCTGAGAAGGTCCAGTTGATTCAGAAGAGGATGGCTACCGCACAGTCTCTTCAGAAATCATATGATGATCTCCATAGATGACCCTTGGAGTGCATGGTTGGGGATCAGGTTTTCTTGCGTGTTTCACCGAGGTAGGGACACAAGCGGATCATGAGATAAGGTAAACGTTCACCGAGGTATGTGGGGCCATTTGAGATTCTAGAGAGTGTAACAGCCCGAGATTTTTTGAGAAATATTATTTTTAATTACTTTTATGTCTTGTGTTGTACGCTACACCAAGATTAGCTTGTACTATATTCAACACCGTATTAACTTGCAGTATACGCATCACTGTTCTTGGCTAGTGTTACACACTATTTTAAGTTCATTTTTGGAAATTATTCCATGCAACATTATGTATATATTTTGTTTAATGTATAAATGAAATAAGTTTTGATTATGTTATACACAAAAACAAACAGATATTTCACTACACACAACCCTGACTTGGCTTGCATTACATGCAATCAAGACCTTCTTCGATAGCGTGTGTAGTACACAATACCGAGTTTCACTAAACGAGATATTATTATAATATTATTATGAACTAGCCATTATGAATAGTAATACCCACTTTTTGAAATTTTATCTTTCAAAAGGGACTTCATTTTTGGATTCAGAATATCGAAACTAGGTTAGGGTGAAATTTTGGTATTTTTCTGAAAACTTTCAATTTTTGATGAATAGTGAAAACACTGGGTTACTATTTTTAAAACCGAATTTTTATTTAAATATATATTTATTTTATTTAAAATTATTTTAGGTAAAAATTGATACATAATACCAATATAAGTTCAATTTATTTCATTGGAGTCATTTTATAATAATTTTAGATATATAAAAATTTTATTGAACTTTTCACCGTCCTTTACCCACCTCCTAGGAGAATTTTCAAATTTACATAAAACTTAATTTTACCGCTCCTGTGAATAGAATTTCAAAAATCCAAGAGACATGTTTGATGTTATTATGTAAAATGTGGTTTAATGAGATAAAAATAATATTTTGTGAATAGTAACTTGTTACTTTTATTTACCACCGCTAAAAGTAAATAGGGTAATTACGGGTAAAAATGATATTATTATTTCCATAACACATGTCCTAATTCTAGTGGATAAGTTTAATTCGACCAAAAAGAACCTTAGGAATACAATATGTCCATTTATGTCCACTTGGATAAGATTTGGACACTTATCATTATTTTATTTAAAAAATAGTAAAAATTGTTAAAATTAAAGTCCAGTAACTATAACATTTTTTATATAGGGTTATACAGAAGATGAATTCATCTATAAATATTCATTAGAAATCTAAAAAGATTTAATAAATAATGGTACTTTATTTATAATTTTTTTACATTAAATAATTTAATTTATATATGACACAATGATGATGCAGTAATTTCCTCTTTAAGGAAATATTAACATAATTGATATTATAAATACACAAATAAATGTAATTTGAGACTTTTAATAAATCCCAATAATTTTATCGGTTAAGATGACATGTTAGTATTTATTTAATTAACTTATTTTGAACTAATCAGGTTGTTATGATTTTCACAAAAATCAATTACCAAATAGTGTCAAAATTGACCTAAAATAGTTTTTAAAACAAATATTATATTATTAATTGTTATTTTATACCTAAAAATATAAGATTCAGTCAAATGACATAGATAAGGATATATATATTAATAATGAACCACCTGGGGTTCTATTGGCTTGTTATTGTAAGTTTATTAACCATATAGTTTAAGAAAACAAAATGACATGGTAAAAGTTAAATTATTTAACTTAGAGTTAAATCTAAATGATAAGGTTAAAATAGTAACCTAAACTTGTCAAAACTCTATTGTATTAGAGGCCATAGTCCCATACCCACCTTAGCTTGGAAATAAATCAATTTTTAGCTATTAAAAACCGAATATTACTTTATAATAAAATAATATTTCTAGTTTTTCCAAAGGTGCCCCTCTCTTCCCTTATAAAAGGGAACCTCCTCCCCCTCTTACTCACACCACTTTGAGCCATCAAGCTCGTCCAACCCCTGAAAGTTCTATTCTCCACTTCCCTAGAAACATCCTAAGGTCCTGGTCTTCTTCAATGTCCAACCCCAGTGCCCTAAGAAGAGGTTAAGAAGAGGCGCGTCAAAGAAGATTTAATATCCATTACCGATCCTTTCCAATTTCTTTTTCTTCAACTTCTTCTTCATTAGTTGTTTCATTATAAAGTAATAACATCATTATTACTTATATACTAATATGTTATTATAAATATGAAACAACCCAATTTCACGTTCTATCCATCCTATGAAAAACAAAATCACCGCGCGTGCGTACGTAAGGAATACCGTCTCCATGCTGTGGTGTAATCTGTTTTTCCACCACCACCTTACTTGGATAGGTATAATGGTGTAAAGAATAACTATATATGGATACTATAAAATCATAATGATTATGAGATATTACATCATCCAATTCAATTCAATTCAAAAATTATGGGAATGATATCATCGCTCGTGCGTACGTACGGATTACCGTCTCCACGACGCGATGAGATTTAATATCCATGTTAACCATTAAATAATGATTATAAAGTATATATAATGAATAATAATGTTATATAAAACATAATAATGCTACTTTATTTATTTATATGTTATTTACTTAATTACATTCAAGTCAATAAGGAAAGGAAAACACCATTCATGCGTACATACGACCTACCATCTCCATGAATGGTGTATTTCATTTCATATATCTATCTATTATATATATATATACAGAATATATATGATATATAAATAATTATTTACATTCTTGAAGTAATTAAATCATGATATAAGTAATAATAATATCAAGAAGATAAAGTCTAAACAAGTACGATAAATAAAATGATTTTACCCAAAACGCTGCTTTAACAAGGAATTTACAAAAGAACGGGTAATTTAAAGTCATAAGTGAACCATATATGATATCATAACAAATGAATATGATTCTGTAATAAGTAAATTACATTATTTAAATAATTATACAAGAGGTTTGGATAAGTACGAAGCATATCGTACCTATGGTAAGGGATAATTATTCTAATCTCATTCTTATCCGAGATTGTTTATTCATAAGTATATACTGGGGTTATGTTTATCATCATGTACATGTTTTCTAAAAAAAATTCATAAAATTTTTAGTATTATTCCTTATATGTTTAAATTCATTTTTAATCTTTCATGACTTTTACCACAAGGATTGGAAGGAATCTTTCTTTTTTTACAATACGAGGTCCTTTTTGAATTTTCCAACAAAAGTACGAGAAGAATGTTATTTTTAACTTATATGGCATGAATGGATTTTTACGGGTTTATAACACCTTATTTTCATGAAGCATAATATATAATATTTCATTACTATTTTCAACAAAATAATTTTCTTTTAAAATCTTATGGCATTTTTTGAAAAGAAAATGATTATGAATAAGAAAGAAAATTTTCCTCAAGAATTCATTTCAAGTGTTTTATCAAAAGAATTTTCAATCAAAGATGAAATAATTTCATATGTGTATGTTTCAAGTATAATGTATCTGTGATTTACATGTTTTCACTTTTCTTATGATGAAATGATATCCATTTTTTGTATGTATTATGTTATGATGGGATGATTTTTATGAAACCCTTTTTATATTTTGGGTAATGATTAATGATTAATGATCATGTTGTGGCACAAGTAAGAATGATTTAATAATGAGATATGTGGGACATATATCTCCCTCCAATTAATTGGATAAAGAATTATATCTCATGATATAGACATGGCTATAATGGTAAGTTAATCCGATTCAGTGATACAGAACTGGAATGAGGAGTGAACTTGATTCAGAAAGGGACTTTGTCCACTAAGATGGTCTTGGCTGCAATGCCTTGGCTACTATGGAAATCATATCATGTGATTAATGGTTTTCCACAATTACATGTTTTATTTCCATGCTATTTTATCATGATTGATGTTCCACTATGATATATGGCTTACGTACTTCCATGATTTATGTCTTTGCTCAATATTTTGATGTTTAGATTTTATGTTAATGTTTTTGAATTCAAATGTTTGTGGATTGTTTTATGTTCTCTATGTTTACCCTTACTGGGAATTTGAGCTCACCCTTTATATGTTTTCTTTTCCCCAGGATATAAAGAAAGGTTTTAGGTAATAAAACAAAAGGAGAAGATCATTATGGGAGATGTTGAAAAACTTTCACCAATATTAGAAGATTATGTTCAGAGTTTCCAAAGACACTAAACTATTACGGTCCTTTAGCGTATGTTTTTGTCATATATTAGATATTCTGAAAAAGTAATGTAATGTCTATGTATGTCAAGATTTGGGTCTCTACAGTTAGTATCCGAGGAATGGTTTAGTCAACATTTGGAAACTAGGAAGAGAGAACTTTAGTGAGATCCCTAGAGATATTTCTAAGGTATGTTTAGGGATTTCCCTAAGGTTAAGTATAAGTATAGGTTATAGTCCTTGAATTAAAGTAACGATATTAGAATTAAACCTAGGATGTTAGATATGTAAGGAGCCCCCCCTTTATTATTTTGTTTTCCCTCTCATTATTTCTGCTTCACACTATTCATTTTTGGTTTTAGACGATGGCTAGACCCCGAAAGAATGATGTCGATCAATGTAATGGACGGTGCAATCATTGTCCTCATGATCAAACCAATGTTATGGGAGATGGAGTGCACAATATTATTTCTATACTTACACAAGCTATGAATCATCCTGGACTTCCAAATTAGTAGAAAAAGGAGCAAAATTCTGTTTAATCCTTCATGAGGCAGCGTACACCTTCATTCAGCGGGTCTACAGATCCATTAGTGGCTGAACAATGGATCAGTACCACTAAAAAGATATTTTTAGTCTTTCAATGTTCTGAACATGATAAAGTCATATTAGTCGTATATTGTTTGAAAGTTGAAGCTGATCAATGGTGGAATCTTATCAAGAATACAAGGCCCCAAGATGAAATTGAAACATGGAATGGGACGAGTTCAAGAACTTGTTTTTCAATAAGTACTTACCTCGTATTATTCAAACAAAGATGGAAAAGGAGTTCCTTGAGCTTAATTAAAAGGTTGATGAATCTGTTGGTATATATGAGGTGACCTTTACATGGCTTGCAAGGTATGCATCTGGATTTATCATTCAACCAGAAAGTAATGTTGATCGATTCTTCAGTGTCTTAAAACCAAGTCTTTAAAGGGCATTAGCTATAAGAGACTTCAATATTTGTGAAGAAATTTTGCGTTGTGCTATCAAGGTAGAACTGGAAATTTGTGTTACATATCCATCTCATGGTTTTGACAAGAAACGGAATATGGAGTTCAAGGAAAAATCTCAGAATAATGGTGAAAAGAAGATGAATGTTACTTTATGCTCAAAGTCTGGAAAGAAGCATGGTAGAGATTGTCTAAAAGGTAATAGAAAATGTTTTAAGTGTGGAAAATAAGGTCATCGAGCAGTTGAGTGTTGAAGTAATTTGAAAATGTAGCTAATGATGTGACTAGAGAAAAGACAACAGAGAACGCTCCATCAACACTTCCATGCTTCAAGTGCATGGAAATGGGGCATTATGATAATCAATGCCCTAATCCCAGGGTTAATGATGAACAATGTGAGAAACCTCTAAAGGTAAAGGACAAAGGGAAGTCACATACGATCACTATTAGAAATGTTGAGTATGACAACGATGTGGTGGAATGATTTTGTGTTTATGTAAAAGGATTCGAAAATAATGTTGTGAAATCTCGTTTATAGTATTGTGGAAAATTGGAATATCTATATAATGGTTTATTGTGGTTTTCAATAATTATATGGTACCGGTAACCATGAAAAGTGATTAAAATATTTTGGAAAGAAGATGATATGTGAATAATGAATGGATAAGGAGAAAATTAAATTTTTGATAGTATTCATGATCTCATGACTGATATAAGGACAAGTTTATATCATAGTTTGAGTATATAATTTTTTTTTGGATTTTGGAAACAGATAGCTTTTTACTACATTCATGTTTTCACTAATATTCAATGGGTATTAATTTTTCAAGAGAATACAAGATTAAGGTATTCACATGTTGTTAATGCGATCTGTAGGATATATCTTTTGATATATGAGGGATAAATGATGGTATTCACGTTCTTGTTTTATGACCTTTTTTGTAATCGTTCTCTTTATACTATGAGTTTGGAAATAAGTATTTTGGATATGCCTAAAGATTGGAATGGATTATGTTGAACATAAGTTAGAATTGTTTATGGCTAGAAATGTTTTTGATATTATTGATAGAATGTTATAATAGTGTATTTTAAGAAAAGGGACAACCTGCAGAATTGGCGACAACCCGTCGCGTCGGACAAGGCTGTGGGAATCTAACCCACAATCGTTGTGCGACAGGCCTTTATCACCTACCACTAGCCTACAGGAAGTCCCTGGTTAGTAGAAGCTAGTTTTATTATATTAAGCGGTATGATATATGAAGTATAATTCCATTTTAGGAACCATATATGATTAATCACACTATATATGGACTTATGTATAATTAGTAACTTTTACTATCCTTTTGTTTGAGACAGATTAAATGACCTATCATTCTATTTAATAGTCTGTTGACACTACACGGAAGACAAATTCAACTTCATTTCTTTACGAGATGATGTGGAAATTTTTCAAGGCACAAAAAACAGTAATATTGTTCCAAAATCAAGTAAGTATTTCTTTTACTTCAACAATTCTTCAACTTTAGGGAAATGATCTTGAATAAATTTTTTTCCCTAGTGTCCTTATATCCGATGAATAATATGGTACCTTAAATCATCACAAATTTATGGCTTTGTGATTGTTGGCTTTTTCATAGCCATGTTCTCCACCACTCTCCATCAGAACATGATGGTTATATTTCTCTTCCATATCCATATTTTCACCTATGTTCTCCTTTGTAAAAACCCAGTGATGAGTTAATCTGGATAACCATTACATTTCTTAACATTCCTTTTTAGAATGAAGTTTCAGTATTCTTTTTTACGATGTGGGTTTCTTTGAAAGAAACTTTCAAGTATTAAACCATTTATAACCCCGACAAATTTCGAGGGAGAAATTCATTTTAAGGGGGCTTGAATGTAACCGCACCATATTTTATGAGAAATATTATTTTTAATTAGTTTGATGTCTTGTGTTGTATGCTACACCTAGATTAGCTTGTACTATACGAAACACCGTATTAGCTTGCAGTATACGCAACACTATAATTGGCTAGTGTTATATACTATTTCAAGTTCATTTTGTGGGAATTATTCTACGCAACATTAAGTATAGAATTTGTTTAATGTATAAATGAAATAAGTTTTGATAATGTTATACACAACACCAAACGTAGATTTCACTACACGCAGCCCTGACTTGTCTTGCATTACACGCAATCAAGACCTTCTTCGATAGCATGTGTTGTACGCAATACCATGTTTCACTAAACGAGATTTTATTATAATATTATTATAAACTAGCCATTATGAATAGTAATACCCACTTTATGAAATTTTATCTTTCAAAATGGACTTCATTTTTGGATTCAGAATGTCGAAATTAGCTTAGGGTGAAATTTTGGTATTTTTCTGAAAACTTTCAATTTTTGATGAATAGTGAAAACACTGGGTTACTATTTTGAAAACCGACTTTTTATTTAAATAATTAGTTATTTTATTTATATTTATTTTAGGTAAAAATTGATACATAATACAAATATAAGTTCAATGTAATTCATTGGAGTCATTTTATAAAAATCATATATATATAAAAATTGTATTGAACTTTTCACCGTCTATTACCCACCTCCGAGGAGAATTTTCAAATTTACATAAAACATAATTTTACTGCTTCTATGAATAGAATTTCAAAAATCGGAGAGACATGGTTGATTTTAGTAAGTAAAATGTGGTTCAATGAGATAGAAATAATTTTTGGTTAATAGTAACATTTCACTTTTATTTACCACGGTTAAAAGTAAATATGGTAATTAAGGGTAAAAATGATATTATTATTACCCTAACACCTGTCATAATTCTGTTGGATAAGTTTAATTCAACCAAAATCAACCTTAGGAATAAAATATGACCATTTAGGTCCACTTGGATAAGACTAGGACACTTATTATTATTTTATTTAAAAAAGAGATATAATTGTTAAAATCAAAGTTTAATAACTAAAACATTTTTAATATAGGGTTATAAAAAAGATAAATTCAACTATAAATATTAATTACAAATATAAAAATATTTCCTAAATAATGGTAGTTTATTTATAATTTTTGTACTTTAAATAAGTTAATTTATATATGACACAATGATGATGCAGTAATTACCTTTTTAAAAAAATATTTACATAATTGATATTATAAATACCCAAATAAATGTAATATGAGAGTTTTTATAAATTAAAATTATTTTATAGGTTAATATGACATGTTATTATTGATTTAATTAACTTTTTTAGAACTAATAAGGTTGTTATGACTTTCACAAAAAATCAATTACCAAATAGTGTCAAAATTGACATAAAATAGATTTTAAAACAAATATTATATTATTAATTGTTATTTTATTCCTAAAAATCTATGGTTTGCCCAAATGACTTATATAAGGATATATATATTAATAACTAACCACGTGGGGTTCTTTTGTCTTGTTATAGTAAGTTTATTAACCATATAGTGTAAGAAAACAAGAAGACACGGTAAAAGTTAAATTATTTAACTTAGAGTTAAATCTAAATGATAAGGTTAAAATAGTAACCTAAACTTGTCAAAATTCTATTTTATGGAAGTATTTAGACCCATACCCACCTTATCTTAGAAATAAATCAATTTTGAGCTATTAAAAACCGAATATGACTTTATAATAAAATAATATTTTGAGTTTTTCCAAAGGTTCCCCTCTCTTCCCTTATAAAAGGGCACCTCCTCCCCCTCTTCCTCACACCACTTTGAGACATAAAGCTCGGAAAACATCTAAAAATTCACTTATCCACTTCCCTAGAAACATCTTATATGTCCTGGTCTTCTTCAAAGACAAAACCTAGTGCCCTAAGAGGAGGTTAAGAAGAGGCGCGTCAAAGAAGAGGTAATATCCATTACCGATCCTTTCCAATTTCATTCTGCTTAAACTTATTCTTATTTAGTTGTTTCATTATAAATTAATAACATAAGTATTGTTTATATACTGATATGTTATTATAAATATGAAACAACCCCATTTCACCTTCTATCCATCATACGGAAAATGAAATCACCGCGCATGCGTATGTACGGAATACCTTGTCCATGCCGTGGTGTAATCTGTTTTTCCACCACCACCTTACTTGGATGGGTATAATGGCATAAAGAATAATTATATATGGATTCTATAACATCATACTGATTATGAGATATTATATCATCCCCTTCAATTCCATTCAAAAATTATGATAATGATATCATCGCTCGTGCGTACGTAAGGATTACCGTCTCCACGACGCGATGAGATTAAATCTCCATGTTAACCATTAAATAATGATTATAAAGTATATATAATGAATAATAATGGTATATATAACATAATAATTATACTGGATTTATTTATATGTTATTTACTTAATTCCATTCAAGTCAATAAGGAAAGTAAAATAACGTTCATGCGTACGTACGACCTACCATCTCCATGAACGGTGTATTTAATTTCATTTATCTATCTGTTATATTTATATATATATACTGAATATATATGATATATAAATCATGATTTACATTCTGTAAGTAATTAAATCCTGATATAAGTAATAATAATATCAAGAACAACAAGTCCAAACAAGTACGATAAATAAAATGATTTTACCCAAAACGCTGCTTTAACATGGAATTTACAAAAGAACGGGTAATATAAATTCATAAAAGAACCATATATGATATCATAATAATGAATATGATTATTTAATAAGTCAATGAAATTATATAAATTATTATAAAGGAGGTTTTTATACGTATGAAACATATTAGACCTAAGGTAAGTGATAATTATTCCAATCTCATTCTTATCCGAGATTGTTTGTTCGTAAGTATTTACTAGGGTTATGTTTATCGTCCATGTCCATGTTTTCTAAAAATGTTTTCAAATTTTTTTTAGTATTATTCCATGTATTATTAATGTCATTTTTACCCATTTATGAGTTATACCACAAGGTTTGGAAGGAATCTTTCTTTTGTTTACCATACGAGGTACGTTTTGACTTTTCCGACAAAAGTACGAGAAGAATGTTATTTTTAACTTATACGGCATGAATGGATTTTTACGGTTTTATAACACCTTATTTTAATGAAGCTTAATCTATAATATTTCATTACTATTTTCAAAAAAATCCTTTTCTTTTAAAATTTCATGGCATTTTGTGAAAATAAAATGATTATCAATAAGAAAGGATATTTTCCTCAAGAATTCATTTCAAGTGTTATATCAAAACCATTTTCCATCTAAGATGACATTATTTCATATGTGTTTGTTTCAAGTATAATGTATCTATGATTTACATGGTTTAACTTTACTTGTGATGAAATGATAACCATTTTTTTGTATGGATTATGTTATGATGGGATGATTTTTATAAAACCCATTTTATACATTCTGTAATGATGAATTATTTATGATCATGTTGTGGCACAAGTGAGAGTGATTTCATTATCAGAGGGGTGGGACCTATATCTCCCACCAATGCATTGGGTACATAATTATATCTCATGAGACAGACTTGGCTGGAATGGTAAGTTAATCTGGTTCAGTGATACACGAATGGAACGAGGAGTGAACTCGATTCAAAAAGGGACTTTGTCCACTAAGATGGTCTTGGCAGCAATGCCTTGGCTACTATGGAAATCATATCATGTGCTTAATGGTTTTCCAAAATTAAATGTTTTCTTTCCATTCTATTTTATCATGATTGATTTTAAACTATGATATATGCCTTACGTACTTCCAAGATTTATGTCTTTGCTCAAGATTTTGATGTTTAGATTTTATGTTCAAGTTTTTGCATTCAAATGTTTATGGATTGTTTTATGTTCTCTATGTTTACCATTATTGGGAATTTGAGCTCACCCTTTATATGTTTTCTTTTCCCCATGATATAAATAAAGGATTTATGTAAGAAAAAAAAGGGGAAGATCGTTATGGGAGATGTTGAAGATCATTCACCAAGATTAGAAGATTTGTGTTCTGTGTTTCCAAAGACACTAAATTATTACGGTACTTTGGAATATGTTTTTGTTATTTATTAGATATTCTGAAAAAGTAATGTAATGTCTATGTACATCAAGCTTTGGGTATCAACAGAAACAGTCGAGATGGTTGCCTATCGGTTGCAGTTACCACAGAGGTACCGAGCTATGCACGACGTCTTCCATGTATCTCAGTTGCATCGCTATCATTCAGACCCGTCTCATGTCTTCCAGCCTGAGGAGGTTGATCTTGAAATAGATTCGTCCTTTGAGGAGCATCTAATTTGTATTTTTGATAAGATCATGAAGGTTCTCTAAGGCTGGACCTTTCTTCTCGTACGAGTGCTATGGTAGCATGGCTAAGTGCAGGACGAAACCTGGGAGCGAGAGACTGACGTACGTGCTTAGTGGCCATAGTTGTTCACGGCTATGTCTTCACCACCCATGAAAGGGAAATTCATGGATTAATTGCTTTAAGGGGGAGGTTTTTAAGAACCCAGTTCTTATTTTTTAGGTACAAGTTTCTTCTTTTCTCTTTTCCATAGGTGTTTTTGAGAAAATAAAAAAAATGGGAAAAAATCCTCAATGTTGGAACTACACACCATGTACTTTTCCACCAGCCGTTTACTTTTGGCCGTGTGGGATGAGTACTCAGGGTTTGTAGTCTGGTTGGAGACTAAGGGTGTAATAACTGACTACACATGGTGTAGTGGTCCTTTATACACCGTGTAGTGAGTCGACAAACGAAATAGTAAGGCGGTGGAAGAAGCCGCCAGCTGGGTGATAGTACAGGCCGTGTAGTCGAGATTACACGCCGTGTACTCATGTCGATGGATGAACAATTTTGTGGTTCTTCCAGAGGAATAGTTAAATGAGGGGAGTACACGCCATGTAGTCAAAATTACATGTCGTGTACTTTGATTATTTTTCATAAAATGTATAGTATCCAACCATGTTCACTGGATTGGCTTAGAACCAGATGGGAGCTCGGGAGAGGACGACCGAACCTTCGTGGACCTCCATATCGAGAGTCAGGAATCCGTTTCTGCTTCTGTCGATCACGTTGGAACCGCATGAGTAATCCCTCCAATCTCCTTTCATAGTTCTTACCGATTAGTACTCTAATAGATGTTATTTTAGGTTGAATGATAATTCTTTTACCTCAGATCTACGTCATCTTTGGGCGTCTCTGGAATCGACGTTCACGTATACCGTTCGTTGGTGTTTAAGGTAGGTGGCTTGGTGTTAATTTCCAACTGATGTGCGTTTTTGTGTACCGTTGTGATACGCTCCCATGAATGGGGTGTCGTAAGGTTGATAATTGTTAAATTAAATACCTAGAATTTTTTTGGTAATTTAAATGTGATAATAAACTGCTGTTTGGGATCACTGCTTGGATCCAGGACCACCCCGGGGGTGTGTTCCTCTGTTCAGCCGTTTGGCCTGGATACCTGATGTTATTCCTTTATAATAATGATTATAGAATTTCCTTGAGAGTAATTTCATTTTTATTGTTTGTTTACATGTTGGGAATGGCCCAGTAACTTGTTTAGCCGGATGTTAGTGTTGTGATTAGACTGTGGAAAATGTACTAAATCTGTGGGAAACATCATTCGTGCCTGCGGGCTGTTGATTCTATGCCTATGGGCGACACCTCATATGCCTGTGGGAAATATTTGATATGACTGTGGGTAGATTCCTGTGTTTGGATTCTCTAACCTGAGGGTAAGGGTTTACCCTCTAAGGACACTGACTGTTTTACTTAGATTATTCACTGTGATGATATCATAAATTAGATGTTAAATGTATATTAAAATGGAAATATAACTGGAAAAGTTAGTTACTTTTGTGTACTTCTTAGTTTATTGAATTTTACTACTGCACACTATTGTTTCATCTCTTCACACAGTTGGGCACGGGCCTTTGGTGGGTGCCTACTGAGATTATTTATCACACCCTGTTTGGGTCATGCTTTTCATCCCAAACAGATTATATTTCTGTAGGTGTCGATAAGGGAAAGGGTCCTTATACAGGTACTTGATTGCTGCTGAGTAGTAGGGGAGCATGGGACCCGACTTCATCTCACGATGCTACCGGCTGTTTTGTTTTGGTTTTACTGTACTCTATTGTTGTGTAACATGTTTTGGCTGTTTTCTTAGAACTTTAGACATGTTTCATCATTATCTATAGAACTGTTGATTATTTGTTACTGCAGTTGTTTATTTTAAATGTGTATGGTTTATTTATTCCACTTTTTTTGTATGATATCTATTTATTTCCATTGTGCTGCACTATGAAAAATGAGGGAATAGTTTCCCCACTATCTGACTTGGGCCCTCGCTGCTAGTCGGCAGCCTCTCGCATGTGGGGAAATGGGCTGGAGGTCATGTGGTGAACCGGGTTCGGGGCACCCATTGAGTGACACCCCGAACTGGGATGTTACTTAAATAGTTGCATTGGATATTAGATACACATTTGACTTATTTTACAAGATTTCCAACATGTCCCACAAATATTAGTCTTACATGATACCCTTTTAGACACATCATACATAACACCATTCTTCATAACCTATGGAATGGGTACCCAATAAAGGATGAGATAATATGATAAGGGTAAAAATATGATATATCAATAGAAGATCATAATTGTGCATAATAAGAGAATATGGGAATGAAAGCCTGATAATGGTTCATAGTAATAATACAAGAGAATCATACACGGTAAAACATATATCAAAAAAATAGGTCATCCATAAGGCTTTTAGCATAACCTAAGACATCATTCATAGGAGTTTGGAAACATGAGTCAATAATCATAATCCATTTGAAATAAACATAGTTTCCTTACAAAATATAATAATATGGCACAAACATAAGCATATAATCATAATGTAAGTCAATCCAAAACACGAAGAAATTTATATAATAATTGAATAGGTTGACCAAATTCCCATATCAAAATAGACAGAGGCTCACCACTGATACCCCTTAATATAGTGGACATGGTCAGACCACCCTTTATCCCTTAACATATTGGACATGGGATACCCACCTGCATATTATCCTCATCTAATGAGATATAAAATATTACCCAATGTATTAGTGGGATATAATTGAACCACCCATAAAATAATGATAAACCTTATGTATGTGTGTTTCATAATCATTAAAACATTCATAATTTCATTATAGATTAATTAACCCATGAAAAAGAATTGGGTATCTTGAAAACGTTACCATAACATAATCATAAGTAATACATAGAAATAAGGTGGATAGTATAATTATAGAATATATAAATTATATCATAAGAAACATTAAAATATGATGACATAGATAAATAATGCTTTTACAAGAGAATTAGAAAATTAATTTGAAAAATAAGAAGAAAATAATGGATAAAAGTCTTCATTATGAAAAAAATATAAAATATGTAAAAGATGTGCATTTAGAATTCATTAAAAAATATTATTTACTCAATTTTGTAAACAGATTCAAATTTGGAGGAAAAAAATTATAAAAATGTTTAAATAATATTATTTTAATAAGAAATCCAATAATAATGGAAAAGAATGTAAGAAATAACAGAATCAAGGAAGTAGAAATCCAGAAAAAAAAAGAAAAAAAATTATGTGGAGGATAAATATTCCCATTCAAAATGGTTAGAAAAGGTCAGCTCTGTAGAGACCCGAATCTTGACGTACATTTACATTACATTACATTTGCGGAATACTTAGTACATAAAAAAATAGCCACACAAGGACCGTAATAGTTTAGTGTCTTTGGAAACTCGGAATATAATCTTCTAATCCTGGTGAAAGATCTTCAACATCTCCCATAAAGATCTTCCTTTTTTATACCTAAATCCTTTCTTTATATACTGGGGAAAAGAAAACATAAAAGGGTGAGCTCAAATGCTCAGTAAGCTTAAACAAAAGAAATATCAATCACATCATAAGCACATAACTTTTGGAAATCTTAACTTGTAAAAGAGATCATAATTTCATAACCTGGGATAACTCATGGCAGTGAAATGTAATCACAATAATCATATCTTAAAACATGAAACATTGTGGAATTCACACATAATCATAGATAATCCTCTCTTTTTAGTCAATACTCATTGCCAAGACTATCTTAGTGGACAAAGTCCCTTTCTGAACCGAGTCACCCTTGTTTCAGTCCTGTTTCACTGAACCAGTATAACCTACCATTACAGCCATGTCTATATCATGAGATATAAAATCTTTACCCAATGCATTGGAGGGAGATATAGGTCCCACCCATCTTATAATGATACCATTCTTATGTGTGCCACAAAATCATAAACCATACATCATAGCATAACCCATGTAATAAAAATGGTATTCTTAAACAACATGACATCATAAAACAATTCATATAAGATAAAGGGATTCATAAAAATATTTGAATCACAGCCTAATCAAATCCATGTAATAATAGGGATAGAAACATAACCCAATATTATCTTAGATGGAAAATAATTTTGATAAAACACTTGAACTCCATTCTTGAGGAAAATATCCTTTCTACTTCAAAAACACTTTTCATTTCTTAACATGTCATAAAATTTTTAACTAAAAGAAGTTGATTAAAAATAAACTTGAAAACTTGTAAAGGAATCTTCTTGGAAATAATGTTTTAAAAATCCATTCATGCCGTATAAGTTAAAAAAAACATTCTTCGTACTTTTGTCGAAAAAGTCAAAAAGTACCTCGTACGAAAAAGGACAAAAGATTCAATTCATATCTTTTACTAAAAACTCACCAAAGGGTAAAATTGGATTTAAACAATTGTAGTTGGATGGAAATAATATTACATATTGAGGAAACATGGATGTGGATGATAAAATACACCCCAGAAAATTTCAAGGTATAAACAATCTCGGATAAAAATGAGATTGTGATATTTCCCTTACCTTAAGTCCAATTTGCTTCATAAGTGTCCGAACCTCCTGTATAATGATTTAAATAATGTCATTAACTTATTACAGAATCATATTCATTGTTATGATGTCATATATGGTTCACTTATGACTTTATATTACCTGTTTTTTTGTAAATTCCATGTTAAAGAAGCGTTTTGGGTAAAATCATTTCATTTATCGTAGGTGTTTGGACATGTTGTTCTTGACATTATTATTACTTATATCATTATTTACATACTTCCAGAATATAAAACATGATTTATATATCATATATAATCAGTATATATATATATATAATAGATAGATAAATGAAATGAAACACACCGTTCATGGAGACAATAGTCCGTACGTACGCATGAACGCTGTTTTCCTTTCCTTATTGTCTTGAATGGAAGTAAGTAGATGACATACATAAATCCAGTAGATTTATAATGTCATATATTTCATTATTATTTCTTATATATACTTTATAATCATTCTTAAATGGTTAACATGGAGAATGAATCTCATCGCGTCGTGGAGATGGTAGTCCGTACGTACGCACGTGCGATGATATCATTCTCATGATCGTGCACTTGTGTTGAAGTGTATGTATACTATTTCAGTATCAATATCACTTTATAATAATCATATATAGTTATTATTTAAACCATTATACCCATCCAAGTAAGGTGGTGGTGGAAAATAGATTTCACCACGGCGTGGAGACGGTATTCCGTGCATACGCATGCGCGGTGATTTCGTTTTCCGTAGGATGGATAGATGGAGAAATAGGATTGTTTCATACTTATAATAAAATATCAGTATATCATTGATACAGATGTTATTACTTCATAATGAAACAACCTAAGAAGAAGAAGTGGATGAAGAAATAAAGGTGAACGAATCGGTAACGGAAATTACCTCTTCTTTGAAGCGCCTCTTTGAGACCTCCTCTTAGGGCACTAAAATTGGTCTTTGAGGAAGACCAGAACCTCTAGGATGTTTCTAGGGAAGTGGAAAAGATATTTTGGCAGGGGTTGGCCGAGTTTGAAGGCTCAAAGTTGTGTGAGGAAGAGAGGGAGGAGGTGCCCTTTTATAAGGGAGGAGAGGGGCACCTTTGGAATAACTAAAAGTATTATTTTATTATAAAGTCAAGTTCGGTTTTAAATAGCTCCAAATTGATTTATTTCGAGGCTAAGGTAGGGATGGGTCGAAATACTCTCATCCAATAGGATTTAGACAAGTTTAGGTTATTATTTTAACCTTATCAATTAGATTTAACTCTAAGTTAAATAATATAACTTTTACCGTGACTTTTTGTTTTCTTACACTATATGGTTAATACACTTACTATAACATGCCAAACGAACCCCAAGTTGTTTATTATTAATATATATATCCTTATCTAAGTCATTTGGCCGAACATTAGATTTTTAGGAATAAAATAAAAATTAATAATACAATATTTTATTTAAAAACTATTTTGTGTCAATTTTCAAAATATTTGATTTATGATTTTTGTAAAAGTCATAAAAGAATTATATGTTCGAAAAAAGTTGATTAAATCAACACTAATATTTCATATTATCCTATAAAATTAGTGGAATTCATAAAAAGTCTCAAATTACATTTATTTTGGTGTTTATAACATCAAAATGTCAATATTTCATTAATAAGATAATTACTGCATCATCATTGTGTCATAAATAAATTAAATTATTTAATGTATAAAAATTACAAATAAAATACCATTATGTAGGAAATAATTTTATATTTCTAAGGAATATTTATAGTCGAATTTATCTTATTTATAACCCCATATTAAAAATTATTTACTTATTAAACTTTGATTTTAACTATTTTAACCCTTCTTTAAATAAATTAATAATAAATGTCCTAATCTAATCCAAGTGGGCCTAAATGGTCATATTTTATTCCTAAGTTTGTTTTTCATCGAATTTAATTTATCCAATAGAATTAGGACATGTGTTAGGGTAATAATAATATCATCTTTACCCTTAATTACCCTATTTACTTTTAACCGTGGTAAAAAAAGTAAAAAGTTACTATTCACCAAAAATTATTTTCATCTCATTGAACCACATTTTAGTCCTTGATATTATCCGTGTCTCTCGGATTTTCTAAATTCCAATCACATAAGTGGTAAAATTAAGTTTTATGCAAAATTCAGTTTTTAACCTACCACTTAGTGGTTTCACTATTCATCAAAAATTGAAAGTTTTCAGAAAAATACCAAAATTTCACCCTAGGCTAATTTCGGTATTCCAAATCCAAAAATGAAGTCCATTTTGAAAAATAAAATTTATAAAATTTCAAAAAGTGGTTATTACTATTCATAACGGCTAGTTTTAATAATATTTTAATAGCATATTGTTGTTTAGTGAAACTTGTTATTGCGTACTACACACGCTATCGAGGAAGGTCGCGATTGCGTGTAATGCACGGCAAGTCAAGGATGCGTGTTGTGCAAGCTCCTTTTGGTGTAGTATACAACACAAGACATTAATGAAATTAAAAAAATATTTTTCATAAAATCTCGGGGAGTTACATTCTACCCCCCTTAAAATGAATTTCGCCCTCGAAATTTTTCGGGGTTATAAATGGTTTACTATTAAAAAGTTTTTTTAATAGAAACCCACACCGTAAAAAGGAATACCAAAACCAATCTTTAAAAACAAAAGTATGAAACGTAATGGTTACCCAAATAAACTAATCACTCGGTTTCCACATAGGTGAAAATATGGATATAGAAGAAAAATCTAACCATCATGTTCTGATGGAGAGTGGTAGAGAACATGGCTATGGAAAAGCCAGCAATCACAAAGCCATAAATTTGTGATGATCTATGGTACCATCTGATTCATCAGATATAAGAGCAATAGGAAAATATTTTTGGTTTTCAAGATCCTTTCCCTAAAGTTGATGAAATTGGAATTAGAAGAAGTAATTTCGTGATTTTGGTATAGTCTCACCTTTTTATCATTCTTTGTACAATTTACACTTCATCTCTTAAAGAAATGAAGTTGAATTTGTCATTCGTGATGTGTTAGTAGATCATGTGATAGAATGATGAGTCATTCCATCTATCTCAAACAAAAGGTTAGAAAAGTTATCAAAAAATACATAAGTCCGTCTATAGTGAGATTCATCATATAGGGTTCCTAAAATGGACCTATAATTCATATATCATACTGCGTAATATAATAAAACTAGTTTCTACTAAACAGGGACTTCCTGTAGGCCAGTGGTAGGTGATAAAGGCCAGTCGCACTTCGTTTGTGGGTTCGATTCCCACAGCCTTGTCCGATGCGATGGGCTGTCACCCGTCCTGCAGGTTGTCCTTTTTCTAAAGCTATATTACTATAACATCCCATCAATAATATTGAAAAACGTTTTATCCTAACTTATGTCCAACATAATCCATTCTAATCTTTAGGCTTAACTAAAATACTTCGGTCAAGGCTCATAGTATAAAGAAAATGATTACTTGAAATGTCATAGAATAATCACGTGAATGCCATCATTTATCCCCCATATATCATAAGATATATCTTGTTGGTCAAATTACAAAATGTGAATACCTTAATCATATATTCTCTTGAAGAATGAATACCCATTGAACCTTAGTGAAAACATGAATGTAGTTAAAAGTTAACACTTTCGACATACCAAAAACCTCAAAATTCTATATACTCAAACCATGATATCACTTAGTCCTTATATCAATCATGAGCTCATGAATAGTATCAAACATATTAGATTCTCTTTATCCCTTCATTATGTGCATATCATCTGCTTTCCAAAAATATCTCAATCACATTGAATACCACATTAGACCAATATATAAATATTCCAATACATTATGATACAACATTATTTTGGAATCCCATTACATAAACCCTTAATCATTCCACCACATCATTATCATATTCAACATCGCCAATGGTGATCGCATGTGACTTCCCTTTGTCCTTTTCCTTAAGCGGTTTCTCATGTCGATCATCGCTAACCCTTGTATTAGGACATTTATTAACATAATTCCCCATTTCCTTGAAATTGAAGCATTGAAGTGTAGTTGGTTCATTCTATGTATCCCTTCCTTTGTTTTCATCATTAGACATATTCTTCCCATAATTGTGGCATTCAAATGCCCGATGACCTTCCATTCCACATTTGAAACATTAACTTGTCCCTTTAAGACAATCTCCACTATGCTTATTTCCACACTTTGAGCATAAGGAAACATTCATCTTCTTTTCACCATTATTCTGAGATTTCTCCTTGAACTCCATCTTTCATTTCTTGTCAAAACAATGAGATGGATAAGTAACACCGACTTCCATTTCTACCTTGATAGCACAATGCACAATTTCTTCATAGCTACTGAAGTCTCTTATAGCTAATGCCCTTCGAAGATTTGGTTTTAAGACACTGAAGAATCGATCAACTTAACTTTCAGGTTGGATGATAAATCCATATGCATACCTTGCAAGTCTTGTAAAATTCGCTTCGTATATACCAACAGATTCATCATCCTTCTCCTTCAGCTCAAGAAACTCATTTTCCATCTTTTTTCGAAGAATAAGAGGGAAGTACTTACTGAAAAACAAGTTCTTGAACTCGTCCCATTCCATGGACTCAATTTCATCTCTTGGACTCGTATTCTTGATAAGATTCCACCATTCATCAGCTTCACCTTCCAAACGATATACTGCTAAGATGACTTTATCATGCTCAGAACATTGAGGAACTAAAAATATCTTTTCAGTGGTACTGATCCATTGTTCAGCAACAAGTGGATCAGAAGACCCAATGAAAGAAGGTGGACGTTGCCTCACGAAGGACTCAATAGAATATTGTTCCCTTCTCTGCTAATTTGGAAGTCCAGAATGATTCATAGCTTGTGTAAGTATAGCAATAAGATTTTCCACTCCATCTCCCATAACAATTTTTTGTTCAGGAGGAAAATCATTGCATTGTCCATTACATTGATCAACACGGTTCCTTCGAGATCCATCCATCATCTAAAACCCAAAAAGAATAGTGTGCGAGGAAAAAATCATGCTAGAGAAAACAACATAGTAAAGGGGAGTACCCTTAATAACTAACATCTTAGGTTAAATTCTAAGATCATTACCGTAGTTCTAGGACTATATCCTATACGTATACTTATCTTTAGGGACATCCCTAGAGATACCTTAGAAATATCTCTAGGGATCTCACTAACGTTTTCGCATTCTAGTTTCCAAAGGTTGACTAAACCGTTCCTCTGATACCAACTGTAGAGACCCGAAGCATGACGTACATTGACATTACATTACATTTGCGGAATAATTAGTACATAACAAAAATAGACACACAAGGACCGTAATAGTTTAGTGTCTTTGGAAACTTGGAATATAATCTTCTAATCCTGGTGAAATATCTTCAACATCTCCCATAAAGATCTTCCTTTTTTATACCTAAAACCTTTCTTTATATCCTGGGGAAAAGAAAACATAAAAGGGTGATCTCAAATGCTCAGTAAGGTTAAACAAAAGAAATATCAATCACATCATAAGCACATAACTTTAGGAAATCATAACCTGTAAAAGAGATCATAATTTCATAACCTGGGATAACTTATGGCAGTGAAATTTAATCACAATAATCATAACTTAAAACATGAATCTTTGTGGAATTCACACATAATCATAGAGAATCATTTCTTGTTAGTCAAGACTCATTTCCAAGACTATCTTAGTGGACAAAGTCCATTTCTGAACCGTGTCACCCTTGTTTCAGTCCTGTTTCACTGAACCGGTATAACCTACCATTCCAGCCATGTCTATCTCATGAGATATAAAATATTTACCCAATTCATTGGAGGGAGATATAGGTCCCACCCATCTTATAATGATACCATTCTTATGTGTGCCAAAAAATCATAAACCATACATCATAGCATAACCCATGTAATAAAAATGGTATTCTTAAACAACATGACATCATAAAACAATTCATATAAGATAATGGGATTCATAAAAATATTTCAATCACAACCTAATCAAATCCATGTAATAATAGGGATAGAAACAGAACCCAATATTATCTTAGATGGAAAATAATTTTGATAAAACACTTGAACTCCATTCTTGAGGAAAATATCCTTTCTACTTCAAAAACACTTTTAATTTCTTAACATGTCATAAAATTTTAAACTAAAAGAAGTTGATTAAAAATAAACTTGAAAACTAGTAAAGGAATCTTCTTGTAAATAATGTTTTAAAAATCCATTCATGCAGTATAAGTTAAAAAAAACATTCTTCGTACTTTTGTCGAAAAAGTCAAAAAGTACCTCGTACGAAAAAGGACAAATGATTCCTTTCATATCTTTTACTAAAAACTCACCAAAGGGTAAAATTGGATTTAAACAATTTTATTTGGATGGAAATAATATTACATATTGAGGAAACATGGAAGTGGATGATAAAATACACCCCAGAAAATTTCAAAGTATAAACAATCTCGGATAAAAATGAGATTGTGATATTTCCCTTACCTTAAGTCCGATTTGCTTCGTATGTGTCCGAACCTCCTGTATAATGATTTAAATAATGTCATTAACTTATTACAGAATCATATTTATTGTTATGATATCATATATGGTTCACTTATGACTTTATATTACCCGTTCTTTTGTAAATTCCATGTTAAAGAAGCGTTTTGGGTAAAATCATTTCATTTATCGTAGGTGTTTGGACTTGTTGTTCTTGACATTATTATTACTTATATCATTATTTACTTACTTCAAGAATATAAAACATGATTTATATATCATATATATTCAGTATATATATATATAATAGATAGATAAATGAAATGAAACATACCGTTCATGGAGACGGTAGTTCGTACGTACGCATGAACGCTGTTTTCCTTTCCTTATTGTCTTGAATGGAAGTAAGTAGATGAAATACATAAATCCAGTAGATTTATAATGTCATATGTTTCATTATTATTTCTTATATATACTTTATAATCATTCTTAAATGGTTAACCTGGAGAATGAATCTCATCGCGTCGTGGAGATGGTAGTCCGTACGTACGCACGTGCGATGATATCATTCTCATGATCGTGAACTTGTGTTGAAGTGTATGTACACTATTTCAGTATCAATATCACTTTATAATAATCATATATAGTTATTATTTACACCATTATACCCATACAAGTAAGGTGGTGGTGGAAAATAGACTTCACCACGGCGTGGAGACGGTATTCCGTACATACGCACGCGCGGTGATTTCGTTTTCCGTAGGATGGATAGATGGTGAAATAGGATTGTTTCATACTTATAATAAAATATAAGTATATCATTGATACAGATGTTATTACTTCATAATGAAACAACCTAAGAAGAAGAAGTGGAAGAAGAAATAAAGGTGAACGAATCGGTAACGGAAATTACCTCTTCTTTGAAGCACCTCTTTGAGACCTCCTCTTAGGGCACTAAAATTGGTCTTTGAGGAAGACCAGAACCTCTAGGATATTTCTAGGGAAGTGGAGAAGAGAATTTTTCAGGGGTTGGCCGAGATTGAAGGTTCAATGTTGTGTGAGGAAGAGAGGGAGGAGGTGCCCTTTTATAAGGGAGGAGAGGGGCACCTTTGGAATAAGTAAAAATATTATTTTATTATAAAGTCACGTTCGGTTTTAAGTAGCTCCAAATTGATTTATTTCGAGGCTAAGGTGGGGATGGGTCGAAATCCTCTCATCAAATAGGATTTAGACAAGTTTAGGTTATTATTTTAACCTTATCAATTAGATTTAACTCTAAGTTAAATAATTTAACTTTTACCGTGACTTTTTGTTTTCTTACACTATATGGTTAATACACTTACTATAACATTCCAAACGAACCCAAAGTTGTTTATTATTAATATATATATCCTTATCTATGTAATTTGGCCGAAACTTAGATTTTTAGGAATAAAATAAAAATTAATAATATAATATTTTATTTAAAAACTATTTTGTGTCAATTTTGACACTGTTTGATTTATGATTTTTGTGAAAGTCATAAAAGAATTATATGTTCTAACCAAGTTGATTAAATCAACACTAATATATCATAGTAACCTAGAAAATTAGTGGAATTCATAAAAAGTCTCAAATTACATTTATTTTGGTGTTTATAACATCAATTATGTCAATATTGCATTAATAAGATAATTACCGAATCATCATTGTGTCATAAATAAATTAAATTATTTAATGTATAAAAATTACAAATAAAATATAATTATGTAGGAAATCATTTTATATTTCTAAGGAATATTTATAGTCGAATTTATCTTATTTATAACCCCATATTAAAAATTATTTACTTATAAAACTTTGATTTTAACTATTTTAACCCTTCTTTAAATAAATTAATAATAAATCTCCTAATATAATCCAAGTGGGCCTAAATGGTCATATTTTATTCCTATGTTTGTTTTCGGTCTAATTTCACTTATCCAATAGAATTAGGACATGTGTTAGGGTAATAATAATATCATCTTTACCCTTAATTACCCTATTTACTTTTAACCGTGGTAAAAAAAGTAAAAAGTTACTATTCACCAAAAATTATTTTCATCTCATTGAACCACATTTTAGTCCTTCATATTAACTGTGTCTCTCGGATTTTCGAAATTCCATTCACAGAAGCAGTAAAATTATGTTTTATGCAAAATTCAGTTTTTAACCTACCACTTAGTGGTTTCACTATTCATCAAAAATTGAATGTTTTCAGAAAAATACCAAAATTTCACCCTAGGCTAATTTCGGTATTCCGAATCCAAAAATGAAGTCCATTTTGAAAAATAAAATTTATAAAATTTCAAAAAGTGGTTATTACTATTCATAACGGCTAGTTTTAATAATATTTTAATAGCATATTGTTGTTTAGTGAAACTCGTTATTGCGTACTACACACGCTATCAAGGAAGGTCGTGATTGTGTGTAATGCAAGGCAAGTTAAGGATGCGTGTTGTGCAAGCTGATTTTGGTGTAGCATACAACAAAAGACATTAATGAAATTAAAAAGAATATTTTTCATAAAATCTCGGGGTGTTACAAGCTCCACTAATAATTTTCTTCTTAGTAGATTTCTAAACCAAAAAAATGGATAATGGAATGAATATAAATTATCCCCATGAATATACATATGGTAAGTAAATGGAAGGAGTTTTGGAGAGAATAACATATAATTTATCTTTATTCATGTTCATATAATGAAACCCTTGCCTTAACTACTGGCTTCAATGAATGTTCCTTAACTTCCATTAAAATAAACATAATCATGTTAATCAATTATTTCATATCCTTATTAACATCTATAAAATTTTCTATAATTTAATTATAATTGATCATTATATAAATATTAGTTTGTTATAATTTATTTTTGTCATCATTGGTTTGTGTTTTTAATTGTTTTGAACGTGATTCATTATTCATATTTTGGTCCTCATGTTGTGATGCTATGTAATTAATTCCAAGATCATTTAAATCATATGAATAATTTTATTCCAATGATTTATTTATTCAAATTTTTATTTTAGGGAATTTTATGGTAATAATTTAAGATAAGGGAATATATGAAAAAACATTTTTGGTAATTTACTAATAACAATGAGTTACATAATATTGATTATTATTATTGTGTCATCATAGAGAAAATAGGCTCGTAAAGTATATTAATCAATAATATCATCTCATTTTTAATCATTTCCTTGGTATTTATTGATGATGAAATCATGATGTAAGTATAACATCATTGTTGTAACTTTTTCAATAAACCCAATAAAGAACATGATATTTTAGTGTAGAAGAAAAATTTTAGAGTTATATATTAGTAGAATAATTTTATCAAATATATAATTATCCTAATATAACATAAATTTAGGGAAAATGACATTTATATAGTGGATAAGATAAGAATATTGAAATTTTTTAGAAATAATATAGATACTCACTTGATGAATTCTCTCTTTCCAGCACGGGTTCTCTTGAAAAGAAGGATTTAGGATTAATTCCTGGAACTAGATACTAGAAAATGTATTATAAGGATTTGGTGTAGGGTAAATGGGAAGATATTAAATAGATAATTGAATGGTTTTAGAGTTTTAGTATGGGTAGATAAGGGGTCCTTTTAAAGGTGATGTCATGACTCGTCTCCCGAGGCTGATGGCGTGACTCCCCCAAGCCCACCTCCCAAATGCCAGGGGTTGGTGACTAGTGTCGAAGGCATCAACCTACAAGTGGGATGCATTTGAATGAGTACCTGTATTCACACACACATAACCACGTCCCAAAAATAGGAAAGGAAAACATGCATGCCACTAAATAACCACTCTTTAACTGTACAAGTTATAGGTCAAATGGGGAAGAATACAAAACCAACAAAAGAAAAACTGAAATACAGAAAGTACAAAAGATCTATCAAATGTAATATCCTAAAACCCCAAAAAATGGGTAAATATATAGTAGTCGTCGAATGCAATAGAAGTACACCCCTCCTGCCCAATCTCACAAGGAACCACTGGGTCCTAGGCCACTAAGTCCTATGTCATGGCATCAGTCATTTGCACCAGACATGACATGTGTGGGAAAACCTAATGTAGGGGTGAGTAACAAAATACTCAGTGGGGACCCCAATCCAAAAAGTAAACACCACAAATCAATCCATAAAGCAAACCAAAAAGCATGATCACAAAGCAAGAAAACTCAAACATGTATAATATAAAGTACGGATAACAAGACTATTAGTCGTAATATTGAACAACTTGGACTACAGAGGTACTCATCCCTGATAAGTACCATGGCTCTACAAGGTAACACAGAACCCCTTCCCAAATAGGCCATCATAGTTGATCCACATACTGCCTCTTGTAGCTGATCCACATAGAGTCACATGGAGCTTATCAGCATAGGGTTTATTGTAGTTGTTATACAGAGGGTTGCTTATAGCTGATCTACATAGGGTATCTTGGAGTATATCCACATAGGGTCCCTTGTAGCCAATCCACACATGGTCCCTTCTAGCAGATCCACACAGGGTCGCTTCTAGCTGATTCACAGAGTACCTCTTATACCCGATCCACACAGGGTTTCTTGTAGCTGATCCACACAGGGTATCTTTTATCTAATCCAAACAGGGTTACTAGTCAGCATACTTCAGGTCACATCCAGCTGTAGGATTTTGGCACCTAGTACCCTTGATTCCTGGAGAATCCACTCCTCATCCTAGTCACCGTATTTCAATTAACATGAAAACCTCTTTCTAGTATTCTGAAAGAACTGCATCATCGTGAGGGTTCCAGAGTAGCAAATGAATCATCAATTAGATTCATGATCTGAAATATATTAGTGTTTTAGTAAACAGGGTCTCGTTGTATCTGGCCCGGTCTTACCCAGTCAAGCAGACCTGACTAACCTAGCCCCGGGGTCCTTAATGACCCAACCCAGTTTTTCAGACCCAACCCGACCCAGTGGGGTCTCGGTCAGCCCAGTCTAACCTAGCTACACGACCAGGCCAATGGGGCCTTGTTGGACCTGGCTTGGTTTGGCTGTGGGTCCAATCTTCCAGGTCGCCCAACAACTCAGATTTATCTGGCTCGACCCGCAATAGTAGGCCAGTTTTCTTTCCCATCCTGGGCCTCCCAGCGGTCCAGCTTACTCCATCCCAGGCTGCTCAATGGCATGGTTCGTGCACCCCAGACCAGCCCGCATAATGGTCCAGTCTCCTCCACCCGGGATGCAAAGAGGGAATCTGGGTCACGTGCCTTGCGACTTGCTTAACTAACCACTCAGTCTGGCCTCGTACATGGTCAGTGCTAGACCGCGTGCCTGTGCGAAGCTACAGGCTACTCTACGTGGGTTTTTCCACCACCACGGCCGGTTCTCCATGTCCCGCCTTCTCCAGCCACCGGCCCGAGCGCCGGTGGCTCATGCTGCACCACCGCGGCCTGAGACGGCTGCGCCATCCTCCTCCATGCACCATTATTAAGCACCGCCACTTCCTCCACCAATCGTCGGCATGACTTTTCCTAGACCACTGGTTCTGATCTATTAGCCCATTATTTGTATCGTATGCACCTCTGGCCTCTTTGGGGTTCTATCTTCCATGATGTAGCCTCAGAAATGATTCCCCATTACCTTTGTGGTTTGGCCATGAAGAACTCACAAGAACACCCACGACAGAGGGGCCTGGGACTTGTTCGTGTCATCATGCACCCTCTATGTTCATGTGTATTTAAAACATGTGGGAAGAATATTATGATTCTAAAAAAATTAATCCTGATGAAAATCCCCGTGAATGTGCACCCTCCAGCAAGAACAAGTGGTCCATGGATCAACCTACTAATTTCTTGATCCGCATTCATTTTTTTATAATGAAAAAAGGGAAACTCAAAACACAAAAAATTAAACACCTACTTAGGATAGATTCATTGCTAAAGCGATCTGTCTATTGGGATTCATGTTCCGTTCAAAGACATTGGCATTCATCGCTATTTGGTCACATTATTTGAGGAGCGTCTTTGTCAATGTTATTTGTTAGAGAGAATTTCTTCACCATCTATCAGAGAAATTCTAGCTCGGATTCTCCAACATGTTATATCTTTAAAAGAGAAACGCATCAGAACAATTCTAGTATGCTAAGTAATTGTGTTGTTACATGGTTTTATTTATGAAACATCGTATCTATTATGTTTCAAATAATGATTTGTTACACTATACATTTAATATCCTCATTAATGGGATTCATTTAATGAAACTCATCATCACCTCATCACCGCCGCCATAGTGTGGATATGGTACTACTCAACGGAGAAGAGAAAAAAATAAAATAACATTCTATGTTATTTTATTTTTCTTTCGAAATGTCCGAAAACTATTTTTTCGATCGACCCTATCCGGTTGAAGTCAGATCCTTTTAAGGTGAATCCCTTCATTATATGTTCATTGTTGCCTTAGGATTTATGATCTTATCACAAGTTTAAATGTTAGAAAAATACTCTTGCACAATTATTTAAATAAGCATTAAAAAATTTCAAAATTATATTCTGGGCCTACCAAGCCACAAAATCAGGTGTTTTTTGAGCGTTTGATCTCAAAATTATCAAATATAATTAAAAAAATTACATTTAATTTCTAGGAAATTACATTACTCCAACCTTTAAGACTTAACAAACCCATAAGACAAAACAAGGTCTAAACAAAAAAATTGGGGTACTAAGAATGAATACGAGACTCATGCTCCCAAGTTCTATTCTAGAGATCCCCATACTGCAACCGAACAAGAACCAGATAAATCGACCATCCATGAAGGACCCGCTCCTATCAATCCTCTATCTCTAATGGAAACTCCAAAAACATCACCTTATCATCAATGTACAGCTCGAACCAGTCAATGATGTGCGATGGATCATGAACACGCATCCTCAAATGAAACACATGGAAAACATCATGCACTTGGTGCATCTTTGGGGGGAGGGCTAGGTGTAACACCACCTCACCAACTCTACTCAGAATCTAGAAAATTCTAATAAACCTCGGAGATAACTTTTTATCCTGGCCAAATATCCATAATCCCTATTGGGGTGAGACTTGAAGGAAAACATGATATCCCTCCTCAAACTCAATGGGCCTCTATCTCCTATCAACATATGATTTATGTCTACTTTGTGCAGTCCTCATCCAATCCTGGATGATTTTCACCATCTCAATGGTAGCCTATACCAACTCTTGACCAATGAGTGCTGACTCCCCTGGATCTATCTAGCATAGTGGTGATCTAAAATGTCGCCCAAAAAAAATCCTCAAATGGTGTCATGACAATTGTAAAGTGATAGTTGTTGTTGTTGTATAAAATCTTCTACAGTGGAAGGTGGTCCACCCAAATACGACCAAAATCAAGAACCTAAGTAGAAAGAATACCTTCCTAGGTCTGTATAGTCTGCTCCATCTGACCATCAATCTATGGGTGAAAGACTGTGATCAAGCGTATCTGAGTCCCAAACGCCTCCTGTAATCCATTCCACAGCCAGTATATGAAGTGAGCATCATAATCTGAGACGTTCATCAATGTCATCTCATGTATCCACACTATCTCCTTGATGTAGAGGCATACCAATCCCTATACTGATCTCTTCTCCTAGATGTGTAGGAAGTGCGAAAACTTGGTGAGTCGGTCAATGATCACCCATATAGAATCCTGGACATTGGACATGCATGGTAATCCTATCATGAGGTCCATCAAGAAACTATCCCACTTCCACTCTAGTACAACAAGTGGTTGGGTCAAGCCTGATAAAACATGATGCTCATCCTTCACTTACTGACAAGTGAGGAATCATGAAATGAAATCATCCACCACTTTCTCCATTCATGGATACCAGTACTGATGTCAGAGATCCTTGTATATCTTCACCACTCCAGGGTGTACCACCAAGGGGGAGGTACAAAGTTCCCTCAAAATATACTTTCTCAATGCCACTGGTACTACTGTGAATCCTATGAAAGGATGATGTGATCCCCATGTATTGAAAATATATTAGGATCAAGTATTGGGGATAATTGAGCACATTTTTCCTTTCATTAAACATCTACTAGTTGTACCTCCCTGCCTCATTGCAAGAGTGGGGGAGTGATAGCCATTGACTGAAGGTAAGCCACTCCATCATCATCCACGAATGATATCTTCATCGTGGCTAGATTATCCTTCTCCTAACTCGATAGTTGTAAACCTCTTCTCATGCTGAGTGGGTATGCTACTACGTTCCTCTTCCAAAGAGTATAAACAATCTTGAAGTCATAGTAATGGAGGGACTCTAGCCCTCACCACTCCCTCAAGTTCAGGTCCTTCTCTGAGAAGATATACCTAAGACTTTCATAGTCATAGTAGTCTGTAAACCTCTCAACCATCAAGTATTGCCACCATATAATCGAAGCAAAGACAACTGATTCTAACTCTAGGTCATGGGTCATAAATACTTTCTCATGCATCCTTAATTTGTATGAATCATAGGCGACCACTGCATGCTCCAACATCAGGACACAACACAGTTCAGTACCTAATGCATCGTAGAAAACTACATGCACAATGTCCTCCTATGGTAGTCTCAAGATGGGGAAATCATCAGTCTCTACCTCAACTCATAGAATCACTACTGGAACTTATTTGTTCCCATGAAAGGATTTACATTATATATCAAAGCCTATAATGGTGATACTACTTTGGAAATCCAGGCACAATCGTTTGGTTGTATCCAGACAAACCCAAGAAACTCCACACCACAGTCACACTCTTTGGTGGATCCCAAGAAAGAAATGCATCTATATTAACTAGATCCACTAAAAATATGGCCTCTAAGATGATATGTCTCAGAAATTGAACATCCTAAATTCAAAACTAGCACTTCGAGAGCCTCCCATAAAGATAGTTCCCTCAAAGTGCATCTTGGACTATCTGCAAGTGTGTAACATGCTACTTTTCTAATTCTGAGTGAACCAAGATATCATCAATGAAGACCACCATTAAATGATTGAGGTAAAGCTAGAAGATCCTATTCAAGAGTCCCATGAACACTGCTGGGGCATTGGTCCCACTGATGGGAATCACCAAGAACTCGTAGTGGCCAGGCCGACATCTGAAGGCTATCTTTGATACATCCTCATCCCATACCTAAAGTTGTTGATTGCATGATTTGAGGTCTATCATTGAGAACCACCTTCCTACCTTTAGCTGATCGACGTGGTCATAAATCCTTGGCAGTGGATACTTGTTCATCACGGTTACTTCGTTTAAGCATAGTATGTCCACACATAACCTCAATAATCTATCTACCTTCATAGAAAAAAAATTTGGGTGGACCATGGAGAAATCATGGGCCTCACAAAACCCTTATCGTTCTAGTTATCCAACTGTACCCTTAAGTCACGAAATCCATGAGCTCCATCTGATATGTTGTTGTGGATATCGGTGTCGTCCCGAAGTACCGATTGATGAAGAAGTCTACCTCCCTGCAAGGAGGTAGCCCCTTAACATTCCCATGGAATAAATCTTCATAATTTTCCAACACTATAGGAATGTGAGGACTCCTTTCGTCCACCACATAGAGTGTAGGGGTAGACAACTGGTGAGTTATTGGATACATCCTCTTTCGAGACTGTCTTCCATGCGATGCAAGATTTACCATATCACTGGTGAAGGCAAACTTGGTCTCATCCTCATTGACACAATATACTCAATGCCTATAAAAGTTGATCTGATCATGAATTAAGGATAACCAGTCCATTCTGAAGATGACATCATAAGTCATGGGCGCCACTACTAAGAGATCCCTACTGAAGCTTCTGCCTCCAAGAGTAAGCTCACACTACCAGTACCTATGTGTAATCATTGAATCCCTTTTTATAGAAGTCTCTAATCATAATTCCCAAGAAAATGGATCCATCAAAATATCTGAGCCTCAAAAGAGGTCTGTAGTGGGGAAAGAGTGACTGAAAATCGTTTCTATGTGAACTGTAGCTAAGGTGGAGAAACATTGATCATACCTTTAATCATCTATAGAGTGACATGGCCATATGCCTCCACTGCCTGAAGTTGAGCACATCCCTATCCACTTACTATCTAAATCCATGGTGGACCACCTAATGGTGGTGGTGGTAGTACCTTAAACCCTCTACCACCACCTAGTGCTCAGCCTGATCATCTAACACACCCACCACCCTACTGACCTCCCTATTCAAACCTCTACATCTTCATTGGTTATCCCTGAACTGTCCTCTGATCATCTATATGGCAGTTTGAACAGTCAATAGGTATGTGTCCCTGCCTACCGCATGAGCAGCATGTATCTTACTCCTCTTCTGAACTCCACTACCCTAGTGGCCTCGTAAAATTGATCTTGTGTCCTAGGGTCTCCCTCCGGATGGTCTGGACCGCTTGGACCTCTGCGTCATCTATCGGCTGCCCACCAAGGATGACTCAGCCACTAGTCGCCCAGTGGTAGCACCCACCATCGGTGCCTACTCTGGGGAGAATCTCTCTACTATTAGATCTCTCTCTAGCACTCCAACCGGAGTGGGAATGATAAGGGAAATAATTGACGGCCTAATCTCTAATCAGAGTCCCTAATAAAAGGTACATTTCCTAATGAAAGGGTCTCATACCATAAACATAGAGTAATTGGTAAGGACTGTAAAGGTCGCAGAGTACTCAACCACTGACTTGTTACCCTTTTTTAGGTGAACTAGATCATGTATGTGGACTAAGTGTAAGGTCACGAGGAATAACTCCTCCTAGAAAAGTCGTTTGATGTCAACCCAGGATAGGGTCACCACATCATGAGTTTCAATCGTCAATCTCCACCATCACTCTGCTGATCCCTAAAGAAGGATCATGGCTAAGATCTCCATATCATCAAGTAGTGACGTCACTAAGCGGAAGATCCAAATCACAACCTCCATTTATCCTTTGAAATGTGAGGACATGTGTCTCCCCTGAACCTAGAAGATATCTATCTCAATAAATCATGCAAGGTACTAAGTCTGTATGCATCGTCCACTATTAGCAATGGCAGTAACTGCTAATCAACTGGTGGTGGTAACACTGGCGCAACACCCGACAATTCTATCTCTAGGACTGGTCCCTGAACTGTTGCCTCATCACTATGTGGGTTTTCCCCACAGTCATGTATCAGAATCCTAGTTGTCTATCTACATAGAGGCATCCTGAAATAGATCACGATTTACCATATTTAGTAGATTCTACCTGGTGATCTGACTCTAATTCAAGAAAAACATTAGTAAACACTCAATTACTATATGATTCAGGTAACCCGTGTTTTTATGTATAGATACAAAAAAAGAAATAACCGTCCTGGTGTATGGATACATCGGCCTCTACACTAACACCGGAGTCCGCAAATCGAAAATTTGAACTTGAAACATTTGACACTATTTCCCAAAAACTAAGCAATAGAATCCCGGTCATTGAGGTAGAACCAAGAACTTCTAATACAAATTTTCCATTAATTGTCCCCTGAGTCTGGTGCTGTGACTCCCCCAAGCCTACGTCCAAAATGATAGAGGTTGGTGACTAGAGCCGAAGCTGTCAACCTACACGTGGGAGGATTTTTCTTGAGTACATGTATAAAACCACACACAACCACATCCCAAAAAAATGAATAGAAAACATGAATTCCACTAAAAAACGCTATGTAAAGGTACAATATGTAGGTAAAATGGTTCAAAATACAAAACAAAAAAAAGAAAAACAGAAAAAAGGAAAGTAGAAAAGATCTCTGAAAATTCACCCATTTAAAACTCCACTAGATGGGTAAGTGTACGGTAGCTTCCAGAAGCTGTAGAAGTACACCCTGCCTTCCCGATCTAATTGGGAACCACCGGGTCTTAAGACACCAATTCCTCATTCAAGGCATATGCCATCTCTACTAGAGACAACATGTGTGGGTGAAGCTCATGCAGGGGTAAGTAAAAAAATAATCAGTAGGGATGCCAAACAAAAATTAAAGACCACAAAGAAATTCAAAATGAAAACCAAGAATTATGATCATGAAGAAAGACATCTTTCATAGGTATAATCTAATGTATGGAAAGAAAGACTATGAGTCATAATAATTAACACCTAAAATTACTGAATTACTCATCCTTGAAGAGTACCATATCTCTTCTGGGTCACGTGGAGTTGCTTCCCATATAGGCCATCATAGTTGGTCCACACATGGAGGCTTGTAGTTGATCCACATTGGGTATCTTGGTGCTAATATACATAGGGTCGTTGGTAGCTGATCCACACGAGATCTCTTATAGCTAATCCACACAAAGTTACTGGAGATAATCCACATAGGTTCCCTAATAGATGATCCACACAAGGTCACTTGTATCTGATCCACACAGGGTCACTTTTAGCTGATCCCCACAGGGTCACTTGTCAGTATTCCTTAGATCCCAGCCAACTGTAGGATTTCCACATACAGTTCGCTTGATTCTAGGAGAATCCACTCCTCAATACAATCATCATATTTCAAATTCTATTAATACCCATTATTTAATTAAAAATAAACCACCTCATCATGATTTTTCTAATGCTACAAAAAATTCATCAATCGGACGCATGTTCTAAAAGATTTTGGCGTTTTAGTAAACTAGGGTTAGTTGTGTTTGGGCCTGGTCTGAACCAGTCAGGCCGACCCGACCAACCCAGCCCTGGGGTCCTACGTGACCCGCCCCGGTTTGGAAAAAATGACTAGACTTGGTAGGGTATTGGTCATCCCGGTATAGCATGGCTATTGGACCAGGCCCATTAGGCCTTACTGGACCCAGCTCGGTTTGGCTGTTGATTCAGTTTGTTGGGTCGTCTAGAAATCTAGATTTATCCAGCCCAGCCCACACTGAATGGTCAGTTTTCTTTCCCAACCTAGGCCACCCAGTGGCCAGACTTACTCAATCTTGGGATGCTCAGCATCTCGGTTCACATCCCCCATCCTGACCCGCATACCGGGCCGGTCTCCTCGATCCTCGTTGTTGGGAGAGCATTCAGTTAGTGTGCCTCACGACCAAGTTAGCCAGTCACCCTGTCCGGACCCGCACGTGGTACCTACTAGACCTTTTTCCTATGATGATCTGTGACCTACATGGTGTGGGAGGCTCCCCCAACATGAACTCTTGGCCACGTCCCACCTCCACCAGCTGCCAGCCAGAGAAGCAATGGCTCCTGTTGCACCACTACATCATGAGCCAGCTGCAACATCCTGCTAGTTGCGCAGTAATGTCATGCCACCACACACCCAAAGTCTCCACTGTAGGCCTATTACAACTTTATATGGTAGGATTATCCATGACCCACAGGGTCCACTCTGTTGGTCCATTTTTCAGATAGTCTACACCTTCAGCCTCCATGTGGTGTTGTCCTCCCTGCAACGACCTGGGAAATGCTCTGCCATCAACATAGAGGTTCAACCATGAAGAACACATAAGAATTCCCATAGAGGAGAGGACCAGGAATTGTGCGTGTCATCTCACACCCTCCATGTTAGAGTTTTTTTAAACACAGGGAACAAGATTATGATTCTAACAAAATTAATCATGATGCAAAACCCCAAGAATGATCACCCTCCCACAAGAACAAGTGATCCACAGATCAACCAGTTCGTGGGTTGATCCAGAATCATTTTTTAGAATAATGTAAAGAGAAACTAAGAATACAAAAAATTTAAACCCCTTCCTTGGATAGAGTCATTGTTGAAGCAATCTGTCTATGGGGATTCATGTTCCGTTCGACTCCATGGGAATTCATCCCTCTTTGGTCCTGTTATTTGAGGTGTTTCATTATCACTAAAAAATCTCTAGTGTTATTTTTTGGAGAGAATTTATTATCTTCCCATTAAAGAAATTATACCACTGATTCTCCAACATGTTATCTCATTAAAATAGAAACATGTCGCAACGTTTCAGTTACGCCGCGTCGGTGCGTTGTTACACAGTTTAATTTATGAAAAAACATATCTGTTACAATTCAATTAATGTGTCATTATACTGAACATTTAATAGCCTCATTAATTGGAATAATTTAATGTGATTCATCATCACTTCATCTTCGTCATCGCAGTACTGATGTGCTGCTTCTCAACGTAGAAGAAAAATAAATAAAATAACTTTTTATGTTAATTTTTTTTAATGTTCAAAAAATATCTTTTGTGACTGAACCTCACCAGTGGAAGTTAGGTCCATTCAAGGAAATGATCCTCATTCTGAGTTCAATGATTCCCTTATATTTTTTGATTCGAGCACCAGTTTAAATGTTAGGAAAACCCATTCACACGTTTATTTAAATGAATATAAAAAAGTTTGAATTTTTATTTTGGGATCCCCAAGCCTCACAATCAATTTCTGTCTATGTTTATCATATTGAAATAATCCCATATAAATAAAAAAAATTACAAGGAATTTCCGGGACAGTACAGGTGATTTTTAGTATAATTTATACAAATATTCAATCATTAAAATATAGGGTAGTCATTTTAAAATTAATGTGAATACAATGTTGAAAATAGTGGAGGTAGAATATTTTTTAGCCAATAAATACCTTTCAAAAGCACTCATAGATATGGTTTTATGACATTTTATGTCTTTATCACTTAGTTTAATCTTTTTTTACTTATCTTAATATTACTTTGGTAACTTAATTTTACCTCTATAATTTATTTTTTCATGAAAAATAAAATTGGGTTCCTTAAATAATTTTTATAGGATGACTGAAACTTTTGACTACATTTAATAAAATTCAGTTTCAAAATATGATAAATCTCTATTTTAAAAGAAAAATATATTAAACAACTATTTTTATAGAAAAAAATACTTCTAATATTTAATTGTTTTAAATCATATTTCATATCAATTATCAATTAAATTAGTGTTAATATATTTCTTATATATTGTATCATTACATTATATTAGTCATATAATAGTGATCAATTTAATTTGATAAGATAACAATACACAATACATAAAAAGGATTTCATTGAAAAATATAATTTTTTAACATTAAATAATTTACACCACATCATATTAAAATTAATTATTGATCTTATAACCATTAATTGTTTTCAATATATTAGTATTAGTATCATTATTAGAATCATTTAAAAAAATAAAATCATTCCTTAATAATAATAAAGATAATAATATACAAAGTATAAAATATATATTTGATAATACAATATTTTACTTAATGATTATCTTTATATTTTATCCAATAATTATGAATTATATTATTTTAAATTTGTTATGAAATATTACACAACATCAATGTACCTATTGGATACGTTTATAATTAACAACCAAATATCTAACGATCATATTTCTAATGACTATATTTCCTATGACCATATATTCAATGACCATATAAATAATGGTCATATTTCATTCATATTTATGGACATAAATTAATTATTAAAATTATTTATCTTATTTAGTTACTTCTATCGCAACTAGTCTATTATATTTATAATTATGTTTCTTATTTATATTGTTATAATCATATGTATGATCATTTAAAAAACTATGACGATTAGAATTACATAGTTGTGGTATTTTTATTTAGACATTTTTTATTCCTCTTATGGTTTTATTAATGTTGTTTCTTATTGAATCTTGAAATTCTATTAATGTTTTACTTTTATTTTAATATTTAATCTCAATAAAATGTTTCACAGTTTGTTTTAGTTTGAGGTTGTGTGTGAAACATTCTATTCAAAAAAATATTTATTTGATGGATAATGCACACTAAAATATGAGGGAGTTACATGAATTATGTTATGTAAGGAAAAAAGTAATGAGGTTACCATAATAGTTATATACCATTTTCCGGAAATTTTATTTGGGATACACATAGATTGGAAGCCATAATTTCATGATAACCAAGGAATGTAGTTAATTAAATATATATGAAATATTTTTTATAAAGAGTTATTCACTCTGGTATCGAAGAATCATATATGATATGATTGAGGATATTTTTCTATCAAATATTGTCACATATTATTTACATTAACAAACTTATGTATCTCCTAATCAAAAATTGATCTTGAACTAGTAATATATATGATTAATTAAAAGGTATATCATTTTAGTGGGAGATCATTTAATTAAATTCCATAGTAAGTGGTAATAATATATTATACTAATATGAAAAAATAAAAAAATGTGTTGATATAATTATCATCATCACAAAAATATTTGAGATTAATTATTTATGATATATAAGCTAGAAATATACTATGACTGGTTACTTAACCAATTTTCTTAAGGAGAAATTTTATTTGTCTCAGAACCACCATCCTATGTAACTAATTGTTATAGTTGTTTAAAAAGTGATTCTGGATGCATTTAAGAAGCATTGAATGATTCACATAAGGTTTGAAATTAATTTTTGTTCTAAATAAAAAGATGAGTTTTAGTATCATATACTGAATATTGTAGGGTATGTCAATGATATTCAATATAATTGAGTGTACTAATGAACTTTTGAGACTCTAGTATTCTTAAGGATTATTCTGGTTAAGAAATTAATTTTATTTTCATATAGAGAAGTATTCCAAATATATAAATGATTTCAAGAATGTTTTACCGAATATTTTTATGTGTTGAGGATAGATGAACTAGAGAATTATTGTTTATGTTCTTGTACTATATATATAGTACATGTAATATTTCAAAATAGAATAAGAAAAGTTAGTTGTAAAGTCCAATGAAGTTTCTTCAGGTACCGAGTCAAGGTCATTGATACCTTATGATTTTATTAAGAACGAATAATAATTATTATATGTAATAGAATTTTTTAGGATAACTAAATTGGGTTTGGTAACTCTATAGAACATCGATGATACGTATCTAGGTAATAGAAATAAATTCTCTAATTTTGAAGTTTATGTGATTGCACGTGCATACTTTACAAGTGTTAAAAATTTATATAATTTAACAACCAAAGGAATAAGTAATATAGATTATAGTTTTAATTCAAGTAATGATGTAATTTTTTTTATACATAAAAAATTGAATGTAAAGTATTTTTTTAAGATTATATGAATGTAAGAAAACGGTGTTTATTTTCATATCATTTATCATTCATGATCAGAGAAGTTGCTTATTAAAAAATATTGTAATAAACAAAATTTTAATAGCTAAATTATATACACATGGTATATAATTCAACAAATTATAAAAAATTATTAATGAAGAATAAAAATGTGTTTTCTATGTTAATGTTTTTACCCATATATTGGTCACGTTATAAGGGAAGATTCTCCCACACCTAGTCGGTGACATATTCTGATCAATTGGATTTTTTTAGGAACATTATCCAAGAACATAGAATACCATATATGATATTAGTGTAATTGTTTATTTTATAAATATTTAAACTAATAAGAAATTTTTTTATTTTTAAAACAAAGGAGTTTGTGTTTTTGAATATGACATTATAAAGAGAATATAATTCTTAAGAGACTAGTGGGAGTATGTTTGGACTTCCAAAAGTTACATGATAAAAAATTAACTATTAGACCATTATAAAATTAATGTTCTATTACTTAATATCCTAATGATTTTAGGATACATGATGTCAATGAAAAATATAAAGGTTATATTTAGTTATAATAGAATTTCAATGTCACTATTTTATGATGGAAGATTCCAAATAAAATAAAAGTAAATATCACTTTATCCTAAAAGATTTCAGAATTTTTTGGTAAGTAATAATGTAAATAGATACATTATTTACCAAAATATTTATAGTGATTATTTTGAGGGAATTGGTATCTAGGATTATGATTTTATACTTATAAATAGTTCTAAGTAGAAATAAAATCTTGACATCATAATATTTTATGATGTGAAGTGAATATGTTTAATTATGTTCAAGGATTTTAATATAAATTTATTTGTACATGTTACACTCTATAGAGATTAGTTTGAGAGTTTTATCAGTTAGTCACATAGAGATGTGGAAGGAATTACATATATATGTAATAAGTTATCAAATCCTTATAAAGTGCAACAAACATAAGGATAATCTATAAGTATTTCATATATTATTTGTTGTAAAAGTTCTTATATAGGGTGATTTTATGTATTCATAAATAGTTTATGAATATTAAATACATCATATTAAATTCAACCACCATTTTAACATTTTTTAACATTGTGTACATAAATCTATATATATATATATATATACATTTTAAAAATGGAAATGATAACTGACCTCCAAAACTATGACTTTGAGTTATCCCTAACTTATGTTCATTGTGGAATATTATAATTTATAATAAATTTTATGGATTACATGTGTAAGATTATTTTAATAGATATGGACCCTAGACAAGAGGTAAAAAGGCTATTTCTATGTTCTTGGTGGCCTATTAAGTATACCTCAGAGAGTATGATAGTTTTTTCATTTGGTATGCTAGGTTTGAAAGGATTATATAATAGTCCAAATTACTTGATTCTATTAATATACATACCATGTTAATCTTTATACTTTGATACATTTACTATGCAATCCATTATTACTTACATAATCATGGAGGGTTGGGTATGTTGGTGATCATGTCATCAATTAAAGACCAAGAAATAAGGGATTTTTACTATTGAATAATGAGTAAAAGATCTAGTCCATCAATTGAGATATACAAAGGTGTGTAAAGCTTCAATTATATAGTACATATGGTGTGATTATATATTTATTTAGGGGAATGTGATGAGATCATCCATAAATAGTGTTGGGAAAAAATCCCTCAAGGCATCATTGAAGCATTTTTGAGGTGATTGTGTTTGTTGACAAGGCGGACATCTGTGTTGAGATTGTTGACAAAGTATACCATGACATACAAATTTGTTGACAAAGGGGATTTCATTGTGGAATGTCTATTTTAAGAGTTGTGGTTAACAATCAATGTTTGATTCAAGAACTTTGACAAAGGACTGGATGATATGGAGGCGGTACAAAAAGAATATAAACAAGGTGGCGTTGTTTTCTGGTGTTTGCCAAATTTTTTCCCCTGAAAATCGACAAATGAAGAAAAGTGGTTTTTCACAAAGGTACTTGTGCACCATGTACTTGATGGTGAGGAAACTTCTGCGCCCAATGTTTTTCAATATAAGAACATCAAAAAATTGAAAAGGTAAAAGGGGCACTCAAATATTGGGTAAGTCGCGCAAGTGACTTGCGCGTCGAGGAAGGACTGTAACGCCTGTGCCTAGAAGGATTGGAAACATGTGCACCATTTGTCCTTCATGATCAGATCATCAAAATATGGAAAAGGAAGAATGGGTGCCCATGTTTTTAAGTTGTTCGCACAAGTGTCTAGGTGGACAGAAGACTTGTGTACTGAAACTTGCACGCTGAGGAGAGACTTGCGCGACGTCACGTAGGTTATCCGAATTCAAATAAATACAGTTCGACCCCTCCTCATTTGGCGATGAGTTCAGGAATTAGGGAAAATAAGATCTCCCGTCGCGCTGGAGTGGTGGATGCACAAGTGGTGGTGGGTCGCACAAGTAGGAATTGCACACCTATTTTGAAGAAGAATGGTTGTTGTTAGTTGCACCCCAATATTGGTTGGGTGTAAATGGAAGTGAGTCACGCAAGTTTGGAGTTGCAAAAGCTTGGGTCGTGTAAGTGGTTGAGGTAGACTTACACTCAAGTTATAACGTGCACGCCGATACTTGCGCGTCGTGTTAGAAAAGGGCACCAATTAAGGTTGATTCTCAGCAATATTTCAGGGATGCGTAAAAGCTGGAAGAGTGCCTGATACCTTTGGTGCAAATTGAGATTCATCTACGGGTGAAAGTTGGATTTCAACAGAGCATCTACATACAACAGAGGCTGTATTCATTTGTGATGATGAAGAGACCTACAGGTCTATAAACCGTGAGTGGAACCTTTCTAGAACTCTAAGCAAAGGAAGAGGAAGAAGGTGATCCTCTCCACAGGTAGTGAGCCATAGAGAGAGAAAAAGGGAGTGACCCTTGGGAAAGCAGTGAGTTGACCATAAAACTTATAAAGGCAGTGAGACTAGGCATAGATGTGATCTAGCCTGAACCTTGTAAACAGCTGCGTGATTTAGTGAATTTGGTACAACAGCATATCGTCATTGTATTCTCCTTCGACATAGCCTAGTGAGGGTGAACCAAGTAAAAATTGATGTGTCCTGTGTATGCTTCACTTTCTGCTTGTATTGTGCAACGGGAATAGAGATTAGAGTGACTTGTTTAATAGCTAAACAAGATCATAACGGTCTATAATTTTCAATTAGTCATTCCGTGATTCACCCCCCCCCCCCTCTTAGGTTTTTCACCATTGTGGACCTAAAAATTGGTATCATAGGGAAATGTTATTATCTGTGATTTAAAGGACCCCAGGAAACCCTGAGAGGGGAGGGGAGAATCATGGTGACAACTTTTTCCTTTAATGTGATGGATCTTGTTCCCACGTTGGTAGGAACTTGTTTAAACTATATGATGAATATGATCAGAAAGCAAACATTCACATGCATAGAGAAGACACGACGCTTTTTACTTAGTTCCCCACTAAGGGCTACATCCATGGAGCATATGCTGACAAGTTGTCAATCATACCTAATTCCACTAATCTTCACTAGTTGTGGATTACAAAGGTTCGGGCACAATCCCTATGCCCCAAGCTCACTACCTTTACAAAGGTTCAGGGATAGCTCACTGCTTCCCTCAGGTCACTCCCGTTGACTCCTCCTGGCTCACTGCCCTTGGTGAAGTCACACTCAGTATATAGACGTGAAGGTCTCTTCATCATTGCTCAATGAATGAATCCTTTGCATTATGTGGAAGCTCTGTTGAAGTCTGACTATCACCTGTGAACTGATCTACAACTTTCGTGCAGCACCGAGACAACCAGCAAGCCTCAACAGCTCCTGGCGCGCAACTCCAAGGCGGCGCACAACTTTTATAGACGGCGCGCAAGTTATAACTTTCACACAAGTGCACCTTCAACACTTGAACGATTCAGTCTTCTTTAAATAAAAACTTGCACGACTCAACTTCTATTAAACTCGAGCAGATATTGAAACCCAATGGAAACCTATCGCGCAACATCTATTCCGGCGTGCAACTATCACCAAATCACTTGCGCGACTACTAGATGGGCAGAAAACAATTGTCGCGCTGCTCCACCTTACGCGACCCACTAACAATTGCGCGACTTCAATTCTTGCACGATGGGACCTCTGAATTTCTTCAAGTCCAAAGTTCATGTTGAATGAGGAGGGGTGGTCCTCTATTTATAGGCATTTAGATACGCTGCATGGTGGCACGCATGTCTTCCCTTGGTTCCCAAGTCTTGGCGTGCAACCCTTCTGTCCTCCTAGACACTTGTGCGACCAACTTCCAATATTGGGTGCCCCTATTGACTTTTACATATTTTGATGATCAAAACACGATGGTCAAATAGCACGAAACTTTCCAATCCTCTAATGTACCGGCGTGCAAGTCTTTTCACAGCGCGCAAGTCCCTTGTGCGACCAAACCAATACTTGCGCGACCCTCTATCCTTTGCCATTTTTTCATGTTCTCATTATGAAAAAAATCAGGTGTGCAAGTTTCCAAGCCTCCAAGGCCTCGGCATACAAGTATCTTTGACAAAAACACATTTCTCCATATTTCAAAATTTGAGGCCTAGAAATTTGGCAAACACTGGGAAACAGCGCCATCTTTAATACTATTTTTCTCTTGAACTATATGATTACCTTGCTTGTACACGTTCTGAACATCCACTGAGGATTGAAAACAAACACAAACCATACTCCAAATTATGGATAGAATACCATGGTTCTAACATGATTCTCTCTCAAATGGAGGTTACCAATCATAAAGGTATTTTGATCTTCGACGGGAACAATTTTCAGCTATGGAATAATCAGATTCAACACTACTTCTGATCAATAGGAATGGATGTGTTCACAGCAGCAATGCATGTCATAATAGCTAATATTAATAGTGGTGCATTATTAGAAGCTGACTGTAGAGAGTTGGATATTGATGCCAAAGAAATCAATACCTTAGTGGTGCCCTATCCAATCCTATATATACAAAGGTGATGTCTTGCAGAACATCACATTCCATGTGGGAAAAGTTAGTGAATATATATGAAGGGGATACAAAGGTCAGAGAGGCAAAGATGCAAGTGTTGTGGAACAAGTATAGAGATCTGAGAATGAACCTAAATGATTCTGTTGATTCATTCTTTGACAGGGTAAATGTTGTAGTGGAAGACATGAGAGGTTGTGGAGAAGTTATTGAAGACATAAAAATTTTGAAGCGCATCTTGAGGAAACTTCCACCTCGGTTCAATCTGAAATATTTAGTGATAGAAGATAAAGATCCAAAAGAGCTAACATTAGATAACCTACACAACACCCTAGCTACATATGAAATGAGAAATGATGGTAATGATGATGTGGAAAATGGGAAATCCAAAGAGGTGGCATTCAAGGCCTTAAAAAATATCACCATTGTAGACTCTCAGGAAGAAGAAGAGACAGATGAGGTAATTTCATTCCTCTATTCAAATCTTTAAAGAAGAAAAGGAATATTTAAAGGGAAAATTCCACTTTCTTGTTTCCGACTTTGAAAGGTTGGTTATCTTGCAGTAAGGTGTCCCAAAAAATTCTAAGAAGATGATGATGTCCACAAAGTCAAAATTCCCATAAAGAAGTCATATGCTTATGGGAAAGGCAAGAAACAGTTCAAGAAAAAATTTTCATGAAAAAAATCTCCTTTCAAAAGAATGTGATAGTTCAGATGAGTCTAAAGCTGAGGAGGTTGAGGAGATAGAGTACTTCAATGATCGTGGATAAAATGCTATGGTGGCAGTCGTTGGTAGTTCTCAAGAGAAGAGCGAAACCGAATGTGATGATGAAGAATAAGAAGTGGAAGGAAGAATAGATATTCAAGCCGAGTTAGAGGCTACTCCTGAAGAGATAGATGTTTGGAGATCCAAAACAAAGAAAGATAATAAAGTTGTTCGTGATTCCAAACTCTATATGCAGCAGCAGGAAGAAAGGATGTACGAGTTAATGGAAGAAATTGAGAAACTCATGTTATCATCACCAAAGAACTCAGAATCAGTTATTGAGTATAATATCAATATTGAAGAATAGATAAGGGAGATCGATGGCTTGAATAGAAATGTGAAAGATCACATCAAGTGTATCGAAGATCTTGAAGAATAAGTTTTCGGTCTGCGGAGAAAAGTTAAAGAGAAGGAAAAACCCTTCATTCCCAACTCATTCTTGGGAATGCAGGTCATTCTGAAGACTGAAAAGATGGAAGAGGAGCCTAGTAGTTCAGTAAGAAAGAAGTAGGAATTTATCTCAGACATCAAGGCAGACTCAGGGTTTGATCAGAAGTAAAAATCCGTGGGAATTGAAGTCATACCGTGAGCACCCGTCCTGAGATTGAAGGTTGATTTGGGCACAAAGATGAATCAGAATATTCAGAGATCCCCAGGGGAAACTCATAGTGATAAAGTCACACAAAGTTATTCACCTTATATCAGGTGTTATTTTTCTGTAAAGATGGGATATTCACAGTATGTGTGTTCCATAGCCAAGAGATATCGAAGGGAACAAGAATAGAGGTGGCAGCCAAACAGAGAACAGTTTCCCAGAACATATTTCGATGGACACTGTTTTTGGTGTAGAGGATTTGGGGACATGGTTAGGTACTGCACTTAGACCATATAGAGAAATGTTCCAATGCATAATCAAAAAGTTTGCAATCAGCAGATCAATACTCCAATAGGTGAGTTTAAAATGTAGAATGGATTTGCAGCATTGAAAGATGAAGTTGGTCTATCATACTATGAAGAAGAATAGAAGTATCAATCCATGATGAGTGTGACAGCAAAAGTATGGACCAATAAGAAGAAAAATGAGAAGGTTGTGGTGGTAGAAATTGTCTTTAAGAAATTAGATCGCTTTGGTGTATGGATCCTTGGTAGTGGTTGCACATCTCACATGACAAGTAATAAGGATCTAGTTACAGGAATAAAATATGACAAAGAATGAGTTGTCAAATTTAAAAACGATGCAGGCCTAATGATGCTTCTAGAGACATTCCCAAACTATCACGTGATCTCACTCATACGTGTTACGCTTTCCAACAAGGAAATATCATCAGAAAGACATACAAGCCAAAGGAATAGAAATCACCTAGAGTGATCAAATTGGTGCATGATGATGTATGTGGAACTATCTCACCACAAGCTATAAACGGGCAAAGGTACAATGTTCTTTTCATTGATGGTTATAGTAGAATGGCCTGGGTGTTTTTCACTACCCAGAAGAGAGAGGTGTTCAGTTGCATAAAGCAGCATAGGACGGTATCAGAAAGGATGCTTGGGTAGAAAATTTTGAAGTTTTGTAGTGATAATAGCACATAATTCAAAAACAGTTAAGTTGAAGACTATCTCAAGAAACATGGGATAAGGAATCAAGTTTCATCAGTGAAAACTCCCCAACATAATTGAGTGGTTGAGAGGATTAATGAGATAATCAACAAAATGGCCAGAATTATGCTTATTGAATAGGACCTACTAGAGAAATTTTGGAAGGAAGCAATTTTGACATCGGTCTATGTTTCAAACAGGTCTCTATTGTGTCCGAAGAAAGCGAAGACTCTGTATGAAATGTGGTACAGAATGAAGCCAATGTTGAAATACATTCGAATCTTTGGAAGTAAGTGTTTCATTCTCAACAAATAAAATCCCAAGATGTTTGAGTCTCGAGGATATGAAATAATATTCATTGGCTACTCCGGGAAAAGAAAAGCATATAAATGCTTCAACAAAAGGCTAGGAAAAATTGTTGAGAGAAATGATGTCACTACAGTTAAAAATGAACAAAATACTCAATGATATAGTGACCAGTTTCTAGATGAAAGTGATAAGGAGGTAAGCAACACAGTGGAGTAGAAGTGGAAGAGGATGATTTAGAAGAAGATACGGATGATGAGTAAGAGGAAACAAAGTCTGTTTCTTCAAAGAAGCCAATGAGTCTAGCTGAAATTGATAAGGAAAATTTCATTGATGATCAGACAGATCTAGTTCAGACAAGAAGAATGAAGTAACTGCAGCAGACATTATTCCTATCTCAGGTAGAGCCGAAATGTTTTGCTGATTCATCTGAAGATGAAAACTGGTTTCAGGCTATGTATGAAGAGCTTGATCAGATTGAGAAGAACAAAATTTGGGAGATTGTTTCGAGACCAGCAAATAAGAATTTCATTAAGACTAAATGGGTCTATCACAACAAGATGAATGAAGATGGTGTAATGATTCGTAACGAAGCACGACTAGTGTGCAAAGGGTACTCCCATATATAGGGAATTGATGTTGATGAGACATTTGTACCGTTTTCATGTTTTGAGAAAATCCGATTATTTTTAGCCACAACAGTGCAAGGAATGTTCAAAGTGTTCCAGATGCTTTTCAAATATGCATTCTTGAATGGGGTTCTAGAGGAGGAAGTGTATATTGAGCAGCTAGATGGTTTTCTCATTCATGAGGATGAGAACAAGGATTGTAGACTGAAGAAGGCATTGTATGGGCTGAAACAAGCACCAAGGGCATGGTACTCAAGGCTTGATCAATACTATAAGAAGCTTGGTTTCCAGCGTTGAGGAGATGATTACAATCTCCATTTCAACAATAACAGTAATCAAAGGATGATGGTGCTGGTGTACGATGATGACAAAATTTTTGGCAGATTAGATGAAGCTCAGTGCAGACAGTTTTCCGAATTCATGAAAAATGAGTTTGAAATTTCAATGATTGTAGAGATAATGCTTTTCCTTGGTCTCTAGGTTACTCAAGGAAGGAATGGACCATTCATTTATCAATCCAAATATGCTAGAGAAGTTTTGAAAAGCTTTGGGATGAGAAATTACAAGGAAATTAAGACTCAAATTTCTACCCGGACGAATCATTCCAATGATGATGATGGAAAGGTAGTAAATATCAAAGAATACAGGCAAGTCCTTGGAAGTCTATTGTACATAACTGTGACAAGGCCTGAATTTTTTTCCCCACATGCCAAGTAGCAAGATATCAGATTAATCCCAAGGAAAGCCATATATTTTTAGTGAAAATAATACATCGTTATTTCTAGGGAACAGTAGATTTCGTCTTGACATACACTGACAAGTCTCAGATAAAGTTATTGGGATATACTGATGCAGACTAGGCTGGTTCAACGGATGATAGAAAATCAATGTCAAGCAGTGCATTCTATCTTTGTGGATTGCGTATTTCATGGCTAATCAAGAAGAAATATTGCATTTCATTGAGCACTGCGGAAGATGAGTATATTGTGGCCACTCAAGAATGCACACAGTTATTGTGGATGAAGCAGCGGCTTGAAGATATGGGAGTTGAAGTGAAGCCTCTGATCAGAATCTAGTGTGATAACTCAAGTGCTATAAATCTCTGTAAAAATCTTTTCCATCACTCAAGGACAAATCACATTGAGATAAAGTATCATTTTATCAAGGATAAAGTTGATAAAGGTATCGTGAAGTTGGAGTATGTGCCTATAGAACTACAGGTTGCAAAATTTTTGACAAATACCTTACCCAAAGAAGCTTTTAAGAGGCATCTACTGGATCTGGGAGTTCAGTCGACTCCCCGCACTTCAAAGAGTGTGGATGTGGACCCCCCTCTCCCTGAGGTATGATGTGTTTTCCCTAATGTGTTGATATGTGTTCTCTACTCTGTTATAGACTGCAAAGGAGTGACCTTTGGGTTCATTGACAAAGGGGGAGAAAATAGTGATTGTTCAAGTGGGAGACAGTGTGGCTATTTGATAAATCATGTATGATATGGGGAGAAGCTGACAAGTGGAGCAGCGAAAGGGGGAGCAATGAGAAAGGAGAATCGTTTAAAATCTGATGATGGTAGAAGTGATCGATCAAAGAATATATATCACAACAGCTGAGGATCGTGATGAAATCAGAAGAGAGGTGTTGGGATATGGTAAGAATATTTCCAAAAATTGGTATCTGTTTGGAGTAAACAGTGGGTGTTAGAGATTTAGTGATTCATTGATGAACTTTACATTTACTCTTGTTTATCATGCGTAGCATTTCACATGTGGGGTTAGAGTATGTGTTGAGTAAATCCTTGATCTCTATCAAAATATCAATAGGTGAATTGTGGCTTAAGAATTAATAATGTATCTTTTTATGGAATAGTTGTCAACAAACCCAAAGGAGGAGATTGTTGGGAAAAAATCCCTCAAGGAATCATTGAAGCATTTTTGAGGTGATTGTGTTTGTTGACAAAGAGGACATCTGTGTTGAGATTGTTGAAAAAGAAAACCATGACATAATTTTTTTTGACAAAGGGGATTTCATGGAGGCGAATCGTGACTTGCGTGCCGAGGAAGGACTTGTGCGCCTGTGCCTAGAAGGATTGGAAACTGGTGCACCATTTGTCCTTCGTGATCAAATCATCAAAATATATAAAATTAAAAAGGGGCACCCACGTTTTTAAGTTGGTCTCACAAGTTTCTAGGGGGATAGAAGAATTGCGCGCTGAAACTTGCGCACCGAGGGGAGAATTGCGTGTTGTCACGTAGGTTGTCCAAATTCCTATAAATACAGGTCGACCCCTACTCATTCGGTGAAGAGTTCAAGACTTAGAGAAAATCAAATCTTCTGTCGCACAGGTGTGGTGGTTACACAAGTGGTGGTGGTCGCACAAGTAGGACTTGCTCGCCTATTTTTAAGAAGAACAGTTGTTGTTAGTTGCATGCCAATATTGGTTTGGGAATAGAGGTAAGTGAGTTATGCAAGTTTGGATTTACAGAAGCTTGTGTTGCGCATTTTGTTGAGGTAGGCTTGTGCGCCAATTATAACTTGCATGCCGATACTTCCGTGCCCCCTTAGGAAAGGGCACAAAGTAAGGTTGATTCTCAGTAGTATTTCAGGGCTGCGTGAAAGCTGGAGGAGAGCCCGATACCTTTGGTGAAAAGTGAGATTCATCTATGGGTGAAAGCTGGACTTCAATAGAGCTTCTACATACAACAGATGATGTATTCATTTGTGATGATGAAGAGACCTATAGGTCTATAAACTGTGAGTGGATCCTTTCTAGAGTAGTGAGAAATGAAATTGGAAGATGGTGATCCTGTCTACCAACATTGATCCTTAGAGAGAGAAACAGTGAGTGACCCTTGGTAAGGCAGTGAGCTGACCCTAAACCTTGTAAAGGCAGTGATCCTGGGCTAGAAGTGATCTAGCCTAAACCTTGTAAACAGTAATGTGATTTATTGAATTTGTTACAGCGGCACATCACCGTGGTATACTCCTTGGATGTAGCCCAGTGAGGGTGAACCAAGTAAAAATTATTATGTCATGTGCATGCTTTACATTCTGCTTATATTGTGCAACACAAATAGAGAGAAGAGTGTTTAGTTTAACAGCGAAACTAGATCAGAATGGGTTATAATTTTCAATTAGTCATACCCTGATTCACCCCCCCTCTCAGGGTATTCAACCTTGTGGACCTAACAATTGGAATTAGAGTGAAGGGTTATTATCTGTGATTCTCTCTCAAATGTAGGTTACCAATCATAAAGGGATTCTGATATTAGACGGGAATAATTTTCAGCTATGGAAGAATCAGATACAACACTACTTCTGATCATTAAGAATGGATGTGTTTGTAGAGACCCGAAGCCTAACGTACATGAACATTACATTAATTTTGCGGAATACTTAATACATAACAAAAATACACACACAAGGATCGTAATAGTTTAGTGTCTTTGGAAACTCGGAACGTAATCTTCTAATCCTGGTGAAAGATCTTCAAAATCTCCCAAAAAGATCTTCCTTTTTTTTACCTAAAACCTTTCTTTATATCCTGGGGAAAAGAAAACATAAAAGGGTGAGCTCAAATGCTCAGTAAGGGTAAACAAAAGAAATATCAATCACATAATTTTCATAAGAACATAACATTTTTGGAAATCTTAACCTGCAAAAGAGAGCATAATTTCATAACATGGGATAAATCATAGTAGTGAAAATGAAACCCTTACTTAAAACATTACTCATTGTGGCATACACACATAATCATAGAGAATCATTTCTTGTTAGTCAAGACTCATTGCCAAGACTATCTTAGTGGACAAAGTCCCTTTCTGAATCGAGTAATCCTCGTTTCAGTCCTGTTTCACTGAACCGGTATAACCTACCATTCCAGCCATGTCTATCTCATGAGATATGAAATCTTTACCCAATGCATTGGAGGGAGATATAGGTCCCACCCATCTATTAATGAATCCTTTCTTATGTGTGCCACAAAATCATAAATCATACATCATTGCATAACCCATGTAATAAAAATGGGATTCTTAAACAACATGACATCATAAAACCATTCTTATAAGATAAAGGAATTCATAAACATAATTTCATCACAACATAGTCAAATCAATGTAAAAATATGGATAGAAACAGAACCCTTTATTATCTTATATGGAAAATAATTTTGATAAAACACTTGAATTGAATTCTTGAGGAAAATATCCTTTCTTCTTCAAAATCAATTTCTTTTCACAAAACATCATGCAATTTTAAAAGAAAGAGATTTTATTGAAAACAATCATGAAATCTTTTAGAGGAAGCTTCATGAAAATAAGGCTTTATAAAACAGTATAAATCCGTTCGTTCCGTATAAGTTAAAAAAACATTCTTCGTACTTTTGTCGGAAAAGTCAAAAAGTACCTCGTACGAAAAACGAAAAAAGATTCCTTTCATATCCTTTACTAAAAACTCATAGAAGGGTAAAATTGGATTTAAACAATTGTAGGTGGATGGAAATAATATTACATATTGAGGGAACATGGATGTGGATGATAAAATACACCCTAGTAAATACTTACGAATAAACAATCTCGGATAAAAATGAGATTGTGATATTTCCCTTACCTTAGGTCTGACTTGCTTTGTAAGTGTCCGAACCTCCTGTATAATGATTTAAATCATGTTATTGACTTATTACATAATCATATTAATTGTTATGATATCATATATGGTTCACTTATGACATTATATTACCCGTTCTTTTGTAAATTCCATGTTAAAGAAGCGTTTTGGGTAAAATCGTTTCATTTATCGTAGGTGTTTTGACTTGTTGTTCTTGACATCATTATTACTTATATCATGATTTACTTACTTCCAGAATATAAAATATGATTTATATATCATATATATTCAGTATATATATATATATATAATAGGTAGATAAATAAAATGAAAAACACCGTTCATGGAGACGGTAGTCCGTACGTACGCATGAACGCTGTTTTCCTTTCCTTATTGTCTTGAAATGGAAGTAAGTAGATGAAATACATATGTATATATATACATAAATCCAGTAGCTTTATAATGTCATATATTTCATTATTATTTCTTATATATACATTATAATCATTCTTAAATGGTTAACATGGAGAATGAATCTCATCGCGTCGTGGAGACGGTATTCCGTACGTACGCACGAGCGCTGATATCATATCTATAAATATTGAATTGAATTGGAGTGTATTATACAATATATCAGAATCAATATGATGTTGTAATAACTATGTATAGTTATTCTTTACACCATTATACCCATCCATGTAAGGTGGTGGTGGAAAATAGATTACACCACGGCGTGGAGACGATATTCCGTACGTACGCACGCGTGGTGATTTCTTTTTCCGTAGGATGGATAGATGGTGAAATAGGGTTGTTTCATACTTATAATAACATATCAGTATATGAGTGATACTGATGTTATTACTTCATAATGAAACAACCTAAGAAGAAGAAGTGGAAGAAGAAATAAAGATGAAAGAATTGGTAACGATAATTACCTCTTCTTTGAAGTGCCTCTTTGAGACCTCCTCTTAGGGAACTAAAATTGGTCTTTGAGGAAGACCAGAACCTCTAGGATGTTTCTAGGGAAGTGGAGAGGATAAATTTTCAGGGTTTGGCCGAGCAGGAGTGCTCAAATTGGAGTGAGGAGGAGGGGGAGGAGGTGTCCTTTTATAGGGGAGGAGAGGGGCACCTTAGGAATATCTCAAAATATTATTTTATATTAAAGTATAAATCGGTTTATAATGGTTCCAAAGGGTCTTATTTCGAAGATAAAGTGGGGATGGGTCGAAATCCTATCAACCAATAGGATTTAGACAAGTTTAGGGTATTATTTTAACCTTATCAATTAGATTTAACTCTAAGTTAAATAATTTTACTTTTACCGTGTCTTTTTGTTTTCTTTCACTATATGGTTAATACACTTACTATAACATACCAAACGAACCCCAAATTGTTTATTAATAATATATATATCTTTATCTAAGTCATTTGGCCGAACCTTATATTTTTAGGAATAAAATAACAATTAATAATATAATATTTGATTTAAAAACTATTTTGTGTCAATTTTGACACTATTTGATATATGATTTTTGTGAAAGTCATAACAGAATTATATGTTCGACCCAAGTTGATTAAATCAACACTAATATATCATAGTAACCTAGAAAATTAGTGGAATTCATAAAAAGTCTTAAATTACATTTATTTTGGTATTTATATTATCAATTATGTCAATATTTCATTAATAAGATAATTACTGCATCATTTTTGTGTCATAAATAAATTATATTATTTGATGTCTAAAAATTACAAATAAAATACCATCATGTAGGAAATCTTTTTATCTTTCTAATGAATATTTATAGTCGAATTTATCTTATGTATAACCCCATATTAAAAATGATTTACTTATTAAACTTTGATTTTAACTATTTTAACCCTTCTTTAAATAAATTAATAATAAATGTCCTAATCTAATCCAAGTGGGCCTAAATGGTCATATTTTATTCCTAAGTTTGTTTTTGGTCGAATTACACTTGTCCAATAGAATTAGGACATGTGTTAGGGTAATATTAATATCATATTTACCCTTCGTTACCTTATTTACTATTAACCGTGGTAAAAAAAGTAAAAAGTTACTATTCACAAAAAAATTATTTTCATCTCATTGAACCACATTTTAGTCCTTGATATTAACCGTGTCTCTCGGATTTTCGAAATTCCATTCACAGAAGCGGTAAAATTAAGTTTTATGCAAAATTCAGTTTTTAACCTACCACTTAGTAGTTTCACTATTCATCAAAAATTGATGTTTTTCAGAACAATGCCAAAATTTCATCCCAAGCTATATTTCATATTCCGAATTCAAAAATGAAGTCTATTTAACCAAATTCATAACATAAAAGTTGCATTAATTAATTTTATAATTAAATCCCGCTGTTAAAACAAATAGCGTGTTTTTAAGAAACAATATCTATCAAAAGATTGACACTTGTTTATGTCTAGTTTAAATGTGAAACTACATCCAATGACCAACATTGTATTAAATTGTAAAAATATATTCTAAATATACTTTAAAACCACTCAAATTAATGATTTATCACTATTAATTATTTCGATTAAAAAAGTTGTTTTTAATTATAATTTAGTAATTTTCACTATTCATCAGAATATGAAAGTTATCCGAAAAGTACCAAAATTTCACCTTAGGCTAAATTCGATACTCCGAATCCAAAAATAAAGTTCATTTTGAAAAATAAGATTTACTGGATTTCAAAAAGTGGTTATTACTATTCATAACGGCTAGTTTTAATAATATTTTTATAGCATATCGTTGTTTCGTGAAACTCAGTATTGCGTACTACACACGCTATCGAGGAAGGTTGCGATTGCGTGTAATGCAAGGCAAGTCAAGGATGCGTGTTGTGAAAGCTCCTTTTGGTGTAGCGTACAACACAAGACATTAATAAAATTAAAAATAATATTTTTTTATAAAATCTTGGGCTGTTACATTCTACCCCCCTTAAAATGAATTTCGCCCTCGAAATTCGTCGAGGTTATAAATGGTTTACTATTTGAAAGTTTCTTTAATAGAAACCCACATTGTAAAAGGGAATACCAAAACTTGGCTTTAAAAACTAAATTATGAAATATAACGATTACCCAAATAAACTAATCACTGGGTTTCCACATAGGTGAAAATATGGATATGGAAGAGAAATCTAACCATCATGTTCTGATGGAGAGTGGTAGAGAACATGGCTATGGAAAATCCAGTAATCACAAATCCATAAATTTGTGACGATCTAAGGTACCATCTGATTCATCAGGTATAAGATCACTAGGACAACATTTTTGGTTTTCAAGATCATTTCCCTAAAGTTGAAAATTTGAATTAGAATAAATACTTACTTTATTTTGATACAATATCACTGTTGTTCGTGCCTTGAACAATTTCCACTTCATCTCTTAAATAAATGAAGTTGAATTTGTTATTCGTGAAGTGTTAGCAGATCATGTGATAGAATGACGGGTCATTCCATCTGTCTCAAACAAAAGGTAAGCAAAAGTTATTAAATATACATAAGTCATTCTATAGTGAGATTAATCATATATAGTTCCTAAAATGGACTTATACTTCATATATCATACTGCTTAATATAATAAAACTAGTTTCTACTAAACAGGGACTTCCTGTAGGCCAGTGGTAGGCGATAAAGGCCAGTCGCACTTTGGTTGTGGGTTTGATTCCTACAGCCTTGTCCGAAGCGATGGGCTGTTGCCCGTCCTGCAGGTTGTCCCTTTTTCTAAAACTACGTTACTATAACATCCCATCAATAATATCAAAAATCTTCTATCCTTAAACAATACTAACTTATGTCCAACATAATCCAGTCTAATCTTTAGGCTTATACATAATACTGCAGTCCACTCTCATAATATAGTGACAACGATTACCAGAGATTTAATACCATCGTTGATCCCCATATATCATAAGATATGTTTTGTTGGTCACATTCCAAACATTCAAAGTCCTTAATCATGTATTCCCTTGAATACCTTAGTGAAAACATGAATGCAGTTTAAAGTTAACACTTTCCACATACCAAAATCCTCAAAATTCTATATACTCAAACCATGATATAACTTAGTCCTTATATCAATCATGAGCTCATGAATACAATCAAACATCTCATTATCTTCTTATCCTTTCATTATGCACTTATCATCTACTTTCCAAAAGTATCTGAATAACCTTTCATGGTTATTGGTACCATTCATCATACACTTTCAAAACTTAAGGAAAGACAACAGTGTAACAATCCTTAGATGTCTCCTTATTCCATGAGATTACTTATACAACATTACACATGATAAACATGTAATCATTCCACTATATTCTTAGACCATTGACCGAGCTTCAACATTTCTTTCATCTCACATATCATTTGTAGTTTCTTCATCATCATCAACATAAATACTTCCCATACGACCATACTGATTCTCTTCATGAGACTTTCCCTTAGGGCATTGGTTTGCATAATGCCCATACATTCCACATTTAAAACATTTAACCATTGTTGATGTCGTAGCAATACCATTATCCTCATCCATGGTGTTAACTGAACCTTTTCCTTTGCACTTACTGGCTTTGTGTCCTTCTTTTCCACACCCAAAGCATCTTCCAGTTCCTTTGAAACATTCTCCTTGATTCCTCTTCCCACATGATTTACATAGGGGAAATTGAACTTTCTTTCCTCTATGATCATCATGGAACTCCATCTTTCTCTTATTAGTCGAGTCAGGAAACTTACCAAATTTTACTTTATTGATCATGTTGTGAGATTGTTGATTCGGCATAATAATGATGTTTGGACATCCAAATCCCATTTCATTTGGTTGCTCATGAAGAATATCATTCCATTGTCCATCATATCCTCCATTATCGTGAATCATCTTGTTTCCAGCCATATTCTAAAACCCAAAAAAGAATAGTGTGAGAGGCAAAAATCGTAATAAAGGGGGAGTAACATAAATATCTATCATCTTTGGTTTAATCTAATATCGTTACCATAGTTCTAGAACTATATCCTATACGTATACTTATCCTTAGGGGCATCCCTAGACATACCTTAGAAATATCTCTAGGGATCTCACTAATGTTTTCGCATCCTAGTTTCCAAAGGTTGACTAAACCTTTCCTCTGATACCAACTGTAGAGACCCGAAGCCTAACGTACATGAACATTACATTAATTTTGCGGAATACTTAATACATAACAAAAATACACACACAAGGATCGTAATAGTTTAGTGTCTTTGGAAACTCGGAACGTAATCTTCTAATCCTGGTGAAAGATCTTCAAAATCTCCCAAAAAGATCTTCCTTTTTTTTACCTAAAACCTTTCTTTATATCCTGGGGAAAAGAAAACATAAAAGGGTGAGCTCAAATGCTCAGTAAGGGTAAACAAAAGAAATATCAATCACATAATTTTCATAAGAACATAACATTTTTGGAAATCTTAACCTGCAAAAGAGAGCATAATTTCATAACATGGGATAAATCATAGTAGTGAAAATGAAACCCTTACTTAAAACATTACTCATTGTGGCATACACACATAATCATAGAGAATCATTTCTTGTTAGTCAAGACTCATTGCCAAGACTATCTTAGTGGACAAAGTCCCTTTCTGAATCGAGTAATCCTCGTTTCAGTCCTGTTTCACTGAACCGGTATAACCTACCATTCCAGCCATGTCTATCTCATGAGATATGAAATCTTTACCCAATGCATTGGAGGGAGATATAGGTCCCACCCATCTCTTAATGAATCCTTTCTTATGTGTGCCACAAAATCATAAATCATACATCATTGCATAACCCATGTAATAAAAATGGGATTCTTAAACAACATGACATCATAAAACCATTCATATAAGATAAAGGAATTCATAAACATAATTTCATCACAACATAGTCAAATCAATGTAAAAATATGGATAGAAACAGAACCCTTTATTATCTTATATGGAAAATAATTTTGATAAAACACTTGAATTGAATTCTTGAGGAAAATATCCTTTCTTCTTCAAAATCAATTTCTTTTCACAAAACATCATGCAATTTTAAAAGAAAGAGATTTTATTGAAAACAATCATGAAATCTTTTAGAGGAAGCTTCATGAAAATAAGGCTTTATAAAACAGTATAAATCCGTTCGTTCCGTATAAGTTAAAAAAACATTCTTCGTACTTTTGTCGGAAAAGTCAAAAAGTACCTCGTACGAAAAACGAAAAAAGATTCCTTTCATATCCTTTACTAAAAACTCATAGAAGGGTAAAATTGGATTTAAACAATTGTAGGTGGATGGAAATAATATTACATATTGAGGGAACATGGATGTGGATGATAAAATACACCCTAGTAAATACTTACGAATAAACAATCTCGGATAAAAATGAGATTGTGATATTTCCCTTACCTTAGGTCTGACTTGCTTTGTAAGTGTCCGAACCTCCTGTATAATGATTTAAATCATGTTATTGACTTATTACAGAATCATATTCATTGTTATGATATCATATATGGTTCACTTATGACATTATATTACCCGTTCTTTTGTAAATTCCATGTTAAAGAAGCGTTTTGGGTAAAATCGTTTCATTTATCGTAGGTGTTTTGACTTGTTGTTCTTGACATCATTATTACTTATATCATGATTTACTTACTTCCAGAATATAAAATATGATTTATATATCATATATATTCAGTATATATATATATATATATATAATAGGTAGATAAATAAAATGAAAAACACCGTTCATGGAGACGGTAGTCCGTACGTACGCATGAACGCTGTTTTCCTTTCCTTATTGTCTTGAAATGGAAGTAAGTAGATGAAATACATATGTATATATATACATAAATCCAGTAGCTTTATAATGTCATATATTTCATTATTATTTCTTATATATACATTATAACCATTCTTAAATGGTTAACATGGAGAATGAATCTCATCGCGTCGTGGAGACGGTATTCCGTACGTACGCACGAGCGCTGATATCATATCTATAAATATTGAATTGAATTGGAGTGTATTATACAATATATCAGAATCAATATGATGTTGTAATAACTATGTATAGTTATTCTTTACACCATTATACCCATCCATGTAAGGTGGTGGTGGAAAATAGATTACACCACGGCGTGGAGACGGTATTCCGTACGTACGCACGCGCGGTGATTTCTTTTTCCGTAGGATGGATAGATGGTGAAATAGGGTTGTTTCATACATATAATAACATATCAGTATATGAGTGATACTGATGTTATTACTTCATAATGAAACAACCTAAGAAGAAGAAGTGGAAGAAGAAATAAAGATGAAAGAATTGGTAACGATAATTACCTCTTCTTTGAAGTGCCTCTTTGAGACCTCCTCTTAGGGAACTAAAATTGGTCTTTGAGGAAGACCAGAACCTCTAGGATGTTTCTAGGGAAGTGGAGAGGATAAATTGTCAGGGTTTGGCCGAGCAGGAGTGCTCAAATTGGTGTGAGGAGGAGGGGGAGGAGGTGTCCTTTTATAGGGGAGGAGAGGGGCACCTTAGGAATATCTCAAAATATTATTTTATATTAAAGTATAAATCAGTTTATAATGGTTCCAAAGGGTCTTATTTCGAAGATAAAGTGGGTATGGGTCGAAATCCTATCAACCAATAGGATTTAGACAAGTTTAGGGTATTATTTTAACCTTATCAATTAGATTTAACTCTAAGTTAAATAATTTTACTTTTACCGTGTCTTTTTGTTTTCTTTCACTATATGGTTAATACACTTACTATAACATGCCAAACGAACCCCAAATTGTTTATTAATAATATATATATCCTTATCTAAGTCATTTGGCCGAACCTTAGATTTTTAGGAATAAAATAACAATTAATAATATAATATTTGATTTAAAAACTATTTTGTGTCAATTTTGACACTATTTGATATATGATTTTTGTGAAAGTCATAACAGAATTATATGTTCGACCCAAGTTGATTAAATCAACACTAATATATCATAGTAACCTAGAAAATTAGTGGAATTCATAAAAAGTCTTAAATTACATTTATTTTGGTATTTATATTATCAATTATGTCAATATTTCATTAATAAGATAATTACTGCATCATTTTTGTGTCATAAATAAATTATATTATTTGATGTCTAAAAATTACAAATAAAATACCATCATGTAGGAAATCTTTTTATCTTTCTAATGAATATTTATAGTCGAATTTATCTTATGTATAACCCCATATTAAAAATGATTTACTTATTAAACTTTGATTTTAACTATTTTAACCCTTCTTTAAATAAATTAATAATAAATGTCCTAATCTAATCCAAGTGGGCCTAAATGGTCATATTTTATTCCTAAGTTTGTTTTTGGTCGAATTACACTTGTCCAATAGAATTAGGACATGTGTTAGGGTAATATTAATATCATATTTACCCTTCGTTACCTTATTTACTATTAACCGTGGTAAAAAAAGTAAAAAGTTACTATTCACAAAAAAAATATTTTCATCTCATTGAACCACATTTTAGTCCTTGATATTAACCGTGTCTCTCGGATTTTCGAAATTCCATTCACAGAAGCGGTAAAATTAAGTTTTATGCAAAATTCAGTTTTTAACCTACCACTTAGTAGTTTCACTATTCATCAAAAATTGATGTTTTTCAGAACAATGCCAAAATTTCATCCCAAGCTATATTTCATATTCCGAATTCAAAAATGAAGTCTATTTAACCAAATTCATAACATAAATGTTGCATTAATTAATTTTATAATTAAATCCCGCTGTTAAAACAAATAGCGTGTTTTTAAGAAACAATATCTATCAAAAGATTGACACTTGTTTATGTCTAGTTTAAATGTGAAACTACATCCAATGACCAACATTGTATTAAATTGTAAAAATATATTCTAAATATACTTTAAAACCACTCAAATTAATGATTTATCACTATTAATTATTTCGATTAAAAAAGTTGTTTTTAATTATAATTTAGTAATTTTCACTATTCATCAGAATATGAAAGTTATCCGAAAAGTACCAAAATTTCACCTTAGGCTAAATTCGATACTCCGAATCCAAAAATAAAGTTCATTTTGAAAAATAAGATTTACTGGATTTCAAAAAGTGGTTATTACTATTCATAACAGCTAGTTTTAATAATATTTTTATAGCATATCGTTGTTTCGTGAAACTCAGTATTGCGTACTACACACGCTATCGAGGAAGGTTGCGATTGCGTGTAATGCAAGGCAAGTCAAGGATGCGTGTTGTGAAAGCTCCTTTTGGTGTAGCGTACAACACAAGACATTAATAAAATTAAAAATCATATTTTTTTATAAAATCTTGGGCTGTTACAGTGTTCATAGCAGCAATGCATGGCATAACAGCTAATATTAATAGAGGTGCATTATCGGAAGCTAAGTATAGAGAGTCGGATGCTGATTCCACAATAATTAATGCCTTAGGGGGTGCCCTATCCAATCCTATATATATAAAGGTGATGTCTTTCAAAACATCACATGCTATGTGAGAAAAGATATTGAATATATATGAAGGGGATAAAAAGTTCAGAGAGGCAAAGCTGCAAGTGTTGTGGAACAAGTATGAATATATGAGAATGAACCCGAACGAGTCTGTTGATGCATTCTCCGACAGGGTAAATGTTGTAGTTGAAGACTTACGAGGTCTCATAGATGTTATTGAAGATATAAAAATTGTGAAGTGCATCTTGAGTAATCTTCCAACTCGGTTCAATCCGAAAGATTTAGTTCTAGAAGATAAATATCCAAAAGAGTTGACATTGGATAACCTTCACAGCACCCTAGTTGCATATGAATTGAGAAATGATGATAATGATGCTGTGGAAAAGGGAAAATCCAAAGAGGTGGCATTCAAGGACTTGAAAAAGTTCACCACTGAAGAATCTCAAGAGGAAGAAGATACAAATGAGGTAATGTCATTCCTATCCTCAAATCGTCAAAGAGGAAAAAGGAAAGTTTAAATGGAAACTTCCACTAGCCTGTTTTTGATGTAGAAAGTTTGTTCATCCTGCAGAAAGGTGTCCCATAAAATTCCAAGAAAATGATGATGTCGATGAAGTTGAAATTCCCAAGAAGAAGTCATCTGCTTATCAGAAAGGAAAGAAATAGTTCAAGAGAATTTTTTTCAAGAATAAAAATCTCATTTCAAAATAATGCAATAGTTCAGATGAGTATGAAGCCGAGGATATTGAGGAGATAGATAAGCGCAAAGATCGTGGAGAAAATGCTATGGTGGTATTCATCGATAGTTCTCAAGAGAAGAATGAAACAGATGGTGATGATAAAGAAGAATATGTGGAAGGAAGAATAGATATGCAAGCCATGTTAGAGGATTCTCTTGAGGAGATAGATTTTTGGAGAGCAAAAACAAAGAAATCTAATAAAGTTGTTTATGATTCCAAACTCTATATGAAGCAGTAGGAAGAAGAGAAGTCTGAGTTAATTGAAGAAATTGAGAAACTCATGTTATCATCACCAGAGAACTCAGAATCAGTTAGTGAGTATAAGCTCAAGATTGAAGAACAAAAAAGGGAGATCAATGGATTGAATAGAAAATTGAAAGATCACATCAAGCCTATCTAAGAGCAGGAAGAAGAAGTTGTCTGTCTGCAAAGAAAAGTTAAAGATTAGGAAAAACCCTTGATTACCAACATATTCTTGGGAAAACAGGTCATTCTGAAGACTAAAATGATGGAATAGGAGCCTAGTAGTTCAGCAGGAAAGAATATGTAATTTAGCTTTGACGTCAAGGCTAACTCTCGGTTTGATCTGAAACAAAAATTTGTGGCAATTGAAGTCAGACCGCGAGCACCCATCCCAAAATTGAAGGTTGATTTGGGCGCAAAGCATAATCATAATATTTAGAGATCCCATAGGGAAACTCATAGTGGTGAAGTAACATGATGGAATGCACCTTATATCAGGTGTTATTGTTGTGTAAATATTAGACATTCACAGTATGTGTGTTCCATAGACAAGACATATCAAAGGGAACACGAACAAAGGTGGAAGGAAAACAGAGAACAGTTTTCCATAACATATTTCGAAGGACAATATTTTTGGTGAAAAGGATTTGGGCAGATGGATAAGTACTACACTTCAACCATATAGAGAAATGTGCCAAAGAAGAATCAAAACTTTTACAAGCAGAAGATCAATAAACCAATCGGTGAGTTAAAAATGCATAATAGATTTGAAGCATTGCAAGATGAATCTGGTCCATCATACTATAAGAAAGAACAGAAGTCTCAATCCATGCCGAGTGTGGAGGAAAAAGTATGGACCAAGAAGAACAAAAATGAGAAGGCTGTGGTGGAAAAAATTTCCCTTAAGGCATCAGATCACTCTGTTGTATGGATCCTTGATAGTTATTGCATATCTCACATGACAGGTAAAAAGGATCTTGTTACAGGCATAAAATTTGACAAAGAAAGAGTTTTCAAATTTGGAAACGATGAAGGCCTAATGATATTTGGCTCAGGAAAAGCCATGTTTCGGGGAAAATAAATGAGATGTGCTGATGTCTTGGTAGTAGAGGGTCTTAGTCATAACATGCTCAGTGTCAGTCAAATATGTGACTCTGGGAACTCTATCTGATTTACCAAGAAGATGTGTGTTGTGAAAGGAAAAGATGGAGTAGTTGTTCTATAGGGAAAAAGGACAAAGGGAAATCTTTACCTTGTAGGTGGGGAAGAAGATACATGCCTTTTCTCCAGAGAGGAAGAAAACAAGTTGTGGCATAAGCGACTTAGTCATCTATACCAACCATCCATGGAAGGTTTGGTAAAGTTTGATACTACTAGAGACCTTCCCGAAATATCACTTGATCGTACTCATATGTGTGATGCTTTCCAACAAGGGAAGAACAGTAGAAAGCCATGCATGCCAAAGGAACAGAAATCAACTAGAGTGCTCGAAATGGTGCATGCTGATGTATGTGGACCTATCTCACCACGAGCTATAAATTGGAAAAGGTATTATGTTCTTTTCATTGATGATTATTAAAGAATGTCCTGGGTGTTTTTCATTACCCATAAGACATAGGTGTTCAGTTGAATAAAGCAGTATAGGATGGAGTCAGAAAGGACGGTTGGGAAAAAAATTCTGAAGTTTGATAGTGAAAACAGTACAGAATTCACAAACAGTCAAGTTGAAGACTAACTCAAGAAACGTGAGATAAGGCATCAAGTTTCTTTAGTGAGAACTCTCCAATAGAATGGAGTGGTTGAGAGGAGAAATAGGATCATCAAAAACATGGACAGAATGATGCTTACTAAAAAGGACCTTCAAGAGAAATTTTGGAAGGAAGCAGTTTTGACATCGTTCTATATTTCGAACAGGTCTCTGTTTTGTTCGAAGGACAGGAAGACTCCGTATGAAATGTGGTACGGAATGAAGCCAATGTCTAAATCCTTTATAATCTTTGGAATTATGTGTTTCATTCTCAACAAAGAAAATCACAGGATGTTTGAGTCTCGAGGAGATGAGGGAATATTCCTTGGCTACTCAGGGAAATGAAAAGCATATAAATGCTTCAACAAAAGGCAAGAAAATGTTGTTGAGAGCAATGATGTCACTATAGTTGAAAATGAACAGAATACTCAATGACTTAGTGATCAGTTTCAAGATGAATGTGAAGAGGAGGTAAGCAACAAATGGGTAGTAGAAGTGGCAGAGGCTGATTCAGAAGAAAATACTAATGATGATCAAGAGAAATCAAAGTCTATGTTTTCAAGGAAGCCAAATAGTCGAGATGAAATTGATAAGCAGAATATTATTGGTGATCAGACAGCTCTATTTCAGACAAGAAGAATGAAGTAACTGCAACAGAAACCTTTCCTACCTCAGGTAGAGTTGAAATGTTTTTCTGATGCAGCTGAAGATGAAAATTGGGTTCAGGCTATGATTGAAGAGTTTGATCAGATTGATAAGAACCCGATGTGGGAGATTGTTTTGAGACCAACAGATAAGAATTTCATGGGTACTAAATGGTTATATCACCACAAGATGAAGTAAAACAGTGTAGTGATTCGAAAAAAATCATGACTAGTGTGTAATGGGTACTTCCAGATAGATATAATTGATGTTGATGAGACATTTTCACTGGTTGCAAGGATGGAGACAATCCGATAATTTTTAGCCATAACAGTACAAATAAAGTTCAAAGTGTTCCAGATGGATGTAAAATATGCATTCTTGAATGGAGTTCTAGATGAGGAAGTGTATATTGAGCATCCAGATTGTTTTCTGATTCATGATTATGAGAACATGGTTTTTATACTGAAGAAGGTGTTGTATGGGTTGAAACAAGCACCAAGGACACGGTACTCAAGGCTTGATCAGTACTTGAAAAAACTTGGTTTCAATCATGGAGGAGTTGATTACAATCTCTATTTCAGCAATAACAGTAATCAAAGGAAGATGGTGCTGGTGTATGTCGATGACATAATTTTTTGAAGATCAAATAATTCTCAGTGCAGACAGTTTTCCGAATTCATGAAAAATGAGTTTGAAATGTTAATGATTGGAGAGCTACTGTTTTTCCTTGGTCTCCAGGTTACTCAAGGAAGGAATGGAACATTCATTTCTCAATCCAAATATACCAAATAGGTTTTGAAAAGGTTTGGAATGGGAAATTCCAAGGAGATGAAGACTCTAGTTGCTACCCAGATAAAACCTTCCAAATATGAGGATGGCAAGGAAGTAAACATCAGAGAATACATGAAAATCATTGGATGTCTATTTTACTTAACTGCGACAAGGCCTGACATTGTATTCCCCACATGCCAAGCAGAAAGATATCAGATTAACCCCAAGGAAAGCCACATACTTGATGTGAAAATAATTCTTCAGTATATCCAGGGCACAGTGGATTTCGGCTTGACATATACTGACAAATCTCATACATTGTTATTGGGATATAATGATGCAAACTAGGCCTGTTCAGTGGATGATAGAAAATCAGTGTCAGGTGGTGCATTCTATCTTGGTGGATTGTGTATTTCATGGCTAAGAAAGATACAATATTGCATTTCATTGAGCACCACGGAAGCTGAGTATATTGTGGCCACTCAAGCATGCACACAATTATTGTGGATGAAGCAGCAGCTTAATGATATGGGTGTTGAAGTGAAGTCTCCGACCGGAATCCAGTGTGATAACTTAAGTAATAAAGTCTCAGCAAAAATATCATCCATCACTAAATGACAAATCGCATTGAGATAAAGTATCATTTTATCAAGGAGAAAGTTGATCAAGGAATCGTGAAGTTGGAGTATGTGCCTACAGAACTACAGGTTGCAGAAATTTTGACAAAGGTCTTAGCCAAAGAAGATTTTGAGAGGCATCAACTAGCTCTGAGAGTTCAGTAGACTCCCCGCACTTAAAAGAGTGTGGATGTAGACACCCCCCACTCCCTGAGGTATGATGGGTTTTTCCCTAATGTATTGATATGTGTTTTCAACTCTGTTACAGACTGCAAAGAAGTGACCTTTGGGTTCATTGAAAAATGAGGAGAAAATAGTGATTGTTCAAGGAAGAGATAGTGTGGCTATTTGATAAATCATGAATGATATGGGTAGAAGCATACATGTGGAGCAGGTAAATGGGCAGCAATGAGAAAGGGGAAGCGTATTAAATCTGATGATGCTAGAAGTGATCGATCAAATAATAGATATCACAACAGGTGAGGATTGTGATGAAAGCAGAAGAGTGGTGTTGGGATATGGTAAGAATATTTCCAAAAATTGGTATCTGTTTAGTGTAAACAGTGGGTTTCAGAGATGAATTGATTCATTGATGACCTTTTCATTTACTCTTGTTTATCACGCGTAGCATTTCTCATGTGGGCTTAGAGTATGTGTTGAGTAAATCCATGATCGCTTTCGAAATCATAATAGTCGAATGGTGGATGAAGAATTAACGATGTATCTTTTTATGGAAGAGTTGTCAACAAACGAAAATGGGGAGATTATTGGGAAAAAATCCTTTAAGGCATCATTGAAATTTTTTTGATGTGATTGTGTTTGTTGAAAAAGTGGAAATCTGTGTTGAGATTGTTGACAAAGAAAACCATGCCATAAAAATTTGTTGTAAAAGAGGATTTCAGGGAGGAATGTCGAGTTCAAGAGCTATGGTTAATGAAAACTGATTGATTCAAGAACTTCGACAATGGAATGGATGATCTAGAGGCATTACAAATAGAACAGATACAAGGTGGCACCATTTTCTAGTGTTTTCCAAATTTTTGGGCCTGAAAATTGACAAATGAAGAAAAGTGGTTTTTGGAAAAGTGAATTGAATGTCGTGTAGTTGATGGTAAAGAAACTTGCATGCCCAATGTTTTTCATGATCAGAACATCAAAAAAAGGCAACGGGAAATGGGGTGATCATGTATTGGGTAGGTCGCACAAGTGACTTGAGCACCAAGTAAGGACATGCGCGCCTGTTCCTAGATGGATTGGAAACATGCGCTCCATTTGTCGTTCATGATCAGATCATCAAAACATGGGAAAGGATGAAGGGGTGTCCATGTTTTTAAGTTGGTCACACAAGTTTATAGGGGGACAGAAGAATTGCTCGCCAAAACTTGTGCGCTGAGGGGAGACTTACGCGCCGTCGTGTAGGTTGTCCAAATGCCTATAAATACAGGTTGACCCCACCTTATTCGGTGACAAGATAAAGAATTTGAGAAAATCAGAGCTCCCGTCGCACATGTGTGGTGGTCGTGCAAGTGGTGGTGGGTCGCGCAAGTAGGACTTTCTCGCCTGTTTTAAAGAAGAACGATTGTTGTTAGTTGCACAACAATATTTGTTTTGGCGTAAAGGGATGTGAGTCGAGGAAGTTTAGAGTTGCAGAAGCTTGTGTTGCGTGTGTGGTTGAGGTAGACTTGTCAACCAATTATAACTTTCACTTCGATACTTGCACGCCGCCTTAGACAAGGGCTCCATGTAAGGTTGATTCTCAAGAGTATTTCAGGGCTGCGTGAAAGCTGGAAGAGTGCCTGATACCTTTGGTGCAAAGTAAGATTCATCTAAGGTGAAAGATGGACTTCAACAGAGCATCTACGTAAAACAGAAGATGTAATCATTTATGATGATGAAGAGACCTACAAGTGTATAAACTGTGAGTGGATCCTTTCCAGAGCAGTGAGCAAAGGAAGAGGAATAAGGTGATCCTATCCACTGGCAGTGAGCCAGAGAGAGACAAACAGGGAGTGCCCCTTGAGAAAGTAGTGAGCTGACCCTAAACCGTGTAAAGTCAGTGTGCCTGGGCATAGAAGTGATCCAGCCCAAACCTTGTAAATAGAAGTGTGCTTTAGTGAATTTGGTATAGTAGCACATCACCATTGTATACTCCTTAGACGTAGCCCAGTGAGGGTGAACCAAGTAAACATTTTTGTGTCATGTGCATGCTTTACTATCTACATATATTTTTCAATGGGAAGAGAGAGGAGAGTGTTTTGTTTAACAGTGAAACAATATTAGAATGGGCTATAATTTTCAATTAGTCATAACTTGATTCACCCCCCCTCTCAGGGTATTCATCTTTGTGGACCTAACAAAGATGAATTAAATGTGATGTATTCATTGACAAGGTCATTCTATACATGAAGAGTCGAGATCATATGAGTTGGATATATGTGATTGGAATATTACATGTCTCTTGGTAATTTGATCTCATGGGAATTGAAAACATATTACAATTCATGATAGCAAGGGACGTGAGTGCTAGACAGATGTATAAGGATACACATGTTGGATAAACATCCTGCTAGATCCCTTGGTAGGTTGATTAGAACTTGTACATTAAAATAGTTGAATATTTTCTTACATTTATTGATTATTAGACTCATATTTATTATTAATTATATAATGATACGTGGGGTCACACTTTGTGGTTGAATTAATGGGGATTGAGTATGACTTATAGAGATTCTATAAAACTATTTTAGAGTTAATCAAAATTAGTTTAGGAGGGTTATTCACAAGGTATTACATATTACGTGACATATAGTGAATTTGATTATATACTTACACAAGTGTTTTAGAATATATGAAAAGGAGTTTTGGACCTGATTTACTAAGTAATTATATATGATATAATAAAAGGGGGAATGATAGATATACCTTTTATTATAAAATATAAGATAGAGAATAAAATATATGATATTCCCTAAATCATAGGTTTAAGTATATATTGCTACTATATCATCCTTAAGAAGAATTTTGAGGATGTTTACTTTCTAATATATCCTAATGAAAATACTCAAAATACATTTCTTCCTACATATCATTTAGAAAATGATTAATTATACATTATTACTAACATATTATGAAATTAATGTGATTCATATATTAAAAATATATTGGCATAATGTTTATAAGGATTATAGAATGCATGGGACACTATTGATATTTTTTATCATTAGTGACTGAATGATAATAATTATCATTCAGGGATCTATCTCATATTGGATATCATTTAAATGACTATTACATAAAATATAATGTTAAGGGAGATTAATTAATTCATAGGTTTCATGTGTTGGATGAATTATTTACTCATGTGTTATAATACATGAGAAATCATGACAACACCCTATGATCATCCTTGATGGATTTATAAATCCCACTTCCATGTGATGGTATTAGGTGTGTGAATAAATCTCCCTATAATTCTAAGATCTCTTCTTCTACAACCTTTACATATAAGGAACTAACACATTGTAGTGGTTTCAAGGGTCACTCCCATGTGAAATGAGATTAAGGTAAAAAATATTAATACACAATACATGGGATGTTTTTTCATTCCATTATAGTGATATTCATCAAGAATACATGATAGTTATGGATGTTACTATTGTTCATCAGCATTAGGTGCACATGTTATCCGTAATGTTATTCATTTCTAGTTTTTTACATGGTTTATATAATCCTTCATATCGATAAAGGTATTGGGATTTAAATTAATTCCATTTCATATATTATGTGTTAGTAAGACCCTAGGAATCCAAGAAAGCGTGGAATAGGTGGGCATGTCAAATGAAACTAGTCCCGGTAAATAAAGTACTAGAAATAGTGCCTAATAATGCACATGAAGAAGGGGATACCCAACTATTCTTTTTTTGGAATATAGAAGTTCCACCGTAATCTTGATAGAGTTCATCTTATAATAAAAATTTCCACCAATAAATTCCTCCATAAAAAATAGATTTGACTAGAGAAGAGGGTAAAATTATGATGTAAATATGCCTTGGGTGTGAACTTGGATGGGTGTATACACAAAAGTAGAATAGATGAGCACATGAATTTGGAAACATATGTTAATGTGAAGGTTTTAATGTGAATGTTTTCCCTAATCAGTGAACTGGTATCTGCTGTGGGATATGTGAATGTGTATTCATCATTTATAAATGATAGGTGGACACATAATATACTTGTATTAATTACTTGGGTGAATCTTGAAGAAAAATCAATAAACTTTTATCCATGATTAATGCTTAGTACTTCTCTGTTCAGGATCTGCATTTTATAACATTAGATATAAGAGACATAACATAAGTGATCGGATTAGGGAACAATGGTCATGAACTACTAAGGGAATTTTATTGGTATGTAAAAAACTGGGCAGAATCACCCAAGAATATCTAATTAAACACATGAACTAGAGTACAATATATTAGAAGAAAGATTCTCTAGTTGGAAAATATTAATTTATGATAGTTTTTATCCATCAATTCCATGAAATAATTTATTCCCCTATTCTAAAAATACATTCCATCATCTTTATAATGATTTGTATAACCATTTTACCAATTTTCTTTACATGGAAATTTCCAAATCCTTGAAAAATGTTTTTGACAATGAAGCCATGACACACAGTGGACAAGTAGTCAGTGATGTATAAAAAGGTTAGGTCTGACAATGAAGTCAAAATATTTCCATTCTTATATGTATTTTTATTATTTATATTAGAAGTATCCATTATATAAGTTCCTACCCTTATATGAACAAGATCTCATAACCATCATGGAGATTCCCTAAGAAAATGATAACCTTTGGGATTTTTTGTTCACTCACTATACAAACGTAGATGTATATAACAAATCCTAGAGAGGTCGATATGTCCAAGATGCCTCTACTACTCAATTCTACCTTATGTGGTTCTAAAATGATTCTTCAAGAAATTCACAGTATGTTTTAGTTCCTTAGATAAATTTATATGCATCCTTTTAGATCTTATAATATATCAAACTACTCTAAATATTGAATAATAGCTACACTTTTCACCTTAGCAGAGGTTTCAAGACCAAATTGATATAGGAATACTGGTTTGAAAAACATACAAAAAATTTGTGTATTTATTGAAGAAGGGAGTAATAAATGAGCTCATATGTATTTCATAGATATACATATTCAAGAATTTCCATTTCATGCCTAAGCTGTTAAGACTCAAGGGTCCCCATACAAAAGCCTTCTATTTATCACAAAATGTGGTAGGGATAGGTTTTATGTATTTTTATATGATCTATGAGGTATCCATCATTGGATCAATTTAATATGATCCCCGACCAAAAATATATTTATTGAAACACTACCTGAATACCCTCATTAGATCATTCGAATTATTAAATTTTATTTTAAGCAGACTCTCCCATGGTCAAATATTAAATTTGAAACTTTGGTTAAGATATTAATAGTTATACAAGGTGATGGTACCATATCTCAATATCTAGTGGTATGCCCCATAATGAAAGACCAATGAACTATGAGAATGTACTTCCCTACATTGGAATGAGGTCAGTATTTGTAGTGGGGCTATCAAGTGAACCAAGACATAGAGCCTGAGACATACCTTTCTATATTTCTTGTAACGTGTCTTTGTAGTTACATTATTGGTCTATGACTCACACATGGGTTGAGACCAATCATATTTGTGATGAAATATGGGTTACCATAGGGAAGACTTGTCAGCTGATCCATAAAAGTGCAAGATATGATCCATCAGTTATTTCTTCACATATATAATTTGAAATAATGATTCTATGTTAAATTTTTTGTTCCAAGTGTTGTAGATGAGCATAGAAGGGGACGTAAAGACTTATGAAATTCATATACTTTTTGGGATTCTAAGTTAAAGGTTAATGACCTTCATCTAGGAGTTTTTTTAGTTTTATTACATTCATAATGAAATATGATAAGGTAATGAAAGCTATGACATTGCATTCAAAGATAAATTTATTTATTTGTGGGGAGGTATCAATGAGAATTATTATATATAATGGCTATAGTGGGTAAGGAAAAAGTAAAACATGATTGATATAAGAGATAATATATTATCAATATGATTGGAATATGAAATAATTTTAAAATACTATGAAAACTATAAATTTTTATTCCAATTTCAATGTCTATAGAGGCTAGTGTCAGTACTACCCTCAAATATAACCATAGACCAAAAACCATTAGTGGAACATCAATTATGGTTGCAGATGAATAAAGAGACCAGTTCATCAAAAATATTACTTCCCTCTGTATATGTAGATATGAAAATAATATTGGGTTATGCAAATGATTGTATTTATTCATATACACATGATATTATTTTTTGAAAGATCCTAATGGTGTGTTAAGACTTAACTTTAGATAAAAGGACATCGGGCACCAGGATATCCTAAATGAAATAAAATATGGATGAATCAAGTAATAAAGTACAGAAAACATGATTTTGGGTTTAATAATAGATCTAAATTGAATAAAAAGTGTATAATGAACTTACGGTGGGGGGAAATTGGTGGTAGTATGGTGATACCCAATAGAAGGACAGAGGCCAGGAAAATAACTATAGATGAAGGCGACCTAAAACTCTTCTAAAATAGAAGGAAATACACTAAGTATCTATAAATAAAATATATATTTATATATATTATAAAATTAAATTTTTGGAGTAGTTGTGTAGATTTTTAAATAGATTATGACCCACATGATGAACTTCAAGGCATCTTACAGATCCCATAAATAGGCAATTTGAAATCACCAACTGGTCTCAACCTTGATAATAATTTATAAAAGTATAGTATATAGATCATTGGGATTGAGATTATTGTGAATTATATCAATGATAATTTACAAATAAAAATACATATAAAAGATATTATAGACAATGGAATAATAAAAGGAAGGACCAAACAATATCATTATGAAGTTAGGAATGATCTTTTCAACCTTACAGGTGTATAATTATGATTATATATGAGGATTGTATTTTTCCTCAAATTTCCTTTCTTATACCAAACTAAATTCTTCTTATAAAGGGAGGAGGTAGTGAAGGAAAAAAAATGTCTCTTCAGTACAACGAGGTTGAAACTCCAATAAGAAGTGTAGTAGGTCCATGACACTAATAAAAGATGAGTCAGCACCACCTCACAAAATAATGACATATGTATCCCAGTTATAGGATCATATAACACATGGGAAATACTATAAAAATCACTATCATTGATCTAGAACTGATGAAGTTCCAACATACTAGACATACATATTATACTAGGTGAAGGATGCACAAATCATTATAGCTGGTGAACTGGTGAGAGAAAATTTGATTATCTCGCATGTATATACTTGTGAGGAAGATGGATATGTTGTCAAAGTGATTTAGGGTATTATATTTGGACTATTCAATAGAGTATTAGTAATAGAAATTATTGATACATCTGGAAGTGAAGGTAAATAATGAAACTATCTATCTTTAACTCTTACATTTGTTGTATATATTTTCTTTGATCATCAAAATCAATACCACCAATAGTTTTGGAGAATAAAATATATGTGGTTACTATCCTAACATCTCGGTTAATATAGGAAATGAAGATTAATGAGGCCCTTGAATTCAAAAAATCATTGAGATAATCAGTACTATATTATGTATTAGTATATATGATGTGATGTAATTTATCTCCATCATCCCTTAAACTTCAATAAAACATTAACAAACTAGTGTAGAAAGATATCAGTGGGATGATTTATAAAACCCCCATTAGAAAATTTTGCCACAAAGAGTCCCATACTATTACATGTTTTCTATATTAGTCAATGGTGGGTTTGACTATCATAAAATTCAATCTTTTGGGAGGGAAATCATTTATTTTTCTGATCATGAAAAGAGTCTAAGAATGGACCTCTCAACAACTAATGTTTTTTCTCTCTCGATGTAGATTAGACTAATAACACTTCATAAATTGTCTTAGGGGGGCATGAAAAAAAATTATCATCAATATTATACTGATGAAGATGTAACTTTAGTAATCCTACCATTCCAATAATGATGTGAGTTTAGGAAAACTACGAAGGAACACTATCGGCTGGCTGAAGGAACTGAAAATGTAGAAGGGAATGTTAATTCCAGAGAAAAAAATATACTATTAGAGGAGGAGGAGAGGTTATAATGCAATCCAAAATTCATCGAGCAATTGATGAATTATAGAAATCAATGAACCAAATTCAAGAGGTTATTGAATGATCATTATTATGAAGTTCTCATCTCACACTATTGGTTATAGTTATGAATAGACTTTATGTAATGCCTTGTACTTTTAAAGGGGAAACATTATCTGTGTTAGAGTATATGACCCAAAAAACCATATTAGAAGAGAATTTAACACACTAAAACATTATGCAATATTTCTTTTAAAATATATTCAATATCATAGATAGATTATAATTCTCTCATCATTGGGATTTATTGAAACACGATACTCAATTAAAATATTATTATTTAAACATGACAATTATAACCTAGTTGTTAATTTGGATGGTATGAATAGGAATAACTAAATTTGAAAATTATATGGTTCAAACATGTATATAACAAATTCAATGGTTTTCTATTAATTGTAAATAAAATATGAATAATTTTAAAGAAAAATAATTTTTTTTTGAAAAATATATACTGTTCAAAAGGTTGTTTAATCATGCTTGGAAAACTTCTTTTAATATATATATTTTTAAAATTTTTAGAAAATGTATTTGAAGAAATATAATTTATTTTTTAAATATAAAATTCAAAATTATAATTGGGGGGAATTTATTAATTTTTCTAAAATGATTAATTTTGTTATGAATAGTGAAAAATTCAGATTTTTATTTAAAATTGACTTTTAATTTAATAATTTACTATGATAAATTATATTTTAAATTGGATTTAATGTATAATTAATTCATTTATAAAAAAAATTATCTAATTATTTTTTTCATTTCAATCAATTTCACATTTATTTTTTTACACAAAAAACATTTTAAACATTTGAAGGTTTTAATTTGGAAAAAATATTTTTTTATCAAGTGTGTAGGATTAATTTTAAATTGAATTATGAAAATTAGGTTAAATGAATATAAAAAAATGAATACATATTCAGAATCAAAATAATAAATATTATTTAATAATTTAAACTTATTTTTTCAACATTATGATTATAAAAAACTGTAAAAATTAAATAATAAAATTAAGGTAAAAATTTGTTTACTGAGGCTTAAAATAAAAATATTATGGTTTGAAATTGCCTCAAACTAATCAAAACCCATTTTATAGACATATTTTGAACTTATGACCTATTAAATTAGATAATGAAATAGTTTTGAGGATTTTTGTTTGACAAAAACTTGGGTATCACGTTATCTTTTTGAAGCATCAATGTGTTTACTCTCTCCCACTCATAAAAGGCCACCCCTCTTCTCACCTTTTAACACCTACAAAACCCTTTATATTTTAAAATAAATATTAAAATATCTCTTTTAATTGCATTCTCACATACTATTGTAAATGTGTAAATTAGGATGTTATCCTATGAAGGATTTATGTATAAATCTAAAGAGGCTCTCTAAAGAAGCGGTAAAATTAATAAATGTGTATATTTATTGTATTACATTTTCCAATTCCTAAAAATAATCATAAACTATTATAATATAATAAATAATTATCCCCTATATACTGATATTTAATTATATTAATTCAATAACACATATCTTTCTCCACTTCTATCCAAAAAGAAATGAAGTAATTGATCGTGTGTACGACATACTGCCGCCTTGTGAACTGATGTAATTTTTTTCTGTCTCGACATTTTATGGTTTTATATAATGATATAATTAAAATATTTATATTATATTTATGAAATTATTATACTTTTAAAATTATGATATAACATTTACCATCTCTCTTATCATTTGTAGGAGATACGATAACGTTGCTCGTGTGTACGATGAACTACCGCCTTGTGATGTGATGTGATTCGTTTTTCACTTAAGCTCTAAATGGAAGGTATTAAGGTTAAAATTAAGGAATATTTTTGATATTTATGACCTAAAATAAATAATTAAATATTATATCCCATCTGACTTATATCATTCCTATCCATTTAAAACAAATCACTTATATGTATGTGTGGACTATCGCTCCCACATAGCAATGTGAAAAGAATTACATTTAATTTTCTCACAGATGGTAATACAAATTTATTTGATTAATATAAATCATATATATGAAATAATAATTACTCCATAATGTTGTATTAAATAGTTTTACTTTCATTAAATTCATTGATAAAAATATCGAAACAATATTCATGAGTACGTGCGACCTACCGTCTCTATGAAAAGTGTAATCCATTTCATGTATCTGACTTTTATAGATTACCATAAATAATTATATAATGAATATATATTTAATTTTAGTCATGTTTAATATTATTTATATGATGAAACTATGATCAATGTAAAATTACTAAAAATAAAAAATTAAAAAGTACATGAAAAACAAAGCTGTTATTACCCAGAATGATAATTTTAGAAAATAATTATTAATGAACTTGTTATAAAAGACCATAAGTTAATAATATATGGAATGAGATATATGGTTATGGTTTTGTAATATATATTTAATAATACTATGTTTATTATATAGTATACTTGGATACATATGTGGGAAGTTGAACATGAGGAACAGTTTTATCCTCTAACTTTTACATCTGTGACATGTATAGAAAATTCACAACTACGTTATTTTGTATGATGTATATAGTTTCATTTTTATATTTTATATCATTAATAACTTTATATTAATCTTAATTAATGTTTTATTTTATTTTATTTTTTTCCCAGGGCTTATGATTTATAATTTACCAACAGTTTAATGGTTAATTTTACAATATAACCATTTATCAGTATTGTTTAGGATTAAATATCCAATGATGAAATATTTTGATATATAATTTTGAAAAACTAAATAATTTTTATATAGTATGGTTATTAATGACATTTTCTAGTAAGAGTACCATTTTATTATCTTTACTGATTATGAAAACAGTTTTAAGAAAATAAAAAAAAATTCTCTCTCTGGTAAAAAATACAATTTTCTTCAAAAACCATGTTTTCTATAAATTATTTATTAATGAAACTTTTACAACATTTTTAATTTTTTTTAAAAAATTTGAAATAAATATTCATTTAATTATATAAAAAAGTAACCTTTCTCTTTTACTGCAAATGTAAAAGGAATGATTTTTAATGTGTACGGCATGTGTGGAATTTCCAGACCTTATGGACACTTAATGTTTTAAAGATTAATTTATATATTTAAGAGATTATTATTAATGAAATATATTTTCAAAATATTTTTTGAAAATTTAGTTTAAAAAAAACATCAGAGTGAAAATGATGTTTTTCTCATAGAAATTTTATAACGGAATTTTTATGTTATTTATATTTATCAATGACATCAACACATTAGTTTAATTATGATATATTGGGGGTATTTTGTATTTATATCATTATTATTCATTATTTAGATGATTTATGATAAATTTTATTGAGTATGTACAATTTTAACACCATTATAAATATTACTATGATGTTTTTATTTTTATACTTATTGATTTGGGAATGCATTAACATTTCGTATATCAGTTTTTCAATACTAATGTTTATGTTGATTACGTTTTACCCCTTTCATATGAATAATGCATTATACTTAGTATGTGGTTTTAGGGGGGGTGCTATATCACCTAGATGCATTGGTAGGTCTCATGAGACACACTAGCATGAGTTTTTGGCGGATTCCTTACCCATTTATGTAAGATATATAGGGACGAGGCATTGAAATTATGGTTATGATGTTTGAAATTATGTATTCCCTCATTTTGATATTAATATGTGATGTTCTATGAGATTATTAGGCTATTTAGAAAATCCATTGTTATGTTTCAAGATCTTGTGATTATTTATATGAAATTATTTGATCATCATTTATTCTTACAATATTATTCTCAAATAATTTATTGAATATCACGTGTTTCAGTTATTTAACCTTCCATATTGATTATGTTTATTTATTAATGATATATTTCATTATACGGATACCCTTACTGAGCATATGTGATTAGTCCTTTCTTATGTTTTATTTTCCCGAGGAATCTATATAATATTTTGTAATTGATATGTAGGGATATACAAAGGGTAAATATTAAGTTCTTAAAAACCCTTTATGAATATTATTTTTTCAATTTAATTATGAATTTAAAGTATATATCTAGTTTACAATTACAAATTAACTATTTGGTCTCTAGGGATGTTATTACTTTTATATTTTCCCAATTTAATAAAGTAACCATCTGCTATGGGATATTAGGGTCCAGTTCATTATAGTTGGCATGATTGTAAGATTAGAAGAAACCGTGGTAACTAGATTTTGTAATGCATAGATTATAGAACATAACTATATAACTAAATTTTAGGATTAATATAATTATAGGATAACATTCCAATGTAATGGTATAGTAGATATTGCATGTTTCTCCAAGAAATGCCTACCTATCTATATACTACAAGTGTAAGTGGTTCTTTAACATATGTACTTATGGAAAATAACTCTAAAAAGGCATATTTATCCTGACTAAATCATTAAATAGTAAATAAAAATGAGCCTTATAAAGAAACTATTTTGAAACTCTGAGGAGATATTCTTTAGATAATTCACATTTTCATTACAAATAATTATGATGGTTTTGAATTTTTTTTATTTGAAAATTTTTCCGAAGAAACGATGTTTATTTTAATGATTCTAGGAATTATTTTTTTCAATTTATATTAAGTTTTTTACCTATATTGGGATTATACATTATGTTTGATAATGTTATGATCTAATCTAATTTGTTTTACTTTTTATAAATGGAACTCATAAGAAGTAATGGAAACCATAAAAATTATCATACCCAATATGTGGATTTCCATCATGGGAATGATAATGAAGTTGGAGTTGGAGCTACAACTATATTTAATAAAATTATTGCCATATTAGGAAAACTGACTTAGGTAATGAGTAATATCCTTTCCTGAAATGAGGACCTTATTAATTTACCATGTGGTGTTGCATAGTTATACAACTTTATGAATTATAATACTCTATCATTTAATTAAACAAAAATTCAATTTATATATTAGTAATGGATAATTTACATAGAGAATATATTTCTTCTATTAAAAAGAAATGAATGGGAGAAATTTTTCATTATAGTTTATTATCTCTCAAGATATACAGATAAATGTTGGACATTGATTTAAAAATTTAAGGTTGAAGAAAAAATAACAAACATAGAATGAAAGGATTTTAATAAACTATTCATGGAAAATTATTTTCTAGGAGAGAAAAGAACATATATAGAGATAAAATTCCATTTTCTAATAAAATAGTTAGATGCAAATGTTATAATTATGAATCCAACTTTATAAAGTTAGAAATCTGTGAAATCGAGTACATATATAATCCAAATTGAAATATTTACCATATAATTAATGGGATTAATCATATTATTCAAAGGGAAATGGTCTCATACACTCTCTAATTTTATGAGGACATAGTATCTGATGGTATAATGATAGAGAAAAAGTAATCCAAGTCCTATGGATTCTAAGTGAATAAAGATAAGAAGTGTATGGTAGATAAAAGTATGGATAAAGGGGGGAAAGGAAAGAATGATTTCCACCGTGTGATAATTATGGAAATAAACACTCATGATCTTTCTTAAAGGGGATGGTAGTTTTCTGTAGTTATAGATCGAAAGAATACCCTTCTCATTATTTAATGGGCAAAAATAATCTTTCAATGTGATATTCTTTAATTTTAAGGAGATGATGCACTATGAAAATGAATGTATGAATTTTCATTTAATATACCTAAAAATATGATTAAGTATTAATGTCAAGCTTATGATATTAATATAGAAGAAGGGGAAGTATTAATGTGATTTTTATAAAATTTAAAATTATGATTTATAAGTATTTAATCAGTAAAATTTTGGTTATAATAATTATTAAAATTATAAGGACTGTATTTATATGCTTTTATTTAAGGATTGGAGAGCACATGTTGAATAGTACTGATGACCAGGAAAATTGATTCAGTTGATAGATGAAATTATTGTAAAATACATGATTGAGAGATGATGACCCTTAATATGTTCCTAATGTTTAGATAATAATGATATAGAGGTTTATATAAATGTACTGGTAACCATTAAGGCTTATCTAACTTTTGATGTTGAGGTAATCATGGGTTATTATAGTTTGGGAACATTATATTAATTATATTAATAATGTTTTTGAAAAAAGATAACCTTAAAACAGGGTGACAACCCATCACATCTGACAAGGCCTTGGGGATTAAACCAATAACAAAATGGTTGCAATGTTTTGACACCTACCTATGGCCAACGAGATGTTCTGGTTAAAATTTCACTGTTTTTACTTAAAATTTTTGATGGATATATATTAATGTTGACAAAGTGGTGTTACTTGTGAGTTTTTGATATTAATTTTTTATATTGGATAACTTATTCTTACCATTTAGGTTTTGTAAAATACCCTATGATGAAGGAATGACTTATCATTCTTTTAAGGATCTTATAAACCCTAAAAATTTTATTTTAGTTATTTAGGAATAAAAAGGAAATTTATTCATTACATAGAGTAAGAAATTAAGTGGGAATTTATTGAATGATAACCAAATTATGAATTTTTTCTTATAAAATAGAATTATATGAAGTAATTACATTTCATTATATTCTAAGATAGTAAAATAATTCATCAAATTTAGGAAATGGATCTTGAAAATTTTGTATTAATAATACATCCGTATCCAATTACTAAAATGGTCTTTTAATTCCTCAAAATTTTATGGTTTTGAGGTCCTTAACATTCCATTTACCATTCAATTTATTGTGATCAATTATCTATACCACTCTCTATAATCACTTATCATTTTCTTCCTTCTCTATATCATCACTTCCCACCAATGTTGTCCTACTTGGATGCCTATTTATGGGTTATATTAGATAAATTTTATACTTCCCTCTATCCATTATCCATAATATTTTTATTAACCATTTTTACAATGTGGGTTTCCAAAAAAATGTATTTTCAAATGTTTAATTATCAATTTTTAAGATAAAGATTAAATTTTTAGGTAGCTTTTTATTTAAGGGGGTATAATATAATGATCTATTATTCTGAAAGATAAAAATCATTTTTAATAGTTTATATGACATGAAACACCAAAATTATAAGATAATTTAACTCAAAAAATATTTATAACATGTTTATTTTAAAAAAAAATCAAAGCTCTTTGAAAACATATAATTTATGCAATGGTGAGTATTAATTGAAACACAATAATCTAATAAAATATTGTTATTTAAACCTGACAATTATATTATAGCTGTTATGTTAAAGGATATGAATAGGAATAAATAAATTATGAAAATTAATTTTTTTACACATGTATAAAAAATTTAATGGTTATCAAATTATTGTAAATAATATAAGAATAATTTTAATGAAAATAAAGGTTATTTTAAAAACATCATTTTTTAAAATGTGGTGTATTCACGCTTTACACACATAATATAAAATTAATTTTTTTACATCCTTTTGAAAATTTATTTGAATACATAATCTTTTTTTTTAAATCTAAAAGTAAAAATTATCTTTGGGTGATTGTTTTTTTATTTTGTGAAAAGATAAATTTTATGTTGAAAAGTGAAAAATACTTTTTTTATTGAAAACTACACTTTCATTTAAAATATTTCCAAATTTAAGTTATATATTAAATTTGTTTTAAAATAAAATCAGTCCAATTATATTAAAATTTAACAAATTTAGTTAATTTTAATCAATTTTATATTGAATAATTTTATAAAAACTTTATAAACTTTTGAAATTTATTTGTTAGAAAACAACTTTTTTCGATCTGCGTGCATGTTTAATTTTAAATTTAATTGTCCCACTTATATGAAATAAATTTTTACAAATGGATTATATATTTTTTAATAATAATTAATATTATCTAATAAGTGCAACTTAATTATTGAATATAATAAACAGTAATAAAACTATTGATTAATTATCATAGTGAAAGTTAAAATGGGTTTACCAGAGGGGTTAAACTAATATTCCAAGCAGTAAAAATGAAATAAATATCGTCCAATGCCAATTTTATAAAATTATTTTGACCTTATAATATATAAGGGGCTATAATTACTCATTTTGGAGGCATGTGTTATGATGAAGAAATGGGTATCACTTTATATTTTAAAAACTTCCATGTGTGTCCTCTCCCGCACTAATAAATAGTCACCCCTCTCCACCACTATTCTCTCTAAAAACCCTTTTGTTCAAAAAATACTGACCAAAATATCATACTTAATTCCCTCCTCACATCCAATAGGAATTATTTTTATTATTAATTTTTCCTACTAAGGCTTTAGTAATAATCTTAAAGTGGCTCTCAAAAGAAGTGGTAAAATTATTTGACATGCATATTTATTTTATTATTCCTTCTAACTCAATAAAATTATAATATAATATGATAATATAATAAAAAAAGTATACAATATATATTGAGATTTTATTACATTAATTTAACAACCGGTATCCATCTCCACTTCAATCAAATAGGAAACATAATTGTTCATCATGTGTATAACTAACTACCACCCCATTAACTGATGTAATTAATTTTCCATGACCAACATTAATGGATATAAATAATGATAAAATTATATTATTTTTATAAAAATTATGAAATTATTATACTTAATTAATTACGTTATCATGTATACCATCTTAATTTCCATTATTTAGGTGATATGATAATGACGTTCATGTGTATGATAGAGTATCGCCTCACGGAGCGATCTGATTCATTTTCCCCTTATTATATAAATGGAAGGTTATAATGTTAAAATTAATGAATATATGTGATATTTATGACTGAAAATACACAATAAAATATAATATCACATATAAAATCTAAAATTCCAATATTTTGGAAAATAATAACATCGCTTATGTGTACATGTTGACTATCGCCTCCACGCGACGATGTGAAATTTTTTTAATTTTATATTTACATGGATGATAATAAGGATAAATTTGATTAATATAAATTTTATATATGAGATAATAATGAATATATTTTGGTGAATTAATATTTTTATCCTTTCACTATTTTTCATGATAAAAATGGGAACAACGTTCACGCATATATATGACGCACTGTTTCCAAGAACAGTGTAATACATTTTCTATATCTAATTTTATTTATTAATATAAATTAATATTTAATGAATATATATAAAATTTAAATATTTTTTAACATTTTTGAGTTTATTAAACCATGATTTAGGTAAAATGACCGAAAATACCAAATCAAAACCTGTATGAAAAAAATTGTTTTTAACATAAATAGTGATTTTATTAATGAATTGTTAATTAATGGGTGATGAAAGTACATATGTAAATAATATATGGTATGATATATATAAATATATTTCTATTATAATTATATAATAAAATTATAATTTTTTATACAAGAGTTTCAGACACATACGAATGAAGTCAGACATGAGGTATGGGTTTCCCATCTCACTTTTACTTATGTGAGATATATTCCATATTCAACACTTAGATCTTTTTTGTGGTGTATTTAATTCCCATTTTATTTGTTAATTTATTAATCAATTTATCCTAATGTTATTTAATTTTTCATTTAAATTTTTTTCTTTCATGGGACTTATGATTCAAAAGTTAGTAAAGTGGTAATGGTTAATTTTTCAATCTCAAAAAATTTATTGAGATTATTTATGATTAAATTTATAATGATGTTATATTATGATATATCACTAAATTAAATCATTAGTTTTAAATTATTATAGTAATTAATTATATGTTTAGGTAATACTTCCATTTTCCTCTCTTTGTAAATTATATTTATTGTGATTGTTTTGTAAGAGAATCTATCATTATTCCTTTCTTTGATATAAAATACTTTTTCCTAAAAAATCGTTGTTTATAATTAAAAAATGATTTTATAATTCTAAAAATTATTTATTAATGATAATTTTTAATGTTTTAATGTTTTATTTTTTTTAAAAAATAATCTTTATTTTGTTTTCAAAACAAGTCTTGTTTGACTTTTACAAAAAAAATGTGAAATAAATCCTTATTTTAACATGTACAACATGTAATGAATCTAATACCATCATGACCACTAAATGTATTAAAGTGTAATTTATATATTTCAAAGGTTATTTTATTAGAAAAATATTTTTCAAATATTTTATGAAATTATTTTTTAAAAAATATTTTCAATGTGAAAATAAATTTTCCTCAAGATGCGTTTTAATTAAATTTTTATTGTTTTTTTATTCATAAATGACCTTAATACCGTATTGTAGATATGATTAATTGGGGATATGTTGTATTTATATCATTATTATTATTTCATTATATGGTTTATTATTTTTTTGAATGAGGATGTAAAATTGTATTTCTATTCACAATATTTATTTAATCTTTATGATAATGTTTATTGATTGTCGAATGTATTATCATATCATATGCTAGTCATTCAATAAAAAAATATATGTTGATCAGGTATCAAAACCTTCAATATTAGGAATTCATTAGACTTAGTAATTGATGGTTGATTCCAACTATAGTCCTCAATGCATTAGTAGGTCTCATGAGACCAATTACCTTTGGTTTTTTTGGCAAGGCCTTACCCATTTATGTAAGATATCATAGAATGGGGACTTTAAATTATGGTTATAATGCCCAGGATTATTAATTCCCTAAATTTGGGATTAATTATTGATGTTTCTCATGATTATTCAACTAGTTATAATATCCATGGTTATGTTTCAATATCACGTGATTGTTTATATGGAATAATTTGATAGTCAATTATTCCTACCATATTATGCTAAAAGAATTGATTGAATTACATGTTTTTTTATTAATTTCCAATGCATATTGATTATTATTATATATTCATGGTTGCATCCATTGTATGCTTACCCTTAATTAGAATATGATCACATCCCTTTATTATATTTTATTTTTCCCAGGAGACCAAGAATTATTGTATGATTTATATGAAAGAATATGCTGAGGATAAATTTGATGTTCCTAAAAAATACATTTTTATTTTATATTTTTATTTTTAATGTGAATTTTATGTATGTATCTAGTTTACCAAGAATTATAAACTATTTGGTACTTCAGGATGAAATTAATTGTATCTTATTATAATGTAATAAATTAACCATTGAATCTAGGATACTAGGTTTGGGGTCTTTACAGTCTAGGATTATAGATACACCTTGTTTTTATTTTTAGTGAATGATAAAATTTATTATATGAAATCTTTTATTCGTTTTCTTAAATTTTTGTTACATTAATTATAGATGATCATTATCTTGTGAAAATGAAAAAATAGTAACAACATAATAATTGAATCCAGCTAAATATTAAATTTATATTGGCTTGGTAAATCATAATCTCAAAAAATTTGACTCAAATGATAAATAATTTAAAATAATCAATCATCCTTAAGGAATGTTCTCCATAATATATAAACATAATCTTGTCCATTAAAGGTAATGTTTTATTAATAAAGAATATACACCAATAGACAAGGACCACTCAAAGACCAAAGGTACAAGGCCAAGGGAGGCATAATGTAATAGAGGACAAGTTCATCACCTCTAATCAATTTCATTCCTTCCGGCTGGAAAAAGAGAGAGCTAGGAAAGCAAGTTACATTGGGGCCTTGATCCACAATAGTCGTGGATGCGAGTTGGTCCACTACGTTGTTCCCCACCCTCCAAGTATGAATCACTGGAGTATTGTTTCTGAGAATGTATTTTCATTTTCTGATGGTGTAGATAATTTAACCTGGACTAGAAACTTTTCCATGCATGGAGTAGTGGATGATATTAGAGTTAGTCTCAACTTAGGAGAGAGAAATATTCTACTATTCACATAACTTCAATCTTGTGAACATATCTTTGACTTCTGCTTTCATTAACATCCCTTGTACATAGTGTGCATAATATTCAAGGACGTTTCCCCTTTAATCCTGAAAAATTCCTCCACCATGAATGATCCCCTAAATGCACAAACCATTCATGTGAAGCTTGAAACCAGAAACTGAAGGATGTTTTCATACACAATATCCTCTAGTCCCCCTAATGCTAGGAATGTCTAAGGATTCACTACCTTGAAAACATATTTGAGAGGGAACCTCATGCCAATTGCTAATATTGCTAACCACATCAATGTGGAGGGACATTTTTTTTATAATGATGGATCTTCCAGAGCTGATAATTCTTTTATACATGGACTTGTTCAATGATTTCCATATACACTAACAGGATTCATTCAGAATGATATATTTCTCTACTCTCTCGAAGGTAGTGACATTAGTACAATGAAACCAATGCTATGGGAAGGTTCTATCCAAAAAGTTCGGATTGTAAAGCAACAATAAATCCCTAAAGAACCTATATACCACCTATACCCATTCAATCTAAAATAAGAGGTGGTTCGTATTATTCTTCTAATTCCTAGTGCAGTAGTGGAATTTGATACAAGGTTAACACTGATCTTTTTGACCTTTTCATTAGTAGAAACCACATGGTTAATTATTCTCCAATATAATAATTTATACTTGTTTAGAATTTTATTTCACCACACAATTTTATTCCACCTATATGACTTCCCCCGCTAGTGAAGGATCCTGAAAAAGTCCATTGAATTAAAAAACCCATAGGTAGAGGGAGTAAACACATATCTATCTAGTTCCGAGTTAATGAAAATGAGATAAAGAACTCCCTATTGATCCTTATTCAAACAGAACACATATGTACCATCATTGTATGATGAGATAAACCTAGTGATTTAAAGATTTATGTTTAGTTTCCTCTTGAACTTTTACTCTTTTAAAAAATATAGGTCGTCTATATATACAACAAAATTACTATCTCCATAAGAAAGGGTTATCTCATAATGATACAAATGAGTGAAGAAAATATCATAATTTAAATTTGAAAAGGGGTTATTCATGTATAAATCATGGCACAAGAATATTCTAATAACCCAAAATTATATTTTCATATGTTATTAATAAATCATTTACACTAATATTGGTGAGTAACATGAGGTTACTCTAAATATTTTCTAGATCTATAGACCTATAGAGACTAGATTTACTATTACTAGGGTCATATGGTTGTCTCCATAAGTTTTTCTATCATATTATTCTTTTTCCCTAGTTTTTTCATAATCCATGAGAAGAAAATACTTAGTGGGAAAAGACATTGATTTTGATCATATTTTCCTTAATAAGTATTGAGCCTAATAATATTTTCACATTTTCCTCTTTCGAATGCTCTAAAGTTTTCATGAGATATGAAAGGTTCATAGTAAGAGATTGGAGACTTAAATTTTTCATAGGTTTCCCTTTATGAATTTTCAACCTAAAGAGTTCCAAGTTTCTTTATTATAGAAGCTAAAGGTATCACAATCTATACCAATGTGGGTGGTAATTAAATGAAAATATATTTTACTACAACAATATTGATGTTTAAGGTCAAATAAGTTTAATAAAAACAAGTTTGATGTTTAAGGTCGTAAATGTTTTACCAAAATATGAGGTTATCTAAATCGGGCCTAGGTAGAAGAAATCCATATGTGAATGGAGGGCCCAATACCAATATAGATGTCCTATGGTAAATATACATGTAGTTTAATTTCATAATGATTAAACCAATTCATAAATGTGACAACATAAGTCAGTTTGTTTTGAGAAATATAATTATTTCCAAACCATTTTAATTGGCAATGAAAGTGATATAAACATAACATGATATATTTTAATTAAAAAATAGTGAAACATAAATTAATAGTCTAGGGAAGTAACAAATCATTTTTATAATTAAAATCCAATTACCATATCATGGAAACAAAATATTGAGGATAACCACTGATGAAACTCAATTGACCTATTATACTGAAATCGAATTGGGGGAATATTGGGTTAGAATATCGTCTATATTCATAAGTAGACATAAATTTGTAATGTTATTAGTATGATTAATATGTTGAATATTTACCAACACTAAATAGGGGATTCATTTAATATTCAATATACTCCTTAAAAATAGCTATAGAAGATTTATGTTGACTCAAATACTCAAGGTACAAAGTATGTTATATGAGGAGATAATATTAAGAAGGTAATTGGGACATTCTTCTTTATATTCAATAAATATTAGGTTGTTATATAATATAAATGTAATGTGTAAGTGGATGGTTATTTTCATTGGGGATTGAGTTGTAGGTTCAAAATTCACTACATATCCTTTAATAATAAGAATTAAACCACATGTTTTTCCATTTAATAAAATACATGTTCTCTTAGTGTATATCCAAATATAAAAACAAAAATTTGAATGAGAATACTACATTTAAGAGGGATAATTTTATGAGAAAAGAATATTCATATTGGTCCAAGGTAGATGATTCAAATATTACCAAGTATCCTATGATAAAACGAATAAATTCACATGTAGTTCGTATAAATGTTATAAAAATTCTCATATTGTAACTTGGCTAGGTAAGGAAAACCAAATATTAACTGAAGGTGGCCTATGTTCCAGGATGGTGGTTGTGGTGGTGTGGGGATGGTAATGAGAAAAATGTTATATTAAAGGATGGGTCTAGTATGGATGATTTTGAATTAACTATATACTCTGTTATTATAAGAATAGAGATACAAAGTATTCTCTGTATGTCATAAACTAGTATGAGATTCCATCCAACCCGACACCTAACCAGACCTGTGGAATTACCTAAAGGGAATTCTTAATCCCTATAGGCTCAAAACTAGTTCATGGTAATTGGATAACTATTTTAGGAATGATTTACCCATGATAATAATAATAATAATCAATATCAATATCAAATGACATTCCGACATTCATATAATTCATATTAAGCATCATCCAGTACAACTGCACTAAAAGAGGAAATACGCTCAACACAAATTTAAGTTTACAATAATACCCAAATCCAAATTGGTCAAAATGGAGAGGGTATCAACAAAATAAACATGATCCTCTTTGTGGCATGAGGGTTGACACCCACCATGTAAGCACCATCAACAGTTTCCATTAGTGATTCCAATAACAAGAGTACGCATCACTACCAAAGGATGCATTTCATTTACCTGGCTTAGACAAGCCATAATCTATATATATATATATATATATACATTGGGTATATATAGGGTGTAATCCCACATTTCGAGTAAGACCCCAGCATGTGTTTCATGGATACTCAGTATAAGAAAAATAAAATAGCTAGTTATGGAGGAAAGTAAACAATCTTAGGAAACATTATTTATCAATGAATGAAAAGTGTAAAATGAAAAAAAATGAATAAAGATAATAATATACTATACTCACAATGGGAAACCCCTAAGTAGATATGTTATAATGGTTCTAGTATTCTCATAATATCACTGATGAAAAATATAATGACCCATTTTCAAGTATGAGATTTTAGAGGGGACAAACCTATGTTGGAATAGTAATAGTCCATGTACACATTATTTAATTAGTGGTACATAATAATCTAGCTAGGGAGACTGGTATGAGGACCTACCGGCTCATCCATCATACATACATAGTCTACCTGCCTAGGTACCCAGGGTTCTGAAATGACTTGTTCTATTTTAAAATAAAACCAATACATTTTTTCACAAAACCAACTAATCACATTATAAGAAACCAATTTAAAACCATTTACCTATGGGAAAAACCATTTCAAATCCTTACACAAACAAACACCTTGTAAATAACCCACTTTCACCAACACACACAGAAATATAGAGTTTAGAACACAATTAGGAATAGAAGAAAGTGCATGTTAATTATAAAATAATAGTACAACGGTGAACTACATACCTTTCCCAGTGAAATCACCACCAACTGGTTGAAACTACAATCCAAGAGGTGTGGATGTCCTATGGAAGAAAGAACAATCTACCTGGATCAAAAATAAAGGCATGAAATTTATATTCAACCTAAGCTAGGTCAAAAAAACAACTAAAGAGGACACTCAATAAAAAATAGATAATATACTAAGAAAATAAATTAGTTGATAATTACATGGAGTTTACATGAATAAACAAGCCCCAATCACCCAATAATTATATACAATATGGATATGGAGATAATTGGAGGCACACCTAGGGATGAGAGGGTCATATAAGGAAAATGGGTTAAAATCACGAAGGGGAAAAGATAGAAAACACCTTTTTTTCAAAATAAGGAAGGTCTCATGGTTTGGCTAATTTTTTTTTTAAAAAATCACTAATAGTGTGGGTGAATCTATCTCAATAGGTGGATTCCAAAGGGTTTGGGTCATACGGTTTCCTGAACCACATGCCCAACTATACGGGTATTCAAGTGACATTATCCAAACCAGAATGTTTTATGGGGTTGGATAATAGTTTTCACTAACCATGTTCCACTCTATGTCCCTCGTAAAATCAATTTTTTTAATATAACCTATTAAAAAAATCAACTAAATTATATATAAAAAATAGATGAAATATAACTAAAAATAAAAATGTGGTGTGAAAATTCTTCCAATTTTGTTAATTTCCACCCTCAGAAAATAAATTTGGGGCATAATCAGAGAATAAGTTACTTAAACACCCTAATATTTTATAAAATATAATTTTTTTTCAAATAAATTTTTTTCTTCAATATATTTTGTTACAAATAACACCAATTTTTATCAAACCATGGTATACTATTAATATTATTTTTTTAAAATGTCTGTTATAATATATCCATTAAATTATGAGATATAAATATAAATAACCAAAATTTTAAAATTATTTATAAATCATATATATGATGAAAATTTATTTATAAATAAGTGAATAAATTTTAGTAATGTCTTTTTATTCTTCAAAAATACATTTTTCTAAAAAATGATTTGAATTAATTTTTGTGAAAAAATAATAAAATTTGTTTTTTTACATATATATAACTTAAATGAACAAATCAACATCATTTTTGGAATAAAAAATTCAAAATTATATAAGGGTGAATTTTTTATAATTTTACGAAAAAATTTATATTTCGAAGAATAGTGAAAATAAAGATTTTTATTAAAAATTAAACTTTATCAAAAATCATTCAAAAAGATCCATATTTTTTTAAAATGACATAAATGTAAAACTAGTTTATCTATGTTATTATTAATAAAATTTAGTCCATTGAAAAAAAATTAATGTTTACTTTGGATATTAATGCTTTTTATACTTATAAAACATTTGTCTTTAGAAACCCATTTTTTATCATGACCGTGGGTTTAATTTGGAATTAAAATTTTCAACTTATGTGAATGGAATTTGTTAATATATAATCCATATTTGGAATCAGAATTAATGATATTATATAATAAGTTAAAATTAATTTTTTTTCAAAATTAAAAGTAAAACATTTAAGCCGAATAATTGTGGTTAATGTTGAAATTGGATTACTAGGCTTAAACTAAAAACACATGTGGTAAATAACCCAATTACCCTTTAAAACCACATTTTTTGGTCATATTTATAACTTATAACCTCTAAGGTTTGATAATTATAATGTTTTTAGCCTTTTTTAATATTTAAAATGTGCGTACACTTTTTTCTTTTCAAAACATCCAATTGGGTTCTCCCCCCACTTATAAATTGACACCCCCTCGCCTCTCCTCTTCACACTTCCAAAACCCTTTGGCTTGGCCAAGAAATTACCAAATAACTTCATTACCACCCAAAATCCTTTATTACATAATTTTATTATAAAATACTTATAAGAAGTAATTAGGTATAAACCTAAAGAGCTCCACCGAATAAGAGGTAATTTTCATTAAACATGCGTTTTTGTTTTATTTATTATTACGCATCCTTAAAGTATTATTAAACTATGTTATTATAATAACATCATTATATCCAAAAATACCAATATTATATTATGTTAATTTAATAACATATATCTATCTTAACTTCCATAAAATGTGAAATGAAACAATCAATTGTGTGTACAGAGGAATACCATCTTGTGAACTATTTTAATTCATTTTCCAGTACCACCTATGATGGATTAATATAATGACAGATTTTTCATATATATATGGTATTAATGGAATAATTAATCTATCAGAATTATGATATCGCATATACATTCTCACTTTTAATTCACGGGGAATAAGATAACATCGCCTGTGTGTATAGAAGATTACGACCTCATGAAGTGATGTGATTTGTTTTTTACTTATTCTTTTCGAGGAATATTGTAAGGATAAATTTAATTTAAATATGTGATATATATATATATAACATAATCATGACTCTATCATGGTGGTACATTATTTAACTTTCTTTCATTCTATTCATAAAGAATATGAAAGAAGTGTTGATGTGTACATATAACATACTGTCTCCATGAATGGTGTAATTCATTTTCCATATCTAAAATTTATATAATATTATAATAAATTATTCAATAAATATCTTTGATATTTATATCATGTTTAATATTATGTATATTATTTATCCGTGAATAATTTAAATTGATTGAAAATACCAAATCCAATCATAGATGAAAAACAAAAATGTTATTACCTTAAAAGTGATTTTAAAAAAGAATGGTTGATAAATGGGTAGTAAATGGTGACAAGTAAATAATATATGGTATGATATATATAATTATTTTTATGGAATATATTAATAATAAATATATAATTATTTTTCAGTGACAGATTTTTTATACTAATTCATACCTTTTTTGAATATGAAAACATGTTTTCAATGCATATACATTGTTTTAGGGATCAAATTATCCATTTTAGTGTTCATGTGAATTTTTTGGGAATTTTATGTCAAATTCAAAAATTAGGAATGACTGGAACAAAAAAACAAAATATACACAGTGTGTACTTTATAAATACACACCATGTACGTTTCCCAGGAAAGGTTCATCATCCCTGAGTACACTATCATATTGAAAACCAAAAATAATAACATATGTACTTATCTCTATATGCCATGTGAACCTTTATAGATGAGTTTGTGGGATTTTAAAGATGATATACTCCATGTGTGGTAGAAATAAACACTATGAACTCCTACCTACCAACCGAGGGTGTTCAAATTCTATATATGACATGGGTGTTCACCTAGTAGCTATGAAAATGATGTAAACAATGGTTGACCCAAGTACCTGACGTGTAATTTATATTACATGCCATGTAATTGATTTTTCAAAAATAGATATGAAAAACTAATGATTTTGGCTTGGCCGTTTGATGGGGAGGTGTTTTATCTATGTTGTTTGATCATTCATCAAAACCAGTAGGGATTTCTCCCTATTTTATTTCATGTTTAAGTGTAATGCATTCATTTCCCATTCTCCTCTCATATCCATTGGAGGGTTTTTGTTTTACTCAATCCACAAACCATGAACATGGTTATAAAGTCTAATTTTCTTATAATGGGGTTCTAATAAGATTATGGGTGTATTTTTATAGAAATTAGGATGTGTTTTATGTTATTTATATTTTTATTTATAAAAAATTTAATAATAAAATTTTAATTTTCACTAGTTGTGTCATTTTGAACCAAGAATGAAATAGAAGGGGAAAACTAATGGAGTTTCAACAGGAGAATCCATGACCATTACATGATCCTATTAACACTATTTTAGGGGAATTATTTTAATATGTATTTGAATGTGCAATAACTAGACCAAGGTATTGATTTTTTATTATATAATGACCTGTTATTAGATCACGAAGCATTAATTTGTTGGAATACCCATGGTAAAAATATTTCATAAATAAGTTTAATATAAATGAATGAATATTGAAATAAACCCTAATCAATTTAAAACCCTAAAAAAATTTCCCCCTATTGTTATTTCATTTCTTCTACTTTAAACCAATTTTGAAAAATCATTTCACACATTCATCCTTTCTCCATTTTGATTCTTTTTTTAGGATAATTGATTAAAACTCATTTACCCGTGTTTTCCATTTATTTTATAATATTTCTCTATATATTGACCCTGACTGACATTGGGTACCCAGTTATTCCATAAATAAGGGCGATCAATTTGACATACCTTAGGATAAGCATGGTATGTTATACATGATGTTTTAATGGGTATGAAGTAAGTCAAGACTTAAGGTAATGGAATATATTCTCCAATAGGATTGTTTAGAATTAATGTTATGTTGTAAACCAATCTTGTTTTACGAGGTGTATATATATCCAATTTGATATATTATATCATGAATTTATTTATTTTCATGATATTTTATGTTCCATTTATAGTTATTATTTGATGGGGATTATGATTCCAAAGATACCAAAGTGGAAATGGCTTTATGTTACAATGTCATTGTTTTTCGAGATTATTTATAATTATGCTTCTCATAATGAAATATTGTGATATTTATATTAATAAAATCATGATGTTTAATTCTCATCTTATTATGTAATGAAAATACATGTATTTATTTCATTTTCCTCTCATTAAGTTCTTAAGTGTTCAAAATATTTTTTATGGGAAACTGACATTATTTATCTCCTTGTTTGAAAATCCTTTTTCTTCCTTATTCATGTTCTCTAAAAATGGCTCAATGACTGTTTTAACGGATCTAAAATGGTTTATTAAATACATATTTACCCATGTTCTCATTTTAACAAAATTTTCTAGATGGATTATTCTTTTAATTTTATGAATGAGTTAATTTTTTACTTTTTATTGGAAATGTAAAAGGAGCATTTTTTTTAATTTATATGCCATGAAAGATATTTTTAATTATCATGAAAGATCAATGTATTAAATATTCCATTATAAGTTTCAAATATTTTTTTAAGGAAAAATATCATCAATTTTTTTGTGAACTTTTAGTTTTTAAAAAGTGATTATCATCGTTAAAATGTTATTTTCCTCAAGAAATGTTCCACCTTTTAATTGAAAATAATTTTACATCTATGATGACATTATTTGATGTTAGATAACTTTTTTTGGTGATATGATCCAAGTGTACCATCTGAATTATTTATCTATATGGTTTATTATTATGATGAAGGGATGCATATGAAATTATATATTTTCCATAGACAATGATATGATGAATTTATGAGATGATTATGAAACCCAACTCCTTTCAATGGGATATAATATGATTAAATGTTTATAAGACCCATTTCACTTCAATGAGTTATAATATAATGAATATTTTACAATCTTATGAAAAACTTTATGAATTGCATGATGGGTGGTACCTATATATCCCTTTAATTCATTCTATTAAGATTGATATCTCATGCGATAAATAGGATTGGAATGGGGAGTGAACTCAATATAGTATGGTAATTTTCCACTATAATAGTCTTTGGAGTGAACAATGACTAATTTTATGATTTCGGTAATGAACCCATTCAACTATGATAGATTTTTCAACGATTATTTTCAAATATGGAAATGATTTTATATATTTATTAGTTTTATAACAACCCAATTTTAACATAAATAGAAATTACATAACTTTTTGGAAATACATAAAACATTATAAAATTGACGCCAAAAGATCATGTTTTTCTAGTGCCTTTGGAAACATGGAAACATAAACATTGAAACATAAAGGGGACAGATAATCTACCACTATGTTATTCTTAACTAGAACCCTTCTTAGACACATAATACATAATAAACATATTCATATATTGGGGGAAGGAAACATAAAAATGGGAGAGCTCATATGATCAATAAGGGAAATAAGGGAGATATGTAAGCATAATCATGAGAATAAGGGTATGATAACATGGCCATGAAAATAGAAGATCATTCCCTAAAATAAAAGATCATTAACATGAATCATGGAATAAATATTGGTCAGTCATAAGACATGAATCATAATAAAATAAAGAACACAACTGAGTTTACTCCCTATTACAGATCTTTAATACTGAACCAAGTTCACTCTTAGTTATATATATTTTTATCTCATGAGATATAATTATTTACCCAATGTATTTGAGGTAGACATAGGTCCCAAACATATCATAATGAAATCATACATACGTGTTCCAAAAAATAATTAACAATCATATCATGACCTATTAAATGAAATGGTTATCATAAACATATAATCATATCATAACTTTTGGAAAATGATACAAGTTTCATAATCATTTCATCAAAAGCATAACTTGTGAAAGAAAAATGGATTTCATAGACATATAACCCATGAAAGAAAAATGGGTTTCATAAATACCATTACATAAATCGTAAACCTTTCAAGTAAAGAATATTAATTGAGCCTTTGGATCATTTCCATGAAAGGCATGAGTAACATCAATATATTCAAACTTTTATGGATTTTTTTTTGAAATAACTTGGAAAAGTTTCATGAGAAAAATAGCCTCTATTTGTTGAAAATTGATTTTAAAAACTCAAAACCTTTTGAAAATTATTTTTTTTGAGAATAAAACTTATTAATAACACAGGAAATCATTTTGACAAACATTTAACTTGAAAACCAGTAAAATAAGATTACAAATATTTTGAAAACTATTTTCCTGGAAAACTAATACAATAGCTTGAAAACATTTTGAAAAGTTTTTTCTATGAAAATAATTTTGAATAATGAATTTCCACAATATTAGGAAAAAAATTATTTATTACAAGGAAATAAATTTTTTAAATTTTAAATTAATTTGCAAAGGAATGTTGGTGATAACGGCGGATAAAACCGAACATGCCAAACATTCCATTTACACCGTAAAAAGTTTAGAAAAGTTACTCGATTGGAAAATGAACTAAATATTCCTTATTAAAAACTGTTTTGTTTTAAAAAGGTAAAAAATTGGTAGAAATTTATTTTTTTGATAATAGGAGAATAATAGAAAACTTTTGGAAGCCTTTTATAAGGCACTATTTTGAATGAAGACATATTTCCTTCTAAAATGAGAGGTAAATTCATAATTCTTTAAAAACAATTTCTTAACTATATTACATACCAACGAGTGTAAAAATAATAAAAATACATTAATATATCATTTTCAACCATATTATAATAAAAAACATGATTTTTATTGAGATATGGAGCATTCTATTTCATCAAATACATCATAATCATAAATAAACTCGAATAGTGATGAAATTATTTCAATAAACTATTATAACATGGTTACTCTGAACCACATCCACCATGAAAGAAAAATAGTTTTCATAAAGCTTAAAATATCAATAAATTATATATATTCATGATATAACATGTCAAAGGTAGTATATACACCTCATATAAAAATATAGGTTCATAACATCACCTGTGTCTCAAAGAAAGAAAATTGAGACAAAAATTACATTACCAATTTTATATCTATTGAAACATAAAACCTATGATAGATATACAATAATATGGTTGTGTAAATAAAAATATATTTTATTATAAGATTAATGAAATTAATTAATGTACATTATATAAACCACACAAAAGGATTTAGTGGTGAATAAGTCATGTATGTCATGGAAATAAAGAGTGACATGAAATTACCTTACCTTGTGTCTTGACTCACTCCATACTTGTTCAAAAATCCTTTGAAATAAATAAAAATTTATTATACATATATAATAGAACCATATTATTACTTATAATACCATAAATGTTTTTATTATGTCTTTATATTACCCACTTGTTGACAATTATATGTTCAGGTTTCACTTCGGGTAATATCTGCTTTGTTTTTCACATGTGTCTTAATTTGTTAAATCTTTTTTCCTTATATTTATATAATTATTTACATAATTTAATAATTTATTTAAATATTACTTAAATAATTTTTATTTTTATTAAAATAATCCAATTAATATATAATAATGAAAGAGAATGCAACATTCATGGAGACAGTAGGACATGGGTACACATGAACGTTATTCCTGCATAATTGTCATGTTGAATGAACAAAATTAAAAGACACACACACAAAAAGAGATAAATAAATATATATATATATATAAGTATTAGTATTATATCATATATATTCCCTAAACCCATCCAAAATACAGTCCATTTATTGTTTGTAAGAATCACATTGCTTTGGGGCAGGGGGTAGTCCACAATTCCTCAAATGAAATTATTATATTAACAAAAAATGGAATGTATAAATATATGTGTTTTAAAAGAATATGAGAAACTTAAAAATATTTTAAATATTTTATATACCATATATAAACGAATTTTCCATTATCAAAAATAATAAAAAAAGGAAGGCCTTTGGGCCATTCCGATGAACAATCATCATTTGGTGAGGTGGTAGTCCCTCGTACACATAAACGATATGTTTGTTACTCATTAGATTAAGTGCGTGTAATTTTGGGTATAATAATTTTAATAAAATCATAATTTTATATTTTGAATAATTTTTTTTATAAAATTATAGAATATGAATATTTTATGTAGTGGAGAAATAAAATAAATGAAAAGAGTTTTAGGGAGGGTGTTCCCTCTTAATGGGGAAACTCCTTTTGGTTACCCAAAATGGATTCATTAAAAGGATTTTTCTAATATGAAAATTCAAGGAAAAACTTACGGACATTTGGTATCTATTTTTTCAGATTTTTTTGAACATAAGTGGATTAATAGGTTTAACGAAGTGGAAGGAGAGGATACCTTTTATAATGGAGGAGTGACACTCCTGTAGCATTTTGGAAAAAAGAAACCCCACCCATGTTTTATTATTTAATGTATATAAAATTATAGTAAAAATTATATAAAAGGGGGGATAAATTCGAAATATGTCCATAAAATGGATTTATTATAATTATAGAGGTCATTTTGGTCCTTATTGTTAAAGTTTTATTCTTTATTATGCTTAATTTAACCTTAATCATTTTAATTAATTTTAGTAACTTCACGAATTTGTTTTGTAAAAAAATATGTTTACCATATTATAAATTATGAATTATTATTATTAACAATATATAATCCATTTTTCCAAATTCCAAACACATAATTTAATTAAATTATTTTTAATTCCATCCCATATTCAGGTCGATAATGTGGGTTTTTAAAGTAAAAATGATCAAAAGTTTGCAAGGTTTTAATATCGAATTTCTTTTTTAAAATGGTTTTAATGATGTAAATTATAGTAATTTATAAAAATATTATCTATTTAAACTCTTAAAACAATTTATAATTGAATTTATCTATATATAAAAATTAGATGAAAAACAATTTTAAACTATAATAGAGTATTTTTCAATATTTATTAAAAAGTAAAACATTATAGAAAAATACCAAAAAATTAACCCTAAACAATTTTTTTAACATTAATATATGAATTATATTGTAACATATAATATTTATTAATATTCCAAAAATTTATATTTAAATCATGTTATTTATTAAAAGGAGTTAAAATTGCCTTACTAAAAATATCGTGTTTAATGAGTTCAATAAGTTTTATTCTTATCTTATGCTTAAAAAATCTATTAGATGAATATCTGAAATATTTATTTGTATATATAACCAATGTATATTACATTAAAATTACTTACTAATTGTAATTAATTTAATTCATTTGGACTAATTCAACTTTGTGGGAGTAATAATATTATTCTATAAAAACACTCCCTTTATATTCAATTGGTTCTTATAATCATTTATAAATAATTTTTAACTAATTAATTCATTTTATAGTTTTTAATAAACATATAATTAAATATATTAGTTAATATTGTTCATAATATATACTTTAATGACTATGTTAAATATTATTATATTTTAATAATATATTATTATTTCGTAACACATAATCTTGTGTGTTACACAAGCCATCAAGGAAATTCAGTCTTTTGTGAAATGTATGTTTACCTCAGTTTCCCTTGTAGAGAAATATGGTATTTATAGTTTTTTCAAAATCATTATTAATGTAGAATTATTTTTAACTCATGCCAAACTTACTGCTTTAATATATACAAAATAACTATTTTCAATGTTGTGTGAAATAAAAAAATATCAAAAAGTTGAAATTAATTAAAATATAAAATTTCTCCATATCTTGGGCTATTTCATTATACCTCCTTCGAAATGAATCTCACCCTCAAAATTCATTTGACTTTCCAAAGTTTTAATACATGAGAGTTCCTTTCATAGAAACCCACATAGTAAAAACGAATATAAAAACATCAATTTAAGAAATAATTCTTAACCATAATGGTTAACCAAAGTAAATTATAAACAAGTTCCCACATAGTGAAACATTGTTTGGAAGTGAAAACATGGACCTGGAGGAGAAATCTAACCATCATGTTCTGATGAAGAGTGATAGAGAATAAGTTTTGGAGAAAATTAATAATCAAAAGGCGATAAATGAATGTTGACATAAAGGATCATCTCATCCATTAGAAATAAACGTAATAAGATAACTTTTTATTTATAGATTGTTTTCCAAAACATGAATAATTTTCATTAAAAGATATTCATTCATGTATTTCGGAAAATATTACATTTTGTTGTTACTTCATTCACTTCACCTCTTTTTTCAAAAAGGAAGTTGAATTTTTCATTCCAGAAGCACTAATAGATCATGAGATTCATGATAATTAGTACCGTCTCTATTTAGTTACCATAAAAAATTATTGGAGTAGGTTATCCAATATGCATGAATCCTCATGTGGTGTGTTAGTAATTAAATCTCAAAAAAGTCATCTGAAGTTTAACTTAAACACCCCATAAATGGTAAACATTATAAACTGTATGATTGATGAAAATAAAAAAAATTATAAATAAATTAAAAAAATCATGTTAACATTCATCCCTCTGATGACACAAAGTATCTCTTGGTTGTCACATTCCAACATGTGAATACACTCATCATACATTCTCTAAAAACATGGTAATAACTCGAATTACAATAAATAAATTTGTAAAACATGAATTCTTACTTATTCCAAAGGCTACAAGAAATATTTTGTAAACATAAGAAGTCTAAAACATCATCCATGATGAATTAGAACAATTTTTCAACTAATCAATAATCATTTCAAGGGAAATCTGTACTGCCAAATTCAATTATTTATATCCAACATGACTCTTATCCAAAAATAATTATCTTAACTTTAGGAAAACATTAAGGGTTATCTTTCCACTAATATCTTTCTTAACATGAATATCAAATTGTCTTTAAATCTTTTTTATTATCCATTATAAATATTCAACATGTTCTTGAATAACCTTAGTGAAAAACATAAATTGGACAATCCTTATAAAATTCACTATTCATAATTCCTGGATCTAAATACATAAAAACATGATTCCTTGTTTTTAATTGCTTGGCATGGAATATGATATTCCTTGGTTTAGAGGTAAATTATTTTTTTGGGAATTGAGTTGGGTAATTCATGTGTTCTCCCCAGATGAGACATGGAACTCCATGAAAATTCGTCACTCTCTGACCCTTTTTTCCTTAGAGATAACATCTTCTCCTCCATTTGATGTATTCCTCAAGGGACAGCTTCCCTTCTTCTTGACATGTAGGAATCCAAACCTTATTACCTCTATTCATCTTATAATTTGAACATATACAAAGTTTAATCATCTTCAAATGAAATGTGATAGGAAAATCACCAAAGTTTATATTGTTAATCATATATTGCGATAGTTGATTCAGTTTAATCTTAATATCTTTCTCTCAAATCATTATCCAATTTCATTTATCTTAATCACCATATTTTTTATTAGACTCAATGGTAATACAGTTCCTTCCAGTTTCCTCCATTAACTAAATAAATCATGGTGTGAGAAACACATATCATTGAAAAAATAAACATAATAATGAAAAATTACTAATAGGATATTTAAATCAAGACACCTTCCTTTTAATCGACATCACATTAGGTTTATCCAAGGTTATTATTAGTCATATTCTATTCAAATTATTCATAATGTTTTGTGAATACTTTGTAAATTTCTGATGCATATCCCTTAGGAGTATCAAACCATGTGTGTAGCAAGGCCCATTAGTAAATACCATATTACCTAAAGTTAGGCCCAAAACATATTTTCAGATTTTTTACTCCTAGGTACATCTTTTATAAATACACATAAACTTATTGAATCCAGACAAGGATTTATTGCTAGAAAACCACTAACTTTTTCATTTACCAAAATTTCAGGACATTTTCCTAGATGTTAACCTATCCTTGAACTTATCCATAGAGACATCCCTAGTCATATCATTAGAATTATACTTAGGGAAATTAGTAATGTTTTATCATCCTAGTTTCCAAAGGATAACTAATCCTTAACATTGATACCAACTATAACATCCTAGTATTGAAATACATAGACATTACATAACTTTTTTAGAATATGAAAAATATTATAAAAAAATCCCAAAGATTATATTAGTATAGTTCCTTTGGAAACATCGAATCATAAACACTAGTATAAAAAGGAAGTATATCATCTCCCACTAGGTTCTTCTTGAATAACACCCTTATTTGAAACATCGAACATAATACATATCATTATAAATTTGGGGAAGGAAACAAAAAAAGTTGAGGTTAGAAGATCAATAACGGTAATTAAGGTAGACACTTAAGCATAATCATGATCATAAGGGTATTCTATCCTGGTCATTGAAATAAAAGATCAGAACCTGCAAAAAAGATCATAAAAATGAATCATGACATAAATATTAGTTTTTTCATAATACATTAACCATAATGAAATAAAGAACATAATCCATAAGAGAATAACATGGGAATAAACCATGTAATTTTGGAAAAAACATAATAATATAAAATGATTTCCATATTAGCCAAGGAATCTCTTCCAACACCATCTTAGTATAAAAATTCATTTATTGAACTAGGTCCAGTCTCCATTCTAGCCCTATATTACAAAACCGAGTTCACTCCTTATTCAAGCCTTGTAATACTAAACTGAGTTCACTCCTCATTCCATTCATTTCTATCTCATGAGATATAAATATTTACATAATGCATTGGAGGGAGATTTAAGTCCCACCAATCTCAAAATTAAATCATCAATACATAAACCAAAAATTTTTAGGAATCATATCATAACCCTTGAAATGAAATAGGTATCATAAACATTTAATCATTTCATAACCAATGGAAACATATATAAGTTTCATAGTCATAATATTTAATGTATAACCCGTGAAATTAAATAGAATTTAATAACTATATAAAGTATGAAAGAAAAATAGGGTTTACAAAGAACATTATATCATGAATAAACCATTCAGAGAAAGAATATGAATAGAAGCTTTCGATCATTTCCAATAAAGGAATTAGAAACATCAATCAATGCCATCGTAGATGGAAAATATTTTTTGAAATATATTTCAAAAATATTTCTTGAGGATAATATCATTTATCCTTTGAAAAAAATTAATTTTTAAAACATAAAACCATTTTTAAACCATTTTATTAGGAATAAAAATTAAAAAGAAATATTAACAACATTTTACTTGGAAACATATAAAGTAATCTTGAAAATATTTTGAAAACCATTTTCCATGAGAACATAAAAAATAGCATGAAAATATTTTGAAAACATTTTTCCTTCAATAAACATTGAAAAAATGAATTTCCAAAATATTAGAAAAATATATTTTTTAAAAGAAATATCATTTTAATCTTTTAATGGATTCTTCAAGGGAAATTTCATTCATGACGACAGATAATCCCAAACACACTGAACATTCCTCGAACACTAAAAAAGGTTTAGAAATGTTCCTTGATTAGAAATTGAAAAGAAGACTCCTTATTAGCAACCCTTTTTTGTAAAGATAAAACATGGGTAGAAATGACTTTTACAGATCATAAGAGAATAAATAAACAATTTTGGAAACCTTATAGAATTATAGTTTTGAATAAAAATAGGTTTCCTACTAAAAATATTGGTATAGAAAGAATTTATTTGAAACAATTTATTAACTATATCATATACCAAAGAGTAAAATAATGGTACCAGTGAATGATTATTTCATGAATAAATAGAGGTTAATAAAATTCATGAGTGATATTAAGATATGGATCATTAGATTTCAAAAAATAAAGCGTAAACATAAACAATCTCTAAAAGCGATGATATTCTTTAGAAAAACTCTTATAACATGTTAACATTGAACCATACTCCCCATGTAAGAATAATAATTTAAATTGAGATTAAAATATCATAAAATTAATGAGATTCATGAAATAACATGTCCAAGGTAGTATATACACCTCATATAAAAATATAGAATCATGACATGGAATGTGTCTCAAAGATGGAAAATAGAGACAAATATTACACTACAGATTTGGTAACATTATAAACATAAATCCCATGATAGAAAGACCATAAATTTTTTATTTAAATTCCAATATATTTAATCATAATATAAATATAATACATTTAAGAGTAGTATATACACCACACAGAAGGGGCTAGGGGTGAATACTGCATGTATCTCATGGAAATAATGAGTGATATAAAATTCCCTTAACTTTGGTAATGACTCTTGCCATGATTTATCAAAAAAATTGTATAATAAACATATATTTATTATGAATAGTTCACAAAACCATATTATTACTTATAATATGATAAAAGGTTTTATTATGGCTTTATATTTCTTTCTTGTTAACAATTCCATGTTAAGGTTTCACTTCGGGTAATATCTGCTTTGTTTTTTCTCATGTGTCTTGGTTTGTTATATCTTTGGTCCTTATATTTATATCAAGATTTACAAAATGTTAGATTTGGTTTAAATATAATTTATAATTATTATATTTTTATTTTAACAATCCATATAATTTATAATTATGAAATTAAATAAACTATTCATGGATATGGTAGGTCGTACATATGCATGAATGCTATTTCTGTTTAATTGTCGTGTTGAAAGAAAGAAAGTAAAAAAGAAAAAAATATATATATATATATATCATTATTAAAAAATCTTATAATATCATATATATCATATATATTCACTAAAACCATCCTTAATACATTCCATGTAGTGTATGTATAAATCACATCACTTTGAGGGGGCGGTAGTCTACACTTCCTCAAACGAAATTATCATGTTAACAAAAAACAGAAAGTTTAATTATTTGGGATGTAATAGAAATAAATAACCTTAAATACATAATAAATATTATATATAAATTATATAAATAGAGTTCCCATCATAATTTCCACAATTAGAGGTGGTAATGGAAAAATGAACAATCATCGTTTTGTGAGTCGGTAGTCCACCGTACATGTAAATAGTATGTTCGTTTCCCATTAGATGTAAGTGTGTGTAATATTAGGTCAGATACATATCCTAAAAACATCATAGTATATTTAGGATAATTTTTTATTATAAAATAATCTAATAAAAATATTTGATGCTGTAGATAAAGAAAATAAACAAAAAGAGATTGAGGGAGGGATTTACCTCTTAATCGAGTAACTCCTTTTGGTTTCCCTCAAATGATTTATTTGGAATGATCTCGTCACTAATGAGGCTTCAAAAAAATTAGGGATTTTTTGGAGATATTTGAGCATAGTTTGGATGAAATTTTGTGGCTGGAGAGGTGTGGGAAAGACATAGGAGAGGAGGCCTTGTATAATGGAGGAGGAGTGGCACTCGAGTAATATTTTGAAAAAAACCCCAACATATTTTTTGTTTCATAAAGTGGATATATTAATGGTAAAAATTAAATAAAAGGGATTATAGAGAAGAAATATTTCTATAAAATGGATTTATAAAATATTTTTAGGTTTTTCTTGGGACTTAAAGGTATGGTTTAGTCCTTTATTAAGCTTAATTTAACTATAATCGTTGTAATAAATTTGTATTACATTAGTAATATTTTTGGTCAAAACTAAATTGAAATTATTATAAAATATCAATTATTCTAATTCAAAATATTTAATCCATTTCTAAAAATTCCAAACATATAATTTTAAAAAAATAACATAAATTTAATCTAATAGTGTGTTCAATAATGCAGGATTTTAAACGAAAATTGATCAAAAAAATTTATATGTTTTAATATTCAATTTCAATGTGAAATTTGTTCGAATGACCTCAATTTTATTAATTTATAAAAATATTATCTAATTAACCATTTAAATCAATTTAAAATTTAATTAAACATTATAAATAAATTATATTAAAATGTAGTTTTCAAATAAAATACAGTATTTTTCATTATTTATTAAAAGATAAAACATCATAGAAAAATACAAACAATTCTCCATGATATAATTTTTATTATTACATTTCAAATAAAATTTTTTTTATATATATGTTTTAATAATGATTGAATATTTAGATTTAAAATTGCTTCTCCATGAAAAGAAAATAAAATTGCCTTAATAAAAATATCCGTTTTTATGACATAAATTGGTTTCATTTTGACCATATTTTTTTTAAATCTACTGGATGAATAAAAAAATTATTTAATTGAATATATAAAATATATATTATATTAAAATTATATACTAATTTTTTTAATTTAATTTTTTAAGTTAAAAATAACTTTATGAGAATAATAATAGTATTTTGTAAAAATTCTCCTTTATTTTCAATTTATTCTTATATTCGTTTATAAATAATTTGTAACAAATTAATTAATTTTATATTTTGTGAAAAAATATATTTATATAATTTAGTTAAAAATATTCATAAGATTTAATCTAACAGCTAGGTTATATTTTATAATATTATAATAATGAATTATTGTTTGGTAACACTTGGTCTTGTGTGTTATGCAAGCCAGTAAGGAAAATCAATATTGCAAGAAATGTAAGGTTAACATAGTGTTCCATATTGAGAAATATAACATGTACATTATGTGTAGAGCATGATGAAATCATAATTAATTATAATTCAATCCAAACATAGTTCTTTATTATATAGAAAATAACTAATTTCATTACTGCATGAAATGAAAAAATATCAAAATATAAAAATTAATTTGAAAAAATATTTCAAAAAATATTGGGGTGTTACTTGTATACCAAAAATATATGTATTGTTTCATGTGACATTACCATTTATCATGTTTTCTATTCTTTTATGATTCATTTCCTAATTACTTGAATGATTTATGCCATGATGCATGTTTATGATCTACGATATGCAGGGTATAGTTTTCAAATGTATTATCATGTTATCATATCATTATATTATTGTTATGTTGATATCTCTATTTTATAATATTATTGAGAATATTATATGACCCTTTCTTATGTTTCCTTTACTTATGTTATAATTAATCATATTATGTATGATTTGGCTAAGAAGGGTTCAAATTATAAAGAACTTAGTGGGGGATGATGTAATTAACTTATGAACTAGTTGTTTATGTATCCAAGTTTCCAAGGGTAGGAGAAAGAAAATATTATGGTGTAGATCATTATGTTATTTAATTAATATTCATTTTTTAATATGGTATATAAATGTATTAGATTATTTTCTATCTATAGTTGGAATTAGAGTAATGATTACTTAAACCTTTGGAAACTATGATGAGAATACTATAGTTAGAACCGTAAGGATTACTCTATGTATAGGGATATATCCTAGAATAATAGTTAAGGATGTAGTGGTTGGTTTCAAAGAAATTAAATTCCTATGTAGACACTACATGTTTATGTGGATCTAGCATAGTTTCACATAGGAGTATAAACAATAAAAAGTACAAGTCAATGTTCGAATTGATTTTCAACTAGTGCTTGAAAATGAGGCTTGCTTCACACATGGGTTGAAATTACCAAGGGATATTTTTTTAAAATTCAAAAACACATTATGATCCATAATGAAGGATTTTAATAGATGATAATCATGAATGACCAATGTTATACCTATGTTATCTTAGATTGAAAATAAGATGTCCAAATTTTGACATCATATGGTAGAGTTATTGTTATTTATCACTATGATAAAGGATTTACAGTGGTATTAATAACTATTTTGTTTTTACAATTGGATTGAAGATAGAACAATGGTGTTAAGGTGGTAATAGGTATTCACAAATATTGAAATACCCTATTTGACAATATTCATCTTAATTTATAAATATAATGAAAAATCACTAGGAATTTTAATTTTTATCCACAATTATTAGTTGTGGATGTAGAAGCTGAGACACCTAATGGAATGATGATTACACCAAATGTACATTATTCTTCTCTAGTTGATGTTTGTGGGACTATACTTCTTTAAAAGCGTACTATTCTCACTCTGTTTAAATTTAATGTTATAGTAGGCATGGATTTTCTTTCTCAAACTAAATTCCCCATAAATTGATAAGTAAGGGATGTTGTGATTAATACTCTAGACAAACCAAATATGGTCATGAAATATGATGATAAATATGAACTTCCAATTGAAATTTCACCAATTTTATGGGTCTTGATTCTCATCCAAAAGGACTTTTTAACTCATATGGTTTAGACGAAAATCATCATCAATGATATTCTTATTTTAATAGAGATTATTGATGTATTTAAATAATAATTTCCCATTCTTCCACCAATGCATGAAGTTGAGTTATCAATATAACTCATACTTGGTACTATACCGATTTCAAATATGCCTTATATAATTTCCCTGATTGAGTAGTAGGAATTAAGGAATAAACTCATGAAGAAAATTTACAAGGGATTAATTATTCCTAGTGTTTAACTATAGGTTGCACATAGTATTTTTCTTAAAAAGAAATATGGATTAATGAAACTCTAAATTTATTATCAGAAGCTGAAAAATATCAAAATCCAGAACATGTATCTTCTACACCATATTAAGGAATTTTTTGATCAACTGTGTTGATCATAGTACTTTTACAAGACTGGACTTCATTATGAATATCATCAATATAGGATAAAAAGGGATTATAAACCCCAAAAAAATCCATACAAGTTATATAGATTATTAGTATATAGTAATTCAATTTATCATTACTAATTCCCTTGTATTATTCATTGATTTAATAAATAGAGTCCTTAGATATTACTATGATCATTTTTTTATAATATTTATAGATTATATTCACATTTATTCAAAGATAAAGGAAGAGCATGGATATCACATGGTCATTGATCTAAAGGCCACAAGGAAGGATAAATTGTATGTAAAAATTAAACAGTTTAAATTTTTTCTATAAAACAATTATTTTTTAGGTCATATAATCTCAAGAGAGGGTATATTAGTTCTTCCATCAATGATGAAGTTTATTGACCATAATCCCATACTAACCATGGAGACATAGATCCATACATTTTGTGGTTTATATGGATATTATCAATGGTTTCAGAAGAATTTTTCATGAATATATAATCCACTCACCAAGTTATCTTAGAGGGTAGGCAAGTTACATTGGGTAGATGAATGTTAAAAAAAATTCAAGGAACTATATGTAATGTTAGTCAACATACGTATGCTTACGTTAACCTATAGTGGATATGGGTTTGTAATATATATTGATGTATCAAATAAGGTATTAGGATGATTTATCATATATAATGACATGGTTAGAACTTATTATTCCTGAAAATTTATGTATGGTGAGAAAAATTACACAATTAGTGATTTTTAGTTAGTTCAGTTACCTTATTTTCATTAAAGACATGGGATTATTTCTGTTGTAGAGAAAATTGTGATATATATACAGATCAAAAATGTATATATTTTATATTCCCATAGATAGAGTTGAATATGAAAAAATAGTCTATGGTTAGAGTTGATTAAATGTTATGAATGTTCAATAAAATACCACTATGTGAAGGAAAACAAGGTGGTTAATGATTTGTGTTGAAAATATCATACTAGGATTATCTATGAAGATGATAAAAAAAGATCCAATATTTATGGATTTCAAAAAATATGGATATATAAAAATTTATTTAAGGGTATAAATATTATCATTCTATAATAGGTGTTCAACTATATATCCATGTGAGGATAAAAGTGTAATAAAGGGATGATACAGAGCTGTAAATGAAGCTGAGAAATGTTCCGGATTTTAACCATGACCATGGTGAAATTATAAGCTTATAGAATCATGTATGTGTTTTTTCCAAACAATATTTGAGGAATGAGATGTTAGGATAAGCTCATAATTATTTATTCTCTATTCATCCTAGATGTTCAAATATGTTTAGAGATCTAAACGTGTATTTATCGTAGGATGGAATAAATAGAGTTATTCTAGGGCTTGTATCTTGGTGTATGGTATTCCATTAATTTAAGGTTATGTGTCAAAATTCTAATGGTATTTTATAACCATTACTCATAAAAGAATCGAAATGGGAGAATATCATCAAGTATTTTATCATTGGAACCCCAAGAAATATAAACGACATAATGCTATATGAGTTACAATTAATCTATTTTCAAAGTTATCACACTTAATCCCTATAAGAGAATATTGAACTCTAGAACATTTTGGCATAATATACATTAAATAAGTGGTAAGGATGCATGGAGAACCACATTAAATTGTATCTGATCATAATTTGAGGTTTACCATGATGTTTTATCAATGTCTTCAGCAATACTTGGATACAAAGCTATGATTCAGGACTACGTATCATCCTCATATAAGAGGTCATTCCAAGGTAACCATTAAAAACCTAGAGGACACGTCAATAACATGTTTTATGGATATGAATGGTGGTTGATATCAACACCATCCTCTATTTTAGTTTTATTACAATAATATATTTCACTTATGTCACGAACCAACCCACCAGTGTCCAAACCATGAATACCCAAAGACCACCTCAAATAGGTAAGGGGATAGAGACTAATGTCAAGTAGGAATATCCCAAACACGAGAGAAATTATCCTAAAGTGAAATCACACACACAAACACATCTCTAATCCCATAAAATGATAAAATGTAAATTAACTGAAACCAATGCATGAATACATCAATTATCCCACAAATAGAGTATGATATAATATTATTGAAGCAAAAAAGAGTTAAAATATTATCCCAACCAAAAATTAAGAAGATTGAAAACTACTATAAGGGTTAAGAATATAATCAAATTAAACCACCCAGAAAGAACCTAGGTCTGTTGAGCTCAAGCTATGCTCCACGTTCTCCCTATCCTCCCAAGACACCATCAACATGCTTTAATCTATATATGACATGACATTTTTGGGCAGATCCTATACATGGATGAGTATAGTAATAAATAGTAAGATATCCTGAAAACACTAAACATGAAACTTCTATAATTGTTAACTCACAACAACAATAAATTACTGAATATATACAACAATACCTAGATATACTGAAGAAGGAAATTGTGCCCCCAGGTGGTCACAACCAACTACCATCTACAAGATTCTGATCGATATAATGCTTGTTCTGGGAGAATCCACTCCACAAGACTTGATATAACTGGATACACTCATCCAAGAGGTCAGGATCATTGGGCCTCAATAAAGAAATCTCAATTGTCTTAGAAGACCCTGATTCTTAGATAGGGGGTCATAGCCATGACCGTTGGGGGACACCAAGAACCTAATCCGGATTAACCCGATATGTAGTGGATCATATTCCAATAATACCATGAACCATACTAATAGAGAATACTAGTTGGAGGTTCAAATACCTACTCAAGGAGGCCAAATAGATTTGAAAAACCCAATATAGGTTATAAATATGATATAGGATCAAACTTTAGTCTCAAGTTGGGACACCACAAACTCTATTTTGAGACTTATCCTCTAGTGGGGATTAGAATCCTATGATATTGATGCAATTAAGCACTATATCCATGAGGTAAAATTTACCAAGGTAAAAAACTCAATTGATACTGGTCCAGGAAAAAGAAATCAAGGGCTACAAACATCCTCGAAGAAGGTACACAACATATATGTGGTGTACACAACGTGTCAATCCCACCCCTAGTCATCTCATGTGGTGTTTCCTTACGCCGAATATAAATATCTACATACACGATCTGTAAGAATAGTATACATTGTGTAGAGGACACCTAACACCTTTCCCGTGTTGTCTTCCCATTCGTATGCCTATGTACACTTGGTCGGGTACTTGAGTCGTGTTTGTGTACATGGCCTTCCCATGCCCGTGTATCCTCTAAGATACATACCAATCCTCTGATAACATGTCATGTGACATGTTTCAGTTTGACATAGTGTGTGAAATTTAACACTTAGCAGAAAACCTGGTTTCATATCCACAGGATCTCAAAAAGCATGTTACATGATCGTACAATGATTCATTTGTTTTTTTTCACCCTTACACCACCATATTAAATTGATTTTGTATCATAAATTCAAAATAAAAAAAAATACTTAATTTTTTATTCAATTCATCAATTTATATTACTATTAAAAGGGATTATTTCACTCTTTTGATGTTTTCATTGTGGGTGGAAGTGTTTTGGGGGGCTCTGGATGAAGTTGAAGAAAAATGGGTCAAACTGTGAAAGATTCGAAGCATACATATGGAATTAAAAAAACATGCTGCAAATCTGTTCATCAAAATTGTTCCGAATTTTTTTTGGAAAACCCATAACATTGTATTATACAACTATTATTAAGACACCCAAGTCCAATTCATTCATTAATGGGCCCAACTGTAATGATCTGTCAATGAAAAATAATATTCTCAATGTCAAAAGATTGTTTCTCTATTTCAACCATATCATAAGACGTAGATTCCAAAAAATATTCAAATTTTTAGTGAAGATATTGAATAGTATGGGAAACAACTTTTTAAATTTTTCTAAATTTAGATAGGGTTCTCCCACCCAAAACTGTGGGACAAGTGGAATTTTGAAATTTGGGTGCCCAAAACTACCCTTCATTTTTCCTTTAAAAGGGTTCCATTGGCACCTCATTTGAAAGTTCTATCAGGAAGAAATGATATACCATTTTGGAGACCCAAATGAGTCTACTCCTAATCCTAGAAGTTTTGGTGGCCCCTAAACTCCTAGGGATATGAGGGATGAAGGTGTATTTCCACATAATCCTCATCCTCTCGATTGAGATAAAAATTATGGATGGAGATTTTGAGGGAGCTGCACACACTTTAGATGGTTCTCTGACACTATCTACACTTCTATTTTTGAGTATTTTTTTGAAACATTTTATTTATGTTCTATCATAACATCATTATCCATTTAATGCATTTCATTGATATAATCATGTGAAACACGTTTCATTTCAATACAAAATAGGTTGATAATTCAAATAGGAATGTTGTGTTTTACTGATTGTACAACACAAGGAATATTATTCTCTCACAAATACATAAAATTTAATTATGATTTGGTAAAATTGTTCTATGCTAGAGGTCAAAACCTTAAAAACATGAATATTGTGTGAAGGGTAGGTTCTTTGTGCGTTATTTAAAGAGGTAAGATGGGAATCAAGATCCTAAAAACCCTATACCAAAGGATCCCCTTAAACTATGTCAAATTTTATAAACAATAAACTATCACAAAATTTTAGTGATCTTAATATGACCCCTATCACTCATAATTATAAAAAACTCACATTTTATTATTAACCATTAAACTCATTAATTAAGTAATTGTATTAAAAACTATTTCCAAACCCCAATTGGTGTTCTATTAAAAATATGCACATTAAACCTGCAAAACTCTTTAAGAGAGATCCTAGTATCCAACTTTTTCTATACGGTCATCTATAAATCATAATCAATTATATGTCTCATGAAAAAATTCTCATAATTCTAGATTACAAGCTTTGTATCGTGGGATTTTAAAGATCTTTAGTTTATTCCTCTGTGCTTTCCACTTCATTGATGGAGCCACCATTATCACTATATAATCATAGATTAGATTTTGTTTGACCCTATCCATCTTCGATCACTGGGATACTGGTCAAATTTTCATTAAAAACACTATCATTAGGTCATCTGTCACCACCACACGTTAAAAATGGGAAGAAGGTGAACAAAAAATCTTCTCTAATTCACCTCTAATCATCCTTCATTGATATTTCATCTCAATCATTCTCTCGATGAAGAACCAGACATGCGGTATCGATCCATTGCGTCAAATAATGTCCACATAATAATTGATACTAGGTATTTATAAATCCATAGGCCAAAGAAATTTCCCACAATTAACATGCGAAGAAGTTGGGAGAAATAAAAAACCAATCAAATGTGAGGAAAAAATCATATCATTTTTTCTTTCAGACATGATATGTAATTATAGATATAGATGAATTAAGTGGAATAAAATCAACAAACAATATAAATAAATACCTCAATTTAAATCTTCGATCGATGTGTGAATAATTTATTGTTCATGGAATTGATTTTCATTCTTCCCCAATTAAATAATTGGATGAAAATAAAAAATAAAAATCCTACCTAGTTTTTCAATCAATCACTAATGAACAATGGTCCATAAATTCTATTTTTTGTGAGATTCAAGAACTCCAATGGAATAATAGTCCTCAATTTTGGTCTGATCTAGTTTCTTCTACTAAGAACAATCTCTGATGGTTCTCTAGGTCACTAGCATTATGAGTTCAACCTTAATAAATCTATATAATCATATATTTCTAGAATATCTCGGTCACTACATCAAAACCAATAAAATAAATAACATTATTTATTTGTTATATTCCATTACACCCATGAAAACTTTTTTAAAAATACCATGTGATGATAATGGTTATGTTTCTTCTAGGGTAAAACACACATTTTGAACTCAATAGTCCCATAATATTCTTGACCTTGTCCCCCATAATGTGGAGTTATTTTACTTTTCTAGGAAAACATCATGCGTGTGATATGTAATATATTTAAAAAATCAATTCTAAGCACACAGGGACTTTAAATAACACTTAGTGTCAGTGACTAGATTTTAAAATAAATCATATAATATAAAAAAATAATACATGTCAAATCATATAGATTATATTCTCCCACCTTATGTATTTTGGTACCAAAAGTAGAAAAACCTACTCCAATAAATGTGGGTAATGGACTCAAATCATGGTTACCTACTTATATGTGATATCATACGGATTCCCATGATGTCATTGAACATGTACTAGAGGAATTGATTTCCCCTAATGAATTATATCTTTTTGATTCTTGATCTATTTCGGGTACGTAGTAAAGGTATATCTATCATTTATTTAAAAAATTTCTTATTCAATAACATGTGTTGACTCAGGCTTGTACCTCTTAAATTATGACACATGGAATACATCGCGTACCTAGTCCAACTATGTAGTAGAGCTAAGTGGTGTTCCACCTCTCTGACTATACATAGTATCTAGAAAGTTCCAAAAAATATTAGAGATAACTTTCCACCATGACCAAATATCTATAATCTATGTCGAGGTGAGAGCTTAAAAAATTGTTGGTCTCTATCCATGAACTCCATAAGTATCCATTTTTGGTCCAAATATGATTTCTAATGGGTCTGTGCTATCTTCATCCAATCTTTTATACTCTTTACCTTCCCTATAGTAGCTCACACCAACTCTAGGCCCATGAATTCTGAATCTTATGGATATGACCAATAAAGTGGTAACCTATAGGGTTTCCCTTATAAGGCCTAAAATTATTCCTTACTAAGGATGGAATGGTAGATGTTGTTATATGAAAACTCCCCAAGGGTAAATTATCCTCCAAATGATGGGATAAGTTTTACATTCAAGCCCAAGTCATGTTCTCCAAGGCCTTAATGGTGAACTCAGTCTATTTGTCAGTCTCAAAGTAAAACACAATGATCATGTGAAACTATATCCTAAAATACTACTACAATCCTCAAAATACTTCTGAAATTAAGATAAAATCATGATCTGAAACATTCATAAAGGGAACTCCATGGAGTCTTACTATCTCCTATATATAGAGGCATCCCAATATCTCTTCTGAACTCTACTCTGAAATGGATAGAAAGTGGGTTTACTTGGTGATTCTATCTAAGATAACCAAGATTGAACCATGTACCATGTATGTATGTGATAAACACTTTATTGAGTCCATGAATATACCATCCCAATTCAACTCTAGATCCTCCAGGGGTTGAACTAAACCTACTGAAACCTTTTTTTCATCCTTCACTTAGTGACATGTTAGGCAATAAGACCAAAACTCTATAACAAAACTCTTAATTCTTATCCATTAACACTAATTTTGGAGGTACTCATACAACTTCTATATAACTAGATGTACTGTGAAAGGGTATATATCAAATTACCACATCATCTCCTCCCACAACACTAATGGTACCAACATTCATCCACTAAAATTATAGAATTACCTAAACGTTCATAATATCCTTCATAAGTCTGTTCAGTTGATATCTATGTATGTAATGTCTCCTAGAAAGTATATCCACACGGAAAATCCCTAACATGCTATAAAAGTTGAGGTAAACCAACCATCAACTAAATATATGAAGCACCATACTTTTCTACTAAGGACAACAATAATGAGGCTAACTGCTTAGACACATCATCCAACAACTAATAACATGATCTCCATCTTAGAGAATCCTCCACTATGTTCCCCTTCTCTAGAGTATAGAAAATATCAATTTCATAGTCTTTTAGGAACCATGTCCATCACATTTATCTCAATTTATTATCCTTATAAGAGAATATATACTTGAGAATCCTTTGTCCAGATAAGATGATATATCTCATGCCCATCAGGTAGTGTCACCATATCATCAGTGTGAAGAGTACCACTACTAAGTTATTTTTATGGGTTAGGTAGTTCTTCTCATGTAGTCTCAATATATGTGAACCATAGGAAATCACAACATGTATCTACAACAAAACACTAGAAATATCAGTCCCCGATGCATCGCAAAACACTACATACTCAACACCACCTTCTAGAAATATTTGGATTGGAGAACTGTTCGACCTATACCTCCACTCCTAAAATTATTTTTAGAAGATTTATATACAGACAAAAGGTTCCCATTTTCGATCAAATATGTAAAGAGTGATTCCACTCTAGAAAAATTAGGGACAATCCTTTGATAGTACCCTCCCAACCCCAGGATACTCCGCACCTCAGTAACACTCTTAGATAGCTCCCAAAAAATTAGTACCTCAACATTCATCTATTATACTACCAATCCTACATATGAGATGATGTGTACTGGGATGTGGATCTCTCAAATCTAAAACTCACACTTAGAGAGGTTCCTATAAAGCTGGTGGTTTTAGAGCATGTCTAGGGCCATCCTTAGGTGTCTTGCATGCTCCTCCTCGGACACCGAGCACACTAGAGTATCGTTGATGAAAACCAACATAAACAGATATAAGAATTCCAAAAAGATTCATTTCAGAATTACTATGATCACTTCTAGGGAAGTTTTCAACCTGAAGGGCATCACCAAGAACTCATAGTGATCTTAGAGACATCTAATAGTCATCCTTGGTATATCCTCATCTCGTACTCGCATCTGGTGGTATCCTAATGTAAGTTCAATATTTGAAAACGATGTTTCAACTCTCAAATAATTTAGGTGGTCATTAATCAATGATAGTGTATACATATTCATGAAGGTCACATGCTTCAAGAACCAATATTCCACACATGAACTCAATCTCCCCTCATCCTTCTTGGAGAACAACACTGGGGATGCCCAGGGGAAACATTGTGTCTCAGAAAACCCTTATCATATAAGTCATCCAAATTCACCCTCATCTCAGAACGATCTATGGGATCCATTCAATATTATCACAAATATTGGGGAAATCCCAGGCTACAAGTCAACTTAGAAGTCTATCTCATGGAAGTGAGGTATGCTTGGGACCTCTTTAGGAAAGGCATCCTCATACTCTACCACTACTGTATGGAACTAGTATTCCAAATAATCTACTCCTCCAAAATTCATGATATCTAACTGATGAATAATATAAATCACTCCCTTATTCTTATGATCACCCTACTTCACCAAGGTTTAATTTTCAACCATAATGTAAAACATTATCACATTGCTATGGACACAAATGAATCCTCCATATAAAATAATCAATCTAGGCATGAATTGTGGATAACTAGTCACTTGATAAGATTTTTTCATAAGGACTCATCCTCGCAATAATGATATCGCATAGAAATCACTCACCTCCAAGTCTCACATCTCACTATCCGCATAAGTGTGAAATCATAGAGTCGATGCCTATCAGTGTATCTAACCGCAAGGGACAAGCCAAAGGCTTAACCAAAATCTGTAAATCTCAAACCATAGAAGTGGAAAGAAATGAATGAATCAAAATTATTTATAAAAATAATGAAATTAGGGTAGAGAAGACACATATCATACCTCATATGATCCCTGGAGCCTCAGGGTCATAGGAATCTATATCCAACAACCGTCTTTGTCCCTAACCACCAGCTCACTAATCCTAACATGGAACACCTAGGGGTGGAGGAGGTACTAGTTCAAACCTCCGAACACCTCCTAGTTCTATGTTAAACACTATTCCACATTTTTTACCCTATAGAACACCATGATGATACCTCTTCCTCTACCTCAGCACTCCCCTAACCATCTCTGAATCTATTGTACTATGGGTCAAAGAATCTAGATCCACATGTCCTTGAACATCGTAGTAGAAACATGACAAATCTCTCAAATAATTTGAGAAATCCTCAGAGCCTTTCACCCCCTGTATTTTTGTCCTGGTATCACCACATAATGTTTTTGACTCACTTGGATACCTGTGACTGTCATTAGCTATCTGGTTCCAAGGTCTTATCTTCTGGGTTCTCAATACTAGTACCCACTATTGGTGCCTACAATACCAAGAATCTCTCCACCACCAAGGCATTTTTAAGTGATCTATCTTAGGTGGGAATGTAAAGGCATACCATTGAGGCCCTGATATCCTAGAATAAGCCCTAATTAAAGTACTTCGCTCTGAAAAAACATCTTGAACCATAACCATAATGTATAATGAGAGAATAGTAAACATCATAGAATAATACACCATGGTAAAACTACCCGGATGAACATGGAGAAGCTTCTATATGTGAATTTATACAAACAAGGATAGATATGACTCCTCCTGGAAGCTATGCTTGATGGCATACTATGATATAGTTGTTTTTTTATGTGAAAGTCAATATACTCTTCCATCTCCCAATATTTCTTGGAAGATGACACACTAATGGAACCTCTATATAGATTCCATGCATCCTCATATGGTGGAAAACTCGAGTGGCTACATCTATGCAGTCCTCAGACATCTGAGGTACTAGATTGTCTGAAAACCATAGAGGATTATACCTATAGAACTCATGCAGTGCAATCAGCCTATGTGAATTCTAAACTACCACAGTCAGTGCTAGATTCTAGTCAACGGGTGGCAGTATAGATGGTAAACCACTCGAAGGTGCTACCACTGATACATTCCCCTGTACTAAATCCTCCTCCCATAGTGGGTCATCCACATGATCACATGGTAGAATCCTAGAAGGTTGTCTTTATAGAAGTATCTTGAAATAAAAAAGATATACCACAATGAAAGAGTATATCTGAGGAGTTGACAGAAGAAGGACATGTAATTGAAAACAAATTCCTATACGATACATGTAACCATTTTTTAAACTATAACCAATGACTATATGTACCAAGTTGAAGGACTGGTGATTAATGTCCTGGTGTATGGAAACATCAACTGCCACACCAACATTGGATTCCTTGGCCTGAAATCCTAAATTGAAACACTTATCATTGTTCCCCAAACCAATCTCATAGACTCTATTACTATGGTAGATGTGAATCCTTTGATACCACTATATAATGACCTGGCCCACCAAAGTCTAAACAACTTCTTCCTCAAGCCTACCTTCAATAGGCCAGGCGACCACCACAGAGTAGGAATATTATACAAATTGGAGGCATTAGCCTAGTGTACCTATAAATATGAACATATCTTCAAGCCCATAAAATGATTAAATTTATAACAACTGAAACTAATTAATGAATAAATATATGATACAAAAAACAAAGTACGATAGTAAAGTATTGGATAAAAAATAGGGAAAAAATAAAAAAACAATTGAAAATTGTAGAGTTTCCAACTCACTCCAAAGGTGGGGAAAATAATAAAATGAAACCACTAAGAAAAGACCTCGGTCTGTAAAGCTCAATATATGCTCCACCGGATTAATGTACTCCCAACACACCATCAAAGGTACATCATCTACATAAGACATGACATGTGCTGGAAATGACCATAAAGTGGTGTGTATAAAAACCCAATAGGACAACCTAAAAACACTAAACACAAAGAATCAAGAATGGTCATCCCATAATAGTAACACATTACTGAATAAAAACAAGAAAAACAAAATATAATCAGGAATGAAACCATGCCACCACACAATAAAAAACATTTGCATACCATATGATTCTACATGAAGTAATGATAATTCTAGTAGGGTCCACTCCATGATCCATGCCATCATTGGAGACACTCACACAATAGGTCGAGATCATTGGACCCACCAAATAAATCTCACTGGACTTAGAAGAACTTGATACTTAGATAAGTGGTTAATCTACAGACCACTAGGGTAAACCATAAACCTAATCTAGATCTACCCACTATGTATGGGATCCTACTCCAAAAATACCAAAAACTAAACTGATACAACCTGAAAGATGGAGGTTCAACACCATGCTCAAGGAGGTCTTGTAGATTCCAAAATCCCCACCTAGGGTATAAAAATGATAGAGGATCGCACCCTAGTGGCACGAAGGGGAACCAAAAAATCTATCTGAGACTCATCCTCAAAATGGTATCATAATACATGGATGGGTACATAATGGAACAGTATACTATTGAGGAACAAATGGACCAAGGTGACAATAAAAACAAATAAAAGTCGTAACTAAATTAATAAATGGAAAAACGCCCTCAAAGTGGTTAAATTCATGTACATGGTCTGTCCAGCCAACCCACAATATACATGAGTGGTGCTAACTCACCCAACATGTAAATATCTATATAAAATTCATGTAGAAGTATTACACACCATGTAATGATTTCCAAACACATTTTCCATGTCATCTTCCCATGCTTGTGCTTGTGTGCACCTAGTCGTGTACTCTGGTTGTGTCCATGTGCTTGGATTTCCCATGCTCGTGTATACTCTAAGATACTTTCAAAGATGATACAAACCTGTCAAGTGTCATGTTATATTTAACTTGTAATTGAAAACCTAGCGCCATAGAAAGGGGTTCCCACATGGAATATAACACAAGATTATAAACTATGTATCCCAATATTTTTCAGATCCTCTGTTTGATCTTCTATGTGATCCACCTTGTCATTGAATCCACCATTATTTCCAAAGAATCAAATATGAGGTGTTTTTCAACCCTTTCCATCATCGGTCATTAGGAACCCATTTGGATTTTTTTAGAAAACACCATCATTGGTTCATCTATCACTGCCACACATCAAAACCGAGAAGAACAGGAAATAAAAATACATTCGGTTTGTCCTATGATCATCCTTAATTGTCTTTGCACCACAATCATAATCAATTTCCCTCACACAAAGAAGACTAATGTTATCAATATGTTTGACTGAAGAGATGTTATAAAACAATATATACAGGGTATTCATTGAACCATAGGCCAAATAATTTAGTCACGATGAATGTACAAAGATGGAGGGGAGAAATCTATATGCCGTAAAATTTGGGAAGCAAACCTTGTACCATTTTCATTTTTACTCAATAGATTATTGATGATATATATGGAAAAATTGGAATAGAATCAATGAACAATTTAAATAAATATTTTAATTTAGATCTACCATCGATGAGTGAATGAATTCTTGTTCGTATAATTGATCGTTGTTCAACCGGGATTAAATAGTAGGATAGAAAAAAAATCAACATCCTACCAGGATCTTGGATCGATTGGTGACATAAAATGGTCATGCATTATAATCACTAATGAGATGCCCAATCTCCAATTCAATAATGATCCTAAATTATGATCTTATCTTTAGTCATATATTCCTTATTTTGATTGTGAAAAACTCTAAATAATTATTTAGGTATAAATATAAAATGGTTCTCCAAATAGGAGGTAATATTATTAAATTTTTGTTTAATTATTATTTATCCTAATACCTCCTTAAAATATTCTAAAAATATTATGATATAATAAAACCATTAAATAAAATATAATTACCTTTATTTTTTTAATTTAATATCATATATCTATTTCCACTTCAATCAATTAGGAAATTAAACCATCGATCGTGTGTACGACAGACTACTAACATGCGAACTAATGTATTTAATTTTCCATAAACACCTCTAACATCTAGATATAATGATTTATTATCATAATTATGTGATATTTATGAAAAAATAATACACATTTAATTATTCTATCACTTATACCTTTTAAATTTACATTCCTCTTGAATATGGTAACATTGATCGTGTGTACGACGTATTACCTCCTCCCAAAGCCATGTGATTTTGTTCACACAAAATTTACATGGGAGGTAATAGAGACATATTTAATGAAAATATGTGATATATATGAAATAATAGTGAATATTTCATAGTAATTTACTATTTATCTTCATTTCATTCACTCCATCAAGAAAATGAAAACAACATTCATGCATTTGTACAACCCACCATCCCCATGAATGGTGTAATTCATTTTCTATATACGACTTTTATGGATTAATATAAATAAATATGTAATGAATGTATATTATATTTTTATCATGGCTAAAATTATTTATATTAGTGAACCATTATCAATTTAAATGGACAGAAAATAAAAAATCAAAGCACACATGAAAAATAATATTATTACCTAAAACACAACTTTAATAATGAATTGTTAATAAATGGGTAATAAATGGTCATAAGTAAATAATATACAGTACAAAATATATAATTATTATTTAATATTTTTATAATAAACATATATTTATTATACATGAGGAATAATGATGTATTAAGAAAGTCAAGACTTTTGGTAAGATAATTTCATCTCAAATTGTCTTCTTTGGGACATGTTATGTTACGAAACTATATTATTCGTGAGGTATATATACAGACCCTATGAAATGTTATATCATGAATTTATTTATCCTTTTTAAATTTAAATTATCATTCAATGTTATTCTTTCATGGCACTTTTGATTCAAAAGATACCAAAGTGTTAAGGGTTTTATGTAATCTCATTATTTATATGGATTATATATGATTATGCCTTATATGATGAAATATTATGATATAACTCTCAAGAAACATATATTTTTTTTATTTCTACATTTTTATTTCATAAAAATATATATTCATGAATTTAACTATCCTAATATATTATAGTGTTCCCAATTATTTTTTTATGAAAGTAAACTTTATTTCAATTTTTGTTTAAAATCATTTTTATTGCATGTCCATGTTATATAAAAAAATAAAAAAAAATTATTAATATATAAAGAATTATTAAAATAATCAACCATGATTTAGTTTTTACAAAATCATTTAAAAGGAATCTTATTATCATTTTCCGAATTAGGTGCATATTTCATTTTTACCAAAAATGTTAAAGGAATATTTTTTTTATCTTTTAAAAAATGAATGGTATTTTTCACTATCATAACCACTAAATGTTTTAAATATTCCTTTTATGTTTCAAATACTATATTCTAAGAAAATTATTTTCACAATGTTTTTTCACTACTAGTTTAGAAAAACTGATTTTCAATGTGAAAATTTTATTTTCCTAAACAACATATCCAATTGATCATAAAAAATAATTTTCCATTTAAAATTACATCCATTGATGTTAATTTAGTTGTATTGGGGTTAGGATCCCAGGATAACATTCCTAATATTTCTTTTTATGATATATTATTATGATTCAATGTTATTTATAAAACCCTTTCATTTTATGTGGGTAATGTAATGATGAATTAATGTGATAATAATTAAAACCATTTCAAATATTTTTGGGTTATTCTATAATGAAATTTATAGAAGAACCATTTCCATTATATGGTTTATGATATGATTATTTTTTATAATATTTTGGAATAAAAAGTTTGGGATTATGTAATAGGTGATACCTATATCTAACTCTAATTCACTGTTTAAATATTAGCATCACATGAGATAAATAACACTAAAATGGGAGTGAATTGAGTTCAAAAAGGTATGTTGTCCACTATAATAGTCTTGGGAGTGAACCATTACTTCTATGATGGTTTAGGTAGTGAACCCATTCTACTATGATAGTTTTGGTAACGATCCATGACTACTAAGGAACTGATTTTCTATGCTTATGTGTATGCCACTAATATATGCATTTTACCAATGTTATGTTCTCATGGATGATGTTCTTGGATTAATTTATGATTCATTTATTTTGAAACATGTAATATTGATTACATGAATAAATTTTGTGATCTATGATATGTAGGGAATGGTTTTCAAATATTTTTATCATGTTATGTTGACCTTATGCTCAAGTTATTCTGATATTCCCCTTTTCTACCCTTACCGAGCATATGATCTCGCCCATTATTATGTTTCTCTTCCCCAGGGTATCAATAATGGTATTATGTATGATATTTCTAATAAGGTTAATAGTTATGAAGATTATATTGGGATATTATGTAGTTCATTTATTTACTAGTTGTTTATTTATCCATGTATCCAAAGACACGATATCTAAATGATTATGGAGTGGATCATTATGTTCTGTAATTAATGTTCATATATTAAGATGACATATATATGTATTATATTATTGGTTTTATATAGTGATAGTGGAATAAATCTACCCAAAATATTAATACCCAAAACTCATGATCATCATTTACAAGATACCATAGGTCATGAAATAATAGAATAGATTTACCCCAATGTACTTAAACATGAGAATTCACTACCAGAACTGGAAGCTCAGTTACTGAAAAATCATGCTCCAATTCAATATATTCCTTGATAATCACAAGTTAAGTTTCTAGTTTATACAAATTTATCCAATAGACAATGAAAAATCTTGAATCAATTTCAACTATATGGGAAATTATAAATGGTATGCCACCTTACCAAACCTCTCTATGATCTAAAGGGGTCTGAAATACCTCTGTGTGAGCTTCCCCACCTTCCCAAGATGTTGATGACATGGGAGAGGTTTAATATATTGAAAAATATAGTTAAACAATAATAATTTTAAATCTCAATATCTATTATCATCATAGGACATATAAATTCATTTATTTTTCATCAAACATTACCTAATTGTCTGAATCTTGCTAGTCATTTATTGCACGATGCTCGGTCCCACTAAATAGTTCTTACCCACTTCTGTCAAGAAAACGGGGACCAAAAGGGACAACCATATGATATTTCATAGTGATCCAACCCAATTAAAGATTTATAACTATTATTTTAGGATAATTCCACTACCCCAATATGGTTATCACACATTCCCCCAAATACTAACAAGTAGGTATGCAACATGTCTTCTAGAATATAATTCGCTTACTCTGTCTAACCATCCATTTGAGTATGGTATACCATGATAATACTTTCATATGGCACAATTTCCTTATGTAGGCCTTACTATAACAAAGAATCAAAATGGTATTCCCTGTCAAAAATGATAATTGATGGCTCACCATATAGCCTCCTGATCTCATGAAAACACAACCTACCTATCTCTTTAACATTGTTTGAGTCATTGATATGAATTAAAAGGGTGGTTTTTGTACGATCATTGATAACCACCCAAATTGAATTTATTAAATAGGGTTTATGGGGTAACATAATGATGAAATCCATGTATACCTTGTTCAACTTCAAGGTAAGGGTGTGAAGAGGCTAAAGAAATCACGATGGCTTCTTTTGCTCAAATTTTACCTGATAACAAGTATAACATAGAGATACAATGTTAGATATGTTACATCCCATAATTGGCCACTAGAACTGACATTTAAGATCATACAACATATTTTTGGAATAATGATGGACAACACACTGAGACTTATGATATGATTTCATCACCAAATTCCTTAGATACAATGGCACAAAAAAATAACCCTTGAAGATAAGAACTCGTTAAGGAGTAAATGGCCATTTACAATGTACCTCCCCACCATTTAGAAACAGGTTAGATCACAAAAATAACACATATCTTGGTTTCCCATCTTAAATTAGTTCAATAAGAGAGGGTGTCAACTACATACTAGCCAGAAACATTCCACTCCTCTTTTCTCTAGACTTGATGTTCATTAGAGAAAAAAAACCATTATAATGCACTCATCACAAGACTCTTTCAGATAATGGGTTAGAAAATCCTTTCTAAGGCATAAATAATTATATTTCCATTACCTAGGATACATACAATATTGAATTTGAACCCCTTAAGGTACATGATTAATTGTCGACATCTCAATTTCAAATCCTTCGTGGAGAAATTATAGCTCAATATTTTTTTTGTCTAAGTAGATCTTAATATTCTCCGTAAAAAGGTAGTGGTCCCATTATTTAAGGGAACACATCACAAAAATAATATTAAGGTCATTATATGGGTAATTCTTATCATTTTTTCTGAGTTTAAAAGATCCATATTCCACCACATTATAACCCTACATAATCACACATCCCAAACTTGTGCCTAAAACATCGAAATATAATATATAACACTGTCCATAATTATGTAAAATCAAGAAAGTTATTGTGGTCAACCACTTCTTACCATCCTCTAAAGACACTTGGAATTTTGGAATCCATGTTAACTTTACCCCTTTCTTGGTGAGGGATGTCATTATAATGTAAGTGTGAGTAAAATCCCAAATGATCCACCTATATCACTCTACCTGGACCATAAAACATATTATATCAAAGATAGTACTTTGATCTTCCTAGGACATCACAACCTCGAACTTCTCTAGTTAAACTAAAACCATATGTTTTGATATCAAATATAATCGAAATATAACTCCTTATATCCAAAAACTATATTTATACGATTTATCAAAAAGGAGGTGATCTCACAACATCCCTAGAACTAACCACAAATTTCGCATGTTCTACTCTTATAACCTCGTGTAAACCACAATTGAAAATAAAACATAATGTAAACCGAGTTTATGTATCTATAGAACAATCAGTTATTTAGATCTATAAAAACTAGTATAATTAATCAATCTAAAAGAAATTACTGAATACTCAAAATCATCATGCATGAATTAGAATATAGTCTTAGAAATATCTAATTTTCTCACCCTAACATAGTGGTACCTTGAATGAAGTTCGATCTTTGAAAACTACCATTCCACTTTGAACTTGTCAAATTGATCATTAATGAAGGGAATGGGGTACTTATTCTTGATAGTAACCTAATTCATCTTCTTTTAGTGGATACAGAGCATACAGGATCCATTAGCTTTGTTAGAAAACGAGTTGGAGTGGCCCAAGGAGATATTCTTTGGTGACTGAAAATATTGGATTCCAAATCAACCAACTACATTTTTATGTCCTATAATTTGCTGGGGTCCATGTGATATGAAGGAAGAGATATCATTAGTGTCATTGGTGTTAAATCAATGTTGAACTCCACATCCCATTTAATATTTAAACCTAAGAAATACTCTAGGAATAAATCATGGATATTGATAACTATATAAGTAAATCAACTCTCAATGTGTTCCCCATCATCCTCTAGTAAGAGGGAGGATAGTTTATAAGAATATTTTCTAGCTCAGAATGAGGAGGTCCAGCTCATCCCAACTACAGATCCCATTCCCCTTGAGAACATGAGTTCTCCCATAGGGGGAAGTGAATCTCACCCCCTAATGATATAAATTTTTATGGAACACTAAGGATTATATATATTACATCACTAGAATCACATCAAAGAGGTCAATCTATAGGACAAGTAAAACCCATTTCATCTCAAACTCTAACAAGGATACAACACAGTATGGGATTCATAAACCCTTCTCTTTCATACTATCAAGAGTCGTAACCAACTCTATATTAGTAAAACTAAGATATATTATAAGTATTAACATTTACATAATGAGAGTAAAGATGAAAGTGTGAGAAGAACCTACATAAAATAGAGAAATTTCATTGTATGATGTAATAAGAAAAGTAAATATGACTATCACAGGGCCCATATAAATTTAAACTACTATCAGATATATAATTGGTATATGATTTGTCTATATATATATTCATGTAGATGAATACTAACCCATGGGTCTCTATTAAGTAAACTCTACCCATAATAAGAGCATTTCTTTCCACCACATCCACCAGAAAATGATCCACCAAATATAGATGCATGTAATAGATCTATTTTTCTCATGGGAACTATAAATTCAATACTACTATGAGAAAGAGGGAAAACCTTAGAAAAAATTTTTATATGGAATATGATCCCATAGAAATCATATGAACTATTTGGGGATCAGAATTTATATTGTGTGTTACAAAATCTCCCACAGTAATGGAACACAATATATATTCCACCTAAAACAGATGATGGAGGTGGTCGAGGTAGATACCTAGAGTTTCTACCATCATTAATCTCACACTATTAAAAAAAATCCTTTCATATGATCCAATCCCACTATGTATCAGTGCTAGTAGGATCCCGTAAAGTATTAAGCAGTAGTCTATTCAATATCAACCATCAGATCTCAATCAACAAATTAATTAAAGGTCTTCTACTTGAACATAAAGACCAAATATCAAATATTTTTCTACAACATCATTTTAAATTTTTGGGATTTCATATTTTCATTGGTAAATAGATCAGGTGTAAATCAGACTAGACTCACAATGATATTGGCATATTTCATCACTAAACACACTCCTAGAAAGAGGTCTAGAATCTCTCTTGTCTTTCTGAGAGAAATATTATTAGGATAGTTCTACTCAAATGAGACGATTATGAATTATTTCCATCCCATCCGTTAATGCTTCCATACCAGACCCACTAACTCCCACCACCTATGACATAGAAATTCCAATAAAAAAATCTCACACTTTACCTTAATAACTTTAGGATCCCTGAAGAACTTAATAATCCTTGACATATTTTCCACCCAACCTTCTACATCATAGATATTCATGCTTCCTCAAACAGGAGCGGGATTGTTATTAAGAAATTTTCGAGCCTGATCCTTTTCCAGACACAGTTAAGCTTCCATAACCTAAAAAATAGCATATTGTACTCCTAGATATTGGGATTGAATTCATAAAACCAATACCTCAACCAATATCTAATATATTTTTTTGATGGATAACTATCTCTAACCTCCTCTAGTTGCTATACAAGAGTTCCGTAGGGAGGCAAAATACTATATAAGTCCTGAATAAACACATGTAAGAAACCATCAATTCATCTACCAGTTTATAATAAAATAAACAAGATAAAATACTACCATAAATCATAATATTACCATAAAAAACAACCAAAAACTAAAACCACTCTTCTATACCTTGGTTCCCATGCCTAGTCTGTATCATGGGCATTACGCCTAAATTTGGAGTTAAATAAAAATAAAAAAAACCATAGAAAACCAATTCTTATCACATAGTTTGTTGGAATGAAACTACACTCAAAATAATAAAATCAAACCTTAAAATTCCTTGACCCGTCCTATCTAGACATTCCTAAATTAATGACCAAATGAAAAAGAAAAAACATTCTCTAAAACCACTATGTCACAAATCGGTTTTGGTAACCATCCAACCTAACCCATTTTATCTAGTGGCATGTCCCAAAGGGAATTCCTGATCACAACCAGTTGGAAACTAGTTCTTGGTCATCAAATAACTCTTTTTGGAATGATTTTACTTGAATAATAACAATAAATATCCATCACCAATAACAATCCATCACCAACATAAAGCATTGAAACCATTATCCAATACAACTATACAATAATGGGGAATGTGAAAGTTTTAAATTTACGTTTGTAATTATAACTAAATCCAAAATAATCAAAATTAGTGTTGGACTAACAAATGGTTCAAAAGAATCTATGTGGAATGATGGATAAAACCCACTATGTCACCACCAAAAACTCTTTTCATAAGTGATTCTACTAACAAGAGTACCCTAACCACCAAAATAGGCCTTTCCAAAACATGGATTAGCAAAAATAGTTTTGTATATACCCATTGGGTATATATAGAGTGTAAAGTCATTTTTCTAGTAGGATCCCACCACATGTTCCATAAATATCCAATATAAGATAAATTAAAGCTTCAATTTAGAGGGAAATTAACTAATATATTTTTAAAAAATTCATTAGCTTTGAAATAAATGTGAACAATGCAATAAAACTAAAATTAGGTTAAAATATAAAAAAAGAACCATTGGTAACCCCAAATGGTTTATAAACATCCCATCTCATAAAGGAGTTTTTAGAGGGGATGAACCTAATTTCTAATGGTTATCATCATTTTCCACAGTGTTTTGTTCGTTCTTAATCATAATTTGTCCAGTTATATCAGATTATGGCTCTTCCAACTCTCCCATTATACTAGTATTCATATTCCAGATTAAGTACCTTATTTTCCCAAGTACTCTATTCCATTTTAGAACCTCCTAAACCCTCTATTGATAAACCAACACATCACATACCAATCATTCAATTTCCAAAAATTCCAAAATAGATAAACCGTTTCAAATACTTATACATACAAACAACATAACAATCACACATTTTCACACAAACATAAAATTTAGAAAATAATTGGAAATAGAGGGAGTCAAATTTAAATAAAAAATAATAGAAGCATAGAGAACATTTATTTCCCTTGGAAACCACCACCAACCATTTAAAAATCACATGAAAATAGGTGTGGAGACACCATATGTAGTAATAACACATTACCCCTATCAAAACAAAATACAATAAATTTGGATTCAACCCACTCTAGGTTTCCCCAACCACTAGAGAGATGGAAACATAAAAAATAATGGAGAAAATACCGAGAGAATAGAAGATACAGTTACATGAATTTTACTTGAAGAAATAAGCTTAAATCTCCCAAGAAATAGATACAAGAGGGAGGTGGAGAAAATGGGTGTCACGCCTTGGGATAATAGGGGAGAATCTGGGAAATGTGGTAATGAAATGTGTTAAAATTGGTGAGGTGAGGAATTGGAAGAATACATTTTTCTTCAAAAATAGACATGTCAAAAGGTTTGGGAAAACGGTTTTTCAAACTGTTCAAAAACTGTGTGGTTGCATATTTCTCAGTATGTAGATTTTGTAAGGTTTGGGATGCATGGTTTTAAAAAATATATCACATAAACATGCTAACATTATAGGTCCATTGTATATGTCAAAAAAATTTCTTTTTTTGGGGAAGAAATTATATTTACCATGAACCAACTTTCCTCCACTCTCTATCCCTAAAAAATCACCATGTTTATTTAAAAAACAACCAATAAAACTATATAATAAAAAATAGATAAAAATTAATGAAAAATACCAAGAAAATAAAATCCAAGGTTTGACATGGTAATTATTTCTATACATATCCATATCATGCATAGGGAAGTATAGAATAGTTATGTTTTAGTGTCAGGCCATGTATAGGAATCATTACATGAACTGATTCTGAGTAACAAAATGGTTTGGGATATTTTTACTGAATGAATCCTATTCCTAGTCCCATAAAGAAGTGTTTGGTCATCACTATATATACAATATTGATAGGAAACACTCAAAATGGAGTTCTATTATAAGGTTTTAATGTTCTCATACTAAAACAAGGATAATGAAGAAAAACCTAACAATAGTTGAGAAATTCATGAACTATGAATACATGGAAGGACTTTGGTTAATGTGATTTATGGTTTGACCCAAGTGGGAATCATAAGAAACACTACATATCATATAATAACAAGAATCAACCAGCACATACTTCTTGGTTATAAGGGATTTTTTATTTTTAAATAGTATTATGGATGATTAAAACAATAGAATATGAAATTTTGTATGGATATGGATTCCATTTAACAGAATAAGTTTTTTTGAATAGAATACATCATTTAGTTTAAGGTTCATGACGGGTGGACCTCCATGTCATGTAGTTTAACATCATGTGGTAGGGATGGTCTAGTTTATATTTTAATGAAATTCAATGAGAAATTTGGTTAAAGGGATCTATATAGATATAACTCATGCATAGAGAGGAGTTAAAATTTTCCCTTCCTAGTTCCAATTCATCAATGTAATCCCATCATGAATTAGTAAAGTGTAAGATGCCAAGATTAAAAAGGAATTTTATAGAGATAAAATTTGTATCAAGTATGTGGGGGTTGTCCATTTGGAATATTACATATGGGAAAAGGATAGACTATAATTTTTTTATTAGATTTTAATATCATGTAAGTTATTTGTTCACATGAAATATACCTCTATAATAATTCTATTTACCATATATGATGGAACATCATTTCATGCTATTTAATATTATGCAACATGGATGATATGATTTGGACATTAAATTCTCACAATAAGGAATTGTATTACATATAGTCTGTAGTAATATAGTGAAGAACTTTATGTATTTTATTAAATGATAATTCAACTAGGATTTTCTCTGTATAGTTTAAAATCGTGTAGGGTGGACTTTGGAACCTAATGTGATAATATGAAAAGTAATTTTTATATTGGTGGAAGGAATGACATGACATCTGTCCATTATAACAAGTTAATATACTCTATTGGACTATATATTATATATATATATATATGATATAAGGTCTATCCTATTTTGTTCCATCTTTGGGGGGATTATTTCGTGGTATCGTTGCCATTCTCAAAGTAAATAATGAAGTTCTATATTGGTTGATGATTTATTTTTTTATCTATAATAAATTTTATCAATAATCCTGTGGAGTGAATATTCTATTTAAAATGTAATAGAATAATTCATTTTATGTTCGGAAATGAATTTGGAAGACTTTACTACTGCATGGGTATACCTTACATCTGACTAATGAAGAGCTGATGCTAATTTCTATGACTATGAATGTGATTAAAATAATATTTTGTAAAGGTTATAAGAACCTAGATGTATTTATAGGATTATGTGAAAGTTGTTATAATCCAGATGTATGGAGAGGTTGAAGATATTTTAAAGTGTAGTGAAATATTGGGTGATGTGTGGAGGAATCAGTTATGGTGTGATATTTTCATTGGATGATGAATCTGGTGAAGAACTCAATTAGATGAAGGGTTGTGAAGGATGAAGTGCAGTTGAAATCTATTAGAAGTGGAGTTTATTTAAATAAAAAATAATTTTTTAATGACATAAAATAACTTTTAAATTAACTGAAGTGGTTTGAAATTATTTTTATATTTTATATAATTATTTAGATCTATTATAAAATGATTCGATGTGATTTAGATGACCTGAAGGTGATTTTAAGTGATTCTAAATTTATTTGATGAAAGTTTTAATTCATGTGGAAAATCTAAAAAATAGTGGTGTATAACATTGTAAGATTAATACTAACATTAGAAGAGTCATCTTGTTCATTAGAGGTATGAAATTTCAAAAAGTAATGACTTCATATTAGTGAAATATGTACACAAAAATAGTGTATTCTGGATTTGTAAGAGTCATATTGACTTCAGAAGAGTCCCCCAGTGATTGTAATTTTTGAAATTTTACAAAGGAATGGATTCAAAAGAGTTAACTTCATACTTTAGATGTGTATATAATAATTTTTAAGATTTATATTTCTTATCATAATCATGAATCTAGATGTGTGTGTTGATCTCCCCTCATCTTCATAAGCAGAATAACTAATTTTTGTAAGGAGGGTGACTTTTTATGGATATTCATAAGGATAATCAGGGTATATATAAAGATCTTTTATGATCTAGGTAAGGATAAATGATGTATTCATAAGAAGTATCTTGTTATTTAAGATTTATTCTTAATATACATAATGATGACATTCACATAACATGATCATGACCTCGTAGCTACATAAGGATCATAACTTATAAATATTTTGAGGAGTTAGAAGGTTGAAAATTCAAAATTTCCAAAATTAATTTTTTTAAATAATAATATATTTTAGATGATAAAAGATACATTCATCATTGAATTAAAGAATAAAAAACAATCAAATTCATTAGGATTCATGTTTTGTAATTATGTTAAACTAATATTAAATATTTTAGATAATAATATAAAAGAAAGAATTAATTTTGGAATTTAAATACAGTTCAAAGGATTAAATTATATAATATGATGTAATTGAAATCATATGATTCATATACTAAACTTATTTTTTCTAAACATTGAATGATTAATTGTGATCTAGGCTTGTTTGAGTGTGAAATTGTTTGTAATGAATAATTATATGGAGGTAAAATATGACCATGTCTTTGAGAAATTAAAGGAAAATGGAATAAGGAAATTATAGTATAATTAAATATTGAAATTAAATTAGAAGGTATTCATGCTATTATTTAGTGGATTTAATCATAAGAACATTTTTTGACACATACCGTGGGTAAATAAAAAAGTGGTATGATGTTGTCTTAATTTTGTAGACTTAATCATGAAGTGTTTATTGATTTCTATTTAATTTCTCATGATATTAAGGATAATCTAAGACAAAAGATTGAAATTTAATATATTAATACATCAATGAAGTCTGTTTAATTGTATATTTTTATAGAAATATGGGAAATAAATGAATAGTCTTGATTTATTTTTGGAAGAAATATATAAATATTGGGTTCAAATGAGAGAAATTAGGAAAGTAAGAAAGTGTACTCTTGGTGTTTTTATAGCAACAACTGTTAGAGGAAAATGAAATATTGTTGTCATGAACCAGCCCGGTACCCTGGTAACCCGATAACCAAGACGGGCCTGACATATCCTGAAGGGCGTTCCCGATCCCCACGGGTTGGCGACTAGCACCTGACATTGTACAACATACAAGTGGGAACGATTCTTCCACAAGAATGCAGAATAAATAGTAAAACAAAATAGTATGCATAAAAAATGAAACTCCACTCGGATTAATGTACCAGAATACAAAAAGGCACAAAATCCAAAGTACTACAACCCATGTACAAAAAGTGAAAATAGTCTCAAGGACCCAAAGGACACAATTCACCACGTCTGGAGATCAAAAACTAGATCCACCTCCATGTGATCCCTTCCCTTTGCTCGAACCTAGAAAGAGAAAGTCTACAAACACCCAAAGGAAGAAGTAGTGTGTGAGCCTAATCCCAGTAAGATACCACCAAATATTCTATAACAGATTCCAATTATAGATTATCCAAAGAAGAGCTTTCCATTTTTCAAATAAACAGGTCTGGCAACTCGAAATCATATTTAACAAAACATGCAATACATTTTCAAATGATGGAAATATATATTTTTAAGAAAAGGATTTTCAAATGATGGAATATTTCTAAAATAATGGCATAAGAAAAAAATTTATATAAAATAGTTTATATAAATTCACGAGGCATGTATAACAGTTCACAAGCATTGGCATACATTTATATCTCAAATATAAATAATCAAGCGAGCTACATGGTCATCTACCAAAAGATACGATAGTATAAACTAGTTATAGGATTCCCCACTCTCTATCTGAACCCATAAAGATGTGTATACCCATGTATCTGTGAAAATGGCCAAAGGAGACTTTCACCAAACCGTTGGGGATGTGACCCACCACAAGTATGTTTTAAAACGTTTTCGTATCATAGAGTGTATCCAAATAACTCACTAACTACCTAAGTCTTTCATGTGCTCTTAAATGGTGGGAGAATAATTTTAAGAATGCTTAAAATACGATCAATCTCATTCTTCCATTTAAAACGTTCCAAATTCATTCCATTTAAAACCAAAATAGTTTTTATTCAAAACATGCCTCTTTCAGAAGATAAAACCAATGGGTTTCTATCAAATCAATTCAAGCCATTTTCATAAGTTTTAAATCCATTAAAAACCAATTCCATCATTACACATTTATTTTCCACAATTAAATTAAACAATCTAATTGAAAACATTTCCATCAAATCCACAATTCAAATTAAACAATTTAAATCGACCAATTTTCCATAAACACACCCAATTCAATGGAGTTGGGGTTTTTCCAAATTTCAATGCCAAAACCATTTCAAATATCTCAATTCAATGGAATATAGTTTTTATCAATTTAATTGAAAGCAACTTGAGTAATTGAATTTAAATCAATAATTGAAATAATTCAAGAAAATACAATGATAATCAATTTGGAAAGATGGGATGGAACCAACCACCATGATGGTTTTGACCAAAACCACATCAGTTGAAGAACACTCAAGAATCCTGGTGGATTCTCCAAAAACCCATCCTAGATCCCTTCCCCTAGCATGACCAAGACCGAAACTCATAATTTTGGTATTTACACACATATATCTACCCATAATGGGTGTAGATGTTAGAAATCAAGGGAATAGAGGAAGTAGATCTAAGTAGATCTGATAAATCGATCAAGAAAGAAGAAGAACGATCACATACCTTGAGAATCCCACTTCGATTCACCAAAAGGAGCCTTTGGATTGCCTCCGGAACAAAGGGAGAACCTTCTCTGACCCCAGGAGAAGAAAAATCCCGATTTAGGGCCACTTAAGAGGAAAAAATGAAGCATTTAGAGGCAAAACAGTCGAGATCCACAATTTAAGGATCTATTTTTAAGTGACTGCACCGTTTCTTAGCACGGTTAGTCAAACTGTGTGCACACCATGCAGATTTCACTGTCTAGGGTTGCAGGTCCACACGGTTTAGTTTCACAGTTTACCAAATCTTACGCACACTGTGCGTACCCCAATGTCCAGTGCTGCTAGGTTGGCATGGTTTGATAGCACGGTTTATCAAACCGTGCGCTAACCATACACAAGCCATTTCCTTTTTTTACTTTAAATTTCACCCAAACACACCCCCAAGTCACTACTCCAAAACAGAGGCACTTCGACATCAAAAGTACCTAAAAAGTAATGGGATGTTACAATGTCCCCACCATAAGATCTTTCCCCCCCAGAAATCCTAGGAAGAAACCTCTATGTCAAAAAGATGAGGCCATTGCTCCCTCGGTAGTGCATATCTTTCCCACATCTCATGATGATCAGAACCATGTTTCCAAAGAACATACACCAGAGGTATCGTTCTCCCATGAAGTACCTCGGTCTCAAGATCAACAACCCTCACTGGCCATTCAGTAATAGAAAAATCTAGTTCAATCTCAAGATCACTCTACCTCGATCATGGAATGGATCAGAGAGATAATTTCACAGCTATGATACATGTAAAACGTTATATATCAACGTCAGTTGTGGTGGTAGAGATAAATGGTAAGAAGCTTTCCCCACAAGACCAATAACCTCAAAAGGTCCCACAAAACAAGGAGCAATATTTCCTTACCTCCCAAGCCATCGATGACCCAAACGGGGTGAAACGTTTAAGAACACCTGGTCACCAACTGATAACTCTCAATGTTTACATCGACGATCATCATAAGACTTGTACCGACTCTAAGCTGTCAACATTATTTGATGAGCCAAATAAATCATAGCTTTCATCTCTTAGACCAAACTCAGTCCTACAAAGGAACTTTCACTAATCTCTGACCAACATCAAGCAGATTTACATGGATGGCCATAAAAAACCTCAAAAAGAGCCATCTTGATCACAGATTGATAAATTTTATTATAAGGGAACTCAAATAACCCCAGATGGTCATCCCAAGACCCACCAAAATCGAGAACACAAGAGCGGAGCATATCCTCAAGGATCTGAATAGCTATATTTGTCTGGCCATCAGACTGTGGATGATAGGCCTTGCTCAAACGGACCTGAGATCCCAGTGCCTCCTGAAGGCCTCTCCAAAAGATATAAGTAAACCGAGGATCACTATCATAGACTATAGCAGAAGGATCTCCATGAAAACGAACAAACTCTTTCACATAGATATTTCCCAACTCCTCAACTTTGGTTGCATCTATAATTGGTATAAACTGAGCTAACTTGGTCAGTCTGTCGATCACAACCCATATCACATTCTTCTCCCTCTGGGTTTGAGGTAACCCAACCATAAAATCTAAATAGATTTCATCCCACTTCTATGTAGGGACTGTAAGTGGTTGAAACAAACCTGAAGGTTTCTTATGATCAGCTTTCACCTACTAGCATGTATAATAATGAGATAAAACTCAGAAATTTCTTGTCACATACCAGGCAACCAAAAATGTCACCACATGTCATAGAACATTTTTATGGTTCCTAGGTTCACATCCCACTGAGAGTTATGGTAAACCCCCACCACATAATTCCTTGCTACTAACGGAACAACGTAATGGTTTTGATAACACAGAACACCCTCCTTAGATAATGACCATAGTGTGTCAGTTTCCCCACCAAAAAGAGAGTCCCTATTGCCATAGAATTCATCATCTTGTTGTTTTTCCTGAAGAATTAACTTGAGGAGAGTAGAAGTAAACTGAACGCTGGATAAAGAAACTTCATTCCCCTTCCACTGAACTCCAATATGAAACTGAGCAAAAAGATCCATCAAACTCCACTCTTCTGAAGATTCTTTCATAGCCTGAATTGGAAGTTTCCTACCTAATTCATCTACAATGAAATTCCCTTTCCCCGTGGTATAGGCAATGTCAAAGTCAAAAGATTTCAGGTACACCACCCAACGACTTTGGCGAAGACTCAAATCTTTTTGAGAGAAGATATAACTCATGTTGTTGTGGTCTGAATACACGGTAAACCATTCTCCAAAAAGGTAATGTCTCAAACACTTATGTGCGAGAATTATAGCTACATGTTCATGGTCATGGGTAGGATAGTTCTTCTCATGAAGCTTAAGCTGACGAGACCCATAGGCAACAACATGATTACCCTGCATAAGTACACATCCCAAACTTGAACCCGATGCATCACAAAAGACCACATAACCTATCACAGCCTCAAGAAGAGTTAACACTAGCGCAGTAGTCGAAAGACGCTTTATCTGAACAAAATAACTCTTATATTTTTCATTCCAGGAAAACATCACTCCCTTTCGAGTAAGAGTAGTCATTCGAGAAGCTAAATTTGAGAAGTCTTTAACAAACCAGAAATAATATCCCCCTAACCCAAGAATCTCTGAATCCTGAAAACATTTCATGGTTTCTCCCAAGTCATAATAACCTTCACCTTTTTTGGATCAACTTATATTCCTTGTTTTTACATTACCTGTCCCAAGAATTTTACTTCCAGAATCCAGAAATCACACATTGAAAGCTTGGCATAAATTCAGTGATTCTTTAGAAGACTCAAAACTATTCTCAGATGATGCACATGATCCTCCTAAGACTTGGAGTAGACAAGAATTTCATCCATAAATACAACCTCAAACGTATCAAGATACTAACAGAAAACCTTGTTCATCAATGCCATGAAAACTGTAGGAGCATTTGTTAGGGCCAAGGGCATAACAAGGTACTCATAATGTCCATACTTACTCCGAAAAGCGGTCTTATGAATGTCATATTCTGTTATCCTCAATTGATGGTAACCAGATCCAAGATCAATTTTTGAAAACCACTTTCCCCTTTCAATTGATCAAAAAAATCATCAATTCGTAGTAACAGATACTTCTTCTTTATCGTATCTCGATTGAGCTTTCGATAATCAACACATAAGTGTAGAGAACCATCGGCCTTATTGGTGAAGAGAATTAGTGCTAACCAAGGTTACACACTCAGGTGTATAAAACCATTCTCAAGAAGATAATTTAACGGAGATTTCAGTTCTTTTAGTTCAGCTGGATACATTCGGTAAGAGGGAATAGAAACTAGTTGAGTACCAGGCATTAAGTCAATAGAAAAATCAACCTCTCTTACTGGTGGCAAACCATAGAAGTCTGAAGGAAACATGTCGGGAAACTTAGTGACAATTTGAGGGAGATCACAACACAATGAATCTATCTCTAGATCAAAAGAAAACACTGATATAACTTTCCCCAACACAAGGAAAAAACGTCCGGCTTTACTTGACCTTAGGTATCATTCTCCTTGAAAAACGAGAGACACACAACTGGGTGTAGTAAGGTAGACCTGTAGAAGATAACAATTGATCCGGACATTATTGGAAATGAGCCAATCCATCCCAAATATGACATCAAAAGATTTCATTTCGAGAACCAAGAAACTCCAAACATGATCAACATCTGATAGAGAGAAGTCACAAGAAGGACTAAATAGACCCTTCTCTCTCATTACACCAAGGGGTGTAGTAATATCCATCGCACAAGATAAAAATTCCACAGGAAGATTATAAAGATTTACCAGATGGGTTGAAATAAAATAGTGAGATGAACCAATATCAAAAAGAGTTGTCACTAAAGACGATGATATAGTAATGGTACCTCTCATAGTTGCAGGACCTGTATCAGCTACCTCTGGCGACTCTTCCACTGCATGAAGAAGCTTTGTTCCTGATGCCTGCAGCTGGAACCCTTTTGTATGTGAAGAATTTGATTTCCCCACAGTATTTGGAGGTGCTGATGATCCTATTACACTACGCGGAGTAGAGACGTGATGGCAGAATCTCTGTAGGTTCCCTAAACGTCTGCAGGAGCTACAGTTCTTGGGTGCCTTAGTGCAAACCCTCTTCGAATTTCGTACCTTCCCACACTGATATAAAGTCAAGGAAGCCCCTCCTGGTGCTACCAGAGGTATGGAATGACTTTGCTGTTGAGAACCACCATGAGTAACATCAAGCTTCCATTTTCCTTTAAAGGAACCAACACTACCTCTAGAAGAGAAAGGAACTTCCTACAACCCGGACTTTTCTGCCAAATCCATCTCAACCATCATCTCCCTATCCAGCACATCTGCATAAGTGGGTAGATTCAGTAAGAAAACATGGGAATGGATATCTAATCGAAGCCCCAACTCAAATCATCAAGCCTTCATCCTCTCATTCGATACAATTTCAGGAGAAAACTGTACCAACTTAGCAAAGCGATTTGAGTATTCAGTCACGGTTTTGTTGGCCTGCTCAAGTTTGAAAACCTCCATAGCCTTGGACAACACCATAGATTCTGGATTGAACTGATCAGTGAAAAGGACCCTAATGTCTTTCCACTCCAAACCCTCATGTTTCCCAGCCGTCACCATCGTGTCCCACCATATCCTAATTGGTCCCTCCGGCACGAAGGTGGCACAGTTCCCCTTGATCACTTCTGGTGTCTCCAAAAACCCAAACAGACGTTCAATCTTACTCAACCATTCCTCAGTGTGTTGAGGATCAGTGGAGCCTTTGAAGACTGGTGGTTTCTGGCATAGAAACTCTTGGGAAAGACTTCAGAGAAGATTACTATGAGGATCTACAACTAGAGCATGAATAGGAACTGGAGGTAGTGCCTATCCCAGAGCTTGGAAAGTGTGAACAATCACCTCTACCAAACTTGGATCCACAATAGGACTTGCTTGCAAAGATTCAGCAGCAGCCTCATTTTGGATTTGATTTCCACGTCTTCTCGGAGGCATGATGCTACGCAACATCAGCAGACAAGAAATAAGACATTATATTAACACTCAACCTGAGTAACGAGGAAAACTACTCTTAAAAGAAGGGATAAAAAATTTGGATTCCACTCTATCCAAATCAAAATAGGGGAAAATACTAGAACTAATCCACAAGTCTCCTTTCCCTAACCACCCCTGGTGACTTAAGGTTAATTGTGGTGAGAGCTGGCCAGACACTCAATCACAACTACCTCCTATGTCCCGACAAGAAAACTCAAATGCATACTGTCAACAAGGAAAGATGTTTCAACCACTATTTGATAAAAAAAATTCATGAACCCGCCCAGGAACCCTAGTAACCCGATAACCAAGCTGACCCTGACAAAGCCCGAAGGGGATTCCCGATCCCCACGGGTCGGCGACTAGCACCTGGCATCGTACAACATACAAGTGGGAATGATTTTCCCAAAAGAATACGGAAGCAAGAGTAAAAAAATAGTATGCATAACAAAAGAAAATCCAATGGGTGTAATGTACCATAATACAAAAAGACACAGAAACCAATGTACTACAACCTAAGTACAAAAAAGGAAAACATTCCCAAGGTCCCAAAGGACACAACTCACCATGTTCGGAGATCAAAAACTGGATCCACCTCCAAGTGATACATTCCCTTTGCTCGAATCTGGAAGGATAAAGTCTACAAACACCCAAAGGAAAAAGTAGGGTGTGAGCTTAAGCCCATTAGGATACCACCAAAGATTCCATAACAGATAACAATTATAGATTATCCATAGAAGAGCTTTCCATTTTTCAAATAAATAGGTTTGGAAACTCAAATGAATATTTAAAAAAACATGCTATACATTTTCAAAAGATAGAAATAAATATTTTTGAGCAAAGTATTTTCAAATAATTAAATATTTCTAAAATAATGGCTTAAGAAAAACATTTATATAAAAAAGTTTATATAAATTTAGCAAGCATGAAAAATAGTTCACAAGCATTGGCATACATTTATATCTCAAATATAAGTAAACAAGCAAGCAACTTGGTCATCTGCCAAAAGATACGACAGTATTAACCTGTTATAGGATTCCACACTCTCTATGTGAACTTAGCATGATGTGTATACACACATCCCTATGGCAATGGCCAAAGGAGACTCATCCCCAACCCGTCAGGGATGTGACCCGCTGCAAGTGTATTTTAGAACGTTGTCGTATCGTAGAATGTATCCAAATAACTCACTAACTTTGAAGTCTTGAATTCTCTCTTAAATGATGGGCGGAATATTTTAAGAATTACTAAAATACTATCAATCCCATTCTCCCATTTCAAAAGTTCCAAATTCATTCCATTTAAAACCAAAACAGATTTTATTCACAACATGCCTCTTTTAGAAGATAAAACCAATGGGTTTCTATCAAATCATATCAATCCATTTTCATTAGTTTGAAATCCATTCAAAAACTGTTCCATCATTACACATTTCTTTTCCACAATTAAATTCAACAATCTAATTGAAATCATTTCCATCAAATCCACAATTTGAATTAAACAATTTTAAATAGACCAATTTTCCATAAACACACCCAATTCAATGGAGTTGGGGTTTTCCAAATTTCCATACCAAAATCATTTCCAATATATCAATTCAATGGAATGGAGTTTTTATCAATTTAATTGAAATCATCTTGAGTAATTGAATTTAAATCAATAATTGAAATAATCAATCAAATACAATGATAATCGATTTGGCAAGACGGGATGGAACCACCCACCTTGAAGTTTTGACCAAAACCACAACAGTTGAAGAACACTCAAGAATCCAGGTTGATTCTCCAAAAACCCATCTTAGATCCCTTCCCCTAGAAAGACCAAGACCAAAATGCATCATTTTGGAATTTAAACACTTAGATCTACCCTTAACGGGTGTAGATGTAAGAAATCAAGGGATGAGGGGAAGTTGATCTATGTAGATCTAAGAAACCGATCAAGAGAGAAGAAGAACAATCACATACCTTGAGAATCCCACTTTGATTCACCAGAAGGAGCCTTTGGATCACCTCTGAAACAAAGGGATAACTTTCTCTGACCCCAGTAGAAGACAAATCCAAATTTAGGGAAACTTAGGAGGAAAAATTAAGTATTTAGAGGCAAAACGTCTGAGATCCACAATTTAAGGATCTAGTTTTAAGTGACTGCACAGTTTGTCCGCAGGGTTAGTCAAACTGTGCACACACCATGCGGATCTCACTGTCCTGGGTTGCTGGTCCGCACAGTTTAGTCACATGGTTTACCAAACCGTGCACACACTATGTGTATCCCACTGTCCGGTGCTTCTAGGTTGGCACGGTTTGATCATACGGTTTATCAAACCATGTGCTAACCTTTCACAAGCCATTGCCTTTTTGTTTTACATAAAATTTCACCCAAACGCACACCCAAGTCACTACTCCAAAACAGAGGCACTTAGAGACATCAAAAGTACCTGAAAACGTAACGGGATGTTACAATTTTGATCATGGGAAAAAACCACATATATGTGGTTGAGAAAAAATGATATGAAAAGAAAACAAGAATTATGGCATATAATTTGATTAAATATATTCTATATTAGTATATATATGAAATATAATTCAGGTGAACTACATATAAAATATGAGACAAAAGATGAGGTTTTTTGTTGGAGAGTTTATATCTGAGGGAACTTTTTGAGATATCGATTGAAATAAGAACCCAATATTATACTAATGAAGACATATCATTTGGGTATTGAAGAAGGGAAATAAGAAGTGTGAGATAACCTAGTTCTATTTAGTAGATCTAGTGTAAGGTAGGAAAGAATAAGAACAAGTATTTTTTGAAATACTATATCACATAGAAAAATGGAGAAAAGAAGATGAATAAGAGAATGAGATATCTGACATTCATGAAACATAACTGACCATCATTAATAATTTGAATTTCTTAAGGTTAAGTTGAGAAATTTTAGTGTATAGACTCAGAATAAGATTTGCATGCAATAATGAGATATTAGAGACTGTATTTCTAGAGGAGTTCAAAATACTGAATGGTAATTGAAGAATATAATAAGTTTAATATAAGATATTACTTTTATATAATCACATCTTAAACATATTGAATACATTCTATAAAGGTGCTGGGAGATATGAGAAATGGTGTAATTACAGTATAAAGAAACCATGACATATAGTTTTCATTAACATGTTTAATATTATGAATTATCTCTTATGTAATTTTTTGGGAGGTTAGATGATTATTCCCATACAAAACCAGTGTACATGGTTATTAAATTATATTGAATAATTTGTGAATACTCTATACTGAAAATAATAAATAGTGAGTTTACTATCTCATGTGTGAAAATTTTACACACACTTGTACTTTCCACATTCTTACATTGCATTTTTTGTATATGGGTTTGGTTGAACCTAAATATATCCATTCATATTCTAACAACTGAAAGTTTTAAAACAACAAATATGGTTAAATCTTATTAAATTAATTAAAATTTTGTAAAATAATTTAGTATCACCTGATTCACCCCCTTCTCAGCTATCTAAATTGGTCCACTAAGACTCTCAATTTGTCTCAGAGCTAAATATGTTCCCTATAATAAGATCTATTTCAGACCCTGATTCATTTTTATTTATATATATAAATTAAGGCTTTTAAATGATTTATCCTAAAATATTAAATTAATATTAATTTTATTCCAAGACTAATATAGAGTTTTTTTAAAACGAATTTTAGAAAATATATAAGAGAGTGGCCCATAAGTTGAGAAATAAAACAAAAGAATTAGACGAATAAAAAATATATTAATGTACTTATAGAGGTACATTTCATTATAAATATGTTGAATATTACTCATATATCGAAACAATTTTAGGAAATGAACAAGATGAATTTAATTAATCCCTAAGTGATTTGTATTATGAAGTTAAACAATTTTTTTGAATATTGATACAATTGAAACATTCATATACAAAATTTCCAACACCAAGAGAATTTATGATGAAATTTCCGAGATAGAATAATAAAAAAATTCTATAGTAGATTCTTTTTCCTGTAATTTGAGAATATGTTACAGTCTCATATATATTTTTGTAGATTAAGATGAATATATTTTACTAGTATGTTAAAGAAATTATTTTACTGATGTATAATTACCAAGGGATGTATTTTATAATTAAGTTCTTGAAATATTCACAAGGATGTGATCCAATAATTGAATATGTTCTCTAAAGTCACTATAAATGTAAAATATGCATAGTTGGTGGTACAACTGAAGAGAGTAATAGGGATGTGTATCTTTATATTAGTCATAATAAAAATTCATTATAATAAGTTAAAAAAGGTTTAAAATGAATGTGATGATATGGTGAAATCTATTTAACACCAAAATTACTTACTTAATATGAAAAAATATATATTTGGATGTCAGGATGAAAAAATAAGGATGTCACCCCTACAAAATATTCAAAATATTATAAGAATAATTGTGATACAAAAAAATTGTTAATAAATGTTATTTCATCCCATAAGATTCCAAAAGGTGGAAAGATTGGCTGAGAATCCTTTCTTTATTAACCCACAACCACCTCATGGTAAAACTATCCAAATTCCAAAATAATTCAGTTTCTATTAAATCTATTTCAAGTCAATGTATATATTAAATTTAAATATATAGAAAAAAGTGGATATTGAAAACTACTGGAAGAGTAACCATTGTATCATGGATTTATATGAGAATACTAAAAATTATTATCTCTAAAAAGTGATCCCAAAGGTGTGGAGAAGCTGCTCAAAATATAAGTCTTGTAAAACTATATTGAACTCTATCAATAAGAAGATATGTAGGTCTATTGTACACTTTTGGTACTATAGGAGGTTTGGGAAAAGTCTATAAGTTTTTTACACAATATTAAAATAAATAAAAGTCAAATAAGTCCTAAAACATGTGTATAAAATAAAAATAAAATAGAAAACATGATATAAAAAATATGACTTCAGAAAATGGAAATCTACAATGAAATAGTAGATTTTATTATGTTGAAAAAATTTATGATTTTGAAAACAAGTATGGTAAAAATTGTGATTAATATTTGTATATAACATCTAAGAAAAACACTTATGCTAATGAAAATAAGATACTAAAATAACATAAGAATAAATATAAAGGAATGTCTCTCTTGTTGACCATGAAAAAGAGGAAATCTTAAGTAACCACTCCCTTGAAATACGAAAATAATTTTTTAAAGGGTTTTACACAAATAAGTAAAAAAATACTCTATTTTGGTAGAATATGCCACATCATGAAACACTGAATAATATCCTTGAATATAAAAAATAAAGAGAAAAAATCATGAATCCATAAGAAAATTAATACAATATATAGATAATAGGATTTTATTAGATGTTGAAAATTCTAATTAAGAAGCATAAAGGATTCCAAATAAGTTTTTTTGAAGTTTAAAATATGGTTTTTGTGGTTGGTGAGATAATTAAGGACACATTCATAATAAGATCATACCTAGAATCCATGACAAGAAGAACCAATGAAGAGTAATGGAAAAGAACTGATGACATTTTATAGTAAAAGTTATTCTATAAAAACGAGTTTACATATCAAGAGAAGTAAAACCATACAACTAAATATTTATTAAAACTATATTAATCTATTATTGAAGAGGAAAAAATACTGGATCATGCTAAATAGGGTTAATTTACTTTGAAATCATAAGTGATGAAACACATTCCATCCAGGAAGGATGGTGATAATGGAATGAAATAATTTCTCCTTGAGAAGAATATATTCGAAAATAAAATTTAAAAGAAATAATAAAGAGTTACATAAATTTTAGAGCTTCATGGAAATTTGTTTCTAGGTTTATGAATAAGTATCAATCGTTACTGTTCATATTAATGAGGAGATATAAGATTCACCCTCTTTCCAACATTGTATATTAATCATACATTAAAAATGGAACTATAGGTGAAGAAAGAAATAGAATAAATTATTTTTATCTTAGTCTATAAATTTCTTGTTTAATAATAAAAAATTGCGTGTATGTTATTTATAATATATTTTATGTTTTATGGATGTAAGATAATTTTCTATAAAAGAATGTTACTTTCACTAATTTTGGCATCAACAATATAACCTATGAAAAAGAACACAGAACCCCATGATCATGCATAGAAAATTTATTGTAAAGGAACCATGTTCCATAAGAAACAATTGAGTGACCACATATTATATATCCAGAGACTATGAAGATTAAAGGGTTTTCAAAAAGTCATGGATCAATCACACACTAAACATATTGACCACAACATTAGTTGGTTCGACCACACGAGAAACCATGTGGCCACAAGACCAAATGAAGTGAACAAGGTTATTAGTATCCAAGTGGAAAAATTATTCAATTGAACCTATGTACAAGGTGATAAACCATGAGTAAAATGTTCTCGATCATAAGTGAAAGGTGATCAAATGTAATAGTACATCGATTGATTATAAGATAAGATGACCAGCTGTAGGTATAAATGATCGTCCATACAACCTATCAAAAAAAATCGCAGTATGTAAGAGAACATCGATACAAATGCATAAATTTTAAAATGATCATTGCTAAAGGTAGGGATTATATTATTAAATATATTAATCCAACCACTTTTCTATGTTGAATTAAATTCCGATTAGAAACATTTATTGAACATGGATTTGTACCCAAAATATAAATATCTTCAATGATGATTTATAAATAGATATTTCCAAATTAAACTTTTTTCTAAATAAAAACAAAAAATTGTAAAATATTTAATGAATGATAAACAAAACTACACATGTGATACAAATACATCATAATTTTTCCTAAATGAAAATGATGAACATATACTAGATTTTGAATGTCTATGTCACCCTATTCTCACAAAATCTGTGGTGATACATCTAATAACATATGAAAATATCTATGAATAAATTCTAAATAAAAATACAATTTTGAGAATAGAATAAATAAATTTTGAAAATTATAATAACAAACTATACTACAATAAATTCAGTTCTTTCTCTTACTATATTTTTATTACTTTAAAACTGAGTGTTTTTTAGATGTATCTTTTAGCACATGATTATATACAAAAATAGAGAGGGAGAGAAAATATCTCTCCATTTTTTATTATCATATATTCTGCAACACCCTAAGTAAATAAATAATATTAAATTCTCATATTTATTAATATTTTTGAATAAAATATTAATATTACTTTAAAGGGAATGTTATGTTTAATAGCATACCAAATACGCAACAATGAGTTTCTTTGAAATCTTACGTTGCACACTAATAATATAATAATATTATTTTAAATGGTTGCTAACGCCTAGTCATTGTTATGGAAATAATGAACAGAACTAACTTTGAAATGATTATATGTGCTTTTAAAATATTTTTCCTTTTATCTAAATAAATTTTAGAGGCTTAAAATGAAAATGAATCCAATTTTAAGCGTAAATATTATAATATTCTCTAAAAGGTCGATTAACTGCCTTTTGATGGAGAACCCTTTTTAAATCCTCATTTTGAAAATTTTATATTTTATATTAGACAAAATAAAATCCTTTTCTAGAAACTGGATATCATAATTGACTTTGTGTAAATTTTTGTTATTTTAACGATAAAGATCATTTTTAGTGAAAATGTTGTATTTTAATTCAAAACCACCTTTTAATCTGATTTATTTGTATGGATAGATTATCTTTTTAATCGGTTTTTAATTTTAGTTAGAATATATTGTTACCATTTAATCCAATGGTGGTCATTGGAATTAATTTCACTTTGAAATTGGACTTAAACTAGTGTCAATCTTTTTATATATTTTGTTTCTTAAAAACATGATCTTTGTTTTGAAAACGGGAATTAATTATTAAAATGATTAATGAAACTTATATGTTTTTAATTTTTTAAAATATACATCATTTTAGAATTCAGAATATCAAATATAACTTAGGGTGAAATTTTGGTATTTTTCTGAAAATTTTCAATTTTTAATGAATAGTGAAACCACTATGTGGTAGTTAAAAAACTGATTTTTCATGTAAATGAAATTTTACCACCTCTGTGATTTGAATTTAAAAAATCCAGCATACATGGTTGTCATTAGGATGTAAAATTTGTTTCAATGGGAGGAAAATAATTTTTGGTGAATAGTAACTTTTAAGTTTTATTAATCGCGATTAAAGGTAATTAGTGTAATTTAAGGAAAAGATAATGTTATAATAATATTAAATGACTTTGACACATGTCCTACCCTTATTGGATGATTTATGGCCGACCAATACAATCAATGGGTCAACTTGGGGACCCCATGGAGCCACTTGGGTAAGAAAATGACATTAATAACTTTTTATTTAAAGTTAAAATAAAAATGTCACAAACATGTATTGTTTTACTAAAAAAAATTTACATGGGGTTATACAAGTCATATTTTTGACTATAAATATTAATCATAATTCTAAAAAATATTACTTATATCATGGAAATTTTTTTATAATTTGTAGACATTAAATAAATTAATTTATTAATGACACCATGATGATGCAGCGATTACCTCATTAATGAACGATTTAAATAAAATGAGAAGATAAGGTAAAATCTAAGACTTACAATTTTCAAAAACAATTTGGATGGGTGTATTTCAAACCCTTATCACCTTATCCTTGAAAAATATGATTTTGGGACCTTTAATATCCGAAAATCATTTTATAATAAAGTAACTTTTCAAGACTTTCCATGAGTGCCCCTCCTCCCTCTTATAAAAGGCCCCCACCTCTACCCCCTTACCCACACCTCTCAAGCCTTTGGCTCGACCGTATGGTTATTCCATTTGTTAATGTTCATTTCCGAAGTTCCCTTTATATGTTATGTGTTCCGTATATGGGTTTTATGGTAATATTTTGGTTACAAAAGGGTAAGTAATGATATTTTATTCAGTGAAGAATATTTACTACTTCGTAAAGGTGAAAAGTATTACTCTGATAAAGTATTAATGTTTTACTTGTTGTTTTGAAAAACTAACAGTTTTCCTTCTTTTTTAATCCTTTACTAGGCTTTTTTTGCTCATCCCATGTTTTTGAAATGTTTTCCATTGGACTTAAAGATGAATAGGGTCAAAGATGAGATCAAGAAAAGACATGCTATCTAAAACATGGAATTACACATGGTTCTTTTTAAGATTTTTTATTTTTATGGAAACATAGTAGAAGTGTCTACTTTTTAATATTTTGAGATGTAATAGTTATGCCCTCATTCTCTAAATCTATAAACCTAAAAAGATCCTCTATGTGAATTATTCATTTAATTCATGATTATGTAATGTTATAAGGCCGGGTCCTTAGATTTACTCCAATTTAAAATTGTCGAATTGGATCTATGAATATTTGATAGACTTGTGTACTATTGTTTAAAACATTATCCAATTTTTATATGAGCTAATTTTATAAAAAAACTACTTGGTCGTGGGTGATTTCTAAGTAGAAGGAATTATTTATTCAATTGAGATTGAACCTCTTGATAATTTATGATTTTTTATCTATTTACAAGACATATATGTATATATTTTTAAAACAAAATTATAAAAACATTAATCCGATAGTTAAATTTAATTTGTTTTTTACATTCTATGTTTGATTACAGTAAAATTTAATTCAAAATTAAATGAGTTTTAAAACTATTTTAACTAAATTATGATGACCTTTTAAAAATCCTTTTGAAAAGATAAAATTATATATTTATAATATTTTGGATAACTTGTCATATTGCCTAAATTGATGGATTTATTTTAGAAATTGTTTTTAACATATGTTTTACAAGGAAACTCAATTGGCCCCCACTTTATTTTTACACTCCAACCATCCTTTGGTAACATAAGACTACCAATAACATATTAGAAAGAACTATTTTTACCAAATGATCAAAAATTACAATAAATTCAATGTTTTTGTCTTTAGGGATAAAAATATTTTAGAAGGTATGGCTACTGACTAGGATACTTATTTTTTTGAAACTATTTATTCATAGGGTAATATCAACATAAATATATATATATATAGAGAATGTGATTTAATATTTTGATCATTATAGAGGAACAATATGAAAAACCCAAAGCTATAAGAGATTAATATAGTGATTCCAACAAGGTTTAATGTGACTTTAATTTTAAATATTTGAATGAATTATATTGTGCATTAGAAGAAGAAAATTTTAGTTGAGTATCATTTTATTTTACTATCTTTAAAGGATGGGACAAACAAGATATTCCTCATGAAAGGACATCCAATGTTAAAGAGATGTGATTAAATGCTTATACCATTACGTTAAATAATTTTAAGATGATACATGAAAAAACCCATTTTTGATATGTATCTCATGTTTAATGGGATTGTAAACATAATTCATACACATGGGAATAGTATTGTAGATAAAGATCACGTGATGCGACATATGAGATGTCTACATGATATGTAGAGAGGAACCTCTATTTAGATTAAAAAATAATTTTAAATCAACAAAATTTCAGTAAATTATATCATTATAAAGTTAATGATGTATGAAGTGGAACTAAAAGTGAATAAATAAGAATAATTTGAACCAAAGAGAAAATCAATTACATTAAAAAATATAACTAAAAAACAATAGAGAATATTAAATACTATAGTTAAAATGATAATGAATCTCCTTGACATAACAATGATGAAACTGCTCACCGATAAAAGAAATTTAATAAATTCTTAAAAAATACAAATTTTGGAGGAAAGTATGATTGAAAATGAAATTAGAGAAGAATAAAATTACCTAGTGGAGTAATTTGTTATGATTGAAAAATAATAGGAAACATAAAGGATGGATTTCCTAAACTAAAGTATAATAAAAGATATGAGTACAAAGGAAAAAAGGCCCCAAAAGGATATAAAATCCACCTAGTCACCTCAAAGGATAGTTCAAGTGACTTCAACTCGTGGTGAGAAGAGAAAAATGATAGATCTAGAATGTAATTCAGGAAAACCCCATTTATTGTATTAAATACACTTTTTATATATCCAATTAATATTTAATATCTTATTAATAATTAAAAAAATGATTTAAACATGGGAATTTAGAATCTATTTGAGTAATTTAACATACTGTAGGAAACATTAAACGAGCCAAATGATAACTTTAAGAGTCTAAATATGTAATATGGTTTGTATTATCACTATGTATATGACTTTATCACTGAAAAGTAATAGGAATGATCAATTATTAAAGGAAAAAAATTCAGTATAAACATACAATGAGAAAATGAAAAATGATCTCGAAATATTCAAAATTAACAGATAAATCCATATAAGTATTCTTGGAAAACAATCTATTCCCAATTATACCAATGGGATTATTACCAAATTGGACAGAAGTAGATTTATATGAACAAATTTATTCTTGATTAATGTTTTCAAATCCCATTAAATAAAAATTATTCATGTGGATATAATATTTTTTTTGAAATTATATGGCACGTTTATACAAAACCAGTTAAACAACTTTGGATTCCAAAGTTTTATCATAATTATCTATCAACCTAAGAATATATGGGTCAAAAAATCATTTATGGTATAATTATGATGTAGGAAACCCCTCTGAAGAGTACCAGTAAACAAATATATTGTGTATAAAGTTTATATTCTAGACATATAACTGGGTAATACTCTAGCTTTATGAACCTTATCAAATTACATTACAGACATGTCACATTTTGTGACAATAAAAAACGAATGATAATTGGACATGATCAATTAAATAATTCTAACACAGTTCTGATTTTTTATGTTTTATTTATAGATGGATTAAAATATAATCTACCCAAAATAACATATTTATATTTTGATGGATATCATATTAAATTTGAAAACAATTCTTGAAGAAATTTTGAATCTATGTATGCTTTAGTTTTTACATCCATGTGTAATGATAATGTATATTCTATTGATTTTAATAACTTATTTTCTTAAAATATTTCTTATTTGAATTCCATTCATAAAGATTATTATATTTTTCATAGGATACAAGTCAATTTTAAACTTTACTAACTTACACAAATAACTAGTAATGGTTTGGTAAAGGATCACTCTAAACTAGATTTCCCAAAACACAAAGTCTATAACCCATAAAAAAGGACACCAACATAAGATCAATTTCAAAATATTGAAATATGATTTAAATTATAAACCCTTAAATTGGTTAAAATAGTAGATTTTGGACCCTCAATAGTTTCTATCTAAAATGGGAAGCGTTAGTCTTATGTTACAGTAGATGAATTTTCAAGATACACATGATTATTATTTCAATATCAAAAAAGTGATGCTTGTTCATATAAGGACCCAACCTTAAACATTACATAATATTGAATTAAATGGATAATTTACATTGAGGATATTTTCAGGTTTAGAGTTTTAGAGAATTAGGCCATTAATATTACATTAAAACATGAATATTACATGTAGATATGACTACTCAGTTTCCATTTTTTTCATAAAATAGAAACTCTAAAAAAGAAACATGTCTAGTTCCATGTTTTAGATAGCATGTATTTTCCTTGTTCCCATCCTTGACCCTATTCATATTTCAGTCCTGTGGAAAAGATTTCAAAAACTAGGAATGAGCATAAAAAAGCTCAGTAAGGGTTATAAAACAAGGAAGGAAAACATTAACCCATCAATAAATACAAATCAATGAAACCATGCTTTTTAATCTTATCATACATAATGAAATCATAAGATTTATTAATAACACACAAAAATTATAAATCATAAAGGTTACTTATGGCATCCATATCAAACTTACATTGTAGGTATCACAGATACATAGGGAGTTACACTTGGAATAACCATCATAGTATATTCCCTAAATCTCTTAGGAGAAACATCACGTTTACCTCTGTCATGTTACACAATGCATTGGAGAGCTATCTCGGGCTCACCCACCCTAGGATTATCACGGAACCACCCATATATGTAAACAATGCCCAATAACCAAAACACATGTATAAAGGAAAGATAACGTTTCTACATTCCAATATATCAAACCAAGATATTTAAGTAAACAATGTTTTATCAAATCATTTTCAAAACCATTTAAAAAGAGATTTTTGAATGAAAGTGTCCCGTAACACTTTGATGATTTTAAATGAATTATCATTTGAAAATATTAATTTCCATTTAAATAAATCCTAAAACCCATTTTTAAATCATATACATTAATGATAAACATTTATAAGAATAAATAATTAAAACATTTAAAATGATATTTTAGTTAAAGAGTTTTTTAAAAAAAATAGAAAAACTTGAATAAAAATAACTGAGGAATAACATTTAATCAGAACATTATAATATCATGAGAATAATTTATCCATTATATAATATGTCAAAGTACAGTATATACACCCTATTAGAGTGAATTGGTGCATAACGACAAAGAAGTCTCAAAGGAAATGTAAATTGAGATGAAATACCTTATAAAGACGGTATCCTTAAATTAAGGATAAATCAATCATATAATTATGTGTGAATAATATAAATACACTCACTATAAGTGGATATTATGTGTAATAAAATCATCGGTCATTCACATATATTCATATGATGACATATTCAAGAAGTACAAGTTGAACCCAAAGAATTGAAATTGGGTTATGAAGTTCCCTTGAAAAAGTTTCGACAACCTAACGACATCACTTTAAAATTCATAAAATTAGTTGATTAGATAAAAATGGTATATCATCACTTGAAAATAAAATTTACATAAATAAGGATATATAAAAACATATTCCAACATAATAAGATGTAAATTAAAAGACATAACAAAAAGAAGTCATTTAAAAAGAGGACGGTGAAAGGTTCCCTTACCGAATTGGTAACGTACAAAACATACGCCACATGAAAAATGATCATGAAATGAAGATTTTAATAATAATAAATGAAATTATATTAAACAAATAGTACAATAAGGGGCAGCACATTCACCACATAAAAGGAAATAGTGGAAAATATTGCATGAATCTCACAGAAATAAAAAGTGAGATGAAAAACCATTACATCATTGTATTCAAATTGAATCGTATGACCAAAAGTTAATAACCAAAAAATGAATCACAGAATAACTTGAATATAATTCTAATCCTGATAATATATATCAATGTAAGTTCACATTACACCACATGTAATAAATAAGTGACGAACAATGGAAATCTCACGGAATTAAAAGTGAGATAAGAAATCCCTTACCTTGTGCCCAACTTGACTCAATCATTCTTTAATCTCCTTAATAACAAACTAAAGATAATTTATAATTTCTTAAGAACCTTTTTCAAGTTTATCATTCCTTTTATATCACTAATTACCATGTTATGAACATTATGTAATCATTTATGTTAATAACGTCCATTTTGTCGATATTTGGTATTTGAGTCAAAAATGGACTTCTTATAGTCACACGTTGTTCATGTGGTCAATGTTTCATTATATACAGAAATATATTCATGATTTGGATATCATATATATCATATATATCCAGTATATACTTGTATTTATAATATCACATGACATTTGGAGGTATGAAATGAAATGCACCATTCATGGAGACGGTAAGTTGTACGTACGCATGAACACTACTTTCATTTCTATTTCTTATTTTAATGGAATTAAAACATAATTATACATAGGTATATTATAATTACAGTATAATATATTATATAATATCATTAACTCCATCCTTTATACATCCCACATAAGGCATTAACGAGTCATGTCACTTTGAGGGGGCGGTAGTCCGCACTTCCCCAAAAGAGATTATCGTATTTACCCACTATGGAAACAAAAAGGTGTGATATAAATGAAAATTATAGAAGCATAATTAAATCATAAAAATAATACATATAACATATATAAATACAGTCCCATCATAATGTTCACCATGGGAGGCGGTAAGAGGTAATTAAACAGTCATCGTCTTGTGAGGTGTTAGTTTTCCATCCACAGAAACATTATGTTCTTCACCCATTAGATGGAGGTGTGTGTAAGTGTAGTTCTAATACGTATCTGAAAAACATACTAGTATATTGAGGATACTGTTGTTGTTACAAAATAAAGTAATAAAAATAGTTTAGGGGTTGTAGAAGTAAAATAAATGAAAACTATTTAAGAGAAACTGTTACGTTTAATTTGGGTAACTCCCTTTGGTTTGAACCAAAGGACTTCTTGAGGTGCCTTTGACCTAAGGTAAGGATTCTAGGTGGTGGATAGGGATTTATGGAGCTTAAATTGGTAGAGTTTTGACGAGCCAAATGGCTTTAGAGGTGTGAGGAATTGGATATAAATGGTCTTATTTTTTTAAGGGAGAGAAGGAGCACTTAAGGAAAATGTGAAAATATTATTTTATTATAAATGATATTCAGTTTATAAAGCTCCAAAAATCATTATAGTCTAAGTTAATATGACAAATATTCTAAATAAAATCATCCAATTATAATTGGACATGTTTTGGATAAAATTTTAATCATTATAATCTTATTTATTTAAAACAGTTATTAATGAGGTAAATACTGCATCATTATTGTGTCATAAATAATTTAATTTATATGATGTCTAAAAATTATAAAAAAATACCATGATGTAGGAAATATTTTTATATTTCTAATTAATATTAATAGTATAAATTATAATTTATATAACCCCTTAGAAAAATTAATTTACTAAAAGATATTTGCTTTTGTCATTTTTTCCTTTACCTTATGTTAATTAATCTAAATTGTCATTATCACTCCCATGTGGCTCAATGGTGTCCCAAAATCGACCCAAAGATTAAAATGGTGTTAAACGACTCAACCAATAATGTATGGACAAGTGTTAAGGTAATTTGGAATTCTAATAATATTCTTTTAACCTTGAATTATCCTATTTACCTTTAACAGCGGCAAATAAAAGTCAAAAGTTAATATTCACCAAAAATTATTTTCATCTTAATGAATGAAATTTTAATTCTTGATAAAAAACATGTATGTCATAATTTTTAAATTCAATTCACATAAGTGGTAAAATTTCATTTAAATGAAAAATTCAGTTTTTTTAACTACCACTAAGTGGTTTCACTATTCATCAAAATTGACGTTTTTCAGAAAAATACCAAACATTAAGCCTAAGATATATTTGATATTATGAATTAAAAAATAATGTGTATTTTTTGAAATTCAAAACATATAAGTGGCATTAATTAATTTTAAAATTAATTCCCGTTATCAAAACAAATAGCGTGTTTTTAAGAAACAATAACTATTAAAAGATTGATACTTGTTTATGTCCAATTTCAAAGTGAAATTAATTCCAATGAACAGAATTGGATTAAATGGTAAAAATATATTTTAATTTCACTTTAAATCCAATTAAAAAGATAATCTAACTACATAAATAAATTAGATTAAAAGTCACTTTTGACTTAAAATACAATATTTTTCACTATTCATTAAAAAATGAACTTTATCAGAAAAATTACAAAAATTTACACAAAGTAAATTTTTATGTCCCCATTCTAAAAAAGGATTTTATTTGTTAATATAGAATGTATTAAATTGAAAAAAAAACTAGATTTAAAAAGGGTTCTCCATTAAAAGGCGATAAATTGGCCTTTTAATGTAAATTATGCTTAAAATTAGATTCATTCACATTTTAAGCCTCTAACCTTTTATTGGATAATGTAAATACATTTAAAAATCATGTAAAATCATATTGTAGTAAGTTTTGTTCATTCCTGCCAATACAACGGCTAGGAGATAACTAACCATTAAAAATAATAATATTATATTGTTAGTGTGTTACACAATATTTCAAAGAAACTCGTTGTTGTGTATCGGGTACGCTATCAAACATAGATTCCATTTTAAAGTAAAATTAATATTTAATTAACTAATATTAATAAATATTAATATGTATTATTCTTCATTTACCTGGGATGTTACATCCTTCCCCCCTTTTGGGAATTGTGTCCTCACAATTTTAAAATTGTGCTCATGAACTTCATTGAAAGCCCCACATCGAAAAAAGAGTCAATAAAACTATGACTTCAAAATAAAGTAAGAGAAGTACAAAGGTTACCTGAGACAATAGATACTATGATTCCATGAAAACATGGATATAGAGGAGAAAAAAACCATCATGTTATGATGGAGAGTAATAGAAAACATGTTTACGAGAAAGTTAACCACCAGAAAATCACAAACTTGTGATATGTTAAACAGTATTTGATTCCCCAGTAGGAAAAGTTAACATACAAGGTTTTTGTTTAAAGTTACTCTTTTTTGAGGAATTTATTTATGTGCTTAACCAAAAACATAAGGAAATATAATTACTTGTTATGTAGACTGTAACATCCCATGTAAATAAAGAATAAAACATTTTCATATTTAATAATATTTATGAATTAAATATTAATTTTACTTTAAAGGGGTTTCTATGTTCTATAGCGTACCCGATGCGCAACAAAGAGTTTCTTTGAAATCTTACGTTGCACACTAGTAATGAAATAATATTATTCTAAATGGTAGTTAACACGTAGACGTTGTATTGGAGGGAATGAATAGAAATAACTAAAATATGATTATATATGTTTTTTTAAATGTTTTTACATTTATCCAATAAAAGATAAAGGCTAAAAATACGAAACGAATTCAATTTTAGGCATATATACTCTAACATTCACTAAAGGTCGACTTATCGCCTTTTGATGGCGAACCGTCTATAAATAATGTTTTGGTCACTCTTATAAATTTTATTGGACCAAATAAAATTTTTCTTTAGAATCGGGACATCAAAATTTACTTTGTGTAAACATTTGGTATTTTTCCGATAAAGTTCATTTTTAATGAATAGTGAAAAATGTTGTATTTTAATTCAAAACCTCTTTTTAATCTAATTTATTTACATGATTAAATTATCTTTTGAATTGGTTTTAAAGTTCAATTAGAATATATTTTTACCATTTAATCCAATAGTGGTCGTTGGAATTAATTTCACTTTCAAATTGGACTTAAACTAGTGTCAATCTTTTGATACTTATTGTTTCATAAAAACACGCTATTTGCTCTGACATCGAGAATTAATTATTGAATTAATTAATGCAACTTATATGTTTTTAATTTTGTAAAATAGAAATAATTTTTTAATTCGGAATATCAAATATAGCTTAGGGTGAATTTGTGGTATTTTTCTGAAAAACTTCAATTTTTGATGAATAGTGAAACCACTAAGTGGTACTTAAAAAAAACTGATTTTTCATTTAAATGAAATTTTACAACCTCTGTGTTTTGAATTTCAAAAATCTGACATACATGGTTTTCATTAAGATGTAAAATGTGTTTCAACGGGATTAAAATTACTTTTTGGTGAATAGTAACTTTTAAGTTTTTAATCGCGATTAGAGGTAATTAGTGTAGTTTAAGGTAAAAATAATGTTTTAATAATATGAAATGAACTTGAAACATGTCCTAACCTTATTATATGTTTCATGGTGGACCATGACAATCCATGGGTCAACTTGGGGACCCCATGGAGCCACTTTGGTAGGAAAATGACATTAATAACTTTTTATTTAATGTTAAAATAAAAATGTCACAAACATGAGTCGTTTTACTAAAAAAATATTAAATGGAGTTATACAAGTCAGATGTTTGAATATAAATATTCATTAGAAAGCTAAAATATTTCCTTTATCATTTTTATTTTTTTAATTTTTATACATTAAATACATTAAATTATTTATGGCACCATGATGATGCAGCGATTACCTCATTATTTAACGATTTAAATAAAATGAAAAGATAATGTAAAATCTAAGACCGACACATGTAAAAAAACTATTGTATGGGTGGATTTAGAATCCTTATCACCTTATCCTCTAAATTTATAATTTTGGGACCTTTTTTATCTGAAAATCATTTTATAATAAAGAAACCTTTTATAACTTTCCAAGAGTGCCCCTCCTCTCCTCTTATAAAAATCCCCCACCTCTACCTCTTTACCCACACCTCTAAAGCCTTTGTATCAGCCAATATCTACCCATTTTGTCTCTCCACATACCTATCTTACTCTTAGAAGCCTCACTTTGGGCATAAGTCTTCCCAAGGGAGCCTTTGAGTTCAAATCAAAAAGAGTTAACTGTTTTAAAGGTAGTGTTTTCTCTTGTGTTCTTTTGTTTTATTTTGCTTCTCCAGCCCCCTAAACTCTTTTTATTCATTTCTTTTTTAAAAACTCCAGTATCTTCAAAATACTAGGATGTTGTTATAATAAGAATTCGAGCTACACTTACACACACCTACATCTAATGGTTAAAGAACATACTGTTTCTCTGGATGGCGAATTTCTACCTCACGAAACGATGATTGTTAAATATTATTCCAAAACCTTAAAAGGTGGCCATTAAGATGTCACTATATTTATATTTGATATATAATATTTTTATGTCTTTCTAAAGCTTCTGTATTTTTCATGTATGGCACACCTTTATGGCTTCCATTATGGGTATATGCGATATCTTCATTTTAGGAAGTGCGGACTACAGCCCCCTCAAAGTGATTTGATTCGTTAATGCCACATGTGGTCCGTATAAAGGATGGATTTAAAGTTATTATCTATGATATATGTTACATGTAAATGATGAATATAATTCTGGAAATAAAATATACATACCTCTCATTTAGTTTTAATTCCATTAATATGACATAGAAATGAGAGTAGCGTTCAAGCGTACGTACAGCTTACCGTCTCCATGAACGGTGCATTTCATTTATTTCCTCTAAATGATTATGTAATATTATAAATTCATGTACATTCTGGATATATATGATATATATGATATCTAAATCATGAATATCACTCTGGATATAATGAACCTTTGACCACACGAACAACATGTAATTGTAAGAAGTCCACTTTCAACTTAAGAACCACATATCGACAAAACAAACATTATTAACTTAAATGATTACATAATGTTTATAACATAGAAATAAGTGATATAAAAGGAATAATGAACTTTAAAAAGTTTATTAAGCAAGTATAAATTAACTCATGTTTATTATTCAGGACGTTAAATAACGATCGAGTCAAGTCGGACCCGGGGTAAGGGACTTTGTCTCAATCTCCTTTCATTGAGGCATATTTTGTTTTATACACAAATTTGTTTTATACAGTGTATAAACACCTTTTACTTTTACTTTTATACAAAAGGAATATTTTTCTACGAAGCACTTTACTAAACTACAAAAAAGAATGTTTCTTTTAACGTACGTGGTGACAAAGACATTTTCCGCCGCTGTGAGTATTATTTGGTCTTTGGTTTACTCAACAAGCCGTAATGTTTTTAAAATGAAATAAACACCATATACTCTTTTATGGATTTTGGTATTGAAAATTTATTTTATAATGGATTTGTTATGTCAATATATTTAAGTGATATATTGTGATCAAAGTGTGGAAATGTTTTCTTTCCATTATATTTGTTTTATGTCTTATGATTTTATAATGGTACTTGGAAATTTGATGGGTGTTTACATGATAAACCATATGACGGGTGGTTCCATGAATACCAAGATGGGTGGTTACGTTATAACCTCTAATGCATTGGGTTTGGAAGTCGGCCGTATGGCTATTCCATTAAGTGATATGTGTGGAAGTCGACCGTATGGTTATTCCATTTAAGTATGTTTATGTAACAAGTTACCTTTATATGTTATGTGATCTTTATATGGGTTTTATGGAAATATTTTAGTTAAAAAAGGGTAAGTAATGATCTTTTATTCTTTGAATAGTTTTTACTACTTCATAAAGGTGAAAAATATTACTTTGATAATGTATACATGGTTTACATATTTTTTTGAAAAACTAACAGTTTTCATTCATTGTGTATCCCTTATTGAGCTTTTTATGCTCACCCGACGGTTTTTTGGAAATGTTTTTCATAGGACTTAATATGGAATAGGGTCAAGGATGGGATCAAGGGAATGTCATGCTATATAAAACATGGAACTAGACATGTTTCTTTTTAAGGGTTTTTATTTTGTGGAAACTTAGTAGAAGTTTCTAATTTTTAACCTTTTGAGATGTAATAGTTATGTCCTAATTCTCTAAAACTCTAAACCTGAAAAGATCCTCTATGTGAATTATTCATTTAAATCAATATTATGTAAGGTTTAAGGCTGGGGCCTTATTGTTGGTATCAGAGGTCAGTTTAGACAACATTTGGAGTTAGAAAAGTGTAAAATTATAATTTAATTTATGGTATGATTGAAATGATATAGCATTTAAAAATTACCATGTTGCTTCACCTAATATATTTCTGTGTTAAGAATGGATTTCCGTAGAGGAAACAAAGCTGCTATCTTGGGAAGACATCAGGAGGAAGACAACCTTCCAAATCAGCTACCTAAGATGGTTGGAATCAGAACTGAACTGTTTGTTGTAGTGATGGAACAATTGACTCAGGCTATAAATGGTGGTGGTATCCATGTACGAGATCAGCCAGATTAACCACAAAGGAACATGTCAGTGGTGGAACATTTCATGAGGAAACATCCCCCATCATTCCGAGGATCATTGGACCTCGTGCTAGATGAAGGGTGGATTAAAGCACTGGAGAATATTTTTGATGTCATGGGGTGTTCAGAACATCAAAAGGTTAGTCTTGTTGTTTACCGTTTTGAAGGAGAAGCTGATAAGTGGTGGTCGATGGTGAAAAATATCAGGGATAGTGATGAGATTGATGATCTTCACTGGGACGAATTCAAAGGTATGTTTCTTGAGAAATATTTTCCTAAGGTGGTTCGTCTTAGGATGGAAAAACAATTTCTAGAATTGAGGCAGGAGGATGACTCAGTGGCTGCTTATGAAGCAAAGTTCACTCGACTAGCAAGGTATGCTCCAAACTTCATACGAGATCTTGATAGTAAAATCAACCATTTTACTCAGGGTTAAAGCCAAGGTATCGAAGGGCTTTAGCTTCTCGTGAGTTAAAATGTTATGAAAATCTTGTTCGATGTGTGGATAAGGTGGAAATGGAGTTTTCCAATGACCAGGTGTTCTTTGAAAAACAACAGAATAAGAGGTCCAGTTGGCAGGTAAAGGGGAAGAATTCATCAAAGAAGCAAGGAGGTAAGAAAACCAAATATCCATCCTGTGAGAAGTGTGGTAAAGTGCATCCTGGAGAATGTTTATCCCAGTCTGGAAAGTGCTTTTGATGTGGTAAGTCTGGTTATATTGCTCGTAACTGTAAGGAAGATGATCAAGCATGCAATGAAAAGCCAGCGGTAAGATGTTTTAAGTGTAATAAAATGGGTCATTATGCAAATGAGTGTCTAACGAAGAACTCAACTGGGGAAAAGAAGCTAGACTAAAAGTAGAAAGGGGTAGTGAAATCCTTTGGAACTACTTCAGTAGATGTTGGGCCATCGAATGAAGTAGTATCAGGTACACTGTTTGTTGGATCAAATTATGCCAATGTGTTGTTTGATTCAGGGTCTACACATTCATTCATCTCTGAGAAGATTTCTAGTAAATTAGAAAATTCCATCTCAAGATATGAATACTGAACTAATGGTAAAAACACTCTGAGGAAACATTGAGACAAAAAGGAATTATATGAACCTTTTTATCCTTGTGTGCAGAAATAATCTACCTGAAAACCTTATTTTTTTGCCTCTTGTAGAGTTTGATGTTATTTTGGGCATGGATTGGCTTTCTGATTATCATGATAAGATTGACTGCAGAGCTAAAATGGTTTCTTTTCAGAAATATTTTCAGTTTGTGTACAAGAATGAACCCTTGATTTTGATAACATATCAGGAAGTTGAGAAACTAGTAAAAGATGGAAGTGAATGTTACCTTACACATATTGTTGAAAATAAATTAACTGTTCAGATTAATGATGTGCCAGTGGTAAATGAGTATCTTGATGTATTTTCTGATGAGTTGCCCGGTATTATTCATGATCGGGAAGTTAAATTTACTGTTGACTTAGTTCCTGATTCTAATCCAATTTCAAAAACCCCTTATCGAATGGATCAAGTTGAACTTTTAGAGTTAAAGAAGCAATTGCAGGAGTTATTAGATAAAGGTTTCATTCGACGTAGCACATCACCATGGGGTGCTATTGTCTTGTTTATTAAAAATAAAGATGGCTTAATGAGACTTTTCATTGATTATAGAGCCTTAAATAACATTACTATTAAGAACAAGTATCCTTTGCCACATATTGATGATTTTTTGATTAGCTCCAGGGAGATCAGTATTTTTCGAAGATTGACTTGAGGTCGGGGTTCCATCAGTTGAAATTAAAAGTAGTAGTCGTTCCGAAGACTGTGTTCTGTACTAGATATGGCCATTATGAATTTGTAGTTATGCCTATTGGGTTAACCAATGCACCTGCTATATTCATGGAACTTATGAATAGAAATTTCCATGAGTTCTTGGATAAGTTTGTGGTTTTTTTCATTGATGATATTTTGGTGTTTTTTAAAAGTAAATAGGAGCATGAAAGTCATTTAAGGGTTATCTTGCAAACCTTAAAAGAAAAGAGACTGTATGGAAAGTTCAGAAAGTGTGAGTTTTGGTTACAACAAATTTCTTTCCTGGGTCACATTGTTTAAAAAGATGGCATAACTGTTGATCCTGTTAAAACAAAATTTGTTGAAGAATGGCCAAGACCCACAAATGTAACTGAGATCCGTAGTTTTCTTGGTTTTGAAGGTTACTACCGAAGGTTTGTTGAAAATTTTTCACTCTTATCTATTCCAATGACTAAGCTAACTCGGAAGGGTGTTAAGTTTATCTGGAAAAAGGAATGTGATGATTTTTTTCAGGAGTTAAAAAGAAGATTGGTGAATGCTCCAGTTTTGGCACTTCCTTCCAGGAATGGTAAGTTTGTTATCTATAGTGATGCCTCATTGAAAGGACATGGTTGTGTCCTTATGAAGAATGATCAGGTAATTGCTTATGCTTCACGTTAGTTGAAAACTGATGAGGTAAATTACCCTACACATGACTTGGAATTAGCTGCTGTTGTTTTTGCCTTAAAAAATTTGGAGGCATCATTTGTATGTATTAAAGTGTGTAATATATACCGATCACAAAAGTTTAAAGTATATATTCACTCATAAAGAATTGAACATGAGATAGAAGAGATGGCTAGAATTAATCAAGGATTATGATTGTACAATTAATTACCATCCAGGAAAATCAAATAAAGTGGATGATGCTTTGAGTCAAAAAAGTAATGCTTCCTTAACAATGTTGCATTTGGAACGTGATCCTTTGGTTATGGATTTGATGTACTTTGGCATGGAAGTTGTTTGTTTAGGAAGTCCTTCTATTTTGTTTCAGGTATCAGTGAAATCTCCTCTATCAGACAGAATTAAGAAAGCACAGAAGCAAGACAGCGTGTTGCAGAAAATGGTAGAGCTGGTTCAGAAGGGTAAGTTGCCTGAATTTAACATTGATAATGATTGTGTTTTGAGGTTTGGGAAGAGATTATGTGTGCCCAGTGATTCACAATTGAAGAATGAGTTTTTATGTGAGGCTCATAATTCCCCGTTTTCAGTTCATCTTGGCAGTACTAAGATGTAAAACGATCTGCAGGAGTATTACAGGTGGGATGGAATGAAAAGAGATATTGCTGATTTTACTATGAAGTATTTGACTTGTCAGCAGGTTAAAGCAGAGCGGAAGTTACCGAAAGGGATGCTTCATCCATTACCAGTGCCAGAATGGAAATGGGAAAATATATCCCTGGACATTGTTGTGGGATTACCAAGGACATCTCGAGGTAATAATGCAATCTGGGTTATTGTTGATCGATTGACTAAATATGCTCATTTCCTTCCTATTTGAGATACATTATCTCTAGATCAACATTCTGGATTGTATCTTAAATAGATTGTCAGGTTGCATGGATTTCCCCTCTCCATTGTATCTGATTGTGATCCCGGGTTTACTTCTAACTTTTGGAAAGGCCTTTAGAAGGCATTGGGTACTGAATTAAATTTTAGTACAGCTTTTCATCCGCAATCAGATGGGCAGTCAGAACGAACAATTCCGACCTTGGAGGATATGCTACGAGCTTGCTCTATGGATTATCAAGGATGTTGGGACCAACATCTTTCTTTAGTTGATTTTTCATATAATAACAGTTTTCATTCCTGTATATACATGGCACTATTTGAGACATTATATGGGAAGTAGTGTCGAACTCCAGCTTTTTGGGATGAAGTGGGTGAAAGGAAGCTGATGGGACCATAATTGGTAGAAGAGATGGCAAAAAAAGTTCAGTTGATTCATAAACATATGAGAACTGCTCAGAGCAGGCAGAAGAGTTATGCGGATAACTAGAGGAAGGATCTATCTTTTGAGGTAGGTGATCATGTTTTTCTCAAAGTTTCACCATGGAAATGTGTGATGCGATTTGGTAAGAAGGGAAATCTGAGTCCAAGGTTCATTGGACCATATGAAATTCTGGAGAAAGTTTGATCAGTTGCTTATCGAGTGGCTTTACCTCCAAGTTTATCTCAGGTACACAATGTTTTTCATGTTTCGATGTTGAGAAAGTATATACCAGATCCATCTCATGTTTTGAGCTGAGAGGTAGTTTAGTTGGAAGAGAATCTCTCTTATGAAGAAAAACGAGTCAAGATTCTTGACAAAAGAGAGCAAGTGTTGTGAAATAAAGTGATTCACCAGGTAATGGTTTTGTGGAAAAACCACATGAGTGAAGAGGCAACATGGGAATATGAAAATGCTATGCGGGATAAATACCCCCACTTAATATGATAAATGAATAAAATTGTGAGGATGCAATTCCCAAAAGGGGGAAGGATGTAACATCCCAGGTAAATAAAGAATAAAAGATTTTCATATTTATTAATATTTACGAATTAAATATTAATTTTACTTTAAAGGTGTTTCTATGTTCGATAGCGTACCCGATATGCAACAAAGAGTTTCTTTGAAATCTTACGTTGCACACTAGTAATAAAATACTATTATTTTACATGGTAGTTAACACGTAGCTATTGTATTGGCGGGAATGAATAGAAATAACTAAAATATTATTATATATGTTTTTTTAAATGTTTCTATATTTATCCATTAAAATATAAAGGCTTAAAATATGAAAAGAATTCAATTTTAGGCATATATACTCTAACATTCACAAAAGGTCGACTTATTGCCTTTTGATGGAGAACCATCTATAAATATAGTTTTGTTCACTCTTATACATTCTATTGGACCAAATAAAATTCTTCTTTAGAATCGGGACTTACTTTGTGTATATTTTTGGTATTTTTCCGATAAAGTTCATTTTTAATGAATAGTGAAAAATGTTGTATTTTAATTCAAAACGTTTTTTTAATATAATTTTTTTACATGATTAGATTTTTTTTGAATTGGTTTTGAAGTTCAATTAGAATATATTTTTACCATTTAATCCAATAGTGGTCGTTGGAATTAATTTCACTTTGAAACTGGACTTAAACTAGTGTCAATCTTTTGGTACTTATTATTTCATAAAAACACGTTATTTGCTCTGAAAGTGGGAATTAATTATTGAATTAATTAATGAAACTTATATGTTATGAATTTTGTAAAATAGAAATCATTTTTTAATTCGGAATATCAAATATATATTAGGGTAATGTTTTAGTATTTTTCTGGAAAACTTCAATTTTGATGAATAGTGAAACCACTAAGTGGTACTTAAAAAACTGATTTTTCATTTAAATGAAATATTACCACCTCTATTTTTTGAATTTCAAAATTCCGACATACATGGTTGTCATTAAGAAGTAAAATGTGGTTCAATGGGATTAAAATAATTTTTTTGGTGAATAGTAACTTGTAAGTTTTTAATCACGATTAGAGGTAATTAGTGTAGTTTAAGGTAAAAACAATGTTTTAATAATATGAAATGAACTTGAAACATGTACTACCCTTATTGGATGTGTCATGGCCGACCAAGAAAATCCATGGGTTAACTTGGGGACCCCATGGAGCCACTTTGGTAGGAAAATGACATTAATAACTTTTTATTTAATGTTAAAATAAAAATGTCACAAACATGAGTTGTTTTACTAAAACAATTATTAAATGGGGTTATACATGTCATATTTTTTACTATAAATATTCATTAAAAATCTCAAAAGATTTCTTAAATTATTATAGTTTATTTATAATTATTATACCTTAAATAAATTAAATTATTTATGGCACCATGATGATGCAGCGATTACCTCATTATTTAACGATTTAAATAAAATGAAAAGATAATGTAAAATCTAATACCTACACAAGTAAAAAACCTATTGGATGGGTGGATTTATAATCCTTATCACCTTATACTCTAAATTTATATTTTTGGGACCTTTTTTACCCGAAAATCATTGTATAATAAAGTAACCTTTTATAACTTTCCAAGAGTGCCCCTCCTCTCCTCTTATAAAAGGTCTCCACCTCTACCTCCTTACCCACACCTCTCAAGCCTTTGGTTCGGCCAAGATCTACCCATTTTGTCTCTCCACATCCCTATAATACTCCTAGAAGCCTAACTTTGGGCAGAAGTCTTCCCAAGGAAGCCTTTGAGCTCAAATCAAAAAGAGTTACCCGTTTTAAAGGTAGTGTTTTCTCTTGTGTTCTTCTGTTTTATTTTTCTTCTTCAACCCCCTAAAATCTTTTTAATCATTTATTTTGTAACAAATACAGTATATTAAATATACTATTATTTTTTTATAAGAAGAATTCTAGATACACTTACACAAACATACATCTAATGGTTAAAGAACATACTGTTTCTGTGGATGGCGAATTTCTGCCTCACGAAACGATGATTGTTCAATAATCATAAAAAACCTTCAAAGGTGGCCATTAATATGTCACTATATTTATACATGATATATAATATGTTTATTTCTTCCTCAATATTCTGTATTTTTCATTTACGGCACACCTTTATGGCTTACATTATGGGTACACGCGATATCTTCATTTTAGGAAGTGCATACTACCGCCCCCTCAAAGTGATTTGATTTGTTAATGCCATATGTGGTACATATAAAGGATGGATTTCAAGTTATTATATATGATGTATGTTACATATAAATGATGAATATAATTATGGAATTAAATTATACATACCTCTCATTTAGTTTTAATTCCGTTAATATGACATTGAAATGAAAGTAGCGTTCATGCGTACGTACGGCTTACCGTCTCCATGAACGGTGAATTTCATTTCTTACCTCTAAATGAATATGTAATATTATAAATACATGTTTATTCTGGATATATATGATATATATGATATCCAAATCATGAATAACATTCTGGATATAATGAACTTTTTACCACACAAACAACATGTAATTGTAAGAAGTTCACTTTCGACTTAAGAACCAAATATCGACAAAATAAATATTATTAACTTAAATAATTACATAATTTTTATAACATGGAAATAAGTGATATAAAAGGAATAATTAACTTGAAAAAGTTTATTAAGCAAGTAGAAATTAACTCAAGTTTATTATTCAGGACGTTAATGAACGATCGAGTCAAGTCGGACCCGAGGTAAGGGACTTTGTCTCAATCTCCTTTCATTGAGGCATATTTCATTTGATACACAGCTTTCTTTTATTGAGTGTATAAACCCCTTTTACTTTTACTTTTATAAAAAAGGAATCTTTTTCTACAAAGCGTTTTACTAAACGACAAAAAAAAAGAATGTTTCTTTTAACGTACGCGGTGACAACGACCTTTTCCGCCACCGCAAGTATTATTTGGTCTTTGGTTTCCTCAACAAGCCCTAATGTTTTTAAAATGAAATAAATACCATATACTCTTTTATGTATTTTGGTATTGAAAATGTTTTTTATAATGGATTTGTTATGTAAATATATTTAATTGATATATTGTGATCAAAGTGTAGAAATATTTTCTTTCCATTATATTTGTTTTATGTCTTATGATTTTATAATGGTACTTGGACATTTGATGGGTGGTTACGTGATAAACCATATGAAGGGTGGCGCCGTGAATACCAGGATGGGTGGTTACGTTATAACGTCCAATGCATTGAGTTTGGAAGTCGGCTGTATGGCTATTCCATTAAGTGATATGTGTGGAAGTCGACCGTATGGTTATTCCATTTAAGTATGTTTATGTCCCAAGTTACCTTTTTATGTTATGTGATATTTATATGGGTTTTATGGTAATATTTTATTTACAAAAGGGTAAGTAATTATCTTTTATTCATTGAAGAGTTTTTACTACTTCATAAAGTTGAAAATTATTACTTTGATAAAGTATACATGGTATACATGTTGTTTTGAAGAACTCACAGTTTTCATTTATTGTGTATCCCTTTCTGAGCTTTTTATGCTCAGCCCACATTTTTTTTTTGAAATGTTTTTCACAGGATATAATGTGGAATAGGGTCAAGGATGGGATCAAGGGAAATTAATGCTATCTAAAACATGGAACTAGACATGTTTCTTTTTAAGAGTTTTTATTTTGTGGAAACTAAGTAGAAGTTTCTACTTTGTAACCTTTTGAGATGTATTAATTATGTCCTAATTCTCTAACACTCTTAACCTGAAAAGATACTCAATGTGAATTATTCATTTAATTCAATATTAATTAAGGTTTAAGGTTGGGGCATTATATAGACATTCATCGTTTACTAGATTTCTAACACAAACTCATAGTTTCTCCAAATGATGAGTATTCAGGATGACTTTTTTTTTCACAATAAGAGCACCATAATCAACTTAGAGAGAATCACATAATCCACAAAATATGAACTATATATTTCCCATGTCTTTAGATATAAACTAAAACACAAACGTTTAGTATAATATCAGATAATCATCCAAAAGGATAAACTTCGACATAATGAAAAACTACTCTTAATCTCTAAAATTTTTCTAACAAAACCCAAAGTTCAACAAAGACCATTCAATAAACAATTTCCCCTAAAATTCTTCAAAAGTAATCAAAACTGTGATTCTAACACAAATCTCATGAGTATTTAATTACATAGACTTCCAGTATACATCTTAACATTTATCTCCAAGTAACACCAGTTACTTATAATGCCTCATATTGAAAATTAATTAACATAATCACATATTCTCCATGATAGGTTAATCATTTTCATAAATAAATCAAATCATCATGTGTCCATAAAAAACATAGATTCTTCCAAACTAAAATTTCAACCATTATTCCATAATTAAAATATCATAGTATTCTATCTTACTTAGGAATATAGTGTTTCCTCAAAAGAGAGAATGAATTCCTCCACAACCTTAATCACATAATCACTAAATCATTTTTCTATAAAAAGTATATCCATTTGATAAAACATAAGTTCCAAAAATAAACTTATTCTATAAAATCATTTTACTAAAATAATAAGTCATACTAACCAGAGAATTCAAGTAGGCTAGTGGTGGGCGATGCGCCCTTGTCTCCCTTCAGTTGTGGGTTCGATTCCAGTAGCCTTGCCGGATGCGACGGGTTGTCACCCATCCTACATGTTGTCCTTTTTATAAAACTAAAAAATAACCTTAACATGTTTTAACCTAAAAGGTTTACTTATACCTCTCATTTATATCCAAATACATTATGATCTCAACATCTTAATTCTTGAAGTCTTACTTCACCACCATATAATAAAATAAAACAATCCCCAAAATGAAGAACAACATACCTTGATCATGGTGTCCATTTGGTTTCATCGTCATCTTGTTCATATAGGTAGAAGGTCCATGCATTGCAATAATGATTTAGAGATCCTTCAAAATCATTTTCTTCCTCCATCCAAATACACCTTGTACAACATGGGTCATAGGGGTGTTCACAGGAAAACAGTTTTGGAAGATAATCATGTATGACATATAATTTCAAAGCATATTATAAAACATGATTTCTATAAAACAGTCGAACTGAATTTGAGTTGAAACTTTCGATTAATGGTCCTTTTAAAATACCATAAGTATGTAATGAGAGACTATATTTTAAAATCAAATATAAATAGGTTGAGTACGAGTCTCCTTTTTCAGCACCTTTTTGAAAATCATAATATGCTTCAAAAATCATGTGATAAAGTAAAATATTTGAAAATGCCTTGATAATAGTTACCTTTCTTGAAAATATGAGAATATTGTGAAAATAGGATTTTTCTAAATACATCCCATGATCCACGATGATAACGTGGTATAGTGGAGTTGTTTGATATCTCAAACAAAATCTTGCAAGTGAGTTGTATGCTAGAAGAAGTTTCACAATCATCCAAACATGACTTTGCAATAATTAATGCAAGAATATCATCAGGAAAGGATTGGAATGTTGTTTGAGATCCTCCTCCTTCCATTTGTAACTAACATTACTTGATCTCAAAAAGTAATAAAAGAAGGATTTAATTGAAATAATAGTTAGGGACTAACCATATGTCTAACAAAAATTCATAATCCCTAAAGTTCTCTAAACCGACCTCTGATACCAACTATAAGGACACAGCCTTAAACATTACATAATATTGAATTAAATAGATAATTCACATTGAGGATATTTTTAGGTTTAGAGTTTTAGATAATTAGGTCATAACTATTACAATACAACTTTAATATTAAAAGTATACAGGACTACTCAGTTTCCATTTTTTTCAAAAAATAAAAACATTTAAAACGAAACATGTCTAGTTCTATGTTTTAGATAGCATGACTTTTCCTTGATCCCATCCTTGACCCTATTCATATTTACATCCTTTGGAAAAAATTTCAAAAACTTTGGATGAGCATAAAAAGCTCAGTAAGGGTTATAAAATAAGGAAGGAAAGCATTATCCCATCAATAAATACAAATCAATGAAACCATACTTTTCAATCATAACATACCTAATGAAATCATAATATTTATGAATAACACACACAAATCATAAATCATAAAGGTTACTTGTGGTATCCATATCAAACTTACGTTGTAGCTATCACATCTACATAGGTAGTTACACTTGGAATACCCATCATAGTATATTCCCTATATCACATAGGAGAAACATCACGTTTACCTCTGTCACATTACCCAATGAATTGCAGATATATCTCGGGCTCACCTGCCCTAAGGTAATCACGGAACCACCCGTAAACATAAAAAATTCTCAATAACTATGACACATGTATAAAGGAAATATAACCTTTCCACATTCCAACATTTCAAATCAGTATATTGAAATAAACAATGTTTTATCAAATCATTTTCCAAACCATTTAAAAAGTGATTTTTGAATCAAAGTGTCCCATACCACATTGAATATTTAAAATGAATTATCATTTTAAAACGTTAATGTCCATATAAATAAATCCTAAAACCCATTTTGAAAACATATTCATTAATGAGAAACATTTAGAAGAATAAATCATTAAAACATTTGAAACGATATTTTAGTTAAATAATTTTTTAACAAAAATAGAGACACTTGAATACAAATTATTGAGGAATAACATTTAATCAGAACTTTATAATATCATGAGAGTAAAGGTATTCATGATATAATATGTCAAAGTACATTATATACAACATATAAGAGTGAATTGGTGCATAACAACAAAGAAGTCTCAATGGAAATGTAAATTGAGATGAAATCCCTTATAAAGATGGTACCCTAAAATTAAGAATAAATCAATCACATAATCATGTGTCAAAAATATAAATATTATATTATGTGTAAAAAAATCATAGGTCATTCAAACATAATCATATGATGACATATTAAAGAAGTAAAAGTTGAACCCAAAGAATTGAAATTAGGTTAAGAAATTTCCTTGTAGAAATTTAAATAGCCAAATGGTGTCACATTAAATTTCAGAAAATGAGTTGATTAGATAAAAAGGGTATCTCATCACATGAAAATTAAATTTACATCAATAATGATATATAAGAACATATCACAACATAATAAGATGTAAATTAAAATACATAACAAAAAGAAGTCATTTAAAAAGAGGAGGTTGAAAGGTTCCCTTACCGATTTGGTAACTTACTAAACATACGCCACATGAAAGAATGATCATAAAATGAAGATGTAAATACTCATAAAAGAAATTATATTACACAAATAGTACAATAATGGGAAGTAAATTCACCACACAAAAGGATATAGTGGAAAATATAGCATGAATCTCATAGAAATAAAAAGTGAGATGAAAAACCATTACTTCATTGTATTGAAATTGAATAATATGAGCAAAAGTTAATAACCACAAAATGAATCATAGAATACCATGAATATAAAGTTAATAATGATAATATATATCAATTTTAGTACACATTACCCCACATGTAATAAATATGTGACGAACAATGGAAATCTCACAGAATTAAAAGTGAGATAAGAAATCCTTTACATTGTTTCTGACTTGACATGATCGTTCTTTATTATCTTGAATAATAAAAAAAATTAATTTATAATAGTTTAAGAACCTTTTTATAGTTTATTATTCCTTTTATATCACTAATTACCATGTTATAAACATTATGTAATCATTTAATTTAATAACGTCCATTTTGTCGATATTTGGTACAAGAGTCAAAAATGGACTTCTTATAATCACATGTTGTTCATGTGGTCAATTGTTCATTATATGCAGAATAATATTCATTATTTTGATATCATATATATAATATATATCCATTATATAAATGTATTTATAATAGTACATAACATTAGGAGGTAAGAAATGAAATGCACCGTTCATGGAGATGGTAAGTTGTACGTACGCATGCACGCTACATTCATTTATATTTCTTATTTTAATGGAATTAAAACATAATTATACATAGGTATATTATAATAACATTATAATATCATATATAATATCATTAACTCCATCCTTTATACATCCCACAAAAGGAATTAACGAGTCACATCACTTTGAGTGGGCGGTAGTCCGCACTTCCTCAAATTAGTTTATCGTATTTAGCCACTATGGAAACCAAAATGTGTGATATAAATGGGAATTAAAGAAGCATAAGGAAATCATAAAAATAATATATATATATATATCATATATAAATACAGTGCCATCATAATGGCCACCATGAGAGGCGGTAAGAGGTAAATGAATGATCATCATCTCGGGAGGCATTAGTTTTCCATCCACAGAAACATTATGTTCTTCACCAATTAGATGGAGGTGTGTGTAAGTGTAGTTCTAATTCTTATCAGAAAAACTTCCTAGTATATTTAGGGTAATGGTTTTATTACAAAATAAAGGAATAAAAATAGTTTAGGGGTTGGAGAAGTAAAATAAAAGAAAACAATTTCAGAGAAACTGTTACCATTAATTTGGGTAACTCCCTTTGGTTTGACCAAAAGACTTCTTGAAGTGCCTTCTTCCTAAGGTAAGGATTTTAGGTGGAAGATAGGGATGTAAGAAGCTTAATTGGACAGAGTTTTGAAAAGCCAAATGGCTTGAGAGGTGTGAGGCATTGGATATAAATGGTCTCTTTTTTTAAGGGAGAGGAGGGGCTCTTTAATAAAGTGTGAAAATATCATTTTATTATATAATGATATTCGGTTTCTAAAGGTCAAAAAATAATTATAGTTGAAGATAATATGACTAATATTCAAAATAAAATCATCCAATTATAATTGTACATGTTTTTTGTAATATTGTAATCATTATAATCTTATTTAATTAAATCATTTATTAATGAGGTAAATACTGCATCATTATTGTGTCATGAATAATTTAATTGATTTGTCGTCTAAAAATTATAAAAAATACCATGGTGTAGGAAATATTTTTAGATTTCTAATGAATATTTATAGTCGAAATGATAACATATATAACTGTAACACCCCGAGATTTTATGAAAACTATTTTTTTTAATTTCATTAATGTCTTGTGTTGTACGCTACACCAAAAGGAGCTTGCACAAAACGCATCCTTGACTTGCCTTTCATTACACGCAATCGCGACCTTCCTCGATAGCGTGTGTAGTATGCAATACCGAGTTTCACTAAACAACGATATGCTATTAAAATATTATTCAAACTAGTTGTTATGAATAGTAATAACCACTTTTTGAAATTTTGAAAATTTTATTTTTCAAAATGGACTTCATTTTTGGATTCGGAATATCAAAATTAGCTTAGGGTGAAATTTTGGTACTTTTTGAATAACTTTCATATTCTGATGAATATTGAAAATTACTAAATTTTAATTAAAAACAACTTTTTTAATCAAAATAATTAATAGTGATAAATTATTAATTTGAGTGTTTTTAAAGTATATTTAGAATATATTTTTAAAATTTAATACAATTTTGGTTATTGGATGTAATTTCACATTTAAACCAGACATAAACAAGTGTCAATCTTTTGATAGTTATTATCTCTTAAGAACACGCTATTTGTATTGACGATGGGAATTAATTTTTAAATTAATTAATGCAACTGATATGTTTTTAATTTGGTAAAAGAGACATCATTTTTGAATTCATAATATCAAATATAGCTTAGGCCTAATTTTTGGTATTTTTCTGGAAACTTTCATTTTTTGATTAATAGTGAAACCACTAAGTGGTAGTTAAAAAAATGAATTTTTCATAAAACGTAATTTTACCGCTTCTGTGAGTGGAATTTCAAAAATTCGAGAGACACAATTGATGTCATTAAGTAAAATTTGGTTCAATGAGATGAAAACAATTTTTGGTGAATAGTGACTTTTTAATTTTTTTAACCACGGTTAAAAGTAAATAGGGTAATTAAGGGTAAAAATAATATTATTATTACCCTAACACATGTCATAATTCTATTGGATAAGTTTAATTCTACCAAAAAAACCTTATTAATAAAATATGACCATTTAGGCACACTTTGATTAGATTAGGACATTTATTATTAATTTATTTAAAGAAGGGTTAAAATAGTTAAAATCAAAGTTTAATAAGTAAATAATTTTTAATATAGGGTTATACATACGATAAATTTGACTATAAATATTAATTAGAAAGCTAAAAAGGATTTCATACATAATTATAGTATATTTGTAATTTTCATACTTTAAATAAGTTAATTTATTTATGACACAAAGATGATGTAGTAATTATCTTATTAATGAAATATTGACATAACTGATGTTATAAATACCCAAATAAATGTAATTTCAGACTTTTTTTGAATTCCACTAATTTTCTAGGTTAATATGGCATGTTATTATTTATTGAATTGACTTTTTTTAACTAATAATTCTGTTATAAGTTTCATAAAAATCAATATCTAAATAGTGTCAAAATTGACATAAAATAGTTTTTTTAAAAAATATTATATTATTAATTGTTATTTTATTCCTAAAAATCTAAGGATCGGCCATATGACTTAGATAAGGTTATATATATTAATAATAAACAACTTGGGGTTCATTTGGATGCTTATAGTAATTTTAGTAACCTTATAGTATAAGAACACAAGAAGACACGGTAAAAGTAAAATTATTTTACTTAATGTTAAATCTAAATGATAAGGTTATAATAGGAGCCTAAACTTGTCTAAATTCTATTTCAGTAGAGGATTTCGACCCATCCCCACCTTATATTCGAAAGTAAATAAATTTGGAGCTATTTAAAACAGAATTTGACTTTATAATAAAATAATAGTTTTAGTTATTCCAAAGGTGCCCCTCTCCTCCCTTATAAAAGGGCACCTCCTCCTCCCTCTCTTCCTCACACCACTTTAAGCCTTGAAACTCGGATTAACTCTGCCCAATTCTCTTCTCCACTTCCCTAGAAACATCTTAGAGGTCCTGGTCTTCTTCAAAGACCAATTTTAGTTCCCTAAGAGGAGGACTCAAAGAGGCGCTTCAAAGAAGAGGTAATGTCCGTTACCAATTCTTTCAACTTTATTTCTTCTTCCACTTCTTCTTCTCAGGTTGTTTCCTTATGAAGTAATAACATAAGTATCACTCATATACTGATATGTTATTATAAGTTTTAAACAACCCTATTTCACCATCTATCCATCCTACGGAAAACGAAATCACCGCGGGTGCGTACTTACAGAATACCGTCTCCACGCCGTGGTGTAATCTATTTTCCACCACCACATTACTTGGATGGGTATAATGGTGTAAATAATAACTATATATGATTATTGTAAAGTAATATTTATTCTGAAATTGTATACATACACTCCAATACAATTCCACGATCATGAGAACGATATCATCGCTCATGCGTACGTATGGACTACCGTCTCCACGACGTGATGAGATTCATTCTGCACGTTAACCATTAATGAATGATTATAAAGTATATATAAAAAGTAATCATGAAATATATGACATAATAATGATACTGGATTTATGTGTATATATATTTATGTCATCTACTTAATTCCATTCAACTCAATAATGAAATGAAAACAACGTTCATGCGTATGTACGGCCTACCGTCTCCATGAACGGTGTATTTCTTTCCATTTACTGATCTGTTATATATATGTATATTCTGAATATATATTATATATAAATCATGTTTTATATTCTGGAATTAATTAATCATGATCTTAGTAATCATATTAATAATTACAAGTCAAAACACGGACGACAAATGAAACTATTTTACCCAAAACGCTTTTTAACATGAAATTTACAAAAGAGCGGGTAATATAAAGTCATAAGTGAAACATATATAATATCATAACAATGAATATGATTCTGTAATAAGTCAATGACATTATTTAAATCATTATACAGGAGGTTCTGATACGTACGAAGCATATCGGACCTAAGGTAAGGGATAATTGTGCAAATCTCTTTTTTATACGAGATTGCTTATTCATAAGTATTTACTGGGGTTATTGATATCATCCATGTCCATGTTTTATAAAAATGTATTCATGTATGTTTAAAGTACCTTTTACCCATTTTGACTTTTACCCCATGGTATGGAAGGAATCTTTCTTTTATTTACCCTACAAGGTATTTTTTGACTTTTCCGACAAAAGTATGAGGAGAATGTTTTTTTAACGTATACGGCATGAAATGATTTTTACGGTTTTATAAAGCCTTATTTTTATGAAGACTAGTCCAAAATATTTCATGAATATTTTCAACAAAATCCTTTTCTTTTAAAATTTCATGACATTTTATGAAAAGAGAATGATTTGGAAGAGAAAAGGATATTTTCCTCAAGATTTCATTTCAAGTGTTTTATCAAAACAATTTTCCATCTAAGATGAAATTATTTCATATTTGTATGTTTCATGTATAATGTCTCTGTGATTTACATGGTTTCACTTTTCTGATTATTAAATGATATCAATTTCGTTTATATGGATTATGTGATAATGGAATGATGTTTATGAAACCCATTTTATTTGTTGGGTTATTATGAATAATGTATGTTTATTTTGTGTCACAAGTAAGAATGATTTCATTATGAGATGGGTAGGACCTATATCTCTCTCCAATGCATTGGGTAAAGGTTTATATCTCATGATATAATCATGGCTGGAATGGTAAGTTAATCTGGTTCAGTGTTACAGGACTGAAACGAGGAGTGAACTCGATTCAGAAAGGGACTCTGTCCACTAAGATGGTCTTTGCAGCAATTTCTTGGCTACTATGGAAATCCTGATGTGTGTTGAATGGTTGCCACAATTACATGTTTTATTCCCATTATATTTCATCATGTTTGATTTTCCCTTATGATATATGCCTTACGTACTTCCATGTTTCATGTCTTTGCTCAATATTTTGATGTTTAGGTTTTATGTTCAAGTTTTTGCATTCAAATGTTTATGGATTGTTTTATGTTCTCTATGTTTACCCTTACTGGGAATTTGAGCTCACCCCTTTTATGTTTTCTTTTCCCCAGGATATAAAGAATGGTTTTAGGTAAAAAAGAGGGAGGATCTTTATGGGATATGTTGAAGATGTTTCACCACGATTAGAAGATTATATTCCATGTTTCCAAAAACAATAAACTATTAAAGTCCTTGTGTTGTGTTTTTCTTATATACTAATTCTTCCACGAAAGTAATGTAATGTTCATGTACGTCAAGATTCGGGTTTCTACATTTGGTATCATAGGGAAGTTTTAATGAACCTTTGGAAACTAGGATGCAAAAACGTTAGTGAGATCCCTAGAGATATTTCTAAGGTATGTCTAGGGATATTCCTAAGGATAAGTTTACGTATAGGATATAGTCCTAGAACTACGGTAAGAATATTAGAATTTAACCTAAGATGTTAGATATTGAGGGTGCTCCCCCTTTTCTATGTTGTTTTCCTTAGCCTGATTTTTTCCTCTCACACTATTCTTTTTGGTTTTAGAAAATGACTGGAAACAGGAAGATTCATGATAATGGAGGATATGATGGACAATGGAATGATATTCTTCATGAGAAACCAAATGAAACGGGATTTGGAAGTCCAAACATTGATATTATGCCTAATCAGAAATCTCATAATATGATCACTAATCTCAAATTTTGGTAAGTTTCCCAACTCAGATAATAAAAGAAAGATAGAGTTTCATGATGATCATAGAGGAAATTATTTTCGATTTCCATCATGTAAATAATGTGGGAAGAGGTATCGGGGAGATTGTTTCAAGGGAACTGGAAGATGCTTTGGGTGTGGAACAGAAGGACACAAAGCCAGTAAGTGCAAAGGAAAAGGTTCAGTTAACACCAGGGATGAGGATAATGGTATTTCTAGGACATCAAAAATGGTTAAATGTTTTAAATGTGTAATGTACGGGAATTATACAAACCAATTCCCTAAGGGAAAGTCTAATGAAGAGAATCAGTATGGTCGTATGGGTAGTATTTATGTTGATGATGATTAAGAGACCAGAAATGATATGTGAGATGAAAGAATTCTTGAAGCTCGGTCAATGGTTTAAGAATGTAGTGGAATGATTACATGTTTATCATGTGTAATGTTGTATATGTAATCTCATGGTACTATGGAATAAAGAGACATCTAAGTATTGTTACACTATTGCCTTTTCGTGACTATTGAAAGTGTAAGATTAATGGTACCAGTATACATGAAAGGTTATTCAGATATTTTTGGAATGTAGATGTTATGCGCATAATGAAGGGATAAGGATAAAATTAAATGTTTGATAGTATTCATGAGCTCATGACTGATATAAGGAGACCGTTATATCATGGTTTGAGTATATAGAATTTTTGGATTTTGGTATGTGGAAAGAGTTAACTTTTGACAGCATTCATGTTTCCACTAAGGATTAATGGGTATTCATTTTTCAAGAGAATACATGATTAAGGTATTCAAATTATTGGAATGTGACCAACAAGATATATGGGGGATAAATGATGGTATTCACATGCTTGGTTGATGACATTTCATGTGATCATTTTCTTTATACTATGAGCTTGGACAGAAGTATTTTAGATAAGCCTAAAGATTGGAATGGATTATGTTGGACATATGTTAGTATTGTTTAAGGATAGAACTTTTTTTTGATATTATTGATGGGATGTTATAGTAATGTAGTTTTAAAAAAGGACAACCTGCAGGATGGGCGACAGCCCATCGCGTCAGACAAGGCTGTGGGAATCGAACCCACAACCGAAGTGCGGCTGGCCTTTATCACCTAACACTGGCCTACAGGAAGTCCTTGGTTAGGAGAAACTAGTTTTATTTTATTAAGCGGTATGATATATGAAGTATAAGTTCATTTTTGAAACCATATACGATTAATCTAACCATATGATGGACTTATAACTTTTGCAAACCTTTTGTTTGAAACAGATGGAATGACCCATCATTCTATCACATAATATGTTAACACATCACGAATAACAAATTCAACTTCATTTCTTTAAGGGATGAAGTGGAAATTGTTCAATTCACGAAAAACAGTGAGATTGTACCAAAATCATATAAGTATTTCTTTTAATTCATCAAATTTAGGGAAATGATTTTGAAAACCAAAAATGTTGTCCTATTGCTCTTATATCTGATGAATCAGATGGTACCTTAGATCGTCACAAATTTATGGCTTTGTGATTGCTGTATTTTCAATAGCCATGTTCTCTACCACTCTCCATCAGAACATGATTGTTAGATTTCTCTTCAATATCCATATTTTCACCTATGTGGAAACCCAATGATTAGTTTATTTCGGTAACCATTATGTTTCATACTTTTTTTTAAAGATTGGTTTTTGTATTCCTTTTTACGATGTGGGGTTTCTGTTAAAGAAATTTTCGAGTAGTAAACCATTTATAACCCTGAAGAATTTCGAGGGAGAAATTCATTTTAAGCGGGGTAGAATGTAACACCCCTGGATTTTATGAAAAATATTCTTTTTAATTTCATTAATGTCTTATGTTGTACGCTACACCAAAAGGATCTTGCACAACATGCATCCTTGACTTGCCTTTCATTACATGCAATCGCGACCTTCCTCGATAGCGTGTGTAGTACGCAATACCGAGTTTCACTAAACAACGATATGCTATTAAAATATTATTAAAACTAGACGTTATGAATAGTAATAACCACTTTTTGAAATTTTTTAAATTTTATTTCTCAAAATGGACTTCATTTTTGGATTCGAAATATCAAAATTAGCTTAGGGTGAAATTTTGGTACTTTTCGGATAACTTTCATATTCTGATGAATAGTGAAAATTACTAAATTTTAATTGAAAAAAACTTTTTTAATCAAAATAATTAATAGTGATAAATTATTAATTTGAGTGGTTTTAAAGTATATTTAGAATATATTTTTACAATTTAATACAATATTGGTCATTGGATGTAATTTCACATTTAAACCAGACATAAACAAGTGTCAATCTTTTGATAGTTATTATCTTCTAAGAACACGCTATTTGTTTTGACGACGGGAAATAATTTTTAAATTAATTAATTCAACTGATATGTTTTGAATTTGGTAAAATAGACTTCATTTTTGAAATCATAATATCAAATATAGCTTAGGCCTTATTTTTTGGTATTTTTCTGGAAACTTTCATTTCTTGATGAATAGTGAAACCACTAAGTGGTAGTTAAAAAAATGACTTTTTCATAACACTTAATTTTACCGCTTCTGTGAGTGGAATTTCAAAAATCCAAGAGACATAGTTGATGTCAGTAAGTAAAATATGGTTCAATGAGATGAAAATAAGTTTTGGCAAATAGTAACTTTTTACTTTTTTTTACCACGGTTAAAAATAAATATGGTAATTAAGGGTAAAAATGATATTATTATTACCCTGAAACATGTCCTAATTCTATTGGATAAGTGTAGTTCGACCAAAAACAACCTTAGGAATAAAATATGTCCATTTAGGACCACTTGGATTAGATTAGGACATTTATTATTAATTTATTTAAAGAAGGGTTAAAATAGATAAAATAAAAGTTTAATAAGTAAATCATTTTTAATATAGGGTAATACATAAGATAAATTCTACTATAAGTATTCACTATAAATATAAAAATATTTCCAACATAATTATATTTTATTTGTAATTTTTAGACTTTAAATAAGTTAATTTATTTATGAGACAAAGATGATGTAGTAATTATCTTATTAATGAAATATTGACATTATTGATGTTATAAGTACCCAAATAAATGTAATTTGAGACTTTTTGTGAATTACACTAATTTTATAGGTTAATATGACATGTTATTATTGATTTAATTAACTTTTTTAGAACTAATCATTCTATTATGAGTTTCAAAAAAATAAATTACTAAATAGTGTCAAAATTGACATAAAATAGTTTTTTAAAAACATATTATATTATTAATCGTTATTTTATTCCTAAAAATATATTGTTCAGCCAAATGACTCATATAAGGTTATATATATTAATAATAAACAACTTGGGGTTCGTTTGGCTGCTTATAGTAAGTTTAGTAACCTTATAGTATAAGAACACAAGAAGACACCGTAAAAGTAAAATTATTATACTTAATGTTAAATCTAAATGATAAGGTTAAAATAGGAACATAAACTTGTCTAAATTATATTGGATGAGAGGATTTAGACCCATACCCACCTTATCTTCTAAATTAATCAATTTGGAGCTATTTAAAACCGAATTCGACTTTATAATAAAATAATAGTTTTATTTATTCCAAAGGTGCCCCTCTCCTCCCTTATAAAAGGGCACCTCCTCCTCCCTCTCTTCCTCACACCACTTTGAGCCTTAAAGCTCGTCCAAAACCTGCCCAATTCTCTTATAAAATTCCCTATAAACATACTAGAGGTCCTGGTCTTCTTCAAAGACCAATTTTAGTTCCCTAAGAGGAGGACACAAAGAGGCGCTTCAAAGAAGAGGTAATGTCCGTTACCGATTCTTTCAACTTTATTTTTTCTTCCACTTATTCTTATTAGGTTGTTTCATTATGAAGTAATAACATCAGTATCAATCATATACTGATATTTTATTATAAGTATGAAACAACCCTATTTCACCATCTATCCATCCTACGGAAAACGAAATCACCGTGCATGCGTACGTACGAAATACTGTCTCCACACCGTGGTGTAATCTATTTTACACCACCACCTTACTTGGATGGGTATAATGGTATACATAATAACTATATATGATTATTGTAAAGTTATATTTATTCTGAAATAGTATACATACACTCCAATACAATTCCATGATCATGAGAATGATATCATCACTCTTGCGTACGTATGGACTACCGTCTCCACGATGCGATGAGATTCATTATCCACGTTAACCATTAATGAATGATTATAATGTATATATAATAAGTAATCATGAAATATATTACATAATAATGATACTGGATTTTTTTGTATATACATGTATGTGATCTACTTAATTCCATTCAACTCAATAAGGAAACGAAAACAGTGTTCATGCGTACGTACGACCTACCGTCTCCATGAATGGCGTATTTCATTACATTTACTGATCTATTATATATATGTATATTCTGAATATATATTATATATAAATCATATTTTATATTATGTAAATAAGTAATCATGATCTATGTAATCATATGAATAATTACAAGTCAAAACACTGATGACAAATGAAACGATTTTACCCAAAACGCTCTTTAACATGGAATTTACAAAAGAACGGGTAATATAAAGTCATAAGTGAAACATATATAATATCAAAACAATGAATAAGAATATTTAATAAGTCAATTAAATTATTTAAATCATTATACATGAGGTTCGGATATGTACGAAGCATATCGGACGTAAGGTAAGGTATAATTGTGCAAATCTCATTTTTATCTGAGATTGCTTATTCGTAAGTATTTTCTGGGGTTATTGCTATCATCCATGTCCATGTTTTATAAAAGTGTATTCATGTATTTTTAATGTCCTTTTTACCCATTTAGAATTTTACCCCATGGTATCGAAGGAATATTTCTTTTATTTACCCTACAAGGTATTTTTTGACTTTTCCGACAAAAGTACGAGGAGAATGTTTTTTAACGTATACGGCATGAAAGGATTCTTACGGTTTTATAAAGCCTTATTTTAATGAAGATTCCTCCAAAATATTTCATGAATATTTTCAAAAAAATCCTTTTCTTTTAAAATTTCATGAAATTTTTTGAAAATAAAATGATTTTGAAGATAAAAGGATATTTTCCGCAAAAATTCATTTCAAGTGTTTTATCAAAACCATTTTCCATCTAAGATGACATTATTTCATATGTATATGTTTCATGTATAATGTCTCTATGATTTACATGGTTTCACTTTTCTGATTATGAAATGATATACATTTCTTTTATATGGATTATGTGATAATTGGATGATGTTTATGAAACCCATTTTATTTGTTGGGTTATTATGAATGATGTATGTTTATTTTGTGGCATAAGTAAGAATGATTTCATTATGAGATGGGTGGGACCTATATCTCCCTCCAATTAATTGGTTAACGATTTATATCTCACGAGATATTCATGGATGGAACAGTAAGTTAATCTGGTTCAGTGTTACAGGACTGAAACGAGGAGTGAACTCGATTCAGAAAGGGACTTTGTCCACTAAGATGGTCTTGGCAGCAATGCCTTGGATACTATGGAAATCATGACGTGTTCTGAATGGTTTCCACAATTACATGTTTTATTATCATTATATTTTATCATGTTTGATGTTCCCTTATGATATATGACTTACGTACTTCAAAGTTTCATGTCTTTGCTCGAGATTTTGATGTTTAGGTTTTTTGTTCATGTTTTTGCATTCAAATATTTATGGATTGTTTTATGTTCTCTATGTTTACCCTTACTGGGCATTTGAGCTCAACCATTTTACGTTTTCTTTTCCCCAGGTTATAAAGAAAAGTTTTAGGTATTAAAAAAGAGGGAAGATCTTTATGGGATATGTTAAAGAACTTTCACCACGATTATAAGATTATATTTCGAGTTTCCAAAGACACTAAACTATTACGGTCCTTGTGTGTGTGTTTTTTTTATGTACTAAGTATTCCGAAAAATTAATGTAATGTTCATGTACATCATGCTTCGGGTCTCTACAATAACGTCTTATAAAAATTAATTTACTAAACGATATTTTCTTTTGTCATTTTTGCCTTTACTTTAAGTTAATTAATCTAAATTGTCATTATCACTCCCAAGTGGCTCAATGGGGTCCCAAAATAGACCCAAAGATGCCCATGGTCGTAAATGACTCAGAAAATAAGGTTTGGACAAGTGTTAAGGTAATTTTGAATTATTATAATATTCTTTTAACCTTAAATTACCCTATTTACCTTTAATCGTAGTAAATAAAAATCAAAAGTTAATATTCACCAAAAATTATTTTCATCTTAATTAACCACATATTACTTCTTGATAACAACCATGCATGTCAGATTTTTGAAATTTAATTCACAGAAGTGGTAAAATTTCATTTAAATGAAAAATTCAGTTTCTTTAACTACCACTAAGTGGTTTCACTATTCATCAAAAATTAATGTTTTCAGAAAAATACCAAAAATTCAGCCTAAGCTATATTTGATATTCAGAATTCAAAAATGATGTGTATCCTTCAAAATTCAAAACATAGAATTGGCATTAAATAATTTTAAAATTAATTCCCTTTATCAAAACAAATAGTGTGTTTTTAAGAAACAATAACTATCAAAAGATTGATACTTGTTTATGTCCAATTTCAAAGTGAAATAAATTTCAATGAAAAAAATTGGATTAAATGGTAAAAATATATTTTAATTTCACTTTATAACCAATTAAATAGATAATATAAACATATTAATAAATTATATTAAAAGGCACTTTTGAATTAAAATACAATATTTTTCACTATTCATTAAAAATGAACTTTATCAGAAAAAATACAAACATTTACACAAAGTTAATTTTAATGTCCCAATAATAAAGATGGATTTTATTTGGTCATATAGAATGTATTAAAGTGACCAAAACAATATTTAAAAAGGGTTTTCCATTAAAAGGTGATAAATCTTCCTTTTAATGTAAATTATGCTTAAAATTAGATTCATTTACATTTTAAGCCTCTAACTATTTATTGGATAATGTAAATACATTTAACAATCATGTATAATCATATTGTAGTTAGTTTCATTCATTCCATCCAATACAATAGCTAGGAGTTAACTAACCATTTAAAATTATATTATTATATTATTAGTGTGCTATGTAAGATTTCAAAGAAACTCGTTGCTGCGTATTGGGTACGCTATCAAACATAGAAACCCTTTTGAAGTAAAATTAATATTTAATTCACAAATATTAATAAATATGAAATATGTATTATTCTTCATTTACCTGGGATGTTACAGTTCATATTTTTAAAATATGAAAAATCTATAGAAAACCTTAGTGGATAATCTATTGATAACAAAAGAAGTTAACAAATGCATGTGTTGGAAAATGATGTCTTTTAATCACTATGCTTAAATTATGGATAGAATAAAAAATTGTTTTCTCATAGGTCCCAAGAGAAATATGATGTAGTAGGCAAAATAAATAGAACTCTTTATAATATTTCTTAGGCCATGCTTAATGAATATGATTTACTATATTTATTTTGGATAGTGAGTGTTCATAATAATTTCTATATTTTTAATAATGTTATTATTAAAAAATTATTCGAGAAATCCCAAAAAAGGTTAGTAACTTTATAATTTTTATATATAAGGTATTTATAATTAAAAAAAGATAATTTAGAAAAAATTTCTTCCCAAAGAGATGAAACAAATATTCATTGGTTTCTCAACCTCCAATAAATTACACGGAGTATTCAATAAATGTATAATATTTATGAAATAATTTATAGTGTCAAATTTGACGAAATATTTCCACACTGAGCTAAAAATCCATCATAGAATCTTGAGGATTACCTTGTAAATTTATATGTCAATGCTAAAACTAATGATAATTCATTGAAACCTTGTATAGAAAAATCACCCAATATTGAGGAACCATTTGATCACAAGAATTTTGAATAAATTGAAGCATAAAATAATTATATCCTTATATCTATGGGGAATCAAAGAGACCATATCTTTGATGTCACATTTGGAAATCGGGATAGAGATACAAAGACAAGGGCTTCTCATAGAAATCATGTTAAACATCTTTCCTTTTTTATCACATATTTAAACTAATAATTTTACATAAAAAATAAATGGTGATTTCATGGAAATGGATTTACAAGAAAAATTGAATTAGTATAATAGAAACAATGTTTTCAAACTAGTATAAATACCTAATTATATCTTAATGATTGGCACCAAGTTAGAGTTAAAGACTATGGTAGATGATTTTAGAACTATTATTTGAAACCAATCTAGATTTTTTGTACAAGGATATATGATGTTATTAATATTTTCATAAATTTTTATATACTCCCTTTAGTGATATTATATGAAATGTGAATAATTTGTGTGAAATGTGAATGTTTAAATATTAAATATAATTGTGGATCACTATTTGAATTCATCTAGATTCAAGCCAGTTTACTATTTTAATTATAACTCTCACTATAATTATCAAAATTTCATATTTTTTCTTTTTTCGTATTCCTCATTCAATATAAAACATTTCATTAGAAGGTACCTTTGACCAATTCTTTCATTTAGAGGGCCATATGGTCCACACAAAAGGCCCAAATAATCGGTGAAGAATCTAGACCATCCATGAATATAGAATTACTTGGACCAATCTAGAATTCCAAATCCTTTAATTATTCTCCAAAGGTCTGGGTACAATTCAATTCTTCTTGGATAAAATTTTCAAGGACCAAATTTCCAATAAAATGGGCTCAAATTATGAATTTAAACCCACCCCACGATTATGTCTGGGAAATGAAATTAGAACACCATTATTGATTTTTCTTCTGATAGAGACATCCAATAGAGCATAGATTTTGTATTATGATAGTGGAGATATATCTAGATGATTTTTTTGAATAAAGTGTTCAGATTTTATGGAATATTAGTTTTCAAAAACCCATTCTCATTTTGGATTTCAAGAAGATTGGATTGAAATGGAAAGATTAAAAATGTTTAATAAAACCACCATAACGTTGGATCCTTAAGTCCAATTTCCACCAAATTTTCAGAATAAATAGGGGAGATAAATATATACAACTTGTAAGCAGAGAATATCTCCAGATTCGGTTGTCTAATTTATCAAATTGGTGAAGAAAGTATTTGGTCAGTTTTGGAATGCAAACATCCCACAACATTGGGCTATAAATATATCCCCCTCCTCTCACTGCAAGAGGTTGTAATTTCAAAAGAGAAGATCATACATTGGCATGTTCATGTCCTTGAAAAAATATATGGAGGACCTTTCATACTCATTTTTTTACTTGATAAACCATTCCTTCTTTCTTTTTTTTCATTTACTTTTGTGTTCTTCATTGTTGTAATCTTGTAAGTCTTAGTTTTGTCATTTTGTTTTAATGCAAGTAACTTTCCCATTAAAACTTATTATAATATAACCTCTATTTTGAAATATTAATGTTCTTTAAATTTCTTAAATCATGTTTATATTCAAAATATTTTTTTTCTCATTTAATGAAAAGTCTTTATTTAATTCTCTTCATCCCTAATGTGTGTGTATGACACAACACTCTTTTCTTATCCATTTATTTTTCTTCTCTTCTTAATTTATCCTCATAAGAATAATAAACCATAATACTATGTATTTCAATGGATGAGTAAGTCTTTCATTGGGTTGATACAAAATTTATTGATGTTGATTTATTGAGAGATTTTTCTCGATGAATATTATTTGAATTAACATTGTGTATGTTAGACTTAACAAGTCTTGGATAAATGCCATTTTTAATTGATGAGTGGTTTCAATAGATTTTTGGAACCATAAATACACTACCATAAATAAGATATGATTATGATTATAACCATAAGTTAATTTAATTCTTGGATTAAATTTTTAACACTTACGAATTCCAATCAACGTCACTTGTGACATGGGTGTTAATTTACTGCAATATAAAGTAAGGCTCAAGGATATCACAAGCCTAAGTACATAATGATGAAATCACCCCAATATTTATCAAATTTTTAAATAAATATTAATAAATCAATCAATTTAATTTATCTCTAAAAACACCCCCCCCCCAAATCAAAATAAAATCAACTAAAAACAATTGACTTCTAAAAAGTGTCATCGCCGAGGAGTCGACCCTAGTGCTACTATAAATATTAGCATATCATCGGTAACTTGAACGGTTGTTAGGTGAAAATCCACTGAAATTTCAATATAGTCCATAAGAAAGTATTGAAAATGAAAACAACATAGAAATAGTATCTAGTCTTGAGACCATTCTAATATTCCTTTAATATGATATACATATTAATTTGAAACTATATGAAATAGTTGTAAAGACTGTATTCCAAAATGGATATATGTTGGATGTATTTGTTGAAAACCCTCTATGATTTCAAACCATAATTTTCTAAATCATTATTTTAAATTAAAAAAAATATTTGTATGGATTAAAACAATCCCTAGATCATTGTATGATAGGATCAACACATTTCTAATTTCAAATGGTTTTACAAAAGGTCTTACTAAAACAACATTATATATAAAAATAATTTGAAATTATTTTTTAGTACTACTAAAATATGTTGATGATATTATTTTTGGATCTTCTAAAAACTATTTGTGTACTGTATTTTTCAAAATAATGAATAATTAATTTTAAATGATATTATTGGGTGAATTATATTACTTTCATGGATTTTAATTTTTTCAAAAAAAGTAATTCTTTTAAATCAAAGTTAAGAAACAAATGATATTTTAAAAAAATTGTTCTTGTATAACACCAAATGTGGTGATAATCCCATGAGTACATGTTGTAAAATAAATATTAATTAAACTAGAAATCTAGTAGATAGAATTAATTACAAAGATAATATTGGAGGTTTATTACACTCAATTTCTAGTTGACATGATATTATATTCAATCAGGGAATGTGTGCACATTTTTAAGAAACCCCTAAAGAATCTCATTGAATTACTGTTAATAGTATTTTTAAATACGTTATGATTACAACTAATATATTTTTTTTTATGCTAAAGTACATAAAATTGAATTACATAGTTACTGTAATGCTGATTTTAGTGGTTGTATGTTTGCTGGGGAGATCACCTCCAGAACATTTCATCAATTAAGAAGGTAATTAGTTTCCTATTGTAGTAAGAAACATTATTATATTGAATTATCTATTAATAATGTTGAGTATATAGCAGTAGGTAGATATTGTTAGTATATCATCGATGAAACACATGTTATCGCATTATATATATATATATCATTTTATAAATTTCCCTATAAATTATGAAAATTAATGTTTTATAAATAGATCTAAAAATATTGTATCACATTATAGAATAAAAAATATTGGTATATCAAATCCATTTTTAAATATAATTTTGAAAAAAGTGATATAAATCTTGAATTCATTGTTATTGAATATCAGCATGAAGATATATTTACTAAAACATTAAATTAAAAGAGAATAAATTATATAAAACATGAATTAGATATTATTATAATTGTTTAAAATATTTTTATATTTATTTTAATATTAATTTCAATATTCTTTTTAATATTTTTATAAAAATATAATAGTTATTATTTTATTGACCATTCTCTTAAGTTATTCAATATATCATATGGGCTTAAAAATATATTAAATGGTAAATAATAATTCATACATATTACTATAAAATTAAATCCCTAAATGATTAAAACGTAATATCGAAATAAAAAATTGTCATGTATTCATCTAACATGAACCAATTCCTATATTAAAATCCCCATATTAGAACCTTTTCTCTAATCCATATCTCCCATGTTAAGATTCTCAGTCATCAGAGTCAAGATGATGATATATTTTAGATATGATGTTCCTGAATCATCCATGAGATAAATGAACATATCATGAATGTCTAAGAATCTTTCAAAGTTGTACTCCCTCTCTCATGAAGTCATATTTGATAAAGAAGTCAGTTTTGAGTGGTTGAGAACTAGTTAGTCTTTGTTACAAGGAGGTATTTTGTTTCATAACAGGGAATGATGGTTTTTATATGAAAATAAAACATTTTTATCCTTGACTTGTAAAATAATTTTATCAAAATATGGAATTAGAAGTTGGAGACTATGGGGATGTGATTCAAATATTTGTCGATGGTCAAGAGTGTGAATTCACATTTTCATTCTCAAATGATTTCCTTAGAGACCCTGTATTTGGGAATATGAGGAAAAAAATCTTATACCAAATAAACCACCTCCATTTTGAGATTATGAATCAATTTATGGAACCAAAGGATGAAATAACCTACTTAAGAATAGTTGTAAATGATCTAAGTTCTGAATATAGGATAATAATGCGGTTCATTCATTACTATATATATACGAGGAGGGGATATTTTATTTCTGTTCGATACGAAAATTTTATTACCTAATGATGCAAGCGCAACAGTTAAGTCTGCATCATTTCTTTTTAAGGTATATGGAAGAGTTAACTAAAACATCAGTAAACATTTAACACTCTTAAATGCCAAAATGTAATTTATGTATTTCTATAATAGAAATTTTTTCCTTTATTACAGTTCAAAGGATTGTGTTTCTAAGTGGAATCTATCTAAATCTGACCACTTTTAAAAGGACGAAGATGAAATTTAATCCTTAGAAGAGGATGTGGATCACTAATGAGGAGATAATTTATGAGAAATTTAATACATTATCACATCCTTATTGTATAATATATATATATATTATATCCTAGTTTGGAACCAGATCATATTTTTGAGGCAAATTACTCATATGAAAATGATTATTCTCAATATTCTAATATTGAAGATGAAGCTAGATGAGCTTTTGAGGATTTTTTAGAAGGGAATTTTGTCCATAAATCTGTAGACATGGGAGAACTAATGAGAGAAGAGGTATCCATTGATCACAATGTTACACAATCTTCTAAAATTCTATTTGAATAAATTAGGGATATTTAATTAACCTTGTTTGTTGAATTAGTTAGAGAAGATATACTTATTGAGGGTAATAGAGTTCCCATATTGATGTTTTTGGGACCATCTCTAATAGGTATATAAAGTGATAAGAATGTTTATATATTAGTCATAGAGAGTCCGATTCTATTTGAAATACTGGAATTTCCCATATTTTATTCCAATACTTCCAATGAAGAAGCACATCCAGACAATGTTTTCATTTATTTGCATGTATTAACTACTAGAGATGTTGATAAAATGAGGATTAAAATAATGATAAAGAAGATGATAAGGATGATATGTGTGATGAAGACGTTAATTTTGATTATGATGTTTATAATCCGATAATTCCATGTAGAATTGTTCTTGATGTTGTTTTAATGGAAGGATAAGTTTTTACGTAATATGTAAACTCTTATTTCATAATATCTGAATATTCTAAATATATATAGAATAAATTTCCTATCCGACCATCTACAAGAGGCTTTTTCTGTAATATTTTTCAAGAATATCATGTATAAAACTCTTCTCCATGAAAAGAAGTTGTGGACATGGAATATTTTAAATAATAATCTAAGGCCTCTCCAATAAAAATTGAGTGACCATATTGTATTTTAACCCCCAAAAAAGAATGTTAGAGGAATAATCCTAAGCTTATTGATCATTCTTCTAATCCAGATGATGATTTATTTCATGAATACAATCTTTATCAAGATTAAGATACTCCACCTTATGAATTTATACATTCCTCTATACCTCCCTCTATGATATACTCTAAATATTTAATTATGTTTAAGGATGACCTTTTTGAAGTCTTAAAAGAATTATTTTTTGGGTATCATTTGGTTTAATACTCATGGCTGAGAGTAAGAAATTGTATACACTCTTTAATGTATTGTTGTACACATCTATCCCATTTTATTTTTAAAAGTACACCATATTCACTAAGAGATCGATATTTTAGAAGAGAAATGAAATATTTTAGAATACAAATTAGAGACCTTCAGGATGATCTAATAGATATAATTGCTACCATATGCAAGAGATATCTTTCCGTGATGGCTATTCCATCCAAACCATCAAAATTTTATTAAATACCTCCTCCAAAATCAGTTTTTTTAGAATTTTAATTGAATGTCTACTTGTGAAGAGATTCAAAATTTTCTTGATAGAGTTAAGGATGTTGTAAATCAAGTGAAAATGAACATTACCTATCATGGATAAAAGTAATATGATTTAATGAGATATGAATTATTTAAGAATTCTAAATATAAAGGTTTAATCATGGGTGAAATAAAATATTATCAAAAAATTATTTACACTAAAGAATACCTAAACTCTTAGTTCATATCATTGGCTAGATATTTAAAGATCCCCCCTTTGAAAATTGCATTAAAATCCATTTTATAGATGTTATAGGTGATAAATCATATAATCAATCAATTTATGTTAGAGAAAGATGATTTTACTACGGTTATAGAACATGTGAAAAGATTTTTTTACTAATATCACAAGGATCTTAGAGCCATATATTTGATGAAAACTATCATATGTTATCACATTCTTATCTTCCTTTAACTCACATATCAACCTATCCTTCCCAATACTCAATAATAGTTTTATTTACTTCTTCATTATCTATTCCAAAAAATTCCTCACATATACCTCCAATAAGACCGTTTAGCCTTACTCATTCCCCACCCCTTGGTCATGTCATTCTATTTTCATAGGGAATCACCATTCTAGTACCTTCTCCAATTCCTTGGACTATTTCTCATGATATTGTAAAAGTGGATCATCCCTTTGACCCAACAACCCAACTAGATCATGAGAATATCTATTATTATTAAACTATGATAGGGATTCTATAAAAATTTCCAATAATTAAGGAAATATCATTATACAAATAATCTCATCCCAATGGACTAAATAGTTTATTACTCTTAGAAAACAAGATATATACCTGAATCTCACATTGTAATGGAAATCATAAAATAAAACATAGTATTTCATTTTGGAATAAAAATATTCTCTTAGATTATCCCTGCATATTAATCATAATATAATCAATGGAATAATAATGATAAATATACATAAAAACATAGAAAGATTAAATTTTCGGTAAGGGTATGTCTATAACTGAAGCTAAATAGGCATGAATAATATTATTGAAAAGAAATGGAAATAAAATAAATCCATAATCACATGAGTCCAAAAAAATTCCATCGATATCATAACTAATCAAATAATCACATTGGAATCATTAAATAATCTCATATTGAGGGAAATTCATAATTTTGGACGTCATAAAAATATCATTAAGGCCTCTTAATAATACATCATATATAAATGTGTTATACCACAACCAATACCCAAACTAGTCTGTCTCATGTGACCTACTGATGCATCAAATGTCTATAATGGTATTCCCCCATCACATACCAAGATAAATGAATTACTCATATGAAATGGGTGAAACATAATAAACATAAACGTTCACATTGAAACTATAATATGAAATGTTAATTATTGTCTAAATCAATAAAGATAATCATAAATCATCAAGAGTAATATAGAAAATGGTATCAAAATAATATATCCCTAGTCAAAAATATTGTAAAACATCTAGAGAAATAATAAGGATGATAACATCATTTCATATACCTAGTGTAGTATATGTAAAATAAGTATTGTTTTCACTCATTAATATAAACACCATAAATATTATTTTTAAAAAATTATTTAGTAAAATAACCTTTTCAATTTCAAAATTTCTTATTTTTAAAAAAAATATTATGATATTTTGAGGGAATGAATATTATTTAAAAACAACCTTGTCAAATTGTAAATTAAGCTTCAAATAAAATATAGTCCATGAGGGAAGTGAAATTTTTTCATTCTAGATATGTTAAACAACATTCCTTTCAAACATTTTTTTGGGAAATTTGAAAAGTACCTTGATTGGTAAATAATAAGAATATTAATTTGAAACAATTTTTTAAGAAGTAAAAGATTGGTAAAAATGAATTAAAAATTTATAAGTGAGAGGATATTTTTGAAAGAATTATTTGGAAAATTTGATATCTTATAAAATTATTCCCCATCAATTTCTTACAAATATAAAATCCTAAATATTGATGAGGTTGTGAAATAAACACTTACCATGTGGGAATACATTGAATCATAATCTCAAAGAAAGAAATAACTTCAAATGAAACATTAAATAACATTAAGAAAAGGTTATTAATTATATAATATTTAAAAGGGGAATTTCATACACCACAAAAAATAAATTATTTGTGAATATGTCATATGTCTCAAAGAAGTAAAAGTGAGAAAAGAAACCCTCAACTCTGGTCTGAATTCCATTATTCATATTCAATCCTCATGTATAATAAATATATATTTATTGTAAATATACTAAATTACCATACTCATATATATCATACCATTTATGACATTCTTATAATATTTAATCACCTATTTCTAAATAAATGTTTTTTAAAAATCACTATTTTATGTAATCACTGTTTCCTTTATTAGGTATGTTTTAGTTTGGTAGTTTCATTATGCACACATTTTTCATGATTAAATCATATAATTTTTTTAATAATGGTATAAATATCATATATATTCATTACATACTAATTTTTAGTAATTCATTAATTATATAGATATAAAAATGTATTACTCCATTCCTGGAGACTGTTGGTCGTACGTTCACATGAGTAGAGTTTTTATTAATGTACTGATGGGACAACATAAATGGAAATTATAATTATTAATTATAGAGTAGTTATTATAAAATATAAATCATACATATTTCTCAAATAAATATTTATTTACATCTAAGTAAAATATAAATGAAAAATGAATCAAGTCACTTGTGGAGGTGGCAGTTTACTCATACGCTAGAGAAACATTAACATTTACCAACAGTCTGGATGGAGAGATGTCATATATGATATTTTTATTTAATAATTAATTAATTTTATAAATATAATATACAAATATTAAACCTATCATAATTTCTATCGATAAAATATGGAAATGAATAATTAATTGTATCACTACATGGAGACGGTAGGTCGTACGTACATACGAGCGATGCTTTAACTTCCCATTTGATGGGAATGAGGGTTAGTAATGATGTTTTCATAATTCTAATAAAATATAAGTATGTTTTGGATACTAAATTTATTATTTTATAATATCATACAAATATTTATATAATGTACAAGAAGGAATAAATTGAGAGAGGTTGGAAAATACAATTTCCTTTTTTCTCAGGAGACCATATTTTGATCCTTTCTTAAGGGACGTATGGATTGTATTTTAGGGATACAATCACCTCTATATCATTGCTAAAGATTCTAATAATAGAAATACAAATTTATTTGTTCATATATACGGATCAATTTTTTTGTGAAGAAGTGAGAGAGAATGTTCCCTTTTATAATTGAGGTGAGGGGTACTTGGAATTTCTCAAAAGATTAAATTTTAGTAAATTAATTTCTATGTAAAATACATAAAAACATGTTGGGATTATAATATAAGGTATTATATTTTGGTAATAACATAAACTAATAGAATTTATAAAATTTTTGTTTTCATTTTGACCCTTAACATTTTGATTATACCTTATTTAATCAATTTTAGTTTTAACTACGGTAACAAAATTGTCCACATTAAAGAGTTATTATTTTTTTATTATAAGGTTACCATTAGACCACAAAAGGAAGAATTATGTAATTATAGGCCATATCAAATCTAAATTTTATAATGTAAATTTTTTATTATTTTAAAATAATTTTTCCAAAATATTATTTTGATAACATATAATTTTTTCAATCTCAACACAATTCTCTTAATTTTGAATCAAATATATCAAGACAAATAAAGAATTTCAATATAATTATTTTAAAATTATATAAAATTATATATATATATAATTTATTTATTTATACATAAAATCTGTTAAGTTATATAAAATTTTGTATTTTCCAAATCATTTAATTTTCATTTATATTAATTATATAAATTCTATATTAGCATCGCACAGGAATATAAGGTAATTATATAATTTATAAAATTGAAAAAACAATATAATTAGAATACCTTAATTAATTTAAAAATACAATTTTTTATATCATTATTTTTTGCTATGTGGACACATAACAGATTAAAAATGAAGAATGTGAAATTTTGTAACTATATTTGATTTAAATGATATATAATTAATTTTCATAGAAAAGTGTCCATTAATCAACTAAATTTATATTAAAAGGTGTTAAGGGAATATTTTAATTAATGAAATAAAAATTAAGATGAAATGTTGCGTCATTATAACGTAGTTTTGATGTATATTACTTGATTTACCCTTTACCAAGGTGATAAAATTTACCACGATTACTATTCATAATGTATAAAAATAAAAGGCAAATATTTACTAAATTTGATCCTCATGATTCCAAATATAGAATTAATTTAACCAAATTCAATACCTACATTTAGTATAAGTTAAAATTAAAATAATTTTGAAAAACGTGAACAAAACCATATTTTTTAAAATGTTGTTCTTAAGAATAATAAATGATTTATTCTTATCTTAAGAACAAAATAAATATTATGTGAATGTTGTATTTTTTGAATACATAATATATAAATATAATAAAAATAATTCAAAAATAGTGAATAAAAAATTTATTATTATATAAATATATTTAACTAAAAAATAGTTTTCAAAACAACACTTCTTTTAAAAAAGTTAATTTGTATTTATTATAAATTGATAACCAAACAATTTATTATATAAATATATAAATAATATATTTTTCATAGAATAGTTAGCCCTATTTAAACCCAAAAATTTAATGCCTAGTTTATAATATTTATATAATAATAAATCATGGTTTGTTTGAACACAGTGTAGCAGGAAATACGGGCTATCGAAGAGAACAAATTTATTTAACAAGAGACAGATCATAAAATCATGGGGTGTTACATTATTTCCTCCATAAAAAAATTTAATCCTCCAAATTTACATTATTTCTCCTTACATATAAATATGGGTAGTACTTCATCATATTTTCCTCATGTTCCAACATCACCTCTTCAATGTTATGATTTTTTGAAGGATCATTTACCAGCTGATTCATCTGATTCCCCAACACTTGTTCTCAAGTGTCCAAAATCTGTACATTATCATAACAGTAAGATAAATAAATTTCCAATTAAATTTTATCAAAATTTAGAGAATGTGTTGGGTATAACATGTATTTCCTTAAAAAAAATATTTGGAACACATTGGGTACTTTATAAAGTTTAGGTGTAATTTCCAAACGGTAATCCACATATCTGATTTTTTCTAGGATTTCAAAATGTGAAATGTATATAGGGATATATTTTTAATCATTATAAAATCTTATAACACCCTTCCCTATAGATACCTTGAATATAATGTGATCTCCCACTTAGAATTCCAAATCATCTTTTGGTTATTGGCATAACGAATTTTCCTATTTTGAGCGATTTTGGTATGGGTTGGACTACTCTTTACCTTTACGTTGTTTCCTACACAATTTCTAGTCCTATGAGATTCCTTTCACCAACATCATCCAAAAAAATTATTTTACAACATCCCTTGCAACATAACACATTCTACATCACCATTTTAATATTTCAATAGAAGCAATTGTTATATTAAAATTATGATGAAGGTAAATACTGATCTTGCATACATTGAAAGTCAAGTTTATTAGGACCTCAACATGCCTTATAAATTTTGGATAGTCCTTTTTGAATACCCATTAGTTTGAGAGTGATAATCAATATTTAAATAAATCATGGTTTTAGGTGCATTGTGAATATTTTTTGGAATTTTGATATAAATCATTGATCATGATCAGAAATAATTGAAATAAGTGCACCATAAAAATTTATAGCATTATTATTAAAGATTCTAGAAAGGCACTCCAGTGTAAAATTTTATCTTATAGTATGTAAATGTACATTTTTTTTAGGTCATTCAACAGTAACCCATACCAAATCATTCTTTCATGTTGTCTAAGGCAATAAAATGAATAATTCTATAGTAATATCATGAAACTTCAATGTAAGAATAGGTATAGGTCTCATGATTCCTATAGGATGTTGTCTCATATCCTTCACTTAATTACCAACCAAACATCTTGTCAAAAAATTAGTAATTTCCCTCTTCATATTATCCCACAAAAAATGTTTCTTCAAATCCATATACATCACGTAGATATATGGATGTATAGAGAAATTTTAGTTTTGAGTACCTTCCAATAATTCCATTTTTAGATCGTGTATAAAGGGAACACAAAGCCTCTTTCAAAATTGAAGAATTCCATCTTCATATGTATAGTTTGGAAATTCTCCATCATTCATAACCTTTCGAAAATTATCATTATAAAACCAAGAACTTTTTATCTTTTCCAATAATGATGGTTTGGATATCATTTGAAAAAGTGATGTTTCCCCTTCATTAATAACACCAATATCCATCTTTAACATATCCATGAACATAAGATCCTTGTCAATCCCAAACTTTTTTAATACTCCATGTCCCTTCCAACTCAATGCATCAGGTACCTTATTTTCATTCCCTATGTAGTAATGAATTGATATACTATAATCCTTGAGTAGATAGAGCCATCTTCTTTTCAGCATGTTGAGTTCATTCGATGATAAAATGTATTTGAAACTCTTGTGATCTTTTTATATCTCACTTATTTCACCAGAAAAATATTATCTCTATATCTCCATAGAAACTATTACATATTCTATCATAATATCATGATTTGGATATTTCTATTGATAAGTTTTTAATTTCCTTGATTCATAAGTAGTAACTCTATCTATCAGAATAAGTGCACAACCAAGTATCTTCCTCGATGCATCACTATATATCACAAACCCACTGTTTTATAATATTAAATTCATGATTAGAGCATTCAATAATAATTTATTCAATTATTCAAAACATTTGTCACAATACATTGTCTAAATAAACTTAAACCATTTACAAGTAAACCTGGTTAAAGGTTAAGATAATTCAGAAAAAGTGATGACCCATAATTTCTGTGGAATTTTTTTTCTTAAATACATGGGAATTTTACGAGTCTGAAAAAACAGACAGAGTGTAATTCCAAGGCCCAGTGTGCCTAGAATGAATTTATGATGTTTTGTTCAGGTACGTTCAGTAAACATATTAGTGGGTTTTTATAACTTTTGAACCGGTTCTCGGAATTGAAATCTGAGGACACCGTTGAACTCGCCGTGCCAGTATTCACTTAAGAAGAAATTTACCTCGATGGAAGTTGGTCGAGAATAAAAGACAATTTTTGGGCTTTTAGAGAATGATTTAAACAAAAATAAATTGTGTGGCTTTATTTTTATTTGTTGGTTAAAACCTCCACATGGATGTTGGAGGTGGGACCACCACACCATAACCACCAATGAGAGGTTATGGAGGTGGGGCCCACCCGAGGTCTAAACATCCTATTCTTGTTTAATATGGTGGGCACCACCCGAGGATAAAACCCCTTGAACTCCCCATTATGTGGGGAGGAACCTCTTGAGCGCCCACTTAATGGTTCCACCACCCCTCCACCTTAATAGAGCCAATGCACAATATTAATGGTGCCAAATCCTCCATTTAAATTTTGTGCCAACCTCTTGAATTAATTAATTGGAGCTAACCTAATTAATTAACCCACTTGAAGTTCCAATGATTAAATTGGGGAAATCATTTCACTTTGTAATTTTGGGTGAAATTTTGGGGAGAGGAGAGCATGGGAGATTATCCAAAGAAGAACGAAGAATGAAGAATGAAGAACACATTCTTCCAATAAAGAACACCGACAACGATCATCTTTGACCTTCATCTTCGGATCCTACTGACGTGGGACGTCCTCAACCAACCTTTCCTCCACATCGTTGTAAACGAGGCAACGCACGAGCACAGATTGGAAGTGTGTGGCGGACACGACGATCGACGAACACCTCTATCTAATTCCCACAACTTCATTGACGAACAACGAACAATAGAAGGGGGTTTATTTGTGTAATATCACTTTACTTATTTTCTTCTTCGGTTGGAAAGGAATCGTTGCTGTGGTTGTAAAAAAATTTAAGTTCATCTTTCTTATTACTTGATGAGCCAAATGTTACCACCCTAAACACAGAGGGTGCGAGCCAAAACAACATGGCCTGACCACTCTATCGTTCTTATTTTTTATGATATTTGGCATGGAAATGAAGTAACGAGGCGATGAAGGCGGCGAAGATAAAGGTCGCGCTACTCATGGCCACTGTGATCCGTAGTGCCCCCGTGGTGTCCCACACTGCCACCGGCCAAACCGACCCCGGCCGCGCCCCCACCGGCCGCACCGCTCGCAGATCCAAGCCACTACCCCGACTTCTCCCGCTCCCAGCCACACCCTACCCAACCGCCCACTAGCCCACCTACCGGCCTGCCCGGCCACCTGTCGCCCTGTCCGTGCCTCACCGGCCTGCCCTGCCGCCTCCAGGCCTGCCAAGCCACTTCCCGTTTTCCCGACCAAACTATGTCGGCTCGCCCAACTTGTGTGCCCCATGTCGGCCGAGCCACTCCCCTCACGGCGGCTCTAGGCTGAACTGCCCGTACACCATCTAACGGCCGGTCTGCGCCCCCGTGACCTGTTTGCACCCCTGCTCTACTCACAGCATTTGCAACCTACTAGGCCAAGCCCAGCGGGTTGATCTGAACCCAACGGGTCGGTCCAGACTAATTCGGGCTGAGTCAGTCCTACTGGGTCAGACCGGACACAGGCTCGCTGCGACCCCTCTTTACATTATTTTGGTCATAACTTTGGCACCTGATGTTCGTTTTGCGAACCGTCAGCGACACTGGTAATCATGGAGCATGAAGATCCCTATGAGTATACCCCACTAGAGTTCAGGGTATATTTGAGTTACAGTTAGGTTAGATCGTGCACAAATTCAATGGGGACCTTGAGACTAAAAGGCTAATAAGTCATAGACTGGGTGTCCGATTGACGTGTCGTCTATTGTGTTGAAACCCCTATGTCGTGGCGGATCTTTGGGATACATCTTCGTGGTACTTCATGGTAGTTGATGTATCAAAACATGGCTTGAGGATCGGACCATCTTAGAATCAATCGTGCTTTGTGCGGAAACCATGTGGCTAGCTGTGCTTTGACGACTATTCCTGGATCCTGTGTGGGTTTGACTGCTCCGGCTACTATTCCTAGATCCTGCATGGGTTCGACAGCACTGATGACTATTCCTAGATCCTGTGTGGGTTCGAAAACTCCAACTACTGTTTCTAGATCCTGTGTGGGTTCAACAGTACTGACAACTATTCCTGGATCCTGTGTGGGTTCGACAGTTCTGATTTCTCTTCCTCGATCCTCTGTGGGTCCAACATAATAGATGATTTATTAGCTACATCTAATCATCTCTAACACACTATGTGAGTTTTATACCTGTGTGAGCTGAGTTAGTGACTTCTATGTTTTCCTCATGATTAAGATGGGTTACTTGATAACTTAGGTATATGTATGGTCATATAACTAAGTAATGGATATCTGTTGATTTCATACATTGTGGTTTATCGTTGGTGGATTTTTTGAGACCTTGGTGGTCTCGGGGTCCCTAATGAGTATCGTTATACTCAACCCTATGTGGGCTATGCCACACCTCGTTGTGTTGGATGCAGACAACGGACATCGCTGACTGAGGTTGAGAGTACCAGGACTGGATGATAATCAGAAGTGGACCATACGACGTGTCAGTAAATGGAGGAGACTGACAGACATGGAGTGCTGAGGAGGATATCTCTACCTACCCATTAGGTAGGATCCATGGTGGACGATACAGGAGCAACTTTTCACCTTTCAGATGTTTTTTCCTTTTTAGTTGTACTTGTACTTTACAGTTGGTCTTGTATTTCTGGCCACATTATATTTCAGAACTCTCTTATTATACATATTTACTTAGTGTTCTTTATCCAGCTGTGTGCTCTGTTGTGTGTTTTTATAGTTAAAAAGGCAATGTCATCACATATTTAGGAAGTTACGCCTTTCGTGCTAGTTTCCAACCCCTGGCCTAGGGATGGTGGGCTTGGGGTAGTCACGGTATGGGCCCCGAGGGATGGTTCATGAAAAATTGGTATTAGAGAGGTCGGTTATATCGTAGAACATAGGAATCTGATCTTTTCTGTGAATCAATAGAGATAAGTCTACTGAGTGTGGATTTCAGATCAAGGATTCCAGTGTTGGTGCAGTGGCTAACGTCTCCATACATCAGGACCCTGACATCTTATTTCTGAATCAGGGAATGAAAACAATAATTGCGTGTGTGTTTTGAAATGTTTTATTTGTGATATTTTTGAGTCAGCTCACCAGGTATAACTTTTTGACCATGGCGCACCTATTTCTTTACAGGATGCCTCCACACAGACAACCATCCAAGGTTCTAGGCTTTGTAAGAGATGGTAGCCCACCGAGCGATAATGCCTCATTGCAAGGCCCTATGAGAGTGGAGGCACCAGTAGTACCACAACCCATTGGCCCACCGATTCCACCAGCTCTAGAAACAGATAGTGCACGCCACCTGAGTGTGTTGCACGAGTTCTAGCGCCAGAGGCCACCCAGGTACAGGGGCGAGACGGACCCGCAGGCAGTTGAGGACTGGCTGGAGGCTGTGGTGAGAGTCTTCATATTGGTAGGTATACCAGCCAACCTTAAGGTTATCATTTCCATGAGTCTTATTCAGGAAGCAGTAGGCAGATGGTGGAGCCTGATGCTCCAGGTACATGATGAGGAGACACTACTCTGGGAAGACTTCTAGAGCCTCTTTTGGGTGTTGTTTGCCCCAGCCACCCTACATGCAGTGTGGATACAAGAGATACTTCATCTATTGTAGGGTAGCATAATGGTGGCACAATACTCTTTGAGGTTCACCGACCTCTCATGCTACTCCATAGATATGGTGCATGACCCATTCTTCTGGGCCTGGTCCTTCGAGTAGGGGCTCAGGCGAGAGATCAGGGTTTTGATGATCTCACTCAGTATCCCGAAACAGGTGGGGGTGTTGGAGAAAACCCTCTTAGTGAAGAGTATCCTTGCTGAGCAGTCACCAGCAGCAAGACCCACCACCGGGAATCACATAACAGATTCTTCTGCAGCTAGCAGCAGATATATGTTGTAGAGGTCTAAGAGGACAAGACCATCTGGTGGACAACCTTAGGACTCGGGTTCAGCTATGTGAGCCACACGAGAGAGAGCCAGTCATTCAAGGAACATTCAGTGTTTCACATGAGGAGTGTAGGGTCACATGGATCGTGAATATCTGACCTGCCGTTCGAAAGATCAGATGATAGTTGAGGGATAGCCCTGGTAGAGGAAGAGGTTTGATTGAGGTGGTCTGCAGGGAGTAGGCAGACGTGGCAGAGGAGCTGGTCGTGCAGCTGTCGGTGGATGACATTTTGAGATGTTACCACCACCACCAACCAAAGTTCCACCCCAACTGCAGGTACAAGGTGTACAAGAGATAGCCCAGCTCTAGGAAGTTGAAACTTACGATCATGGCATTCTGAAGATGATTCGAGGTACGATCTGTGTCTACTCCACCTTAGTTGTAGTTATTTTTGACACAGGTTCCAGTCACTCTTTCATTACCACCACACTTGTTTGGAGATTGGTGACTCTAACCGAGCCGTTGGCTCGATCCTTACAGCTAGAGACGCCTACAAGAGTATATTTGATGATTACTCACTAGTGCTGATAGTGTGAGCTCACTCTTGGAGGGGAGAGCTTAGGCTGGGATCTCCTAGTAGCGGTATCGAGGCCTTACGACATTATATTGGGTATGGACTGGTTATCTATAGTCCATGCACAAATCGACTGTATTAGGTGCAATGTGTGGTGTGTCTGCACGGATGGGACAAAGTTCACCTTCACTGGTGAGAAGAGAGTCTTTGCAATGTAGGGATGGACTTGCCCATAGGAGAGTACAGATGATCACTCATTAGTTGGCTTGCCATACCCTCAGAGCGGTTGATAGGGAGAGTCCAACTTATCCTGTAGTGGTGGACCAGTACACAGAGGTTTTTTTTGATGATGTCTCCGGACTACCTCCCCATAGAGAGGTGGAATTTTACATTGATCTGTACCCCATGACGACACCGATATCTACACCTGCATATCGGATGGCTCCCACTGAGCTTCGTGAGCTGTGGGTAGATCTGGAGGACTTTAAGGGGAAGGGATTCATCCAGCCCAGTGTTTCTCCCTGGGTAGCCCTAATTCTATTCACCAAGAAGGTGGATGGAAGCTTGAGACTTTGTGTCGACTATCGTTACCTGAACCTGGTGACCGTGAAGAACAAGTACCCACTCCTGAGGATTGATGACCCCTTTGATCAGCTGAAGGGAGCACGTTGGTTCTCGAAGATAGACCTTATATCAGGATGTCACCAGCTTAGATTTTGAGAATAAGATATGCAGAATATGGCCTTCAGATGTCCGTACAGCCACTATGAGTTCTTGGTTATTCTGTTTGGCATAACTGACGCTCCAGTAGTGTTTGTGGGACTCATGAAGAGGATCTTCCAGCCATACCTCGATCACTTTGTCGTAGTCTTCATAGAAGACATTATGATCTACTTGACTATTGAGGAGGAGCATGCCTACTATTTTCTGGTAGTAATGGACACACTCATAAAGAACCAACTTTATGGTAAACTCTCAATGTGCCAGTTTTGCATCTAAGAGTTTCACCTTCTGAGACATGTCATCTCAGTAGCTGGAGTTGCAGTAGATCCTGCAAATATTGAGGCGGTACTTTCTTGGGAGCCACCCAGAAGTGTGACGGAGGTATGGAGTTTCCTGGGTTTGGATGGATATTACCAGAGGATCATAATAGACTTCTCTAAACTTGCAGAACCACTATTAGCGTTGACGAAGAAGGTGAAACCCTTCATTTGGTTGGATGGATTACAACAGATCATTCAAGAGTTGAGGCTTCTATATGAGGGCATAGGGTATGTAGTCTACTGTGACACGTCAGGGACAGAACTCATATGTGTCCTGATGCATGAGCGATCAGTGATCGCATATGGTTCTCGTTATCTGAGAAAGAATGAGTTGAACTACACTACCCATGACCTGGATATAGTAGTAGTGGTTTTTTCCTTGAAGATGTGGTGGCACTCTCTTATGGGTAAAAATTTTACCGTGTACTCTAATCACTCTGATCACAAGAGTCTCAGGTATATCTTCTCCCATAATGACCTGAACAAGAAATTGCAACGTCATCTTGAGTTCCTCTATGACTATGACTTCTAGATAGTCTATACTCCCAAGAAGGGGAATGTTTTGAAGATGCACTCAGCATGATGTCTGGTATACAACTGCTATTCGAGGAGATAAAGCAGCTGGAAACTTTACAAACATCCTTTATGGACCATGATGGAGCAGCTTTTCTTCAGTCTCTTACAGTCACTCCTCCACTTATTCAGAGAGTCTAGGAGGAACAGCATGGGGACACTGACTACAAGACAGGACGTACTCAGATATCCACAGGACATGCACCTATTGGATTTTGTGAAGGTGGGGATCACACCATCCTCTTCAGAGGACGTACTATGGTGCCAGTGTCATTTCAGGAGGAAGTTTTGAGGAAGTTCCACACATCCCCTCTAGCGGTACATGTAGGAGTGGCGAAGATGTACTAGGATCTCTGACGACAGAACTGGTGGTTGGGGATGAAGAAGGTAGTTGCAGAGTTTATCTCTCGATGCCTCAGTTGTTAGTAAGTGAAGGCAGAGCACCAGGTACCAGCAGGATTGGTTCAGCCTTTAGAGGTCCCATAGTAGAAGTGGGATTGGATATACATGCACTTTGGGATAGGACTTCAACATACATCCAAGGGTCACAACTCAATTTGGGTGATCATTGACCGACTCACCATGTCATCCCACTTCCTACCGATCTGAGAGAAGGGTTCGGTAGAGAGCTTGAGATGCCTCTACGTGTTGGAGATTATTCGGATACATAGAGTACCTTATTCTATTGTCTCCAATCATGATACATGGTTTACTTCCTGGCTTTGGAAGGGGTTGTATGAGGCTTTGGGAATGCAGATTCATCTGAGCACCACCTTCCATCCTCAGACAGATGGTCAGACTGAGTGGACCATTTAGAACCTCGAGGACATGCGGCATTCTTTTGTCCTCGACTTCGGTCACAACTGGGAGGATCACTTACCTTTAGTGGAGTTTTCATACAACAACAACTATCACTCCACCATTGGTATGACACATTTCGAGGAGTATACGGTTGACCTTGTAGATTACCCATGTGTTGGACTGACCCTGGGGAGTCAGCACTAGTGTGAAAAGAGATTGTACGAGCTACCACAGAGAAGGTGTAGATCATCCAAGAGTGTATGAAGACTACACAGAGCAGAAAAAATTCGTATGATGATAGGAGACAGAGACCTCTAGAGTTCAAGGATGGCGACCACGTCTTTCTATGGGTCTCACCTCGACATGGTTTATAGAGATTTGGCTGAGGAGACAAGTTATCTCTGAGATTCATCGGAACTTTCCAGGTCCTCAGCAGAGTAGGAGAGGTGGATTACCGCCTGGCTCTTCCACCTCAGTTGCACCAGGTGCACAACATCTTCCATGTATCTCATATGAGGAGATACGTGCATGACCCTTCCCACATCATCGACCATGGCGAGCAGGATGTCGACAGTGTGGTGACGTTTATGGAGGTCCCAGTAGAGATTGAGGATCGACATCAACGGGTCCTACACAGACGGTCGATACCTCTGGTTCACATTTTCTGGAAGCATGAGAACCTCTAGGAGATCGCATGGGACTAGGAGGCTCATCTGTATGCTCAGTACCCCCATTTGTTCCCTTTATTCGAGTTTTAGCTTACAGGGACATAAATACCTATGGTTGGGAGAATGTACTGACACAAAATATCCATGGAAAATCTTTTCTTCAATACATGGGAATTTTATGATTCCTCAAAAACTAACCGCACGTGATTCCGAGGCCTGGTGTTCCCAGAATCAAATTCAGATGTTTTGTTCGGGTACATTCAATAAACGTACAAGTGGGTTTTTATAACATTTGAACATGTTCTCAAAATTGAAATCTGATGGCACCATGGAACTCACAGCACCAGTATTCTCTTAAGAATACTTTCACCTCAACCGTAGTTGGTCGAGAATAAAAGATAGTATTTGTTTTTTTAGAGAATGATTTAAATAAAAATAAAGTGTGTGGATTTTTTTTTATTTTTTGGTTAAAACCTCCACATGGAAGTTGGAGTTGAGACCACCACACCTTAACCTCCCATGATAGGTTATGGAGGTGGGGCCCACCCGACGTCTAAACTACCTCTTCTTGTATGATATGGTGGGGACCACGCAAGGTTAAAACCCCTTGAACTCCCCATTATGTGGGGAGAAACCTATAGAGCTCCCCATTTAATGGTTCCACCACCCCTCCACCTTAATGGATCCAACACACAACATTTATTGGGGCAAATCCTCCATTTGAATTTTGTGAAAACCTCTTGAATTAATTAATTGGAGCTAACCTAATTAATTAACACATTTGATGTTCCAATGATTAAATTGGGGAAATAATTTCACTTTGGCATTTTGGGTGGAATTTTTGGGAGAGGGGAGATTGGGAGAAATATAGTTCTCAAAAGAAGAACGAAGAAAGATGAATGAAGAACGAAGAACATGTTCTTCCAATAAAGAATTCCAGCAACGATCTTCTTCGACCTTCATCCTCAGATCCAACCGACGTGGTAAGTCTTCAACCGACCTTCCATTCACATCTTCGTCAATGAGACAACGCATGAGAACATGATTAGAAGTGTGTGGTGGATGCGATGATCGAAAAACACCTCCGTCTTCTTCCTGAAACATCATCGACGAACAATGAATAAAGGCAGGGGATTTATTTGTGTAATATTACTTCCTTATTTTCTTCTTTGGTTGGAAAGGAATCATTGCGGTGGTTGTAAAAAAATTGAAGTTCATATTTCTTATTACATGATGAGCTAAATGTTACCACCCTAAACGCGGAGGGTGCGGGCCAAACCAACATGGCCCGAAACCTCCGTCGTTCTTGTTTTTGATGATCTTCGGGATGGCGACGAAGCAACGGGGCGACGAAGGCAGCGAAGACAAAGACCGCACTACCAGTGGCCTCCATGATCTGCACCGCCCTCGCGACTACCCACACTGCCATCGGCCGAACCGGACTCAGCCACGCCGCTCGCAAACCTGAGCCGCTACCCCGAGACGGGCTGCACCTAACGGCGCCCTGCCCGACCGCCTGACAGCGTGGCCACGCCTTGCACGGCCACCTGCCGGCCTGGCCGTGCCCTGCCCGACCGCCCGCCGGCCTACCTGCCATCCGACTCCCATGCACCCAACCAAACCATGACGGCCTTCACACCCCGCGCACCCCTTTCCGCCTGAGCTGCGACCCTCACGGCGCCTCCAGGCCGAACCACCCTTATACTGATGCGCAGCCGGCCCGCGCCTTCACGACAGGTCAACGCCCCCATGCTACATGCAGCCTTTACGGCCATCTGGTCCGTGCCCAGAGGGGGGGGGGGCTGAACCCAATGGGTCGGTCCAGACTAAGTTCGGCCAGGTCGGTCCGACCAGGTCAGACGGGACGTAGGCCTGCTGCGACCCCCCTTTTCGTTCCTTTGGCCATATATTTGGCACTAGACATCTGATTGATGAACCGTCATTGGTGACGGTAATCATGAAGCATGACGCTCCCTTTGAGTATACCCCACCAGATTTCGGGGTATGGTTGAGTTACTATCTGGTTAGATCGTGCATGAATCCAACCGGGAACCCGGGACTAAAAGGCTAATAACTCACAGACCGGGCGTCTGATTGATCAGCCGTAAGTTGCATTGAGACGCCTATGACATGGAGGACCTTTGGGATACTTATTTTTGGTACTTAATGGATGTTAATGTATAGAAACTTGTCTTGAGGAGTGGACCCTCCCATAATCAAGCATGCTTTGTGCAGAAACCCTATGGTTGGCTGCACTCTAATGACTGTTCCCGGATCCTGTGCGGTTTTGACAGCACCGACAACTGTTCCTAGATCCTGTGTGGGTTCGAGAGCACTGACAACTATTTCTGGATCCTGTGAGGGTTCGACGCCTCCAACTACTGTTCCTGGATCCTGTGTGGGTTCGACAGCACTGACTACTATTCCTGGATGCAGTGTGGGTTCAACGATTCTATATTCTGTTCCTGGATCCAGTGTGGGTTCGACATAATAGATGATTTAGTGTCTAAATATAATCATCTCTAACACTCTACATGAGTTGTATACCTGTGTGATCTGAGTCAGTGACTTCTGTGTTTTCCTCATGATTGAGATGGGTTACTTAATAAAAAAGGTATATGTATGGGCATATAACTAAGTAATGGTTATCCATTGATTTCATACTTTTTTGTTTATCCATGGTGAATTTTATTAGACCTTGGTGGTCTCGGGGTCCCTACAGAGAATCGTTATACTCTCCACTGCATGGGGCATGCCCGCACCTCATTGTGTAGGATGCATATGATGGACATTGCTGACTGAGGCTGAGAGTACCAAGACTAGATGATACACAAAGGTAGACCATACGACATGTCGGTATACAAAGGACACTGAAATACATGGAGTGTTGAGGAGGATATCTTTACCTACCCTTCAGGTAGGATCCATGTTGGATGATCCAGGAGATTCTTTTCACCTTTTAGTGGTTTTTTCCTTTTCAGTTGTACTTGTAATTTAATGTTTCTCTTGTATTTCTCGCCCCTTTACATTTCAGCTCTCTCTAATTATACAGTTTTTCATAGTGTTTTGTATCCATTTGTGTGTTCTTTTGTGTGTGATTATAGTTATAAAACCAATGTCTTCCCAGATTTAGGTAATTACACCTTTGGTGCTAGTCGCAAGCCCCTTTCCAATGGAAGGCGGGCTTGGGGTAGTCATGGCACGGGCCCCAGGGGACGACTCATGACAGAAAAGTTTTAAAAAAAATAACTTATAGTAACCTTCCTAACTAATGAAACTATATGCATTGTTGCTTCTGAATGGTATAGGCTATTATTGGAATAACTTTTTGTCATACTATAAGCTATGATTTCATCATTGGAGAGAATATGGCCAAGGAAAAGACTTTTTTGAAGCCAAAATGTACATTGAAAAAATGTCACATATAATTTTTTTCTTCCAAGAGTATCTATAATGATATGAAAATTATTTTATGGTCAACATTTTTTTATATCACACCATGATGTCATCAATAAATAACACAAAAAGTTATAATGATATTTTTTGAATACATTCTTTATTATATCTATAAAAATAGTGGGTTAATTTGTCAATCCAAATGAAATTTCTATAAACTCATAATGTCCATACCTCATTAAAATTGTTGTTTCTTAATTATCTTCTATCATTACACCTAATTTATCAAATCCACAATGAAGGTAAATCATTGAAAAATATTTATTTCTATGAATTTGGTGAAATAATTTTTCAATGTGATGTAGTGGATAATTGTTCTTTATCGTAATAGCATTGATTTTCCTATAATCAATGCACAAACTCATAGATACATTTTTCTTCTTAAAGAAAATAATAGGGGATCATAAAGATGAAAAACTAGGGAGTATAAATCCCCTGCCAGTCAAATACTATAGTTGTTTCTTTAACTCCACTAACTCTACATTTTCCATTTGATAGGGAGTCTTTAATATTGGTCTTTAATTAGTGATTAAATTAATGAAAATTTCCACAACCCACACTAGTGGATATTTTGAGAATTCCTCTACAAATACAAAGCGTAATCCTAAAAAATAGGTAGATCCCCAATATAATTATTTCCTTTTTTATCTGTAGGTTTTTTTCTCTTCTTCTCTAATATTTTTATTCAAAAGATATATTGTATGTGGATCTAGAAATGATTAAATTAGTGAATTATCCCATCAAAACAATAAGAAATTATATATCATCATCATGAATAATAATTTCATTATCTATATAACAAATATTTGTATTATATTTTTAAATCCTACCCATATCAAGGATTATATAAAAGTTATCAATATTTATGTTAATCAAATCATCAAGTAGATCATGTTTGTGGGTCATAATAAGAACTTCAAGACACATCTTTGTTGTGGTGATATTTTCAATGTATGTTTACTGAAAACTCCATTATTAAGGATAATGGGAAATTTATATTTTTATTGGTAAATTGGGAAGATATAAAATAATATGATGATCCCAATCCAAAAAAAATCATTTTCTAAATTTGTGGATATGATTAATGTACCTACCACTATATAATTTGTAACTTAAACATCCACTATTATGATCAAATAATCTTATCATTACTCCCTTGGTCTCTTTTTCAGAAAGTTCTTTTGATTCCTAGGATAATAAATTAAATAATATCATATCTCTTTACAAATAAATCATTTCACATTACTGACTTCTTTCTTGCACTTATAATTATGGGACAAATGGCCTTTTTAAATAAACTTGTAGAAAACCCCCATTCCCAATAAGCATATTCAATGATATTTCTCTCCACATTTCTATAACGTTAAAAATTACACCCTTATCTTATTACCCCATCTGCTAATTTACTTTTTCATGTTACTCAACATACCTCTTCTTTTTTACTTCCATTTAAATTCATATGGCTTGGATAATTATTTATCTATCTTGATAGCACATGAAACAATATCCTCGTACGATAATTATTTTAGGATACTAGTTTCCATTGAATAACTGGCTTAATCCAATCAATGATATTGTTAATAATTCTATTAATACTATATAGGTATTCTGTGGAATAACTTGATAACCTTGAAATGTTACATTCATACTTATCAAAATTATTATCCTCCAATTGTCTTTGACTCAATAACTTTCTCTCCATATACAATCCCTATTCAATATGAAAATATTTTTTCAATAAAATTTCATTAAAATCCTTACATTACGAGTTTTCTATTTCCTCCTCCTTCGTAATGTTTTTAATAAATGACCCCTATTGAACTGAATCTCCAAAAATATGAAACAATTCAGTGACAAAATTATCCCTTTATTTACATCCCAAATCATGAAATATATTTTCTAATGAACTTATCCTCTTCTCAACTATAAATAGATTCATATTCCCATTGAATTGTGGATCTTTCTAATGAATGATGCAGTTTGACATTGTTACATCAGTTTTTGGATTAGTAGTTTTCTTTATATGGGCATGGTTAATTTTCATAACTTTAGCTAGCTATCCCAATATAGTTATTTTTTGTTTAGCTTAAACTGTAGCTCCAACTCTAGTAGCATTGTCTTCCCTAAGAAAGAAATACCTAAATGGATTACATGCATTGTTATGGTTTCCATTCCTTTTTCTAGGCGCGATTTATAAAAAATGTCATAGAGTAAATTAGATTATGAATCACAATATATATTTTTTAAATCATGAAAAATGCTTAAAATAAATTGAAGTCTTATTTATAAATAATATCAAAATCATAATATTGATTTATTTATGAATTTTATCAATGTCCAATATAGGGTTGCCTTTCCCTAATATATATATATTTTATAAATCTAGTTTGCAATGTTTCTACAAAACTTTTTAGGATTTCAACTACAAAGAAACAAAGATCAGTAGCCTAATGCGTGGTTTTAATATATTACATTATAATTAGATAGAAATAATCACATCTCCATGAATGGAATAGTTTTTTATTATTTAAAAACTAGATATATACTTAAAAATTAAATTAAAATTGAAAACTTAAAATACAATGTAGTATCCCATTTGAGAAAACTATAATTCTTATAGATTATAAAAACATATAAATCAGGACCTAATTCTAGGAATCATGGGGAAAAAGTGTGATCATAGATATTTCTTAAGGGAATACATTCAAGAGAATCTAAATAAGGTATGTATAATATAGTAGGAAATAAATGAAAACTAAATAATTCTATAATCACATGAACTAAATACCTATCCATGGATATCATTTATAATAAAATAAGCACATGAAAAATAATTAATTTCTTTATAATGAGGTAAATGAATTATTTTTACATCATAATAATGACTTCCACACTTCATGCTAAGATTTCTTACATAAATTTTTATGTACTTAGCGTATACACAAGATAGTTTGTCTCATGAGACCTAGTAAAGCATTGAGGGGCTATAACAGGCCCCACCCATTACTTACTATGACCAATTCATTCCCCATATGAAATTTGTGAAAAATAATCCAAATAAACATTCATATTAAAAATATCATATGATATTTTAATAATTCCCCAATTATTAAACATAATGAAAAAATTTCTAAAGTGAAATGGCGAATTGTATCAAAGTGGTACATCTCCATTAAAAAAGATCATAAACCACCTAGAGAAATAATAAGGATTGTATCATCATAACATGACTATAGTAGAGAATATGTAAAATAGTGGGTCTTTTCTTTGATAAATAGAAATACTATAAAATATCATTAAATACATTTTTGATTAAAATAACCATTTTAATTTGAAAATCGCGAATTTTTTTCAAATATATGAATTTATGAAGGAATTTTTTTTTAAAAGAACATTGTAATATTGTATATGAATATTAAATTAAAATATCATCCATGAATAAACGAAAATTAGTTCACATTTTGAGAGTTAATAAAACATTATATTCACACTTTTGTGGGTAAAGTCTAAAAGTACCTTTTCTGAAAAGAGACTAGAAGATTCCATTTAAATCTCTTTATAAGAACCAAAAATTGTGTTAAAAGAACATTAAATAGTATTAAAAGTGTATTAAAGATGGTCTTTATGAAACATTATGGAAAATATGTATATTGAAGAAAAATATTCCCCATTAGAGACATAATCATATACATCCCCGAATATTGATGAGATTTTGAAAAAACCCTTATCCCGTGGTTATCTTTTGAATTGTAACCCCCCTGAAAGAAATAAATTAAATTGAATATTTAAATTACATGAATAAAATGATATTCATGATATATTATATCAATGGATAATTATATAAACCACATAATAGAAATAAGTGGTGAATATAGAATATTTATCATCGAAATAAAAGTTAGATGAGACACCCTTACCTTAAGTTAGAATTAATTTGTATGTATTTAAACATCATATATAATAAATATATTTATATTATAAAAATATTCCATAACTATAATTATATATATATATATATAACCAATTATGACATAAATTTAATCATTTATCACTAGTTTCTTATCAATTATTGGTTAAAAATCATAGTTTCCTATGATAATGGATTCATTTTTTCTAGTATATTGTTGATAAATAGTATCATTATTTATTATTTGATAAAGATTTATGATAGATCCCTTGGTATAGTAGTAGTTACTAGTGGGGTTGGGTGGGGGGTGAATATCCATTTTTGATTTATTAGTACAAATACCAATATATCATATTTATAATTGTGTTAAAATATACAGTGGAAATAAAATAGATAACATGATAAATTTTTATAGAGGACATAATCAACAAGATCCATGTCCTCTCATCAATCTCCTCTAATGATCAATGATACTATTATGCACTAAATTTTCATTTTTAAATGGGTGTGATAACAGGTTACATACAAATACAAATGTATCCTTTTCAAAGAAAGTGGTATAACCCCTATGTTTTGAAGGTTTCACAACCTATCAATATTTAATTTGAGAGGAACAACCATAGATTTAATTTATATTGATGTAATAACCCATTGAAAATTTTTGGATGGGAAAGGAATAAACAAAAAACTAAAGAGGGAAAATAGATAGTAGGATGTATTGCACCCAATGTTTTATTTCCTTTGTTATTCTACGACCTTGGTGGTATCCTTCATCAAGATATTACATGATATCCTAAATTTTGTAATGTTATTATTCTATTTTTTTTATTTCTTTAGTTATGTGTTCATATTTTTTCATATCTGTTTAATTATTTTTTCATACATATTTTCTGTAGCTTTTCATTTCATCAAAAATATTGTAGTAGATTTATTTTGACATATCATTGTTTGTTCTTATTAATTTATAATTCTTTGAGAACTATGAGTTATGATTATGTTATATTGAAATTAAATATGATGTTTGACAATATATTTAATAATCCATCATTAGAAACCAATAAACGGTAATTTACTCACCATCGAACATCCAAAAGTATGCAATTTTATTTATTGTTCTCATGAATCCATTTATTACTAAGATGTATGGAATTTCTTTTATTTTTATTTAATTTAAATTCTCTATAAAATTGACATGCTAGTTAGTACTATGTTTTCCACCATTATACTTTTCCAATGTTGGGTAATGTCTCACTGCTCTTAATTTTTAAAGGTAGGTCATGAAGGACCACTAGTTAAAATTTGTTTCAAACAATTTTTCATTCTTAATGTTAGTTGTTATTAATAAAATAAAATAAATTATCAAATTTTTATTATTTTATGTTTATATACAATTGTAACATTTTTTAAAATTTAATTTAATTTTTAATGACATCTGCTCATATAGATTATTTGTCATATGATTCTCAATTATTCATTACATTATTATGCATGTATAATTGGGATAATTATATTATAATTAAAATTAATTTTCATGTTTTATCTGTTTAATAAATGTTTCTATTAATATATTATAAATTAAATTTATTATTTCATGAATAAATATTAGTCTGATTGTGTTTTTTTCATCATGGCTTCAATAAAATAAGATAATAGTCATATTATTTTATTATTAAACACTAATGAGTGTCATCCATAGATTGGACATGGAATAACTCCTTTAGATATATTTTTTAATGTTTTTGGAGATTTATTCAAGGATAAAAAATGCTTGTACTATTGTAAATGAATTTTTTGACATGTATACATTGATTCATTTTTCTACTACCCTTGAATTGGTCAAGAATATTCTTCAAAATAAGTTGTTATGTTGTGATCACTAATAATATTCATCACCTTCATCATCCTCCCATGATGTGATCAAAGAACAAAATCTATAACGATTTTTTATAGCTTCAGATTAATCTACAATTTCATTTGTTTTCTATTATTTCTATGTTGATATAATTCTTACTATCTATTTACCCTATATAGTTTGGTTTATGCTTTTCCCATTGAAAAACTATCATTGGGTTATTCGTCCAATATAAAATAAATTTATGGTTTTTCTACCTAGAAAAAAGAAATTTAGGTTATAACTATATCAAAAATTAGGGTTTATACCAATGGGTGTGAAAATGGTACATTTGTATTTGTATGAAATCAAGTTATTACTCCCATTCCAAACATAAGATTTACTACATACCAGTATCCAAAATGAGTATAGGATATTGATGAGAGGACTAGGATATAGTCGATCAAAACCTCTATAAAAAAATTATATGTTATCTTTTTTATTTCCACTGCATCTTTTAAAAATATTATAAATATGATAAATTATTATTTGTAATAATTAATCCAATAGTACTATTGAACCCCTATAGTCCCTACCTCCATACTAGGGGAAATAAGAATTACATCATCTAAATTACTTTAATAATGACATTAAATTCATATATATTCATTATATATATATATATTAATCCATTATAGGTAGAGATAGTAAAATATATGACATATTTGTTTTGAGACGGAATGTTGTGTGCATGCATGAATTCGATTTTCATTAATCTAAGGATGGAACAAAAGAAAGATAAAAAATAATTAACATTTATAGAATAATTACTATATCATATAAATCATATATATTCCTCAAGTAAATAATTTTTACAATCCAATTAAAATAAAAAAGTAAAATGAATCACATGACTTGGTAGAGGTGGTAGGCGATACATATGCATCATCGATGTTATCATTTAACAAAGATTTGGATGGTAAGATGTTAGTTATGATATTATTATTTAATAATTACAATTATGTTATAAATATCATGTATAAATATTAACCAAATAATTCTCATCCATAAAATATGGTAATGGAAAATGAATTTCATCGCTATGTGGAGACGTTAGATAATACGTACGAATAAGCGACACATTCACTTCCCATTTGATGGGAAAGAGGGTCAGTAATAGTGGTTTAATAATAATAATAAATTTTCAGTATATTTAGGATACTGTAGTTATTATCTTATGATAAATTATATGGACTTATAATAGGCATAATATAGAATAAATTGAAATTGTTCAGGTAAGACAATTACCTCTTCTTCTAGAGACCTTCTTTAGATCATTTCTTATGTGAGTTAAGGATGGTGTTGTAGGGAGAAACTAAACCTAATAAATTGTAAAACTGATTTTCATAAGATAATTGCTTAGGTAGTGGTTGATCTAGATTTCTCAACATGGTATAAAGAAGTGAAGGAGGATGTTCCCTTTTATATTCGATGTGTGGGGTCACTTTTGTAATTTCTCTAAGGATTAAATTATAATAAATTAATTATCTTATAAAATGACTCCAAATGGAATGGGATTCAAAGATAATATACAATATGGGTTTTATCCAATCAACCAATAAAATTTTGACATGTTTTGGAGCCATTTTAAAACTTATCATTTTCATTAACCCTTAGTTATTCGATTTTAATTTTAACTATGAGAAAAACTTTTTTCATATTAAAGGGTTTTAATTTTTAATTGTGACTTTAAAATTTTCCTATAAATGACAAATTTATGATATTATCAAAAAAATAATATCCACATTATTTTATATAAATATTTTATGATTTTTAAATAGTTTAATGATATATTAATCTCATAAAATATCAGTTTTGTCAAATTTGACACTATTCATTTAATTTGACATCAAATACGTCAAAAAATGTGTGAAGTAAAATATAATGATTTTAAAATATTTATAAAATTTCATATAGATCAATAAAATTAATTTTACATATCAACACATTCAATTTAAATCAAAATTAATATTTTTTAAATCATTTCTTTAATTAAATAAATTTTATATTAGCATTGAAAAAGTATTTAATGTATTTATATCATCTATAAATAATTAAAATAAAATTATGATGAAAATAATTTCATTAATCTAAAAATATACAATTACTTTCATTCATATTTTCCCCTTTGTGGACACATACGATATTATAAACCAAGAGACTCACATTTTCTAGATATCTTTGATTTAAACAATATATAAGTATTTTTCATAGAAAAGTATCCATTAAAAGATAAATTTATAATATTAGGTGTTCAATTAAAAATTATATTCATATAATAATTATTAGGAAGAAAAATTAGGGCCATATCTCTTAATTTTAACATAGATTAACCCAATTTACCCTTTATTGAGGTGATAAAATTTTCCATGGTTATTATTCATAATATCTAAATATAAAATGGGAATATTTAGTATATCTGAGCCTCCTAATTCCAAATATGTAATAAATTTGATCTAATTCAATACATAAAATTATTAGAAACTAATTTGAATATATTTTTACCCAAATGCAATAAAACAATCATTTTAGAAAATGTCCTTTTTAAGAATAAAATTGGATTTATTCTTATCCCATGGATAGTAAAAATATTACATTAATGTTCTAACATTTGATTGAATATATTATATAAAAATTTCATTAAAATCATTCCCCAATAGTGATTAATTCAATGTTTTATGATTTATTATTATTACACCCAGAGAATTGATTATTTATAAAAACACTTCATTTATTTTTTTTAGAATTATTTCTAATAAATTGACAGCCAAGCAATTAATTCTGTTATTGTATAAACCATAGATTTTTTCACAATTCATTTAGAATTATTTTTACCACGAAATTTGATAGATAGTTTTTAATAGTCACATAATAACATATTGTGGTTCCTTTGAACTCATTGTTGTGTGGAACACATAAAATCGAAGATATTAAATTTATTTTAAAATAGACACACCGTAAAATCTTTGGTTGGTACATATATATATTTTCTTTTTAATTCTATATGGTTTCTATTTTTTTATTACATATTTATTTATTTAACATTTTAAATTATATATGATCGTCCCAAAGTGGGACTCAAGTATATGGTATAGAAAACGTATGAATAGACTATTTTATATGAATAAAATGGAATTTTGAAAAAATAGAAATTTTTATTAATTACTTACTATTACTACAAATGATTTTAATATTTAGTTAATAATATTTAATTCATTTGATAATTATTTATTACATGTTTTTTGATCATCTAAAAGGTGGATATTGTATTTTTAGTTAATCAATTCCTTATTTTTGTAATCAAAAATCACGTTTAAGTTATTTTTAATCTTTTTTAAGTTTTTTTGAATGAAAATACAATTTATGGAATAGAATATAAATTTCATTAAATTTAGAATTGACCACATGACATATGAAACTGACCACATGACCTCTTGACCAACTATGGTGGATTAATAGAAAAATTAACAAAACAATTGTATGATAGAATAGAAAAACCACACATTATATATCTAGTTACCACAAAGATCATGGTTTTTCACAAAGGAATGGATCAACCACACACCTAACATATCAACCAAAATGGTTGTAAATTTGACCACATACGAAACCATGCAATGAAAAGGCCAAATTAAGTGATCATGTTCAGTATTTGAAAAGTTGATAAAGTATTGAATCAACCATAAGTACAAGGTGATTACTTGTAAGTACATAGAGATAATCTAAAAGTGAATGGTGTTTAACCATAAGTGTAAGGTGACTGACTATATGATAAAATGATCGACCAAACATACAAATTATCTACTATACAAAATATCAATGAATTTTAAAATTATGAATGTAAAAATGGTTGATGATGTGGAACTTTTACAATGTATTTTTATGAAGGTAAATATTATATTATTATATTATTAAATATTTAAATCCATCTAATTTTATGAAAGAATTAATTATCAGTATGAAGCATTTATTGATCTATAATTTCCTACCAACCTACAAGGATCATCAATGATTATTTCACAATGGATATTTTTCATGAGTGCTTATTTTTAAGGGAAAAATAGAGACATAGAAACATGTCATGTAAGAGAATGAAAAACAAAAACACATGAAACAAATACATTAGAATTTTTCCTAAATGAAAACAATGAAGATATACACTATTTGGAATGTATATTACACTATATGCTCATAATAACATAAAATATGAATTTGAGAACATCTAAACATATTCATGCATAAATTCTAAATCAAAAATATGAAAATTTGAAGAGAAGAACCATAGAAATAAAAATAGAGTAACATAATATTCTACACAAAAATTCATTTCTTTCACAGAATATATTTGTTTTAGTTTTGACATGTTTGTGTTCTTTCCATTTTATATTTTAGAGCCACCACATGTTATAAATAATAGATATTGATACACTCATCCATCTTATTTATTATTATATATAATCCCATGTAGAACTGTATAAGAGGCTCTTTAAAGCTGGTAAAACAATGTTTTTATTGTTGAAAACATGATCCAAGTTATGGATTAATTTATTTTACAATAAAATTATTAGTAAAATGTGATTTAAAAGTAGAGGGGATAAGGCGCCTGATTTAGATTTTACCCCTTGTTTATTTCTACTATTTTTTTATCAATATTATTTTACTCTATTTTTAAAAAATATATGTAAATACTTTTTAAACACAATTATGAATACTTACATTTATAGTTAACAATTATTTGTGTTGTAAATACCATATTTGTTTTTAAAACAATTTAAAAGGATAAAATAGTTTTATACCTATTATAATTGAGTTGTGATTGAACATATAAAAATATTTTAAAAAATATGAAATTATATATTTATACTATTTTAGAAAACTGGGAATATTTAAAAAATGTGGGGATTTATCTTTTAAATATTTATTACATATGTTTTACATGAAAATTCAATTCACCACCCTCTTGATTTCGTCACTCATACAAATAATGATGAAATATGTAACCCTAATAGAAAATGAAATAATTGTCTATCATGGAAATTCAAAAATCATATCTTGTTGTATCCTTAAAACTTATTTAAGAAGAACCAATCTAGGTGTTTTATAGAGAGACTACCTTGTGGTATGGTTAAAAAAGTATCAAATATTTTAGTGATTAAACTATTTTTATTAAATTTAATAATCTAGAAAACATTGAAGTAAATTGAATCTTGAGTAACAATGATCACTTTACCATGTTAATTACTATCTATAATAAATCTGGTTACAAATGGTATTGAATCATAATTTTAAAAAGGTAGAAAACTGAACAGGGAAATTAATATCTTTGTTGTATTTGTTAATTTTGGTGTAAGTTTAAAAAATTATTCAAAATTAGTTATTTCAACCCCAAAATAAGGAATGTGAAGATAAAGTGGGTATCATATAAATGTTTATCTATTATCTTTTTTTTATTCTATTTTCTCCTTTTCTACACCATGTTATCCCATGTAGGCCTAAAATTGGTTAATTGATGACACATTAGTGATAGAAATTTTACAAACACCCTTATCTCGTGAAATTGATAGAATATCTAACTAAAGGGGGAGAACATGGAAAGAGGATGATCAAAATGGGATATCATTGTTTTCTAAAAATTGTGAAGACCACCCCTTATAATATTTTATTTTAATAAGGAGAAGAAGAGAAATTAAATGTTATCTATAATATAAATAAGGGGGATAATAGCGTTCCTTCTTTTCATTTATCATAAATTAGGGGGAGAATAAATATGTTGAATTTAGAAGTGAATTTGGAATTTATAACAAATATTATATCTCCATATTGAAGTGGCATATTGGATGTAGTTATATTTGTTTTAAAAAAAATGATTTTTAATAATTTTATGGATTGAAACTTCCATTTATCATATAAAGGAATAAGGTTTTCATGTTGGAAATGTAATTTTGAAGAGCTATTTGTTTCTTGAGGAACCCTATCATTATATGATTATAGAATTAATTCAAATTTTGATGAATCTGATTGTGTTTAATAAAAATATATTTTTAATGATACGATAGGTTTTCGATATAGTGATATTGATGTTAAAGTTTGGATAATATTTTTGTATTTAATGATTGATGATCTATTAAAACTGAGTGAAAATCTTGAAGATATTTGGGAGAATCCATCCTCATGTACTACTTTGGTTTGCTATTTAATTTGGTGAATAACTCACATAGATGAAGGATTATGATAGATGAAGAGAAATGGAAAACTAGAGGTGGTTATGTTTATTAAAATGATATTATTGAGTATTTAAATATCGTAGAGTTGCATATAAATTTACAGAATGGGTTTGTAATTTTTATAATAACTGGGTAAAATATTTCAAGCAATCATATAGTAATTTGATGTGATTTAGATGGATCAAGGTGATTTGAAGTGATTCAAAATTTATTTAAAGAAATTTTTTATTCCAATTTTAAATCATAAAAATGGATTATTATGACATTATATGAGGAAAAATGGCTTCTGAGGATTCATTTTATTTAGATTATATTGTAAATTTGATAGAGGCGTTACTTCATAAGAGTAAACATCAATCTTTTGAAGGTTGGATGATGGCTTCGTAAGAGTCATTCTGACTCAAGTAGAGTTATTTTATAATAACCCTTATCATTATTAAAGATAAATAAAAAATTTAATACATTATTTAATTATATAAAATTACACTTAATACAAACCAAAAGATTGAGAATTCAATTGTCTTTTCGAATTAGGTACTCCTTATTCCAACATCAAACATGAATTACAACATCTTTATTGAAAACATATTTAACATGCTTGAGATTAAAATTAAATTGGGTAACATAGGTAAATTCATAAGAAAGGAATGAGTCACAAATCCCACTATGTTAATAAACATAAAATAACACAAAGATAATAATACATGTTAGACAAGTCATATTAATGATCCATAATGGAACATGAATAATAAGGCATGATGTAGAATAATAATCATAACATGGGAAATATGTAAATAACTTAAAACACTATATCATAAACATAGGTCATCGTTAAACCATTAAGAATTCATGGTGGAAATGTCCCATAAAGGAATTAGTTTTACCCCTATCCCAACATGACGTATCATGATACTAAACATTACCCAATGCATTAGATCTCTATATAATTATAGGCTCACCCATAAAGTTCATTTCATTCTCATGATTAAGTGTACCACATAGATCAGAAATCATATATTGAATCATAATAATTATTTATCCTTAATAAAAGGTATGTGATCATAAAATTTGACACCCATGATAGGAAATGGGTATGGTATTCACTACACAATTGGGTTAGCATGGAAAATCGTGGTGAAAATTCGACATCATAACATGATCACCTAAAAGTTTATAAAATGGGTTTATAAAAGAAAAATGGGTATCTAATAGTTTTTACCTAATGATTATAGTAATAGTTACATTTACAGACATTTCCACACATATATAATTAGAAAAGTAAGGAAATATTATGATAAATAAACTTGAAAAAAAGAAAAATGAAATGATGGTTATGAAAAATTAGCATGTTAAGGGGGGTATATGGTGGGGATTAATGACAGAGAATGGGGTATATAATTATTTAGACACAATAAGGGTAGAATGGGGAGGTTATAAATCAAATCAAATCATTATTAAGTTAAAATAAAAGAGAATAAAAAGACAAAGAAACTTTGATAAAGAAGAGAAAGAAAAGAACCCTTACCTGAGTGTGTGGCTCCAAAAGATAGAAAGTAGGATTTTTGAGAGCTTGAGGAACCTTATGAAGATTATAGAGAGGGTATGAAAGATTAGTAAAGTTTCAAATGTGTTTTTAATGAAAATAAGTGTGATATTGGGTGGGTTTATATAGGATATGAGAGGGTAATTTTTTTAATATTTTACAAACTTAGGTTTTGGATCCTATATAATAAACTTTTCAAAACATCAGACTATACATTGGGTTTCCCATGTGTTTTTTCAAAGTGATGAGGTTTTAATTATTTTATTAAGAAAATGGATGATCATATTAAAATATTAATATTTCTTATATGGAGGCGAGTCACTCATATAAAGAAATGAATTTAAAATCATAACATATATTACAAATATTGGAGGATTCATAAAGTCATTATAAAATTTATAAAAAAAACATAAAATAAAATTATGTTAAGAAAAAAACTTATATTTTTTTTGAGGATGCCAATTATAGTATTTATTACATTAGTTTTGGGTTATTATGATATCACAAAACACACCCTATATTTATATGATATTTTATTTTTAACTGAAAATTTGACTTTCTCAAAAAATTATGAAAAATTAAAAAATTGATAATTTCAATGTTATGATTCCAAAAAATAAAATTTATTTTATCAATTTTTTTTCCAAAATATGTGCATTTTCAATTTATAAATAATATTCGTAATATGTTGAAAAATGTTGGGTGTTTTGGTAATAAAAGTTTTTGAATCTTTATAAAACGTAAATATCATTTCCAAAAACTAATATAATAATTTTTAATTAATAAACCATATGTAATAATAATATTTTATTAATATACTATTTATTTCAAAAATTAAAAAAATCATCAAAATAAATCCCTTAACTAAATTGAATATTACTTGAAATATAATTTTTGATTAATTTCATGAAAATAATATTAATATATAAACTAACAATAAAAAATTATTATTCTATACAATATGATTATTAATATTTTCAAGGTCTTGATAAATATCCCTTTGTTACACTGATGTACACCCTAAGATTATGTTGCACAACGGAGATACTTTCATGAGGTCATTCGGAGAACATGGTTTGGGTCATGATCTATATGAGATTGAAATTTTACTATAAAATATTTCGATCATGATTAAGTTGTAGGATCTCAGCATGAGGTTGATCATGGAAAAATCCTAGTGATATTATCACCCTCAAAAGCTTGGATAAATGGGTTTATAGGGGACAATCCTACTAGATGAGATCACCACTTCCTTTTTCTATGTTAATTGGATTCATTAAATCCCTATATTTATACTAATCATATGATCACTATTTAATGACTAAATAATCAACGATAAATATTCTTAATAGTCTTTTGAATCCAATTAGATATAATAAAACAAAACAAGTGAAAGTGTTTTCTATAACCATATGACAAAATAAAACAATATATCATAATGTAATTTTATTTATGACATCTTGGGTCATTATAATCTTCCCCCTTGAGAAATATCACCCTCAAAATATCTATTTTACACCATTAACACAGATTAGGGTAACTCTATCTCATCACGTCCTCCAATTTCCACATTTTTTTTAAAAATTTGTGGTTTCTCCACAAGACTTTAACAAGGTGAATTATCTTATTTATTATAAATTTGTATCTAAAATTTAATATCTTCACTGAATGATCCTTATATGAAAGATCATTCTCCAATGGTACCACTTATAGGTTGAGTACATGTGATGGGTCAGGTATGTACATCTTCATGAGTGATACTTTGAATATATCGTCCTCCATGCCTCTAAGCGGTGTCTCTCTGATTTCTCTCTCGCACTAGGGTTCCTCCTCGACGGTGGGTTGCAGTGGGGGAGGCCATTATGAAGCCTATGACATTTTCTCCCTATATCTTCTCTTCTTGGTTTCATTTCACATTGTTTCGTTGTTAGCGACGAACTCTACGCTTGCGCGGGTGTTGGTTTTCAGAATTTTGCACAGTCATCTTCATCTTCATTCAAGACCTGACAAAGGTTGTGGCTATCAAATCCATTGATCCCTCATCCCCTAAAATAAACTCGCATACCTCAGTGTCTCTCAATTTTAGAGTTGAAGTGGTGGAATTCTAGAGGGTTTGGGTTCTACAGTTTGGTGGTCAAAGGATTTCAAGATCTTCTAAGGTTATGTTGGATCCTGGTTATCTACCTCAATGAAGGTGTCAGTGCTCGAAACCCTCAGATGCTCTTTCCCTGCTCAGGTCTCAAGTTCTTTTTCACCCCTCTATGGTGGTTCAAGAGAAGTGGAAATGAGGAGATGTTGGTATGTGCAGCTGGAGGATGTCGGCATTCCTGGAGGGGCCCTTAGATGATGGGTTTTTTGTGATGAATCAAAAATGTCTTTCTTCCACATGACATTAGTGTTTTTATGGTTTTTCCACGATTGTTTTAGGTAAGATTCCAATTTGTTCTTCTATGATGGTTTTTTGATGGATTGAGTAGTTTTTATGGAAGAATATGTCGTTTTTTCGACCGTCGTGGTTCTAGTTATGTGTTTTTATTTTAGTTTGACTATTTGTTCGGTGTTTCTTCCTCATAAATGTGATTCAGGTGATGATGGAGCAACATTGTTGGTGATGGCCTTTATATGGGTAAGACGGTTATTGGGAGAATGGACGACAACAAGGTTGATGGGTATTTCTATATTGATGTTTAAAGATGTGGTGAAGATGACCGGTGAGTACTCGCCCATGATTTCTAATGAATATGACGAAGGTTACGATGTGGTGGTTCGTTGTCGGGGGCATGGATTGAGGAGGCTCACTGATCAAGGATCTGTGTCCTGAGGAATCTCTATAGTCTGAATTTTGAATTAAAAGTTGATTTCGCCCAAGTGGTTCCTTGAATTTGGGGTTTCGGTAATCTCGGGTATGGTCCGGTTCCCACTCACCCATAAAGCAGATTTCAAATATCCTTTAGAAATTGAATTTTTAGTTATTTCTGTTACATGGAATGCATCAACTCCTAAGATAGGTTAGGTGGGATTTCAAGTCAATAGGCCACTGATCCAATACCACCAATGATCACAAAGGGGTCGATGTATCTTGGGATAAACATTACCTTATTACCGAATCTAATCAATTGATTCCATAGAGATATTAAAAGTACTACCATGTCTCCAAAATAGAACTCTAGGTATCATTGAAAATTATCAGAATATATCTTTTTTTAACTCTGTGTAGCCTTGATGTCTTGTGGAACGGTCTTATCCTTTTCCACTGTTTCCATGAAAATTTATAAATCTTATATTTTTTCCCCAACTTCATCCCACCATGTAGTTGTTCTTAACCTATTTCAATAAAAAGATTTATAGGGATCCATTTAGTTTCTCGTGTAGAAACTATTATTGTATGATAACTCAATCAGATGAAGATGTTTATCCCATACTTCTTTAAATTCCATTGAGAATTCTTTCATCATATCCTCAAGTGTTTGGATAGTCCATTCATATTTTCCATCGGTTTGAGGGTGATAGGTCATTCTATATTTCTACTTAGTATTCAAAGCATACTAGAGACTCATCCAAAAAAAATAGGAGAATATTATATCTCGATTGGATACAATTGATAGTTGTATACCATGCAGCCCGACCACTTCCCTTGTATATATCCTTTCCAGTAGATCTAGTGAAAATTCCTCTCATATATCAAGGAAGTGTGTAGTATTTTTTAATACAATCCACCACCAATGATATAGAATTATTCCATCTTGATGGATTTCTATGATTAGTGACAAATTATATGGTTATGTTTTCCAATTTCCATATAGGTATGGGAAGTGGTTTTATCTTCCCCTTGTATTTTTTCATTTCCTCTTTCACTTTCTGACATACAAGAAATCATGAGGTATATTCTATAATCTCTTTCTTGATATAGTCCCACTAATAGTGTTCTCTTAAATCTCAATACATTTTTGTGCTTATTAACTAGATAGAGAAGGTTGATCTACGTGCATTATCCAATAGGTCATTCTTTAAATCATGATTTGATGGTACACATAGTCATGACCCATGTATAACAACACCTTCATGATTAACATTTAACTCCATGGGTTTAACTTTTCTTATAGCTTCCACTTTCTTCTGAATTACCTAATAAATTTTTTGAATAACCAAGAACCTATCCAGAAGATATATTTGAGTAATCATTTGTTAAAATATTGACGATGTTCCTTCTTTTATGATTTCCATGACCATCCTTTCCAAATATAAGAAGATCAAATCCCTCTCAATTCTCATTCATGACAGAATTGTCAAATATTTTCTTCATAGAGCATCTGTGACATTATTCACTTTTCCAGGATGGTATTGAATTAAGGAGTCATGGTCTTTGATCAGCTGTAACCATATTCATTCATTCATATTCATCTTTCTCTATGTGAATATATACTTGAAATTTTTTTAATCCATAGACATTTCACACTTCTCAAAAAATAGATAATGTTTTGCAATTTATAAATATAAAATCACTGTAACCAACTCTAGATATAGTGTTTGGTAGTTATGTTCATGAAATTTCTACTACCTTGAGTCATAGGAAATGGCTTTGTCATTTTTCATAAACACATAACACATTCCCTTTTTTAAAGAATCATTGAATACCACAAAAATCTCTCCACTTTTTGGTAATGTGAGAACAATTGCAGTGATAAGCTTACTTTTTAACTCCAATAAGCTCTCTTCATAGTCTCATTCCAATAAAACTTTACACAATTTTGAGTTAGCTAGGTAAGAGGGTTTGAAAATCATGAAATATTTCTCACAAATCGGATATAATGCCAATATAACCTATGAAAACTATATATATTTTTCAGAAATGTTGGCCTCATCCATCATTGAATTTCTTTAGTATTTGAAGGGTCCATAGAAAACCTATTTCATGTGATGATATTCCCCAATAATTAGACGTCCCTTAACCCGAACATACACTTTCTATACTATTCATAAATCTTATTATTTTGGAATGTCTTTAGAAGAGTTTACAAATTCTCCTCATACTCGTCATTTGATTTAGGGTATATTATAATATCATCTATAATGACTACCACAAATTTGTTGAGGTAATCCCTAAATACTATACTCATTAATTTTATGGATATTTATAGAGCATTAGGGATTTATAAGGACATTTCAATGAACTCATAGTTCTTGTACCTTTTACGAAAATAAGTCTTGGGGATATCCTTATTCTTCAACCTAACATGGAAATATTCCAACTGTAGATCCACCCTGGATAAGTATTGTGCTCCATCTAGCTGATTGAAAAATCCACCAATCCATGGAAGCTGGTTCTTGTTCTTTATCGTGATCTTGTTGATCTTATGATAATCGATGAAAAGATGCATTGACCATCCCTCTTGATGAATAGAACTGGTGCATCTAAGGGGAAAAAACTTGGATGTATAAAACATTTATCTATATTTTCATATAATTTTTTCTTCTACACCTCAAGTAACACAACATCTATTTTATATGGAGTCTTGGATAGTGGTAACGCCCAAGGTATAATCTCAATTAAAAATTCAACATATCGACTAGGATGAAGACCTTTGAATTCCCCAGGAAACACATCGTGGCATTCCATCACAATGGGAATTTATTCAAGGTTGATTATTTCCTTTCACTCAATTATTTGAGCTAGATATACATTTTCATAAGGTAAAAATATCCATTCATGAGATGATAGTGCTAAATAAGAATCATCCTCCTCTATCAACTTGTACAAAATATGGGGTTTATTTCAAATATAGACATTTATTTACTTATCATTGAAATTTATGTTGTATGTATATATTTAAAACCAATTAATGTCTAGAATTGTATAAAATTCAACTAAATGGAACATAACAAGGATCACCGAGTAGTTCTTCTGAAATAATTTTACCGGGTATGAGTTATATACTTAGGATGGAATAATTTATCCATTTTCTATTTTCTTTTAAAGCTCCACTTCAAAGATTTGTGGTGGTGTTTTGGATAGTTCGACTAAACATTCATGATCTGAAGGAATGCAAAGAACAAGAATCAAAAAGTACATTCACTATTCTTGAATGAGTAACTAGGATACCTTTCACCACTTCATTGTGAGGATTCACATTGGTGGTAGTGATGGAAAAATATCTCCCTTTCTCCCCTAGAGATTGTTGGTTTTCTCTAAAAACCCATTCTTTTGTGCCTTGGTTTGAATAATTCCCCAGTTCCTTGAATTTATAGCAATGACAAATATGTTGAGGGTTGACTGTGTCATTCATTTCTATCATCACAGCAAAGGGATTTCTTTCCAAAAAACCATAGCTAGGTGCCCATCATTACCGCACCAAAATCATTTCATCGTCTCCTTTTTGAAATTTATGACTTGATTATATCTATACCTTTGGAATGTGGGATGTTGAAATTTATTATCATAGTAATATTTCTATATCAGACCATCAAAATTTATCTCCACTTTATTTTTATTATCCCCATGATACCTCTAAGAATTTTTGATCTCCATTTGGACATTGAGGGAACATCAGAAAATTTCGTATTATCTATCAATGCCATGAATTAATGGGGATTTTCTTAGACTAGGTTTTATGTCACCAAAGAATTGGTCAACGATACACTTGAGTATAATGACAATTTTAGAGGCATATCATGGAAGACTTGTGAATTTTTCCTCTTACATGCCGATAGATTCATTTTCATTTTTCTTGAATAAATGGAAATCCTTTTATATTTTTAGAAGGAGAGTGAGAGGGAAAAATTATCCAAAAAATCTTCCAGAAATACTTCCTCAATATTTTTTAGATATATTCTTCAAGATACAAATTTTTGATCATTGTCATCCCTTAACCAGTTTTACCTTCCATACGATAAACAGCTGGAAAACCCTTCTCATGCTTAGAACATTGAATGACAGAGAAGATCATTTCAATTCAGTTGATCCACTATTCCATGATTATGGGGTCAGATAACCCATTGAACGTAGGAGGCCTTTGATGAATGAATCTATGTATTCCAGATTATTCTCTCTCAGTGGGGTTTGGACACTCATCCTAATCTAGTTTTATATTCAAAACCTATGTCGTTTTAGAGAGTATCATCATATAGTGTTACATTCCTGCTTCCTTTGGGTTGGGAATCTCATTGGGATTGTCATTACTTTTCTCTATAAATTGATTGTTTATAATATTCATCATATTTCCAATAATTTTATAGAATAAAAAAATTAAGGATGAGTATATTTTACTTTTAAACATATAAATGGAAATTTAATGAAAATAAATGGATTTGTATAACATACTTATATTTTTTTAATATATGGATTTCTATGATTTAGTCTTTGTTATCCACGATCTATCTTATTTTCATTTTTTTACTCCCTTGCTAATGGTTTGTGATGAGAATATAAATAACCTCATCACATCCTCTTGGAGTTTCAAACTAGGTGCATAGTATGTCTAATTTTTGTGTACCAGGTTACCCTGAGTCAATCCCAAAACACCTTGTCCGAGTTTTCACTCATATGTACATATGCGATAGAACCAAATCCACTTGTAGTATCAAGACAAGTGTGTACATTCATGAAATCTAGTTACTATATAATTAACATAATTTAGGGATGTTTTCTCATAATTACTCTTATCCATATGGTTCTTACTAAAGGTATCTAGTCCTAATATCCAAAAATAACTAGACCGTCCTCTGATGCCAACTATAACAACCCTTATCTTTATTAAACATTAATACATGATTTAATACAAAAAATAATTTCATAAAATTAAACATAATACAGAATTAATGTTTGATAAGTATATTGTATTTGGTAATTAGGTACATTTCATTACAACTGTAAACAAGAAATACAACATCATTACTGAAACTTCATGAACGTGTGTGAGCTTAAAAATGCATTGGATAACTTGTGGAAATACATAAGAAAGGGGTGAGCCATAAAGCCCAGTAAGGGAATAATCATGGATTAACATGAAATTAATAATAAATGTTAGAAAAGGAATATCAATGTGGCCTAAAGTAACAACAATAATAATTCATGATATATCATGATAATCATAACATGGGAAATGTGGCAACAACATAAAACATTGCATCATAAACACATGCAAATGATAACCCACTGAGAATTCATAATGGAAAGTTTCCCCTAAAGGAATCAGGTATGCACTTTTCTTAACAAGAAGTATCATGATACTAAACATTACCTAATGCATTGGAGTGATTTATAATTTTAAGCGCACCCGTCACTTTTAGGTCATTCTCATGCTTAAGTGTGCCACATTGATTATAGAACATGGATTCATTCAAAATAATTATTTATTACACGATCAAGTAATTTAGAATAAATAAATTTAATCCCAAAATCAAAAGGTATATGTACATAAAAGTGAATAACCACAATAGGAAATGGGTATGGTATTCACTACACAAATGGTTTGGAGTGGAAAATCACAGTGAATATTTGGCAGCATAAAGACATCACATAAAAGTTCATAAAATGGGTTGATGAGAGTGAAATTGGTCTCTCATCATTTGGAAATAAATTTGATAGGAATAGTGGAATGGGATGACATGTACACACATATATAATTTTAAAAATAATGATTAGGATAATAAATAAACTTGAAAAAAAGAAAAGGGAAAGGATTGTTATGAAATTTTGACCTGGTAATGGGTGTACATGGGAGGTACTAATAAGAGAGAAAGGGGTATATCATAATTTATAAATAATAAGGGAAGAATTGGGGAGGTTCTAAATCATACCTCATAATAAGTAATTTAAAATAAATGAGCATAACAAGATGAAAAACATTGATAAATATGGGAATGAAAATAACCCTTACTTGAGTGTGTGGATCCAAAGGATTGAAAATGTGATTATTGAGAGATTGAAGAACCTTGAAGGGATTATAAAGAGGATAAAAAAGAGTAATGAGGCGATTGAATGATTTTAAGTTAAGAGAAGTGGGATATTGGGTGGGTTTATATATGAAATGAGAGGGGAATTCTTAAATATTTCACAAGCTTAGGTCATAGGCTCTATATAAAAATAAATTCAAAACCACAAACCATCCTCTGGATTTTTGCCATGGATTTTTCCAAAGTGGGGAATTATTTATTATGTTTTTATTAAAAGATCCAAACATATTAGATCATTACTATTTCATGTGTCTAGGTGAGTTACTTTTTTAAATAAATTAATTTAAAATTGTAAAATATATTATATATTTTAGAGGATTCATAAAGGTATTAGAAAATTATATAAACATAAAATCACATTATTTTAAGGGAAAAACATATATTTGTTTGAGGATAACTGTAAAATTTTTATTAAATCATTTTGGGGTAATTATGATGTTATAAAATACACCGTATATTTATACGGTATTAAATGTTTACCTTGAAATTCGATTATCTGAGAAAATTATGAAAAATTCACCATTGGATAATTTCAATGTTCTGATTCCAAAAGAAATATTTATCTTAAATAAATAATTTCCTAAATATGTGTATTATCACTTTTAAAATAAGATTCATTATTAATTGAAAAATAAAGGGTTTTTAGACAATAACAGTATTTGGATCCTTATAAAAACTACATCTCACTGCATAAAAATTAAGTGAAAATTAAAAATTAATAAACCTTATTTAATAATAAAATTTTAAGGAAAAAAAATTCATTTCAAGAATCCATTAATTCAACAAAATAATTCCATTAATTGAATTTGAATATTTCCTAAAGATACAATTTGTGTTTAATTTAATCAAAATAAAAATCATTTATAAAGAATTAATAAAAAATTAAAATAAATTAATTATTCTATACAATATACATATTTAGGTTATTATGTTCATGATACATATCTTTTTATTACACTGGACTACGTCATATGAGTAATGTGTGTGACATGGAAACTTTTAAGGGGCCATTCAGTGAACACGGGTTGGGATGTGATCTCTATGAGCTTGAACATATCCGATAAACGATTTCACTCATGATTAATTTGTTGGATCTCATCTTGGGATTTGTCATAGGAAAATCCCAGTGATTCTATATCTCTCACAATCTATGATAAATGGGCTTCATAGGGTATAATACAACTTTATGAGGCCATCACGTTCTTTGTCAATGTCAACTGGATTTGTTAAAGCCCTATATTTATACTAATCATATGGTCATTATTTAATGATTATATAATCAATGGTAAATATTATTAATGGTATGTTAAATCCAATTGGATATAATAAAAAAGTGGATTTTCTTTCTATAACTATATTATATAACGAAAAAGTAAATCATATGGGAATTTTATTTATAACATTTAGGGTCATTGCACATTTATTTAGCTAATGATTGAAATTTGACAGATGCATGACTTTATATGTGTGAAATCCAGACATAAGAAAATTAAATAATAATTTCAAAAGACTCATTTTAATCTATGTTATCATTAATATAGAAGTGAAAAAGGATCATTCATTATCATTATATAAATCATGAAAAATCTGTGTACGGATGATGACTCTATAAGGATCATTGTAAGGATGATCAACATCTATGAAAAAAATCATTTTTGATCCGCAAAAGGATGTGTTTTGTATGTGTAACCATTATATGATTATGTAAGAGGATTCATAATCTTTGTAATAATTAGATAAATTATTCTTAATAGAGAACCAATATCTATGTATGTATCACCACTTATGGAAACTTAGTGGATTCAGAAGGCTAAAAAAATAAAGATTTCTAGAATTAATATTCACAAGAAGACATTATTTTAGATGATATAAGAGATGTTTACCAATTGAATTAAAAATATTCAAAAATCCAAGGGTGTTTGATTCCGGCTTTTTATTGATAAGAATTTAATATTAAATATTATATATAAGAATATATAATTAATAATGAATTGTGGAATTTAAATATAGTTAAAATGAATAATTTTTAGATTATTAAGGAATTTAAATCATATATTTCATGAGCTGATCATCATTGATCTAAATATCAGAAAATAAATTGTGATATGGTCTTTTTGAGTACTAAATTGATCTTCATGACTGATTCTTAATATATCAAAGAGGATTGATTCTTCAAGAAATTAAAGGAGATATAAATATAGAAATTCAAGATTATTTTAATTGAGAAATAAAATCAGAAGGTGCTTGTGTTGTGCTTTAGTGGATTTAATCATAATAAAAAGTTGTGATTCATGATGCGGATGAAGAATGAAATGGTGAATAACTACCTAATGTCTATGACATAATCATGATGTCATGACAAATTTTTATTAAATACCTTATGCATTCAAGAATGTTCCAAGATGAATGTCTCAATTGTCACAGGTTTTTAATACAACCATACCAAATATTTTTGAATAGATTTCTTGAGATGATGAGAAAGAAACTAAAGAGACTCAAATACTGGTAGGAAAAATATTTCAATGCGGTATTTGGATGTGAAAAATAAGATAAAGAATAAAGTGTATTTTTGATATTTTATTGGGAAAAATTTTTGGGGGTAAATGGAATAAAAAAATCATCGGAAAACCCCACGTACATGAGGTCAAAAAATGAGAGGAAAATAAAATGATAATCAAGGTAAAGATTTGGATTGAATATTTTCTAGGTTAGTATTCATCGAAAATATAATATATGCCACATGTATATATAAGTTGAGAAAAACTAATAGGTTGTGTGTTTGAGAGTGTGAATTCGAGAAAACATATAGATATCTAATAGAAAATAAGAACCTAATTTTTGTGATGAAGAAGACACACTCTATGGGTATTGAAGAAGAGGTTTAAGTGAAAGATGAGGTGGTGGAAGAATGGGTTTTTATTAGTAGTAAGTATATTGTGATCCTGCATGAAAGGCCTAGGTGGGATTGAATTTCAATAGATACTACAAAGGGTTAGTGTAGAGTAGGAATATTCATCCTAAATGGGGTTTCAGGCCCAAAAAGGGCATTTGTGCCATAGTTCTGTAGAGTCATCATTACTCTTCAGGACATAGATCCTCAGGGAAAATGATCATTCTATGCTCAGTTGTATATAAGTAGCTCTAGAATGATGGATTAGAGTAGAAAACAACCACAAATAATACATTACCATACACATTACTTAAGGGAGATATGACATATATTATATATCACAAATTGTTTTTCATAGGGAACTCTATGATGATAATATCATTAGGGGTGAGATGGGTAAAGACTTTTAGAGGTATCAGGGATGGGTTATTTAAAAATAGTTTGGAAAATAAAGTTGGAAGGGATTTGTTCTTCTGGAACTATGTTCCATGTAATCCTAAGGATAATATTCCTCTAGGACTTTAGGTCATGTATGTATTCCTTTTCCACCCATTTCAAAAATAGGGTTTATCAGAAAACATATATAGAATATTTAGTTAACCCCACCTAGTTATCCTGGGAATATCCAATTGAATCTGATAAAGAAGTAAAATAATAGTCTCTTGTGATACTATATATTATTGAACCAGTGAGAAAATAATAAGAATAAGATAATGAGAATACTAAAATCTACGAAACATACCTGATAATCATTAGGTATTGGTAATATTTTAGGTTGAGTTAAGAAATCTAAATGTACATATTATGAATAAGATATTGATTCGAAGCAATGATGTTAAAGTCTAGGTTGAAAAAGTAGTTCAAAATATTGAGAGGAAGTTTAGGAATCATTGAGGAAGGATGTATGATTTTATTTTGATGTAGTGACAAATGTTTCTAGATTTATGATCTAATTATCAAGTGGTGGAAGCTATATGAATTGGTGGATTGCCAATATAATGATATTTAATGATGGAGATTTAATTCAAATGTGTCATATTTTGAATTCACACCTATGTAATATAGTGACAGGGTATATGATGATCCCTTCCAAAACCCACTTTACTTGATGTTAATATTATAGTAGAGAATATTTTACATTGATATAACATGAAAAAAGGTGTAATTTTCCCATATAAGGGTAGATCCTTCTGAAAACACTTGTTCCATAATTTTTTCCTTTCCCTAATCTCATGTGGTGTATATGGGTTATGTTGAATAGAAATAAATTCATTCATATCCTATCAGGTGATAGGGGTTATAATACCGAATGTGGGTAATGATTATAAAAGACATTCAAATATGGTGAAATTAATTTATCCATAATTGTTTCATCCTCCCATCTCAGGTTCCTACAATGATCTATTATGAATCCAAAATACCGAATATATTTAACCAATGAGTGAAATAAAAACTTATTATTTAATTATAAAGTGAAATTGTTTTGAAATACTTTGAGGTAATGCAATAAGTATAACCTTTTGTCATTGTATCATTCTAACTAAACAATATACATCTAGGACCCTTTATCTATAAAAAGTTGATTGAAAATTCATACGTGAAGATAAAGAAACTAATATTTAATGGGAAAATTAATTTTTTACCATATAATAGAAAGTTTGAGTTTTTCGGTATGTAAGTACTATTCATGTAGTTCTAGGCCTATGAAACATGAAGGAGAATATTTAGACATGACTTCATGTGTTATTCTACAATATTCTTTATAATTTTGTACATAGTCTTTTTTAAGGAATCCATTTAACGATTTGGAATCACATGATAATGGGATGAATGACTGTATTGGATATTATACACCTGGGGTAATTTCAGTAATTATAAGGAAAAAATTAGTTTAATTAGCTTCAAAGATTGTATGCGGGTCTCTAATTCTAGTAATGATTTTGGAATTCACAATTTTGATGAAAACTATTGTCCTTAATTCCTTTATGGGTATATCTTTAACCCATTTGGAGAAAATATCTATCAAAGTAAAGATGAAATTAAATAACTAGACTGTGCCTAGAGGGTATAAACCCATGATATTTATATCCATATGAATATTTTTTAAGAATATTCATAGTTTCCAATAACTATGAGGGTTGATGAATGAAATTAACTATCATATAGTATAGATGTAACTTCATAGTGAATACAATGAAATATTGAATCAATTATGATAAGAAATATCAAGATCTTATAGTCTGGTGGAAGAGATTGGGCCCTAATTGATGAAAATCACAGAAACTAACATGGAATTTTAATATAACATCAAGGGTCAATCTTTTATCTATTAATCTATGGAGGACCAATCAAATCTACATTTATAAAGGAATTTTATAGAATTCTTCCCTCCATAAAAGATGAAATTTGATAGGAATGAATAATTTTTTTTCTTTCTAACGTGATCTTATATTAGATTCCTAATTTAAGTACATTCCACTATATAAGATATCCAATCAACTAGGATTACAGTCAATTAAGGTGGAGTCTTATATTTTTATTAGGTAACATTATCCATATTCATCTTCTACATATCATTACTGATGAATGAAAGCAAAACACTATAATACACACTATGAATTACTATTTTTTATAGACCTGGATCTTCGAGGGTGGTAGCTTCATTTTCCAATGTTTAATAATAATATTTATTAGGTGTGTAATGTGGTAAATCACCGAATCTAATGTCTGTTATGACATGAACACCCATATGTAGTCGTTGATGGATATTAGTTCTTCTTTGCTGATTGCATTTTCTCGATGGCTTTTCATGATCAAAAACATATAGTTACCTTTGTTATTTAATCGAGAAATTTTAATTTTTAGATATAGTTCAAAGAATATACTAAGGGATTAATATTCTACATCATTACTGGTTCTCCATTTTTATTTGAGAAAATAATTTCATATGACTACCTTTTTTGGGAAATGACTATAATTTAAAATCTAACTTTATTGAGTCACAATTATTCTATTATTCTCCTAGTAGGATATCGAGAATAACTATCTATGTCTATATCAAATGTTTGGGAAGTCAAATTGAATGATAAATCATCTTATTTATAGTGTTCTATGACCAATAGTTCCCTATCGAGGAGATGGTATCCAAAAAGGAAATTGGAAATCTGTTGACACTTAATCTCCTTATGGAATAAGAATAAGATGGTAAATTTGTATAGAATTAATACCTATATATTTTATGTTATTATGAACATGGAATGTACAAATATATATTTTAGGGGGTATACCCAAGAAATCATGTTTATTTTTTGATGTTAAAGATAATTCCAAATATTATGTTCATCCAATATTAGTGCAAGGAAATTTTTCTTGATATCTGTGTGTCTGTTCTCAAATTTTAATATTTTCATTCTAAGATAATAAATATTTTTATTATTTATTGAACAATTATTTTGGGAAAGGCTTGGATTCCACATGAATAATAAGGTATTTCCCTTCCATATATAGTATTAAAATAGGTAGATATATAAGAAATTTTTTAAGTTCATCCAAGGGATTATAGTAGTAAACATCCCACTGATAAGTCGCTACTTAAATTATAAGATTGGTCAAGGGTAATAATTTACTAGAAATATTTTAAATGAATATCCTAATGTAGTAAATACATTCTTCAAGTCCTCTTAGTTATTGAAAGTTCCTATGAGGGGATATATCATGTTTTTTCTTGGTTTTCTCAGGGTCAACTTCAATGACATAACGGAATACCATAGATCTAAGGAATTTATATGATTTCAACCCAAATTTATATTTCAATAGATTAATTTTCAAGATACAGGGGTGTAATTTATTGAACAACTCACCAAGACCGGAAAGGTAATAATGATTATATTTGGATTTGACTACCAGATCATAAATATAAAATTTCTATATTATTTATAGAAAGAAGATGAATATTTGGTTCATGGAATATTGGTCAATAGCTCAAGTATTCATTTTATATAAGGGAATCACCAGATATTTATATATATATATTGGGGTTCAATAAACTTCTAATCCCATTGTAACCAGATTTTTACCAAAATACCCATCCACAAATGAGGGTGCCTAAAAATTGTATGTTGCATCAATTTTATGTTCAATGAATTGTATTGAGAAATCATCCTTTAGAATGTGGTAGTTCAAATCCATTAAGTCAATAAAAACATTGGTTTTCACCTTCTTCTTCTTGACATAGAAAATATTAAGGATTCATTTCATATATTGTGCTTCCCAAATGAAATAGTATTTAATTATCTTGGTTAATTAAACTTCAACCTTGGTTGAATAGGGAAGATGTAGACTTTAATTAACCCTTTATTTATTGATTTTTGTAGTTCATGGATATAATTATTACTATTGAACATTGGAATTCTTTTGTGCCTAAAGTCACCTCTTGAAGTTCATCAAAAATTCTACAAGCACCAAATTCAAAGGTTAGTAGAGAATATATGATATCTTTATCTTCATCATTATCAAGTGGGGCAGATTGAATAATATCCTGAGATATAAGGGATAATGCCAGAATGAAATTATTTCGATTGATACCATAACTAAATAAGGAGTTTGAAGATTCATCCTGCATGTCTAACACCATATGAAAGGAGGAAAAGGATTCTGAATACACATTCTCCTTTTAGGGATCATATCTAACAAATTAAACATCCTTGTAAATTTTGACCATATATCACTAAATCCCATTTTTATGTGGAGATAATCAGAGGATATATTTTTTTTCTTAGGCTATATTGTAACCTCTTAATCTATCTATAAATATTTTTCAGTTGAAGATTATATCTGCCCATCATATGAGAGGAAGGTGATCATAGGTTCTACATTATTCAATAAATAAATTGATGACTTACTAAAATATATATTCGTTTCCATGATTAATTTCACAGGAAACTCAAATTCATTACCTAATTCACTCAATGGATTAATAAGTGTATTTTCCGAAACATTAAGGTTAGAAATTTTTGTAGAATTATTTACCAAGTGTTGTCTCCCCTACCTTATATGAAATCATTCTTCAATATATTGAGATTTATATGATTCAAAAGGGGAGATATATCACCCTTAATATTGTAACATGGATCCAGTGGATATTTTTTTATATTTTGTAGAATATTAGAATCCGTATTACTTTGGTTTCAAAAGTTTTTTGACACCCCATACCATAATCATCTCATATATATGAGTTTAATAGAAAGGAATTACTTTTAGTACATTCCCATTATATTTTATGTTTAATGTTTATATAATTTGGAAAAAACTATTCATATAAAACACATAAAAAATTGGACACTTCCACTCAATATTAATTTTCCTACAAAAACAAGATTCTTAAATTGAAATTTCTATTTCATTCAAAACTCCTCTGTTTCTTTTAATATGAAACCCCATATATGAATGTAACAACTTTATATAGTTTACTACCAATAATTATTCCCTATAAAGAACATTTGAAAATCTTTTCTATGCATGAATATTTTGGTAAGAGATATTACCAATAATTAAACCCTATTAGTCCATATTGAAAATGATGAAATCCCATAATTTATATATATATATATATATATACTTAAGATAAAAATTATTATTTACTTGATCAATAAATCCACTTCACATACAAATGATTTTTAAAATCATATCCTAAGAAATGATAATGGTGAAATCATAATCATGTGTGTTTCTTGTAAAACATTAGTACATGCGGATTTTTTTAGAAAATGTATTTTTCACCTTTGAAAGGGGTATAAATTTTCCTTTAAACATAATATCACTAGATTACCATAGGAAATACAAAAACATTAATCAAAATTCATTGTAAAGAATGAGAAATTCATGTTGGTACCCTGTAAAATTTTCATTATATCACTCTTACAATTATTCTTACAATTACTCTTATAAAAAAAATAACCTACTTTGGTAATTTCAACATAAATTCTCAAGAGGAAAGAAATATTACACAGTACATTAGGGAGATATATCAGGCTCACCCATCATCATAAACAATGTAAAAAGATCATAATATACATAAAAACATAATTTATTTAGTTTAAATCATAAAAGTTCATAAATTATTTAATTTAACACATATGAGGAATAATTTTTGGGATCATGTATACACAATAATAAAATATATTTTTCTTTTTGAAACTTTTAAAATGAAAAATTACACGAATAATGAGAAATAAAATGATCTTAAAAAACTATGAAAAAATTTATAGGAATCCACATATATAATATGGATCATGTATTTAAAAAATATCTCTCATGTTGTATGAATGAAAAAATTAATTCCTTTCACATTTATGTAAAAATGCCAAAAATAACCAGTTAGGAAAATGCCAAAACTAGTTTTTATAAATCATTTGTGAAGAATGTGGAACATGGTTTAATATAAATTTGAACATACATTTATGTATTCTAATAATATATATAAATCATTTTATATAATATATACAGAGTGAAAAAATAGAAGAAAAACATTAAACTTACTAAAATAAAGAAAAATACCTTACCTTTAGTATGACTTTCCATGTACAAACTTCAAGTCATCATACATGAAAACCATCATTTTTATCACACATTAATCCTAATAGGTTACTATTTTGTTGAGAAACTAACAAATATAAAGTTTGGAGGAATGTTTGGGTGATATTTTTGTAGATATTGGTCAAGATAAAGTGCTCAAGTTGTGTAGAGAAGTTAAGAGATGAGGTGCTCACGAATAAGTGAGGGGAGTGACAATATTGTAAATATCCTTAAATTTTAAGTATTACAAATTTAATAATTATTATATATGGAACTAAATGAACACAATTTCAAATAAAAGGAGATTGGGATCAAAATTATCTCATCCAATATTAACTAATACATGTTTTTTTACCTTGTCACATAGTTTTTACCATAATTAATCACTTTTATCCCTCACAACCATGATAAATATTTACCTTGATTATTATTCATTATAAAAAATGATATTTAACTCATTTTTAAATTTTAATATTTCTATTATAATTATTAAATTATTATTTCTTAACTAAATTGGTATAAGTGGTAGAAATTAATATTAATATAAGTGCACAAAATACGCTGACAATATTTTTAATTTTGAAAATGTGTTTTCAAGTATAAAAACTAATTCATAACTATATAAATCTTGATAATAAAATCTATGAAATTAATATGATTATTTGTAGAAAAAATAAAATAAATTTATTTTCAAACCAATCAAAAATTTATTAGTAATTTTAAAAAACATGAAAATTAAACATTGTTTATATAAAATTTAGAATTTTTTACTATTCATCCAGAAGTCAATATTTTCAGAATGAATACCAAAATTACACCCCATGATAAATTTTATATGATGATATATCGAATTATGTATATTTTATTAAATAAAATTTCAGAAAATTAGTAATTTAGCTTATAAAGAAATTCAAATAATATTTGATGTCTTTTTAGTTATAATAGAATTATTTATTTTTCGATTTGAAAAATCATAAAAAAATATTATAATGAATATGAATATTTAAAATATTATCAAGAATATTAATAAGTCCTGAAATTAATTTCTTGTTAACTTTACCTAGGATTTAACATTCCTCCAAAATTAAATAAATTACTTCCTTGTAATTATATTCTTCACTTAAGTTAGTTGGGATATTTTTCCCTTATAGAATTTTCTGGTTCCCATGTTACCTCATCATGTGGTTATTCCACAAAACAATAACCATGTGAGTTACATTATTTTGTTATCAAATCTCTTTGTGATAAGGAATCTTTACTGGCTTTTCCTCATCAGAAATATTTTCCTCCATTGTACTACTTCAGGTCTCAAAACATGAGTTGAAACAATCAAATTTTCCATAAATACAAAACTTGAGGCTCATCATGAACTTTAGATAAACATAGAGGTAATGATACTTAATACGTAATCAATAATACATTGTACAACATTCTATATTGTGTAATAATCTATGTATATAACATTCCATTTTCAACAAATCACATAACATTACTCTATAAATATATTTTAAGACAAACATGATCAACTATGTTAACATAATGGTCCTTCGACCAATTTTGTACATTACTATTATACTTTCTCTGTGATTCCCTCATGTGTTACTAAATATCTTTTTCTTTCTCATCAATTTATTCGGCCCTGGTCCCATTAGATTTTTTCACCATATTCATCCCGACATAATGGAGTCTCAAAGAACATTCCATATAACAGATTAAGAGGTTCAATCTATATACTCTAAAAAATATTTTTAAATTAATTAAATATATTGATCACAACATACTTGGTAATCCAATTCTCATGCATGGATTATATACTCTAAATCTTGAATCATTCACTATGATTATCCCTCAAATTGAGGATGAAAAGATATATTGAAATTTTATTTAGTACCCAATGAATTTTTTAAGTACCTTCCTAAAATTAGAGGTAAATCTAGGTTAACAATCCCATAAAATAGAGAGAAATACTATATATAGTTTGAATATATATTAATGATAGAATCTATAAATATAATATAAAAACATAATATCTAGAATAGGAATAAAATGAATAGATTTAGTTAATTAGTCAAAAATAAAAAAAAAATCACATTATTACCATGAAATTAATTTGGTGATCCCACCATCAATTTTATTAATGTATTTATTTATTTTATTTCATATATTAAAAATGTGTAACATGTCCACATTGTTAGTGGTATCTCAGTTTTAACTAACTGAAATGTCAAAACATTCTTCATAAAATCATAAATATCATTATTTATTCCTTTCCACCATTTATATTATTTATGTTCTCTATAAATATACGATATTTTAGTATGAATTGTATATAAAGAGAAATTAGATTCACTAAACAAGTCATTATTTAACTGGGTATAACACGTAACAAAAACATAAATCTCAATCTTATATACAATTTTATTTAAATGTTAAACTCAGGAAACATACCATCCTTAAAAAGGTATACTCTTTATAAGAAACCATATTTTTGTTTCTGGGCATGATTAATTTTTTACCAAAAAATGACTACACTAACACCTGAACCAAAAGAGTGGGATCCTATATGAAAACTTTCTAGGCTATATTCAATAAATAATTATCCAAAGGATATTGTTACAAATGTATAATAGGTAATGATTCATTATATTATTAATTCAAGGAATTGGATACCTTGTTTTATATACCTGGATGCTTGTGAATTGTGAAATCATAATCCTTTATTAGTTCCAACCATATTCTCTACCACATCTTAAAATCATTTTGTGTTAGCATAAATTTTAAATTTTAATGGTCAACATAAATTTCAAATTTTAACCCATATAAAATATGCATCTATATTTTTTTAAATCGAACACTTTGGTATAGAGTTCAATATCACTAGTATTATAATTCTACTCATGAATTTTAATTTATATTGACGTATATGCAATTACATGACCATCTTGCATCAAGATACATCCAATACTCTTCAATGTGGCATCACTATAAATAACTAACTCAACATTTATATACGGAAAGTATAACACTAGAGAATTAAACTTCATCATTTTTAATTTATAAAAACATTCATCATATTGCTTTATCCAAATTTATTTATCTCATTTTTTGACTTAAAATAGCTAGTTGGATGGATAGAGAAGAAGATTTTTCAACAAACTAATGGTAGTGACCCACTAAAATAAGAAAACATTGAATATTTGTGTCTTTTTTACTTATTTTTTAATCTTTTACCACCATAGTTTTATCAAGAATGATAATTATTTCAATATCAGAAACAATATTTCCAAGGGAAAAATTCTACTATATTCAAAACTCACATTTTATGCAATTTCCATGAAAATTATTTTCTTTTAATATATGATGAATAGTATGTAGATTTTCACATATTCCTAAAATTTCATATAATAAACAAAAATATCATCATTAAAAAAATAGCTACAAACTCATGGGAGAATATATTCATATGATCCATGAATACAACATGTGAATTATCTAACCTAAAAAAGAAAAATAAAAAACTTATAATGCCTATACCTAGTTTGAAACACCCTCTTCATAATATCTTCCTCTGTCACTTATAAATGCTTATACCAAGACCTATATTCAATAATTGATAAATATTGTACTCCCTAAAGATGATAAAAAATTTAACTATATGAGGAAATGAATACTTGTTCGTGATAGTATTGTTATTGAGTGCTATATAATCAATGAAATTACTAATAGAACTGTACTTGTTTTTAATAAAATAAAAGGATCACCCAAATGTGAATTTCTATGATGAAAGAATAACTTATTAAGAAACTATTGTAACAACCTTTTCAATTCCATTAATTCTAATAGATATATTGGATGAGGTGGTTTTGAAATCCTCTTAGTTGCTGGAACTAATTAAATAATGAATTCAACCTCTCAATTATGAAGAAAAATATGTAAATCATTTTCAAATACATCAATATATTCATTTAATTATAGTACAGTAGTAATCTAAAAACATTACCACCATAGATAATATGATAATATTAAATTAACTTCCATAATTAATACATTTTACATATTTTTTATATGTTATTATAGATATGAACTCATTATTATATAAAAGATATCACTCACTTTGAAAATTGAATATAACAACATTAAATATTTAATCCATATTAACATGATAATATGAAATCCTATCTTTATCCAAAATAACATTAAATTATAATATGGGTAAGAAAATAATGTATTCAGGAAAAACCATTCCATATATAGTCGTAGGATAATTCCGAAAAATCATTTTTTTCGTATACATAAATAAATAATTTATATTAAAATTTATTCCTCATTTGTTAAGGTACTATTTATATTTTAACAGAAAATTTACATTAAATAAAATAATTTTTAGACCTTGAATTGATTAATAATTTTGAATAATATGAGTAAACATGTAATGTACCCATCACTACTTCATTAGATGGTCTTGAATTCTCTATGTTTTTCACGAATTAATTTTCCACAAACTCATTGTTATGGGATAAAATATTCCCAATATTAATGAACTTATTTCTACATGCATTAGAATAATGGTATATCTAATTAAATTTAATTAATCTCATTTCCTTCTTATCATAATTGGTTTGACCATTATCATGATTCTTTTTTATAAAACCATGATCCATATGACCTGATATAAAACATCGATAACACATTGTAGATTTCATCACACTCTACCGGATGTTTCATACCACACTTATAATAATATGGAAACAATGACTTCTTATATATTGATTTATCCAATGTATTCTTTGAAATCTTTAACACATATGACAAAAAATTTAATGGGTTCATGTGTAAATACGAATAAAATCCTTTTTCCTTTCAAAACTCTTAAAATGAATAGTTACTAGAATAATAAGAAATAAAATTTTCTTGGAAAAATAGTGAAATAATGTATAAGAAGGTTATTGAATAATAATTTTAAGGGTGAGGTGAAATTATGTTAACTTTATATATGCTAAAAAATTTCTTTATAGACATTTGTAAAAAGGTAAAAAAATAACCGTTTAATTTTTTAAAAAAGACTTATTTTATAATATTCATAAAGATAGTCAAATTTGATTTAAATAAATTTAAACATACACTGAATTATAGTAATAAATAACATAAAACATATTAAAGAGCATAATTATTGATTAAAAATAGAATAAAAACATTAAAACCTTTAAAATATGGTTTTAAATTTTTTTTACCTAGAGTCTAACTTTCTACATACGTAAGATAACTCCCCTTATTTATAAAACACATTTTTCATACATAGTTTTCATACTTTAATGGTATTTTGGTGAGACCAGGGCCACTACGATATGGGGATGATGCATGGGGATAGATTTTTATAGTGTTGGTTGAGCTAAAGATCTCAAGTAGTGTTCTTATGTAAAGAGAGGAGGTGCTCTTTTATAAGTGTGGGGAGTGATAGGCTTGTAAATATCCCTAAATTATAAATATTTTAAATTTTATAATCATGTTAAAGTATAACTAAATAAATAAAATTCTAAATATAATGTGTCAGGGGTCAAAATAATCACATATAATAAGAATTAAGATTAAATTTATGAACTTATCTCTTAGTTTTTTCATTAATTAACCCATTTTACCTTTACCATGGTGATAATAATTCACCATGTGATTAGAAACTAGAGGAGGCTAATATTAATTGTTATAATATAATATTTATGTGATTCATTGGTCATAGACACCATTATTAGTGCATTTTACACTTTGAACATTATTTCACATTATGATTGTAATTCCTTCTTAAAATGCACTATTACATGGTAACTTCTCGAGCTTCTCATAAAACACATGACGATCTTGATTTTATGTATAAATTTTATTTTCAGGTCTCCCATTATATAAGGAACAATTCATTCTTTTGGAGCACTTGGAGATTCAATTTGGAAGACCACGAAAGTGGGCTTTCAACCAACCAAATTCTGGGCGAAGTGAGATGGACAGCAGCCCCATAAAAGTACTATAAAATCCATGATTCAATTCTAAAGAGTCTCAAAATTTAACTGGATATAGAATAAATCATGGGAAAATTTTCATTCAATAGTTTCCCAAGCTAATTCAAATTTTTTATTGGAGTTCTAGGTGGCCCAAGTTGAAGATAAAATTCTGGACTAGATTCTACGGCCCAGAAAAATATCACACCATTTAAATCATATCTTGAAAACCACAGTGTTTTGGCCTGATATTTTATATAATATTAGGGGAAATCCATTTATTCATTTAAGTATAAAAATGACTACTCCAATTCGGACTTCTTAAAGTTTATTCCGGCGCTTCTATTTGGTAGATTCAAGCTGGATGCCATTTTCGGGGGAAGGGTGGAAAAGTCACATCTCCATTAATTTTCCACCCACCTTTCCCTAATACAATTAATTAAAAGAACATGGTATGATGGGGGATCTTCCAAATACTCCCAAATTTTCTATTTAAGGTAGTAGTGGTGGATTATTTGAGGATCTTGGAGCTTTGTTTTTATTGTAATGTTATTATGCCAATTTTTCTTTGTAATGTTATTATTTGTCATGTAAGTTGTTTGAATCACTTTAGTTTTCAATAAAAGTTCTACTTATTCTCTTATTATATTCTTATCAATATCACTTTGATACCATTTCCTCAAGGTGTGAACATTTTCACACCAAACCATGTGATTTTTTTCACACAACGGTGGAGTAATCGTTTCATAGTTTTATTTTTCTTCTTCAATCCCTCTTCTTTAAGTCGAATTCCCGCTTTAATTTATTGAATAGCATAAATGGAGGGAAAAACCATTATGGGTTGGTCCTAGGTAGTTTTATTGGGTGTATTGGATGTTATTTAATGTTCTTAAATTCATAATCATTTCATTACTTTAGGATTTCCATTTGATGATTTATTTTCTTCTTTTTCTTCGCCAACTTTAACAATGACACATTTTGAGTGCTAGTACGATGCAATTCGTTGGAGCGATCATTAAATTGATCCTCTAAGTGCATTTTTTATTAGACTTGGAATTTCTTAGGGATTAAATTGGTGAATTTTTTTGAGGAATTATATCATTTTGTGGATACATCTTGAATTAGTGAAACAAATATCATAAGAAAATAAATACATCCAATCTAACCCTAGTAACAACTTAGGATCAACTCCTCTGCATTAATTGTTTTAGACTATGTAATTGTATGTTTTTTATTTTGTTCTTTAAATTAAATCACTAGTTATTCAAATCAAATCAATCTGAATAGTTGGCCACTTCATAGCCAAATCCTTCCAAAATCAGAGTGTCTTTAGGTTCGTTCTTCGGTCCATGTGGATTCGACCCCTACCTGTACTACAACGAACGCATACCTATAGGGTAAATTTTGGAGCAAAAAAATTTTGGCGTCATTACTGGGTACCCAAGTAATTTATCTTAGACACTTTCATCCTTTTCTCACCCCACGTTCTCTATTCTCACCCCCTTCTCTATTATCTTTACCCCTTTCTGTTTGCGTGTGTCCTGAGAATGTACAATCCCACTTTCTGTCTTCTCCAATGGAGTATCTTCCCAAATACCATGTCACAAACTCATGCTATAATAAAATGGAAAATCAATATTGGGAAGACCCTAAATTAGAATTTTTTTGATCATCCCTTGATTAATTACCACACACCCGATGATATGTACAACCAATGGGATGATGATTGTTTGAAAGATCAATTTCTAGCCCTCTCAAGTATGATTGAAGAGAAGAAACTTAATGATGTTCATGATTTGAAAACTTTTATCCATCCTAGTCCTCAAAAACTTTTTGAACAATTGTGTAATCAAATGGAGATAATGAGTTCTGAGGTATCATTATTGAGATTATAACTACAACACATTCATACTTTTAAGGAACTCATCCCAACACCAATTCTTCCATCCAAAACCTTATGTGGAGTGTCTATTTTCAGACAAACCTATCATAAATTTATTAAAGAACTGAAATTTGGATTGGGGTTAGGGTAAGTGAATCACGAAATTGTTTAAGGGTCTTTTAATCAGGAATAAATTGATTTCATGTATTCACAAGAGGGGTATTTGACATCGTGGATTGAGTCTTATAAGTATAACTCTATTGATGATTTTTCAAAAACACAAATTCTAGAACCATTGAGAGAAGTTAAAAACATTGAGTCCATAACCATTCTTGACACTAATCACTTAAATTTGGTGGTTGAATCTTCTATTCTAAAGGAACCAATTTTGTTGAGAAATATGAAAAATGAAACTGAGTTAGATTCAAAATCTCAACCTGTGTTTGAATGCCCTATACAACCCAATATCAAAATTATTATCCTTCCTTCCCCACCCAAGTATTAATTTACTGGTTATAATCAATATATTTCAATTGGAATTCATTCTTCTCTTGAAACCAAAAAATTTGGGTTGATATTTGATTTATTAGGAGAGACAAGAGAAGAAAAAAGATGAACCATTTCTCATATTCCTTGTATTTTCACATTCATTTTAGAAAATAGGATTGTTCATAAATCAAATTCAAAATATTATTACCAACCACAAGGGATATGTATTCTCAATCATGTTGAAGTGGAGAAATATTAGGTCATTAAAATTTCTAAAGTTGGAATTGGATAAGTTAGGGGGTTCAAGTCGAGCTAAAGACATTAAATTAACCACTGCACGGGAGGCAACCTGTGGTTTTCATGTTTTATTTTATTTAATTAGAATTTCAGAATATTGACATGTTCTTCCTTAATGAGTAAGTATGGGTGTGAAAGGGTAGCATCATATTCATCTGTGTCACACAGTGTTATCCATGAGTAATACCTTACCCAGACATTTAAAAGAAGATAGTGTATCATCAGTTTATTTTATTTTATTTATGTTTTTGTCGGTATTTTAAAACAATATAGACTGTTGACCTGTTCTTATTTTATGAGTAAGGATGGGTATGAAAGGGGAGCACTTCATTCATCTGTGTCACGTGGTGTGATCCCTTTGTAATAAATTACCCGGAAAATTAAAAGAAGACAATGTATCTTTAGTTTGATTAAAAAAAAATAGGGAAAACAATAAAAATGTTGATACTTAAATTTTTGTGTTGTTTTTTTGTCTAGTTTGTTCATATTTTATGGTTTAGGGACTATTTCCGGTGATACATGTTCAATAAAGGAGGTTCATACATCCCCCAAGAGATCAAAGGAGTAATCTGGAGCTTCATGAACTTCAACTTCCAAAACCAGGTGAATTTGTTCCATGTTTATGATTTAAAATTCCTTTTAGAACTCCCCTCATCCACCTATACCCCTTCTAATCTTTCTTTTCTTTAAACACCTGGGACAATGTTATTTTATGTTGGGGGAGATGAAATAAAAAAAATTGATCTTTTGTGCATAAAAAATGTATAGAAGGAAACTTTTCATTAACCTTGAACATGATAACACACATTGCAAACTCTGAAATTTGATATCAAAGAATTTTTCATGCCTTAATTCTGATTTTAATGCATGTTTAGGTTCATGTGCATATATTTTTGAGTGTGGTTGTCCGATGTGATTTTTCACCGTCATATTTTCATCTATTTTATAAAAAACACAATGCATGTCCTCTAGCTTGTGGGGTTTTAGATTGAATTCATGGGGACCCATAATAAATAGCATAGGTTTGGTGATCATTTTAGTTTAAATATGAGTATTCAAAAAACTAAAATAAAAATAATTTTGTGCGTAGAGAAATGAAATGACCTAATGAGTAGCTTTCGGTACTTGGGGATCACGGCTCCATAGTTGTCTGGCCTGTAGTTGGCATTTTATCTCTATTTGTGGTAATTTGATTTTTTTTTGATTGAGTAAACTCGAAATGATGCCTGAGTTTGTGAGCTTCACTTGGTGTCTTAAGGACATTGAGCCTGAGAGTCATCGTCAAAGTATTCCTACAAGGGTTTACTTGATTGAGTTCAATTTCAATTACAATGGAAAAATTGAAAAAAAAAACAAAAAAAAAACAAAAAACAAAAAAAAAAGAAAAAAAAGAATTGAGTACTCATCTTAATATTAAAATCCCATTCTTCCTAGCACTTCCATCTTTTCTCCCTTTGAATGAAAGTCAACCCCCATGTCTATTGTGATGCAAAAAACATCATCATGATTAATTGAAATTGGATGAAATATGGAGATGAATTTGAACAAATGAGTGGGGTTAGGTTTGGGTTCTACCTCTGCACATAGCTTGTTTTAAATGATTTTTATGGGTTTCAAAAAAAAATTGGTATCAAGTCTTGGGGTGAGAAATTTGTATTAAATTTTTTTTGAAAAGGTCATTCAAATTTCATTTTTGTTAGATATATTTTTCTCAGGACTAGAAAAACGCAAGTTGGGGGTGTGATTAGCCACTGGAAGAGGAAAATATTCATTGCTTATAATATAATATTCATGTGATTTATTAATCATAGACACCATTATTAGTTCATTTTACCCTTTGAACATTATTTCACATTATGATTGTAATTCTTTCTTAAAATGCACTATTACATGGTACCTTATTGAGCTTCTCATAAAACACATAATTGTCTTGATTTTATTTTTATATTTTTTTCAAGTCTCCCATGATATAAGGAACAATTCATTATTTTGTAGCACTTGGAGATTCAATTTGGGAGACCACCATAGTGGGATTTGAACCAACCACATTTTGGGCGAAGTGAGCTGGACAACATCCCAATAAAAGTACTGTACCGGCCAGGATTGAATCCCAAAGAGTCTCAAAATTTAGTTGGAGATATAAAACATCTTGGGGAATATTTTATTCGTCAGTTCCCAAAGATAATTCGCATGTTTTAGTGGAATTCCAGGCGTCCCAAGTTAAAGATAAAATTATGGGCCAGATTCTGCGGCCCATGAAAACATCCAATAATTTAAATTATATATCGCAAAACACAACATATTTTGGGAAAAAATTTTACAGTATATTAGGGGAAATATGAGGATTAATTGAAGTCTTATATGGCCCACTCCAATTCTTCCTTTGAGAAGGATATTTTGGTGCTTATGTTAGGTGGATGCATGATGGATTCCATTTCAGGGGAAGGGTGGAAAAGTCACATCTCCATTAATTTTCCACCCACCGTTCCCAAAAAAAATTTATTAAAGGCACATGGGATGATGGGGGATCGGCCAAAAACTTCAAAAATTGCTATTTAAGGTAGTAGTGGTGGAGTATTTGAGGATCTTGGAGCTTTGTTTTCATTGTAATGTTAATATGCCAATTTTTCTTTGTAATGTTCTTCATTCTCATGTAAGTTGTTCGAATCACCTTAGTTTTTAATAAAATTTATTCTTATTCTCTTATTATATTCTTATCAATATCACATTGATACCATTGTCTCAGGTTGTGAACTTGTTCACACCAAACCTTGTGATTTTGTTCATACAATGGTGGAGTGATCGTTTAATTTTTTTATTTTTCTTCTTCTATCTCGTTTCTTTAAGTCAACTTCCTGCTACCATTTATTGAATAGAAAAAATGGAGGGATAACCCCTTATGGTTTGATCCTAGGTAGTTTCATGGGGTGGATTGGATGTTATTTAATGTTCTTAAATTCATAATAATTTCATTGCTTTAAGATTTCCTTTTGATGATTTATTTTCTTCTTTGTCTTCACCAACATTAATAATGACACATCTAGAGTGCTAGTACGATCCAATTCCTTGGAGTGTCATTAAATTGATCCTCTAAGTGAATTCATGATTAACCTTGGAATTTTTTTGGGATTAAATTGGTGAATGTTGATGAGGAATTATATCATTTTGTGGATACATCTTGAATTAGTGAAACGAACATCAGAAGAAAATAAATACATCTAATCTAACCCTAGTAACAACCTATGATCAAATCATCTGCATTAATTGTTTTAGACTAATTAATTTTATGTTTTTTTATTTTGTCCTTTAAATTAAATCACTAGTTATTCAAATAAATTCAATCTAAATATTTGGCCACTTCATAGCTAAATCATTCCAAAATCCGAGTGTCTTTATATTCCTTCTTCGGTCCGAGTGGATTCGACCACTACCTATACTACAAAAACTGCATACATGTAGGGTAAATTTGGGTGCAACCAAATTTTGGATCCATTTATAGGGACCCAAGTATGTTATCACAAAAACTTCCATCCTTTTCTCACACCACGTTCTCTATTATCACCCTCATCTCTCTTATATTTACCATTTTCTGTGTGTGTGTGTGTCCTGAGAATCTAGAATCCAACATTCTGTCTTCTCTAATAGAGTATCTTCCAAATTACCATGTCACAAACTCATGTGGGAATCAAATGGAAAATCAATATCGGGAAGCCCCTAAATTAGAAAATTTCTTTGATCAACAATTGATTAATTACCACACACCTGACGAGATGTACAATCAATTGGATGATGATTGTTTAAAGGATAAATTTCCAGCCCTCTTGAGGATGATTGAATAGATGAAACATAATGAAGATCAAGATTTGAAAACTCTTATCGAGTCTAATCTTAAAAAAATCCTTGAAATTTTATGTAATCAAATGGAGTTAATGAGTTCTGTGGTATCATCATTGAGATTAGAACTACAACGCATTCATACTTGTGAGGAACTCATCCCTACACCACTTGTACCTTCCAAAACCATATGTGGGGTGTCTAGTTTCCCAAAAACCTCTCATGATTTTATTGAAGAACTTAACGTTGGATTGGGGGTAGGAGAAGTGAACCATGATATTTTTTAAGGTTCTTTAAATCAGGATGAAATTGATTTCATGTATTCAGAAGAGGGACATTTGACATCATGGATTGAGTCTCCTATGTATAACTCTTTTGATGATGTTTCAAAAACTCCAATCACTGAACCATTGAGATAAATTAAAAACATTGAGTCCATACCCATTCCTGACACTAATCACTTCAATTTGGTGGTTTAATCTTCTATTCTAAAGGAACCAATTTTGTTGAGAAATTTAGAAAATGAAACTGAGTTGGATTCAAAATCTCAACCAGTGTTTGAATGTCCTATGAAACCCAATATCAAAATTATTATCCTTCCTTCCCCAACCAAGTTTCCCTTAATTGTGTATAATCAAGAGCTTTTAATTGGAATTCATTCTTCTCTTGAAACCAAAAAATTTGGGTTGATATTTGATTTATTGAGAAATACTACAGAAGAAAAAAGATCAACCATTTCAGATATTCCATGGATTTTCCCATTCATTTTAGAAAATAGGATTGTTCATGAATCAAATTAAAAATCTTCTTACCAAACAAAAGGGATACACAGTCTCAATCATGTTTAAGGGGAGAAATTTGAGGTCATCAAAATTTCTAAATTTGGTATTGGATAAGTTGGGGGGTTCAAGTCGAGCTAAAGACGTTAAATTAAGCACTGCACGGGAGGCAACTCGTGGTTTTAATGTTTAATTTTATTTAATTATAACTTCAGACTGTTTACTTTTTCTTATTAAATGAGTAAGTATGGGTATGAAAGTGGAGCATCATATTCATCAATGTCACGCGCTGTGATCCCTGAGTAATACCTTACCCAGAAATTTAAAAGAATACAATTTATCATCAGTTTATTTTATTTTATTTATGTTTTTGTAGGTATTTTAAACAAATATAGAATGTTGAATTATTCCTTTTTTATGATTAAGGATGGGTATGAAAGGGGATCACTATATTCATCTCTGTCACGTAGTGTGATCCCTGAGTAATACCTTACCGAAAAATTTAAAAGAAGACAATGTATCATCAGTTTGATTTAAAAAAAACAGGGAAAACCATAAAAATGTTGATACTGGGTATTAAATAAATTGTTGTCTTGTTTGTTTTCTCTAGTTTGTTCTTCTTGTATGGTTCAGGGACTATTTTGGGTGATACATGTTCAGTCAAGGAGGTGCCTACATCCCCCAAGAGATCCAAGGAGTAATCTGGAGCATCAAGAACTTCAACTTCAAAAACCAGGTAAATTTGTCCCATGTTTATCATTTTCAAATTCCTTTTCAAACTCCTCTCATCTACCTCTACCCATTCTAATATTTCTGTTCTTTAAACATTGGGGACAATGTTATTTTATGCTGGTGGGAGAATAAATAAAAAAATGATCTTGTGTGCATAAAAAATGTGTGGAAGAAAAAATTTCATTAACCTCGAACAAGATAACAAACATTGCAAACTATGAAGTTGGATATCAAAGAATTTTTCATGCCTTAATTCTGATTTTAATGCATGTTTAGGTTCACATGCATAGATTTTGGAAATTTCTGTTTTCCGATGTGATTTTTCACTATTACATTTTCATCCATTTAAAACAAAACACAATGAACATCCTCTAGATTGTGGGGTTTTAGTTGGAGTTCTTGTGGACCCATAATAAATAGCATAGGTTTGGTGATCATTTTTGGTTTAATATGCGTATTCAAAAAAATCAAAAAAAAATCAATTAGCATATAGAGAAATGAAATGACCTAATGTGTGGCTTTCATCACATGGGGATCGCAACTCCAAAGTTGCATAGCCCGGAGTTGGGCATTTTATCTCTAATTGTGGTAATTTGAATTTTTTTTGATTGAGTAAACTGGATATGATTCCCGAGTATGTGAGCTTAACATGGTGCCCTAAGGTCTTTGAGCCTGGGAGTCATCAGCAAAGTCTTGCTACATGGGTTTACATGATTGATTTCAATTTCAATTACAATGGAAAAAATGAAAAAAAACAAAAAATCAAAAAAAATAAAAAAAACAAAAAAAAATACTAAAAAACGAAAAATTAAAAATTAAATACTCATATTAATACTAAAATCGAATTCCTCATAGTGCTTCCATCTCTTCTCCCTCTGAATGAAAATGAACCCCCATGTATATTGTGATGCACAACACTTCGTCATGCTTAATTAAAATTGGATGGAATATGGCGATGAATTTGAACAAAGGAGTGGGTTTGGGATTGGTTTATTCCTCTGGACTTAGCTTGTTTTAAATTATTTTAATTGGTTTCAAAACAAAATTGTTATGAGGTCTTTGGGTGAGCAATGTGTATTAAAATGTTTTTGGAAAAGGTCATTAAAATTTCTTTTTTGTGAGATATATTTTTCTCTGGACTAGCAAAACTCAATTTGTGGGGTGTGATTATCCACTAGAAGAGGCTAATATCCATGTCTTATAATATAATAATCATGTGCTTTATTAATCATGGACATCATTATTAATTCATTTTACACTTTGAACATTATTTCACATTATGATTGTAAGTCCTTCTTAAAATTCACTATTCCATGGTACCTTCTTTAGCTTTTCATAAAACACATAATGGTCTTGGTTTTATGTTTATATTTTATTATCAAGTATCCCATGATATAAAGAACAATTCACTCTTTTGGAGAACTTGGAGATTCAATTTGGAAGACCACCAAAGTGGGCTTTGAACAAACCACATTCTATGAGAAGTGAGCTGAATAGTAACCCAATAAAAGTACTATATATGTCATTATTCAAGCCCAAATATTATCCAACATTAACTACAGATATAATACATCATGGGGAACATTTAATTAAATAGTTTCCAAAGCTAATTAGAATGTTTTAATAGAGTTCTAGATGGCCCAAGATGAAGATGAAATTCTTGTCCAGATTCTGCGACCCATAAAAACAGCCCACCATTTAAATAATATCTAGAAAACCACAAAGTATTTTGGGATGAACTTTTATAAGATATGAGGGGACATCCAAGGATTAATTTAAGTCTTCTATTTCCCAGTCCAATTCGGTCCTATAGAAGGTTATTTAGGCGCTTCTGTTCGGTGGATGCAAGCTGGATGCCATTTCGGGAGAAGGGTGCAAAAGTCACATCTCCATTAAGTTTCCACCCAACTTTCCCCAACACAATTAATTAAAGGCACATGGGATGATGGGGTTTCGGCCAAATAATTCCAAAATTTCTATTTAAGGCAGTAGTGGTGGATTATTTGAGGATTTTGGAGCTTTTTTTTCATTGTAATGTTATTATGCTAATTTGTCTTTGTAATGTTCTTCCTTCTCGTGTATGTTATTCGAATCACCTTAGTTTTCAATAAAAGTTCTTCTTATTCTCTTATTCTATTCTTATCAATATCACCTTGATACCGTTGCCTCATGGTTTGAACATGTTCACAAAAAACCTTTTGATTTTTTTCACACAACGGTGTAGTGATCGTTTCATTGTTTTATTTTTCTTCTTCAATCCCGCTTCTTTAAGTTGACTTCCCACATCCATTTATTGAATAGAATAAATGGAGGGATAACCAGTTATGGGTTGATCCTAGGGAGTTTCATGGGGTGGGTTTGATGTTATTTGATGTTCTTAAATTTATAATCATTTCATTACTTTAAAATTTCCATTGGATGATTTATTTTCTTCTTCGTCTTCACCAACTTTAAAAACAACACATTTCGAGTGCTAGTATGATCCAATTCCTTGGAGTGATCATTAAATTGATCCTCTAAGTGCATTGGTGATTAGATTTGGAATTGTGTATGTATTAAATTGTTTAATGATTTTGAAGAATTATATCATTTTGTGGATATATCTTGAATTAGTTAAATGAACGTCATAAGAAAATAAATACATCCAATCTAACCCTAGTAACAACTTAGGATAACCTTATTTGCATTAATTGTTTTAAAATAAGTAACTATATGTTTTTTTATTTAAATTAAATCAATAGTTATTCAAATCAATTCAATCGGAATAGTTGGACACTTCATAGCCAAAACCATCCAAAATCAGAGTTTCTTTAGGTTCCTTCTTCAGTCCATTTGGATTTCACCCCTACCTGTACTACAACGACCGCATACCTATTGGGTAAATTTGGGAGGAAAAAAATTTTGGTGACATTTTCGGGGACCCAAGTATGTTATCATAGAAACTTTCATCTTTTTCTCACCCCACTTTCTCTATTCTCACCCCCATCTCTCTTATCTTTAACCCTTTCTATTTGTGTGTGTCTTGAGAATATAGAATCCAAATTTTTGTCTTCTCCAATGTAGTATCTTCCAAAATACCATGTCAAATACTCATGATAGAATCAAATGTAAAATCAATATTGGGAAGCCCCTAAATTTGAATATTTCTTTGATTAACCCTTGATTACTTACCACACACCTGATGAGATGTACAATAAATGGGATGATTATTGTTTAAAGGGTCAATTTCCAGCCCTCTTGAGGATGATTGAAGAGATTAAAATTAATGAAGTTCATGATTTTCAAACTCTTATCCAGCCTAATCCTCAAAAACTCCTTGAACAATTGTGTAATAAAATTGAGATAATGAGTTCCGAGGTATCATCATTTGCATTAGAACTTCAACACATTCATACTTGTGAGGAACTCATCCCTACACAAATTGTACCTTCCAAAACCTTATGTGGAGTGTCTATTTTCCCACAAACCCCTCGTGAATTTATTGAAGAACTGAACCTTGGATTGAGGGTAGGGAAAGTGAATGAAGAAATGGTTTAAGGTTCTTTAAATCAAGAAGAAATTGATTTCATGTTATCACAAGAGGGACATTTGACATCATGGATTGAGTCTCCTATGTATAACTCTATTGATGATTTTTCAAAAACACTAATCCCTGAAACATTAAGAGAAATTAAAAAAATTGATTCCATACCCATTCTTGACACTAATCTCTTCAATTTTGTGGTTGAATCTTCAATTCTAAAGTAACCAATTTTGTTGAGAAATTTGGAAAATGAAACTGATTTGGATTCAAAATCTCAACCTATGTTTGAATGTCCTATGCAACCCAATATCAAAATTATTATCCTTCCTTCACCACCCAAGTATTCCTTCATTGGGTATAATCAGGATCATTCAATTGAAATTCATTCTTCTCTTGGAACCAAAAAATTTGGGTTGATCTTTGATTTATTAGGAAAGACTACAAAAGAAAAAAGATCAACCAATTCTGATATTCCATGGATTTTCCCATTAATTTTAGAAAATAGGATTGTTCATGATTCAAATTATAAATCTTCTTACCAACCATAAGGGATACACATTCTCAATCATGTTTAAGTTGACAAATATGAGGTCATTAAAATTTCAAAAGTTTGAATTGGATATGTTGGGGGTTCATGTCGAGCTAAAGATGTTAAATTAAGCGCTACCCAGGAGCCAACCCATGGTTTTCATGTTTTATTTTTGTGACAACCAGGTCTCGGTGACAGAACAACCACTCCACTTTAACATGGTCGTTGGGTCCTGGCCTACTAGGCACCACCAGTTGCCACGCAGACATGCGGGGACCACCCTAAGGTCCACCCACATGCCTGAACGGGTCATCTGACTAATGATTGTCCCCACAGGCCAACACATGTCCTTTCCAGTGTGCTTTGTACTCACTCACACACATCATGAGAAACTTCTCGGGAGGTCACCCATCCTGATGACTACTCCAGGCCAAGAATGCTTGACTATGGAGTTCTAATCAGGTAGGCTCTTGAAAAAGAAGGTGCACATTGTTTACATGAGTTATATCATTTAGTCATTTAACCCTTTATCATTTGGGGATGTTACAATCACCCCCCCCCCCTTTAGAGCACAACGCCCTCGTTGTGGGCCCTACAACTCAACCCAAGCAGTGCACCGCACTTAAGGCTGGGTTCCTCCTCTGATACCAAATGTGACAACCGGGTCCCGGTGACAGCACAACCACCCCGCCTTAATATGGCCATCGGGTCCTGGCCTACCAGGCACCACCAGTTGCCCCGCAAAAATGTGGGGCCCACCATAGGGTCCACCCACATGCCTGAACGGGTCATCTGAATAATGATTGTACCCACAGGCCAACACATGTCCTTTTTAGTGTGCTTTGTCCTCACTCACGCACATCATGAGAAACTTCCCAAGAGGTCACCCATCCTAATGACTACTCCAGGCCAAGCATGCTTAACTGTGGCGTTCTAATCAGGTAGGCTCCCGAAAAGGAAGGTGCACCTTGTTGACATGAGTCATATCGTTTAGTCATTTAACCCTTTATCATTTGGGGATGTTACAATATTATTGAATTAGAACTTCTGACTATTGAAATGTTCTTCTTTAATGAGTAAGGATGTGTATAAAAGGGGGGCACTGTATTCATCTGTGTCACACTGTGTGATCCCTGAGTAATACCTTACCCAAAAATTTAAAAAAATACAATGTATCATTTGTTTATATTATTTTATTTATGTTTTTTAGGTATTTTAAAAAATATATATATTGTTGAACTATTCATCTATTAGGAGTAAGGATGGATATGAAAGGGGAACACCATAATCATCCATGTCACGTGGTGTTATCCTTGAGTAATAACTTACCCAAAAATTTAAAGGGAGACAATGTGTCATCAGTTTAATTTAAAAAAAATAGGGAAAACCATAAAAATGTTGATACTTGGTATTAAATAAATTGTTGTGTTGTTTGTTTTATCTAGTTTGTTCTTATTGTATGGTGCATGGACTATTTTGGGTGATACATGTTCAATCAAAGAGGTGCCTACATCACCCAAGAGATCAAAGGAGTAATCTAGAGCATCATGAAATTCAACTTCAAAAACCAGGTGAATTTGTTCCATGTTTATTATTTTCTAATTCCTTTTAGAACTCCTCTCATCTACCTTTACCCCTTCTAGATTTATTTTATTTAAACACCAGGGACAATGTTATTTTAAGTTGGGCAGAGGTGAAATTAAAAAAATTGATCTTGTGCGCATAAAAAATGCATGGAAGGAAAAATTTCATTAACCTTGAACATGATAACACACATTCAAAACTCTGAAATTGGATATCAAATAATTTTTCATGCCTTAATTCTGATTTTAATGCAATTTTAGGTTCATTTTAATAGATTTTGGAAAGTGCGGTTGTCCGATGAAATTTTTCACCGTTATATTTTCATCCATTTTAAAAAAACACAATTCATGTCCTCTAGATTGTGGGGTTTTAGTGTGAGTTCTTGGGGACCCACAATAAATATCATATGTTTTGTGATCATTTTATTTTTAATATGAGTATTCAAAAAAAATCAAAAAAAATCATTTTGCGTATAGAGCAATGAAATGACCTAATGTGTGGATTTCGGAACTTGGGGATCACGACTCCACAGTTGTCTGGCCAGGATTTAAGCATTTTATCTCTATTTTTGGTAATATGATTTTTTTTTGATTGAGTAAACTCGAGATGATGCCCGAGTATGTGAGCTTCACTTGGTGCCCTATGGTCTTTGAGCCTGGGAGTCATCGGCAAAGTCTTGCAACATTGGTTTACATGATTGAGTTCAATTTAAATTACCATGGAAAAATTTCAAAATAAATATAAAAAACCACAAAAATACAAAAAAAAAGAAAAAAAAAAAAAATTGAATACTCATCTTAATATTAAAATCTCATTCCTCCTAGCGCTTACATATTTTCTCCATTTTAATGGAAATAAACCCCCATATCTATTGTGATGCACAACACTTCGTCATGCTTAATTGAAATTAGATGAAATATGGTGATGAATTTGAAAAAAGGAGTGGTCTTGGGCTTGGGTTATGCCTCTAAACTTATCTTGTTTTAAATTATTTTTATGGGTTTAAAAAAAAATTGGTATGAGGTCTTTGGGTGAGCAATGTGTATTAAAATGTTTTTGGAAAAGGTCATTCAAATTTCATTTTTTTGATATATATTTTCCTCAAGACTAGAAAAATTCAAGTTGGTGTGTGTGATTAGCCATTTGAAGAGGCTAATATTTATTGCTTATAATATAATATTCACGTGCTTAATTAATCATAGACACCATTATTAGTGCACTTTACACTTGGAACATTATTTCACATTATGATTTTAATTCCTTCTTAAAATGCACTATTACATGGTACCTTCTTGAGCTTCTCATAAAACACATAATGGTCTTGATTTTTTCTTTATATTTTATTTTAAGGTCTCCCATGATATAAGAAACAATTCATTCTTTTAGAGCACTTGGAGATTCAATTTGGAAGACCACAAAATTGGTCTTTGAACCAACCACATTCTGGGTGAAGTGAGCTGGACAACTTCCCAATAAAAGTACTGTAGCGGCCATGATTCAAGCCCAAATAGTCCCAAAATTTAACTGGATATAGATGAGATCATGTGAAACATTTTATTTAATAGTTTACTAAGATAATTAACACATTTTAATTTATTTCCAAGAATCCCAAATTGAAGATGAAATATTGGGCCAGATTCTATGGCCGAGAACAAAATCCCACAATTTAAATCATATCTAACAAACCAAAATTTATTTCGGGCAAAAATTTTAGAGACTATTAGAGGACATCTGGGGAATCATTTAATTCTTATATGGCCCACACTAATTCGGCCTCCTATAAGGTTATTTCGGCACTTATGTTCTGTAGATGCAAGCTGGATGCCATTTCAGGGGAAGGGTGCAAAATTCACATCTCCATTAATTGTCCACCCACCGTTACCCCAGAAAATTAAATAAAGGAACATGGAATTATGGGGGTCAGCAAAAGACTTCCAAAATGCCTATTTAAGGAATTAGTGGTGGAGTATTTGAGGATTTTGGATCTTTTTTTTCATTGTAATGTTATTAAGCCAATTTGTCTTTGTAATGTTATTTTTTCTCATGTAGGTTGTTCGAATCACCTCAGTTTTCAATAAAAGTTCTTCTTCTCTTATTCTATTCTTATAAATGTCACCTTGATATAATTTCCTTAAGGTGTGAACTTTTACTGACCAAACCTTGTGTTTTCATTCACACAATGGTGGAGTGATCGTTTCATTGTTTTATTTTTCTTCTTCAATTCCGATTCTTTAAGTCGACTTCCTACTTCCATTTTTTGAATATCATAAATGGAGGGCTAAACTCTTATGGGTTGATCTAAGGGAGTTTCATGGGGTGGATTGGATGTTATTTAATGTGTTTAAATTTATAATCATTTCATTACTTTAGGATTTCCATTTGATGATTTATTTTCATCTTCGTCTTCACCAACTTTAACTATGACACATTTCGAGTGCTAGTACGGTCAAATTCCTTAGAGTGGTCGTTAAATTGATCTTCTATGTGAATTGTTGATTAGCCTTGGAATTGTGTAGGGATTAAATTGTTTAATGATTTTGAGTAATTATATCATTTTTTGGATACATCTTGAATTAGTGAAACGAACTTCATAAGAAAATAAATACATACAATCTTACCATAGTAACATCTTTGGATCAACTTATCTGCATAAGTTGTTTGAGACTAAGTAATTGAATGTTTTTTTATTTTTTTCTTTAAATTAAATATCTATTTATTCAAATCAATTCAATCTGAATTTTTTTCCACTTCATAGCCAAATCCTTCTAAAATCAGAGTGTCTTTAGGTTCCTTCTTCGGTCCATGTGGATTCGACCCCTACCTGTACTATAAGGACCGCATACTTGTAGGGTAAATATGGGCGCAACCACCATGATTACTATTAATTATGAAAAATTGACAATGAACTCACTAATTAATTTAAAATCCTTGATTCGAAATATTACTATATTTCAATATTAGTGTGCAATACACAATAAAAATCAATTTTTTCAAATAAAGTGTTTTATGCGTAATAATGAATTCATACAAAATTCATTTATAACAATGATTGATATGTAATTAATTGTGTTATTTTTTGTCAATGTAGAATAATTTTACATTAAAACCAATCAAAAATTGAATGTAACTATTTAAATACTTGAAAATAAATGACAAAATTGGTATTTTCCACCATTCACACAAAAATTAATCTTTCAAGAAAAACAAAAAAAAAATCATTATGATATTATTTTTAGAAGATGATTTAAAAAATAATTACATTTTATCAAAATCAATTTAAAAAATTTATAAATTTATATTTGAAATGAATGAATATAATACCTAAATAGAAATTAGTTATAATAAAACCATATATTTTTAAATTTGAAAAATTATATAAAATTACTATAATGTTTGTTAATACATAAAATCTAATAAAAAATATTAATAAGTTATCAAAATGACTAATAATTGATAGTAATATGGTTGTTAAATTATTCCCCCATAATGAAATTATTTCCTCATAATTTTATTTATCACAGATGTGCTGATGTTTTTCCATCATAGAATTTTCATGTTCTAATTTTTCTTACTCAGTAATGTAGTTATCCCAAAAAAACTAACAAAGCGAGTTACCTTACTCTGCAACACCTAGTCTATGTGATCTAGAATATACTTTAGATTCTCCTTATATGTAAGACTGCCCACTAACAACACCACCTCAAGGCTCACAATATAATATGCATCTGGTACATATTTAATTAAAAATGAAACCTAAATCACATCATGTACCAGAGAGAAAATCAGAAGGAAATATACGTGGTATGTAACAGATCCAGCATTTTTCAAAAATTTCATACTGTCTAATTAACAAATGACTTAAAATTCCTTTTATACTAAATCATATTAAACCTTTCTATAGAGATATTTTAAGATACTTATGATCACTTACAATAAATAAAATATATATCTTCCTACTATATACTTAACTCTTATACTTTCCATATTCCCCCTAATGCAAAGATGAATAATTTATACCTTATAAACCATTTTTTCTACAAGTTATGGTCCCAAAAACTTTATTTCACCAACTCCAGGCTAATATTCTAGAGTTTTAAACTACCTTATATATAATTCATTAAAAGGTATCATCCATATATTTAAAGGAAAACTGATATCATAAAAACATTTAAATAATGAATGTTGATGATCCAAACATCCTTAGTAATCAGTTGAGAAAGCTTAAATAATATCCTCAATGGTCCAAAACGGTCGCTCTAACACTCTATTAGATTGAGGAGGAAAATTTGTAAGGCAATTTAACTCACATCCCAATAACCACTGGTGTCCTTTTCAAATATTAAAGGTAAGTATTGAATCAAGATATGATGCAATAAAGAGAGGAACACCATATAATATGACCATCTCTATTATGTATATTCTAGAAATTTCATCTAAAGAAAAACTATATTGAGTTAGAAAAAATCACTATATTATGTTAATTGATCAATAATGAAAAGAATACTTTTATATACACAATATTTATTTGTAAATACCACTAAACATTTCATGGATATATTCTCCCATTTCCATTTATGAACTGACAAAGGAAGAAGCATCCCCTTTGGTAATTATCGATCGACTTTGACTAATAGAGAAGTCAAATATTTCATGGTAAAATAATAAATATCCTATATAAACTTAGATTTTAATTGAAAGGTATTATAATAATACTACAAATAATTCCAGAGCAAGGCGATGAGATAGTGTGCAATTTCGTGGCCCAGTGTGCCCAGAATAAATTCTATATAAATATTAACTATTTTCATATACAATGCAAGTGGAGGGAATGTGTTATCTCTAAAATTAAAGATTAGATCATAAATCCTATGTCACATGTGAGTTTATATCATTTCATCTACCAGAGGATAAGTATAAGTTTTACAGGTGCAATCCTTTTGTGGAAACATTTATTGAGGGCATTTCCATTAATAAATTAATTTATTTATTTTGGAAAATGGATCAAATAACTATTGAAGGAAGACAAAAGTTGGATTTATGAGACTTTGGTTGAGTACAAAATGCTTTTTTCCCATGTTGTGTCATAATATTTGTCGGTTATGGGTGTCTGCTCAAAGGGGAGTTGGGACGGGTTGTTAAGTGGTTTTTTGTTTTAATAAAAATTAAAACAAATAATCACATCCTTCCCCTTACCCCTTTTTTGTACATATATAGGAGCCAAATCCCCATCATATATGGATGAATGAACCAAGGAGGATCCAACAGTAGCTGTTTTAGACACCGATCATTGCCTGATCAAGAATCGGCATGTCGTTGGCGCCGTTCCACACCCGAAGCTTCGATATTTCACCCCGATGTAGGAAGATTTGAGTTTTAATACCAATATCTTTGTTTATACTACATTTTTGTTCAAATTATCATCAAGGATGAGTATATAGGGTCTTGAGGTTTCTAAAATAGGTATAATATTTGTTTTTGGACCACCTGAGTGTTCCCGGTGGTCCGTAGAAGGTCGTCGTGTGGGTCTGGCAAGGGGGGATCTGGTAGAAGGAGGTGGGGAAGCGCGTGGGTGAAGTAGGATATGGAAGGCAAGGGTGGAACGAGGCACATAGGTGGTAGGGAAGATGAGAGAATGTGGGGGTCTGCAACTGTCATAGTGGGCCACAGGCTGGTGGCTGCAAGCCGAACCAGCCGGTCTGGGCCAGTTGGGGTAATTTGGGCCGGGTCAGACATTGTTTTTTATTAAAAACCTCGTATCATTTAAATCAGGGGTGCGATGTGTGTTTCATCTATGAAAAAATTACTCTATTTATTTTGGACCATTTGAGGCTAGTTTGATGACCTTTTGTGGGCTGGAGACTTTGTCGCATGAACCATCCATTAATAATAATAATAAATATATTATTATTATTTGTATCTTCTTGGATCTGACATACCTCCTGTGTATGATGTTCATTTGAAATGCTATCAGTGTATTTGGGACCCAAGAATTAATATGTATGTTTCAGAACTGATTTTGGGTGTTTTAATCAATTTTACGGTGCAGGCACCACGAGGCCGGATCTAGGCATTTGCGGTGAAATGTTACTTATTCACTAGGTGCCCATTTTAGACGAATGAGTAGTCGATCCTATTTTTTTAATGAGGATCGAAATAGAATGATTCGTTTGATATGTTATAACATTGAGTTATGGGAACCACAATGACCTGTTCGGTCTTATTGTGGAGAATAGTTCTCTTTTTATCAGTTATGTGTTTTGTGAAACTACATAGCCTATCCTGCATGTTTTTTTTCATCGAATGTGATGGTGGACATTGTATGAGCATAGGTGGTGTGGTGTACAGAAGATATTGTAAGGGTCTCTTGGGTTTTCAACACCTTGATTGTTAGAGTTGAGTGGTTCCCCTGGGACTTACATTATGAGGGTTTTTTGTATTACATCCTCAGTATAGAATTGAGATCCCTTCGATTGGATGAGTTCAGATAGATTTTATTCATCCCTCCTCTAAGGCCAGGGTGGGATCCTCTGGCTAATCATTTCCGTAGATCAATTTCTTGGTATCGTTGTAACCAACACCACATGGGAAGTGAACCCCTATTTGGCAAGACAACCCTATCGGGTTTTGTGTCATCCTTTGGTATATTATCCCATACACAGCGGGTGATTATAGTAGGGTTGCAGTATCATCATTTCTACGATCCCCTACTAAATGGATTGTTCATGTAGGGTTTTTGGTATCAACGGTATGATACCCTACATCACAAAGGATACCAAATGATGTTTTCGACATTATCTGACCACCCTTACATGGGCGACGATCCTCTATCTGAGTGATGTGACCAATATAATGTTGGATCAGTTTATAGTATCCCCCAGTGGATCCTAGGAGTGATCCCATATCTGGGAGATCATTGAATTTTTGGAACATGTTCTATTATTCTCTATAGGACCCATTGTGTGATCCCCTATCTGGGTAATTTTGGGTTCCACTATGTTTTAGTGTGATGTTCTTAGCAACGTTATTCGACAAGCGTGTTCCGTCAGATGGGCCATCCTGGATGGATCAGTTGTTTGAGATGGGGTTTATATCTAAGACATGTGTCACTTGGTATGAATCAGATATTATATTGTGATTTTAGTGGTTTTCATTAGAGCCTTGAGTAGGAACCTACCGCTAGTGATGAGGTTGGAACCTCCTGAGGGATGGTGTCTAAGACAAGTATATCTGGTGTTCTTTCTGGGATTTCTTTATGGTTGTTCCACGAATAAGATGACACACCCTATGGTTTGAGATGAATTGTCATATTTATATTATTATGGTCTTAATATATAGTTTATCTCTCATTTGGGTTCCCTCTAGATGGGATGAGCATACTGTTGCCTTTCAGTGTGACCTTTTCGTTTGGGGGGTTTTGAGGGACCCACTGAGTATCATTATATTCACCCTTACACGGGCATTACCTGCACATATATTATGTCTTATACAGACCATAACCCTTTCAATGGAGTACGAGGAGGACCAAGATTAGGTGGATCATTAGGAGATAGATCGACTAGGGTGTTTACTAGAGCTGGGCTGAGGAGATTTCTAGTAGTTTCATTTGATAGTGATCCCCTCACTATGAGCTGGTTGGATGCTTTTGATGTCTTCTGGTGGTTGGCCCTATGTTTTACCATTTTGTACTTATGTTTACCTATGGTTGGGAATAGATGTATACATGCATTACTTTTCAGTTTTTTGTATATCTCTACACTATTTCATAGAGGTGTGTGTGTGTGTAGGTACGATAGGCTAAGGCCTCCCATGTGTGTGATAGACTACTTGGTGATAGCCTCTAGCCCCTGAAATGTTAGAGGTAGGCCTAGGGAGTCATGGATCGAGCCCCATTGTGTAATTTTGTGACACATCCTACTTCATTCCTTCCCATTAATAATATTAATAAAGTTCTCAATATATATTAGTTCTTTTTAGATTAATTTTAAATAGTGAGAAATAAGCTTCAATCAATAATTATTTTATAACATGGGATCACTAATCATAGAATGACTCTTTCTAAGTCTTATAAGACTAATTTTTCAATAATTTGTTAAATAAAATTACCCATATTAAAAAACAACACTCTTTATTGAAAAATAATATTCTTTCCATGAATGATTATTTCTTTTCGAAAAAGATATTTGAACTGAAATCAAAACCAAAAGAGTGGTTGTTCCTTAATGAAAAATTTATATGAAAATATTTAATAAATCATTTATCAAAGGATGATGTTCCAAAGATACCATAGTTAATGTTTCATTGTCTTATTAACTCAATGTAGCATCTACCTTGTCTTCTTTACGTGGATAATAGTGAATTGTCCAATCATAATAATTTATCAGTTATAACTATCTTCTATTCCCCATGTTCAACTCTTTTTGACTAAATAAATATTGTAAACATGTATGATTAATATCGATTTCATAATTCATTCTATAATATATATATATATATATATATATACATTTTTAGTTCAAAAAATAATATATATATTTCATGATCTTTTATAGGGTAATTTTACAAATGGATTTTCAATTTTCATGAAGCGTATGAAATAACCTAATAATGTTACATTAGGAATCAAGAAATTATCTTTAAATAAGAATAACTATAATTTTAAAAGTCAACATTTTAGATAAAAAAGATTACACTCGAGAATAAAACCATATTATTTTAAAGTACTGAAATTATTTTCCATAATTGTTTATTCATATAAATTTAACTTTTTTTAGAGTTAACATAGTTACTGGGATAGATAATTGAGAAATATTTTTTCAAAAAAACTATTTTAGTAACCAACTAATTCCTTAAAAAATTAATTATATGTGAAATTTATAAGTATTGGACACTCTTCCTCAACATTAGTTTTATAAGGATCAACATACATTATATTCGTAGAAACAATATTCCCATGGAACGAAATATATTGTAAATAAACCGACATTTTCTAAATTTTCCATATAATTTCATTTCCATTAAATACATATAAAAAATTCTTATATGTCTCTCATATTCTTCATAACATTTATTATAAAATAGAATATTATTAATAATCAAATTCATAAATTTATTATAAAGGTCAGAGAAAAGTCGATTCATAATATCAATGAATACAATATGTACATTAGTTAACCTCAAAGTCATAAAAAACTCTTAATGTCCATACCTTGTATGAAACACTATCTTTAAAATATTTTACTCATTCACATTCATACGATGATATCCAAACCTAATATCAATATTTAAATAAAACTTCACTCCCAAAATTCGATCAAACATGTCATCTATATATGGAAATAATTACTTATTCTTAATAGTAATGTTACTGAGTGATTAGAAGTCAATATAAAATCTCATAGAATTATCTGTATTTAAAAAAAATTGAATTCCTCAAGGTAAAGTGTTAGGATGAAATAAACCCTTTATATGAATCTCTTGTAACTAAATTTTCAATTTAAATAACTCTAATGGAGTCATTTGATAAGGGTGTTTTTACATTGAATAATCTTCTATAGTTATGTCAATAGTGAATCCAACCTTCAAATGAATAATAACACAAGAAAAATAATTTGGTAGGACATCCATATATTCATTTAATAATATAACATAACTAATCTTAACAAATTCCCTATTTTTTTAAAATATGATCAACATAAATTTAATTACCAACTTCACTTATTATTTTTTTAATTGTTTATATTTTATCATAGGTGGGAAAAAATATTTTATTATAATTCAAACTCACTTTAAAAAATGGAATAACTTTTTTGTCTGTGAAATCTATCTTAGCATGATAAAAAAAATCAATCATATTCCATAAATAAAAAAACTCAACTATTCGAATGACAATAATATTTATATGAAAATACATTCCACGTTTAATCATAAAAAATTCCTAGAAATATTTATGGTCTTACTATATAAACCAAGAGTTTTTACTAAAAGTTATTTCTTAATTTATTGATGTAATATTTTCATTTAATAGAAAATTTCATAGAAATAGAAGAATATTTATACCATGGATCAAATAATTTTTTTTCACAATTTGTGTTAACATGTAATGTACCTATCACTATGTAATTTGATGATCTTTTATTTCCTGAGGTTGTTGTGAATGGATTTACCACACCCATTTACTTACGGTATTGATGATTCAAATCAATCAATATATTATTAGGACATGAATCAATATAATGTCCCATTTTATTGAATTTAAAACTTATAATTTCCTTCTTCTAATAATTAATATGACTATTACCATGATTCTTTTGTTTGAAATCATGAGACAAATGACCATGCATACTATATAGATAACACTTTCTAGATTTCATCATATTCTCATTGGGATGCTTCTCAAAACAATTATTTGAAAATAGAAGATATAACCTCTTATATTCCGGTTTATCAATCAAAATATTTACCAATTTTTGAACACATACTTTGAGTAATTTTCTGGCTTCATTTAAAAAAAAGATAAAATCATTTTTCCCTTTAAAAACTTTAATGACAAAAAATTCCCAAAAGAATAGGAAATAAAATATTCTTCAAAACAAATATTAAAAATTATATAGGAATATTATTAATTACTACTTTTAAAATTTATAAGAAATTCTTCATGACATTTATATAATAAAAAATATCCCCTTCATACTTTTTTATAAATTTTAAAAACAACATGTTTGGAATATGTTAAAAAACATCCAGTAAAAACCTTCATAATGAAGGTAAAACACTGTTTAAATTGACTTTCAACATACATTTTTGTATATTAAAATTTAAAATAAATTTTTTTAAAGAAAATATACATATAGGAAAAATAGAAGAAAAAAAATTAAAACTTTTATTATTGTATTTTAATGATAAATCTCATACTTTGAGTATAACTTGGACATACATACTTTAACTCATATTCTTTGGGAACCCCAATTGGCCCACTCCTTAATCGTTAAATGTAAGTCTTTTGATGACCCCAAAACCTCAAGGATGATGAATGTAAGTTTGTAGAGTTATCTGGTTGGTTATTGGATGAGATAAAGTGCTTTAGTGGTGTAGATAAGTGAGGTGAGGGGGTTCTCTTTTATAAGTGAGTGTAATGACACCCTTGTAAATATCCAGAACATTTAAATATTAAAATTGTCTTAAAAGTTATAAAATAGAACAAAATCAATCCATTTTTTTATAATTTGATAATCTTCAAAATAATATCATCCAATAATATTTACGAAATGATTTTGTGACCTTACTAGTTAGTTTTTACATTAACTATCTCATTTGATCCTTTACTGAGGGGATAATAATTTACCATTATTCCTGTTCATTATGAAAAAATGATATTAAAATAATTACTAAACTTCAAAATTTTAATAAAATATTTGAAATTCACTTATAATATTCAATTTATTGAATTTTGATAGATTAACTTTTCTATAAGCGTGAAAAATGCAGGGAAAACAGTTTTTCTCTCAAAAAATGCATTTTAAATCCAAAAAAATGAATGCATACCAAAATAACGTTAATTATGAGTCATATAGAATTAATTGAAATATTTTTAGCCAAATGGGAATAATTATACTTGGGACCATCTCAAAATATATTGTTACTCTTTAAATACGTGAAAATAAATGACGGATTTTATAAAAAACATTATTTTTTTATTTACACCCTAAAATGAATCTTTTCGAAAAAAATATAAAAACAAAATCCTAAGAAAAAATTTTCATGATCATATAAAAAATGAATTCAATTTTATATAATTCTTTTCATTATATTAATAAAATATAAATTTTAAAAAAAATTATATAATATATGGAAAATAGTTTGGTTGTAACAAAATTGTTTCTTTTTTTATTTAAAAAATAAGATGAAATTATTGTAATGAATATAAATCCATAAAATATAATAAATAATATTAATAAGATATGATATTTATTTATTATTATTGTTACCAAGATTTTCATAATTTTAGTATTCTTAGGAGACTAGATAAATACATGATTCATACATTACATTCAAAAACATAAAATAAATGATAAATATTAAATGAAAACAATAATATCCATAATATCATATCCTTTGATATTTCATATAACTCTTATTAGTTTTTGAGGTAATATGGAAACAATGAAATTCTATTATCTCATATTGTATGTAATAATTAGGGTACAAATGAATCTATCATGCAATAAACAAGTCATAAATGATATGATATGACTAAATAATTATAAAATAAATATATATAGCTGATATCTGAAACATGAAATATATCCACAAATAGCATAATAATAGAAATAAATAATATCATGGATCATAATAAATTATTACTTAGTGATGGTATGAATAATTATTTTTATCATAAACATATCATCAAGGTCTTCTGTCAGACATCATACATAAACGGGTAAGGCATACACAAGATATCTATGTCTGATTTTTTTGTGAGACATATAACTACAACTAGGGGATATATAATTATAGGACTCAAACCTCACACTATATTTCTAATTTATCTACCATATAAAATATTATTTTATATCAATACATTTCAAAATATTTTAAAGGATCCACTTATATACATGTTTCTTAAATACCAATACGTATCCATATAAAAGTAATGGGTATACCGATTGTTAGAGGTTCCATGGTCAATTGAATTACATGGATATCTAGTTGAATATCCATCAATGTATAAGTAATTGTAGGATATTCATGTTTTAATGGAAGGTATCCTTGATGATGGTTTATTAGAGTAAAATATTTTCATTATACAATGGAATTATTAGGAATTAGTCAATGAATGTAATGGCTATAGACCAAAGTTGTTATAAAAAAATAACTCCATCCTGGAAAAATAAATTTTAAATGAATTTAATGGATTGTGATGTTAATATAATAACAGTAAATGAAAAAAATCATTAAAATAAAATTAGGGGTTTTTATTAATGAAACCTAACATCGTTGCATATGGAAATGTAGTGGAATTGAAAACATGTTTGAAAGTGAAATGAAGAAAAAAGTATGGAAATACTTACATTTATTTAACTTTTCTAAATTCATTAAATTTAACTCCTTAGATCCTTAGTAGTTGGGATATTTATACAGATATGTGGTAATGGTTTGGAAACCCTTACTAAATGAAGTCTCGTGAAAACAAATCATAGAATAGACTTCCAGAAAGAAATGAAGATTGTGTTTGGGACTCTTATCTAATTTTGTTTCATACCAATTATTCTTGATTAGTAAAATAAAAGGAAAATTATTATTAATGTGTTTTCAACTGTGAGTAGTGAGATAATGAGTGGGGATTTATAGAAAATTTAGTGGTATTTTTATTAATTTATAATCATTATCCATGTACATTAGTTTGGGGAAAAATATAAAATCATTACCCATCCCATGGTTTTTGAAATTTAGGTCTTGGGTTTTTACTTGTATAATATTAAGAGACAAAATACATTTAGTTTTTTTAAATTAGACATGTAAAATATTTTATTCATAAATAATTTTTTAAAACCATAAAATACACTTTAAGATTTGGTTCATCATTATATGACCAGAAACTAAATTATTATTTTAAAGAAACTATTTTAAATAACCAAAATATAATTTGTAGATAAAGGTTTTATATTAATTGTTACATAAATTTTAAATCATTATAATTTCATAATACATACCGTATATTTGTACTATATTTTTCTATTTATTATGAAAAGTTATATCTCAAAAATTTATATAATGTCGAAATGTTGATTCAAAATTTAAATTCATTTTAATGAAAATAATTTTCTATATACAATAAATTTAATTAATAATATTGTAACTTATGTTTTTCAAAATTATTCATTTAGATCCAAAAAATTAAAATATCAATCCTAAAGAATATATATATTGTTAAATGTTTTTCATATTAATGAATATAAATCATAAATAATTAATAATTATATTATTACTAAATGATTTTATGTATTTCATTATACACTTATATGTATAATGGTTACATTACTAATATAATGATCATACAAGGAAGTTATTTTTCCAATAATCCATTCAAAATGTCTTATTTTTACAGTAACGTTACCCTTCCAATGGTAATATTACCCCTTATATGAACACTTAATTTGAATATAAAAAATCATTCACATCCTTATCATAGTTTTAATACCTTTTTTATTCTTATGATTATTATTTTCATCACATTAATAATATATCTTTAAACTTGTCATTATTTTAAGAGTGTTATTATATAAAGTTCAAGAATATGGTGGTAACCAAAAATTTTATCTGTTCTATAGCACTAATTGTGGCTATTATTATTTATTTAGTTTTCTATTTTTCTATTGTAATACAATTTGTTGTATTATTATAATGAAGTAATATAATATTCATTATGAAATATTTTTTATGAAGTGTTTATTTACAATAGTAAAATATTATGTACTATATTTCCCCATTAAATAATTTAAACTTTTAAATTATAGTATACATTTTTTAGACCCAAAATAGGATTCTGTGAGAGGTACCCTAAGGGGTGAATCAAGGGTTGTAAATTATTTCTAATTTACTCACATTGACTTTAAAATCGGATCACCCTACATATTTTGACCACATAGTTATTAGTGTATCCTTATTGTGATTCCTTTCAATGTTGATCCAATTATCACTGTTAGTTGACAAGTTATTTCTAGATAGAATTTAGTTTCATAATCCTTATTTATATCTTATAGAAATTTTAACAAACATGCACACAGACATAAGTATTTTACTTTGTTCACCCATATAAGGATAATATAAGGATTGTGTAATATAAATGTTCCATGTAATGGAATCAACATACTATACTAGTAATGGTTGGTTGAGGTTGGATCCCTCCAATATAGGGTCAGTCCCCTTAAAATGGGATTGGGATGGCTCACTACCACCTAAGGGACACTTCCCCACACTTCGATCATAACATTAAGAGAGGATACCCGTAATTTAAAGACATATAAGTCCATATTCAATCCTCCACAATTACATGGTTGAGTGCATCCTATGTTTTTTAGATATGTTTTTGATCCTCTCTGCTATTTAGTTATAACTACCATAGATCTGAACAAGTTATGCACTAACATTTATCTGTGCTAAGAATAAAGTGCAGATAAAAACTGAAATTTTATCAACACTGGATAAAAGTGATAATAAATGTATCATGTATTAGTGCTAAAAAATAAATGCTAAAGGTGTATCCTTTATCAGTGATTTTCTTCATACTGATAAGGAATATATTTACCAACACTTTTTACTGCTAATACATTTTTTAAAAAAATTATTATTATTATATATAAATCATTATATTTTTAAATATAATATATATATATATATATTAATTAAATATATTTATTATATTTATAATTACATAATTATAATTTTGTATAAATAATTTTTAATTATGTTTATTTATAATTATAATTCTATAAATAAATAAATATTTAAATAAATACATGTCTCTAATGAATTTAGTGAGTAAATATATAAATATATATATATATATATATATCAATAGATCATGATGATATTCATGGAAACTATTGAAATTATTTTGGTTCATACATTGATATGTGTGTACGTATAATTGACATCATATAATCATAAGATTATATGGATGTGATTGTGGGTTGCAATATTCCAAATGTTAATATTACTTAAATTATGATGACACATGCATATGTAATGTATTCAAGACTCATGAATTTTCATTTATACATTGAAATCCTTATTAATCTTTTTTCCACATATATATGTGATGAATCAATTTTACATAAATGTATATTTATTTATCATTTTAAATACAAATAAATTTATATTTATGTAAATAATTATTTAATTATAACAATTATATTTATTATAATTTTATAATTATTTTAATATAACTATATTAATTTAAAATTATAATTATAAGTATAATAAATATATTTATTATAATTTTATAATTATAAATAAATATATTTAATTATTTAATTATAATATTTGTAATTTTATAAATATATAAATATATAAATATATGCAAATATTTATAAATATATATTATTATATATATAATTATAAATAAAAAATATATTTATAATATTTAAACTTTTATTAATATTTATAAATATTTTTATTATACATATAATTTTATAAATATATATAATAACATAAATAAATTATTAACATTATATATTTATCAGTGTTTTCTAGCACTAATAATGATATCACTTTATTAGCGCAAAAATATTGTTGATAACACTAATCTTTATCAGCAATAAAATTTTAACATTGATAAAGATAATTTTAATCAGTGTTTTTTAAATAAGACAAATAAAGAGTTGTTTTATCAGTTCTTCTGATTTTAGAACTAATAAAACGACAATTTATCAATGTTCTTTTGAAAATGCTGGTAAAAGTATTAGCCCTTTTTTAAAATAATTATTAACTGGATGTCTTTATTGTACACATTCAAGCTCTCATAAAATCTGATTATCACCCCTTCACCGCTCTTATCGAACGCCGCTTTCGTCCCACCACTGCCATTGCTTTTGCTGAACCAAATTGGTGTTTTCAAGATCCATCTCTCACCAAACCGTATTTCCCTTGTCATTCCTCTCACCGAACCCCACTACAAACTCTCTGAACCCCACACCTGCCTCACCCCACCACCTCACCAAACACCATTTCCACATCATCAAAACCCACTGCCAGTGCATCTATGATGCTGAATATTTTCAATGAAGCAAGACCCTCAAAACGAAAGATATTTTATAGAAAACATATTTTGAAGAATCTTTTTTTTACGTATTTCTCTGTTGAATAACATTTTTTGTGATGAATTTTCTTTTTGAAATCATGAAATCTATTTTCAAACACAAATGATTGATAATTTTTGAAGGAAATAATTTTCATATTTCTAAGAGGATTGTGAAAATTTATTTTATATCTTCTCAAATAAATGTTTATATGATAATTATGAGTTCTAACTCAACAAACAGGGAGAGTGGAGTCTTATTAGTATTACTAAAAATATATATTAATGATAAAAATTATTTCTTAAATAACTTATATGTTATATAAATAATAACATATATATGAGGCCGAATACTTTTATGAATTATGATGTTCTGTAGGTGATGCTTCTGAAATTCTTTGAATGAGATTAAAATGATTGAGAAATTTTTTTAGGCATTATGGAAAAAATATAATTATATCAGGATGAGCTAAAATAAAAAAAATTATTTTCTTTATAAACACTACATATTATTGGAATACATTCACCAGATTTAGGAAAACATTAACGATATCAAAATTATAAAAAGGATTATTATAATAATAACTCTTTGTTTTTCTGTTATGGTCTTAAGGTTCCCAAAAAGAGGATTTTATTAAAGTATTTTCAAATATCCAATAGTATACTATTTTTGAATATTAGGTTTTTAATTATGAAAATGAATCCTAATCAAATTAGATATAACAGGAGGCTAAAATCTAAGAAATGAAAACTCATTAGTTGAGGAAGATCAAAATAAAGATTAATTTTATCATGTATTTACCTTTGTTAGTATAATTATAAGATGGGAAAGAAAAATATCAGTAGAAAGTTTCTATTTAGAATCTTACGATGCACCAAAATATGAAATCACACATCATAGTCTTTTATGACATTTGATATTGATGATTTAGAGGAAGAACCATTAAAGAAAGAATTCAAATGAGAAAATAGAAGGTACAAACCGTAGTGGAAATTATAGAATAGTAAAAACTTATTATCTTATGAAGGTGAAATGTCATACGTGATATAATTAAAGGTGATAATTTGATAAAGATACCTAACAAAATAAGAAATAGGGGTTTTCATGTATAATCCATATATTGAGTATAAATATGGAGATAAATCTGGAATTAAGGGGATAATTTGTCACTCGGAAAAATGTGAAGTAGCATGTGATGAAATAAAGGTATATTTAGGTAATGTTAAATTATTAAATGTTGTTTTATATTACTATAATCTCTATATTAAATAATATAATCACTAAAAATAAGAATAAAAAGTGATACTGAAAAACACTGATATGGAAATTCTAGTATCTAAAGAGAGAATATGAGATTTATCTCAAAACTAATAATGTAAACCAAATTGTTTATTTCCTAACCAATTAGGTTAACAAATGTGGCAAAATAATTAAATTAATCACTGGGTATGTAATTATTAATGGATTAATGTGTGTGGATTATATAATACTCCCAATGACATGATTTGTGTTGGGGATTCCTAACACTCTTACATCTGTAGATGCTAAGGCAGTCTATAGAGAATTTACAGGAAGAGTTGAGGACATCCCATTATTGAAGAGGTTTATAGGTGATGGAAATTATGTTATAATTTATGATAACACGAATAAAGAATTCATGTTTCATACAAGGCCACAAGCTTCATGAATAAAAAGAATAAATGATTTTCCTAAGGCTCAATTGACAACTATGTATAAAACAGTTAATGAAAAAGGAACATCCAATATCAAATTCTATTGTTTTTGGATATTGGTAATATCCAATGATTGTTCTCCATTTTAAAAATAAATTTCTAGGGTGATGAAAACCAAAAAGTAGAAAAATAGTTTATAACGTTTATATTTTAGAGGGTACTTATTTCCATTTTTGATCAATAAATTCATGAGATACATCTTCAATAAAACATATTTTTGTAATTATTTTGTTAAATAATAATATTACGGAATCAAATAGGATGAATATGAATAAATAGTGGGTGGATTCTACATGTATGACAATATAATTTTAATATAGAGTGAAAGAGATCATTGTGTTTAAAAAAGATCATGCATATTACCCTTAAAAACACTTTTTCCTTGTTTACCCTATTTTTATTCAAGACTAATTAGTCCCGAGGAGTTGAAAGAAAACATTATATGTCATAGAATTGATCAATGTTATAAATTTCAAAATAAGCAGGGGAAAAGTGAATGTAGCTTGTGACATGAATAACATAATGTTTTATGGTTCATTTGATATGATTAAAATTGTGTACAATTAAGAAGACCATATTGAGTATGTTATTATAGATGTGAATGAGGAATTATATTTTATTTGGGAAATGGTAAAGATAGTTGAAGATGAAATTCATCATTTCTGAAAATTTCTTGATAATTTAAAGAGCTATGAAATGATTCCATTATATGTTTTTCTAACTAAATATAAAGCATTGTTAGCCACACTGAAACTTTATAATTTTAACATAGGAAACAGATGGAGTGACACTAATTTTACTAAAATAATTTATATCATGGATGATATTCTCCTAAAAGAGAATGATCTCCATACCCAAACATATCCCACTAGTTGAATGTTATTCTTGATGGGTATGATCTCTAAAAGAATAAACCCCTACCTAAATGACTTTATAATGTTTTTCAAGGACCAAAAATCACTTAAATAGTTCCCAAATTGTGGTTATTCTTAACAAAAAAATAATAATATATTATTATGAAATTTATATGGAACATCCTAATTGTTCTATGGGATATATGAATATATAAAAGTGAGAATATGGATGGGAAATTGACATAGAACTCAGACACAAGAAATAAATATGGGAAAGAACATCACCCAACACAATCTCTTCAATTTATGAAAATTAATCATGAGTATCATGAAATAGGAAATGCTATGGGAAACCTTCATCTTGTGTTATGTATAGATGTAGTGAATCCTTTTTGTTTTCAAAGAAGCACTAATCATATATGGCTAGTTATTTTTTTAAATTATAACTTTCTACCATGGTTATGCATGAAATGAAAATGAATTGTGTTATCTATGCTTATATTATGACCAAAACAACTAGGTAATGATATTTATGTTTATTTGGATCCATTGATCATAGATTTGAAATTTTAATAGAATTTGGGTGTTATGTTTTATGATTATTATATAAATGAAGATTTCACATTCGGAGGCATGTTGTACAGGATTATAAATGAATTTCCTACTTATGTCATTTTTTATAGATATATAATTAAAGGAACTCGAGGGTGCCCCATTTTCAAAAAATACGCATAGTAAATTATGTTGAAATTTTTATCAAATACTATGTTTCTAGGACATCCTATATTTCTACCTCGATTGAATAAGTACCAATCTTGAACAAAAATATTATATAGAAGTTTATAAGAGTTTAAAACATCATCTCCACTAATGGGTGATCAAAAATTTGAGAATACAAAAGATGCATAAACTTCTTTTCTTAAACCATTTTCTAAATACAAAAAAAACTTTGTGGAAAAAGGGTTCATCTTATTTTGAATTACTATACTATATTTCTATGTATGTCATATTTTTTTTGACGTTACACATGTTGAAAAACATGTATGTTCTTGTGTAATTGTAATGTTACTAAATTAACCCATAAATATTCTCATCTATCCATTATTTACATTAATATTACATCATTTTAAAGATAATAAACATAATATTATTACAAATAAATCTGGGTCAAAAGGTTTGGTGTCTTGGGAAAACTAAGACCATACATTACAATTACAACATCAAGTATAAACATTTATTTAATTCCTTCTTCACTTGATTCCTATTGGCACTTGAACCCTCCTTAGAACTTGTAGTCACCTAAGAATATACATAACAATGGGTCAGATAAAAACCCAATAAGAGGATATCTAATAACAATATAACAATGGTTGAGTATTACCATAATATAGGCAAAAGATCATGAACATGAGAGGAATCATTAATAAAAGACATGAAATGTGGAAATCCATAAAAAATGAAACATCATGTCATGGTAACTGACTACCACACATACTTGTGGAAAAAGATATAATCTTGTTCACACATCATTTCACATTAACTCATGAGGTTTATCACTTTACCCAATTCATTGGAGCGCTGTATAATTCTGGGTGCACCAGTCACATTGAAACATTCATATTTCGCTATATAATTCCGGGCGCACCCGTCACATCATAACATTACCATTTATCAGGCATGACACAATGAAAATATATCAAAAATTTACCAAACTAACCCATGTAAATGAATATGTTTTATCTCATAAGAAAACATTAATAATCATTAGGTTCCAAAAGTTATGTGTGAATATCATATTTGATACGATAGCCATCAACATCGAGTGAGAAGTAAAAGGTGTGTTTTTTAAGGAAAAGTTCTTTTGGAAAACTTTGGTTTGACATAAAATTTAGTAGAAAAATTTTATATCCTAGAAAATGTAAGATAATGATGAAAAAATTACTTTTAAGGTGTGACCAAACCAAATATGTATTGAAAGAGGGAGAACCCAAAGGAAAAAAATTGTGTTTGAGATTTTCCCCTTACCTTATTTCTGAACACTTACTTTTATTTAATGTCCTATATAACCACATTATATTATTTAATTAACAATTATAGAACCATTTTTACATGAATATTATTCATCATGGTTTCATTAAGTTATTTTATGTGCCTCTGGATGAGTTATAGAGTTTAAACATTGTTCGGGAATGTTTGTTTTTATGGTTTTTCTTCAGCGGTTCACTTGTATTCATAAATTGATGTTCTGGTAGAACTTGGGTAAAAATACAACACTTATATTACATGTTATTAAATATATTCCAAGAGTTTAAATGATGTTATAATTGACTATCTTATATACCATGTGGATGAATCTTTAGATAAAAATTAAATAATGATTTTTTGAGTTAATTTGTGCCGTTTTTCGACCACAACGAACTTGTTTTGATTAATTATTTAGTAATATGAACATAATTTAGTTACATAACATTAAATAGGACATAATACATTTTACATATTTTGGTTCAACTATAAAAATAGTTTCACGACCAAATCTGAAATTAGAAATGGAAAAAAGAAAACTTGTCATTCTTGAAGGTGATAGATTAACACCTCACAAACAACGTTTTATTTTGCAAAAAAAGGAAGGGGAGAAGGGGTTGAATGGTTTAATATCCCATTACTATCATAAAATCCCATTATATGTATGATTCTAGAGTTACTGTACCATTTGGATGAAGATATGTGGGGATAGAATAATAAAAGAACTTGAAATTGAAAGGAAATTAATGGAAAGAGGAAGGGAAATTTTCTCTTGAATCCTACTATTTAGATCCTCTTTAGGGGACCTATGATTGTTCTTCTGATGAGATGAGAAGATATTGGAAATGAGGAAAGGTATTGGGAAGATTCTTGGGCAGAGTTTAGACATGTCATGAAGCTTGAGAGGTGTGAGGAAATGCGGGTCTGAAAGGTGGTATTTATAATGGAGGGGAGAGGGGATTTCTGAATATAAAATTCACTAATTTATTATTTCCCCACAGGAAAAGGAATACTGAGTCTTTCATGACAAATAATAGTAATATTATCATGTAATCCCGAAAATATGGGCTTACATCAGCAGAACCCCATGCATGACTCTATAATTAGTTTATTTACCTTATTTTGTAAATTATGGTATTTCACTATTTGTAAAAAATTCAAGTATTTGAGAAAAAACCCAAAAATTCTCCCCAACCAATTATCAATGTGTAGAATCCAAAAATGATGTCCATTATCAAAAACAATTTTCTAAATGTTATTATTTTAATATTTATTTTAAATCATAATTTATTATCAAAAACCAGTTTTAAATAATTCTTTTACTTATTCTAAATTATAGGAATATCATAATTTCAACTTGAATATTATTTAAATATTATCATAGTTAAGGTTACTATTCAATATGGTATATCAATATTCATAAGGGTATGTTACTATTCATAAGGGTAGGTTACTATTCCCCAAAAATTAGGTTTTTCTTATTGGACTCCAAATAACATACTGATTGTAACCATGTATGTCATATTTTCAAAATTCCAAAAACAGAAGTGAAAAACATATGTTCAAAGGTCACATGGAACATAGTAATTCATTATGTTGTGTTTTAATGTGATTATATGAAATATTTATAAGATGGGAATTTCCATTGAAAAAAATTGCGTCGTTGCATTCTTCTCCCCTTATGAAATTTCACCCTCAAAATTTCACTTTACACCAACATGTGAGGGTACTTCTCCTTCATAAACTCTTCTGGTTCTTATGTAGATTCTTCAAACATATAGTTCATCGACAACACTTTGAAAAGTTGGTTTGTCTTGTTGCATAGAAGCTTATCTCTGCAATCTATAATCTCTACTGGCTACTCCTCATAGGAGAGATCATCTTCCAGCTATACCACCTTTGAGTTCAGTACATGTGAGGGATCAGGTATGTACTTCTTCAAGAGTAATACATGAGAAACATCATGAGCTCGATCTATATTTGGTAGAATTTAAATCTGATAGGCCATGGATCCTTTGCGGTCAGGGATCTCAATGGGGCCAATGTACCTTGGGCTTAGCTTCCCTTTATTTCCAAACCGCATGACTCTCTTCCATGGTGATATTCCAAGGAAGACATTATCTCCAAATTTGAACTCCAAGTCCCTTCAACGGTAGTCAGTGTACCTCTTTTTCGACTATGAGAAGTTTTGATGTTTTTATGAATGACTTGAACCTTCTATGTCATCTCCTAGACAAGTTGAGGTCCATGTAGTTTTCATTCTCCAACTTCATCCCAATAGGTTGGAGTTCTACATCACTTTCCATAATGAGATTCATACGAAGCCATCTGAATACTCAAGTGTAAGCTATTTTTGTATGAGAACTCAACCAATTGGATATTATGATCCAATATACCTTTGAATTCTTGAGAGTAGGATCTTAGAATATCTTCAAGCGTCTGAATATTCCTTTCAGATTGGCCATCAGTTTCGGGTGATAGGTCATGCTGAAATTTAATTCAGTACTCAAAACATGTTGAATGATACTCCAAAACATAGATGTGAACATTGGACCATGGTCTGAGACAATTGAGAGTGAAACCCCAAACAATCTCACCACTTCCTTCAAATATATCCTTACAAACTGTTCAACCCTTATATCTTCCCGAATAGAAATAAAATGGGCAGTCTTGGTGAGTCGGTCGTCCACAACCCATATATCATTATTTCCCTTTGACATCATTGGGAGACCCGTGAGAGGGTCCACGTTAACATTCTCCCATTTACACATGGGTATAAGCATTGGTTGCATCATCCCTTTGGACTTTTTTCACTCTTCTTTAACTTGCTGACATAAAAATCACCTTGCGAAATATTCTACTATATCCTTTTTCTTGTTATCCCACCAGAAGTGTTCTCGTAGATCACAGTACATCATGGTTCTCCCATGATGGATAGAGAAAGTTCGGTTGTGTGCACTGTCAGATAGATCATTCTTTATCCTGGGTGATGAAGGGACACAAAGACACATTCCAAACCAAATCACACCATCATCGTTGATATGGAACTACTGCTGCTTCCCTTCCATTACTACATTCACTCTATTTTGTATCTCTGCATCATCCATTTGTGCTTCCTTAATCATCCCTTTAATGGATGGTTGCATAGTAATTTGGGAAAGGTAGGATGTATACCCTACCCATATGATTTTTAAATCCATCCTATGCATATCCAAGAAGACAAGGTCTTTTTCAATCCGTAACATGGATATAGTAGTAGGTTCTTTTCTAATTAGAGCATTATCTACCTTGTTCGCCTTTCTGGGATGATAGTTAATAGTGAAATTCTAATCTTTGATTATCTCTAACTATCTCCTTTGACACATGTTGATCTCCCTTTGTGTTAATATATACTATAGGATCTTATGGTCGGTGTATATTTCACACTTCTCAACACAAACGTAGTGCCACCATATTTTCAAGCCAAAAATGATAGTTTCCAGCTCCAGATCAAGCATTGGGTAGTTATGCTCATGGATCATCAACTATCGTCAGGTGTAGGCTATCACATTATCATTTTACATAGGTACGCAACCCAATCCTTTCATTGAAGAATTACAGTATATCACAAAACGTTCTCCACTTTTAGTTAATGTGATTACAACTGTAGTGATCATCCTTTTTTAGCTCCTTGAAGCATACCTCACATTCTTCCTTCCAGACATACTTTACCACATTCCCTGTTAACTTAGTTAGTGGGCTTGAAAATCATGAGATATTTATCACAAAACCACCTAATCCATGAAAACTATGGATTTTGGTGACACAAGAGGGCCTGGGCTATTCATCAATCACCTTTGTTTTTTAAGGGTCCATAGAGATTCCCTCACTTGTGATCACTTGTCCCAAGAAAGTAACATTCTTTATCCAAAATTCACACTTGATGAACATGGCGTACGACTTCTCCTTTCTCAATGTCACCAACACAACTCTTAGAAGATCCTCATGTTACTCCTTGCTCTTGGAGTAGATGAGAATATCATCAATAAACACTACAAAATGTTTTTTGTGATAATGTCTAAAGACTATTCATCAAATTAATGAAGATTGTATGAGAATTAGTAAATCTGAAGGGCATCACCAGAAACTCATAGTGCCCATACCTTGTGTGGAAGGAAGTCCTCTAAATATTTTCCTTCTTCACCTTTAGCTGATGATATCTTGAATCAATATCCACATTTGAGAAGTACTGAGCTCTTCTTAACTGATCAAAAAAGTTTTAAATCTTTGTAAGAGGATACTTGTTCTTTATGGTGATCTTTTTGAGTTCTTGATAATTGATACATAGCCGCATTTTTACATCCTTCTCCTTAACAAAGAGCACTGGCACACCCCAAGGTGATACACTAGGGCATATAAACCCTTTGTCCAGATGCTCTTGCAACTGCTTCTTTAACAACACCAATTCGATCGGAGCCATCCTATAGGGACACTTTGAGATAGGAGTAGCTTCAGGTATGGGGTCAATTGAGAACTCTACCTCACGATCTGGGGGAAGTTTGGGTAACTCTTCAGAAAATAAATCACTGTATTCCCTCATGATGGGAATTTCTGTAAGGATGGTACAATCTCTAGAATCAACCATTTGGGCGCAGTATGCTTCATTATAGGGAATCAACACCTACATCATTGACAGATTTTTCAAAGGAGATCTAGGATCTTCCTTGCATTTTTTGAGGACCATGGGATGGTTTGGAATATGAAAGGATATTTCTTTTTCTGGATAGTTGATATGTGCTCTATAAAATGAGATCCAATCCATTCCCATTATAGAGTCGAGTTTTACTAAGGGAATTATTACAAGATTCACTTGAAGAATCTTACCACATATTCTAATAAGAGAAGAGTCAAACACTTGGGTTGAAATGATTGAACCACTTGGTGTTTTTACAGATATCTCTACTTCAATGTTTCGAGGCTTCGATTCTATAGTTCTAGCAAACTTGCACGATATAAATGAATGCATAGAACTAGAATAAAATAATAATTTTTTCCATTCTTGAGTGAATATAAAGTATACCTATTAAGACTTTATTATCTTACTCCACATCTATGGTAGTGATGTCATAAACCTTACATTGTTCCTTTGGATTTAGTGGTTGCTAATATTGACTACCCTCGAGAACTAGAGGTTTAGTGCACTGGCTTTCATTGTTCCCTATCTCCCTATATTAGTAGCGTTAAACCATGGGTGGTTCACTCCCTTATTCAGCTACATTTTTCTTCCTTTTCAAGTATTTTCGACACTCCTGAGCATGGTGTCCTTCATTCCCACAATTAAAGCACTTCCACATCCCATTAAGGTACTTCCCAGGGTGAAAATTCCCAAATTTTGGGCATGTGAGTCGTTAAGTTTTCTTCCCACCATTGTCATTATATCCTCCATCTTGAAAATCCATCATTCATTTCATATCACCATATCCATGCAACCATTCTCCAACTCCATCTACAATTTTAGAGCACACTAAACAAATTCTTTATAACTCCCAAAGTCTCAATATTCAAGAGCCTTTAGAATGTGTGGTTTTAATCCACTAAATAATCTATCAATTTTTATATAATTTTTGATAACAAAACCCAAAGCGTACCTTGAAAGCCTTGTGAAATTAAAATAATAGATTCTGACAGATTATTTTTTTTTTCTTGATCTATTTGAATTCTCTCTCCATCTTCATGTGAAGATTTATTTGGATATACTTGTTAAGGAACATTATCTTAAAGAATTCACATTCCATCTCTTTAATTTCCTCACTTGGATGGGTGTTCTTAATCAATGCCCACCATTGACCAGCCTCTCCATCAATATAATAAACGAATAGGGTCACCATATTCATCTCAGAATAGTGAAGCACAGAAAAGATCTTCTCTATGGATTTGACCGACAGTTCGACAACTAGTGGATTAGAAGATCAACTAAATGTTGGTGGTCATTCCCGCATAAAACATTCAACAGCCAGTTTCTCCCTCTTCGGTGAAATAGGATGCTCCCCATTATTATGGTTATTTTTAATAACCTGAGATATTTGGGTAAGAATTTCCAGGATGTTTTTAACTCCACCTCCTAAATCATTGGGAATGTCATTTGGGAAATCATTGCATTGGACCTCGCATGAGTTGTTGGCCTGGTTTCTCCTAGTTCCCACCATTTTCTAAAATATAAAAGGTTAAAACAAAAAATAAGTCAAAATGTCATGAATTACATATTCATTTTTATGATTTATAAAAAAATCCTAACATATGGGATCCCTATGTAAAGATTCTTGTGTGAATATTTGTATGTAGTCTCATGCTAGAAGTTTTCTCTAGGTTTCACTAATACTAGTTCCCAAATTAACTTAACCTTGCCTCGGATACCAACTATAGAAACCCATCCATTTCATACATTACTATTACGTCATTTTAAAGATATAAAACATAATTGTATTATACATAGAGGATCCAATGGTTTAGTGTCTTGGGAAAACTAGGACCATACATAACAATTACAACATCAAGTATAAACATTTATTTAATTCCTCCTTCTCTAGCTTCTTATTGGCACTTGACCCCTCCTCATTACGTGTAGTCACCAAAGGATATACTTCAAAATGTGTGGGATAAAATCCTAGTAATTTTATATATAAGAAAAATATAACAATGGTTGAGTATGAGAATAACATAGGCAAAATATCATTAACATGAGAGGAATCATTAATAAAATACTTGAAATGTGTCAGTGCATAAAAATTGAAACATAATTTCTTGGTGGTTAACTACCACACCGACTTATGAAAAAGCTATAATATTGTTCACACGTCATTTATAATTAACTAATGTGATTCATCACTTTACCCTATATAATGGAGTGCCATATAATTCTGGGAACACCAATCACATTGAAACATTCATATTGCGCTATATAATTCTGGGTGCACCCATCACATCATAACATTATCATTTATCATGCAAGCCATAAATAACTTGTATCAAAAATGAAACAAACAAACCCATGGAATGAAATGGGTTTCATCTCATAAGAACACATTAATAAACATTTTTTTCCCAAAATTAAGTGGGCATAACATATTTGATACGATAACCATCAACCTCGAGTGAGAAGTAAAAGGTATGTTTTTGAAAGAAGAGTTATTTTGGAAAACAATTTTTTAACATAAACTTCGGTACAAAACATGTATATCCCCAAACAGATTAGGGAATTATGAAAAAATAATTTTTAAGGAGTGACCATACCAAATATGGAGTGAAAGAGTGAGAACTCAGGGAATGAAAATTGGGATTAAAATTTTCCCCTTACCTTATATCTGAACGCTTACTTTATTTTTATGTCTTATATAACCACATTAGATTCATTAATTAACAATTAAAAAACCTTGTGTACATGAATATGGTTCATCATTGTTTCATTAAGTTATTTTATGTTCCTTTTTATGAGTTATAGAGTTTAAAAACTTTTTTTATAAATGTTTGTTTTTAAGGTTTTTCTTGAGCGGTTCACTTGTAATCATAAATTGAAGGTCAGGTAGAACATGGGTAAAAATACAAGACTAATATTACATGTTATAAATTATATTCTAATAGATTAAATGACCTTATAATTTATTATATTATATTCCATGTGGATGAGTCATTAGATAAAAATTAAATGATGATTGTTTGAGTTAATTTGGGTGGTTTTTCAACCACAGTGAACTTGTTTTAATTAATCATTTGGTAATATGTAAGTAAGTTTTTTCTAGAACATTAAATTTGACATAATACATATAACATATTCTAGTTCAAACATAAAAATGGTTTTATGACCATATATGAAATTAGAAATGGAAAAAAGAAAACATTTTGTTCTTGAAGGTGATAGATTTACACCTCACGAACAACATTTTCTTTTATAAAAAAGTAAGAGGTGAAGGGGGTTGGATGATATAGTATCCCATTAGTATCATAAAATTCCATTACATGTATGATACTATAGTTTCCATACCATGTGGATGAAGATAGGTGGGGAGATAATAATAAAAAAACATGAAATTGAAAGTAAATTAAAGGAAAGAGGAAGGGAAATTACCTCTTGAATCCTCCTATTGAGATCCTTCTTAGGGGGTGTTGGATTGGTATTTTAATGATACCAAAATCACTTGTATGTGGGGAAGGGTCTAGGTAAGATTCTTGGGCAGAGTTTATAAAATTCTTGAAGCTTGAGTGGTGTGAGGAAATGGGAGTGTAAAAGTTGGTATTTATAGTGAGGGGAGATGGGATTTCTCATTATAAAATTCATTAATTTATTATTTTTGCACAAAAAAAGGAATAGTGAGTATGCCATGACCAAGAATAGTATGTTTATCTTGTGAAACTGAACTAATTGGTCTTAAATCATCATAATATCAAGCATGACTCTATAATTAGCTTCTTTAGCTTATTATGTAAATTATGGTATTTCACTATTCATAAAAAATTCATGTATTTGAGAAAAATACCAAAAATTCACCCCAACAATTTTTCTATGTGTAGAATCCAAAAATGAAGTCCATTTTTGAGAAATAATTTTCTAAATATTATTATTTTAATATTTAATTAAAATCGAAAGTTATTATCAAAAACCAGTTTTAAAACATTCATTTACATATTCTAAAATATAGGTATATCATAATTTTAACTTAAATTTTATTTAAATATTATCATAGGTAAGGTTACTATTCATTAGGGTATATCAATATTCATAAGGGTATGTTACAATTCATAATGGTATGTTACTATTCATAAAAATTATTTTTTTCTTATTGGACTCCAAATAACATACTGATTGCAACCATGTATGTTAGATTATTTAAATTCCAAACACAGAAGTGACAAACTTATGTTTAAAGGTCACTTATCACTTAGTAGTTTATTATGTTGTGTTTTCATGTGATTTTATGACTTGTTTATAGAATATAGTTTCCATCAAAAAAATATTGTGTCATTATAATAAAAACAAAGGATGGAACTAAGGCTAGGTAAGACATGGTTGACATGAAAATATGAGATGACTTGGCTCGAGTGATGGGTGAAAAATGTACTTTTTTTCTTCCAGATATATACACTCATTTTCCAGGCTAGAGGGATATTAGTTTCGAAACATATTGAATGATGTAAAGCCTCTAGAGGGTTATTCATCTAATATATGTAATATCATGTCAATAGCTGATTTAATGTTAATGGTTATGAAATCACACGACTTATATGTTTTTATGAAAGATCTAATTCCTATAGATTTATGTTTCATTTGTGCCAAGAATATCCTTCATAAATTAACTAAACATAGTTTCTTTCTCTAAGATACATACAAAAAAGTTATAGACTTGATGAAATTTAGAACTATGGAATGATAAATTACAATCATTTTATGTGAATTGGAAATTTTCTTCCTAACACCATTCTTTGATAAATTAGTTAACTTGATGGTTCACTTAGTGTGGGAGATTATATTATATTGTCATATAAACTATATATTGATGTACCCCATTGAAAAATATATGAATATTTTAAAAGGGTATGTCAATAATTGAAGTTTACTAGAAGGTATTATTGCAGAGTAATATATTATTAAAGAATCGGTTTAATTTTGTACTCATAACCTATATGGTGTGGAATGTATTGATATATATAAATATTGTCACACTGGGCGATATGGGGGTGAAGGAATTTTTAGAAGATATTTTTTCAAAATAAATATTATAGATCAAGATCAGCCACACCTTTAAGTTTTGATAACATTTTGTGGGTTTCCTTATATGTTGAAACCCACTAATAAATTCATAGTCATTTGAATACATCAATGGATAAATGATGGACATTGAATAAACATAATCAATAGTTTGTTTAATGGTTTCATGACCATGATTTTAAGGAGTCATATGAAAATCGATATTCAATTTTAGAATGAAATTAATGGCTATTTGGAGGACAAATATTATATGTGTTATCTTACATTGGTTATTAATTAATCGTTATACGTTCAATACAAATGAAAATGACAAAGGAAGTACTATGAAAAATAGTGGAGTTACACTTTTTTCCAAATCAATGTATTTTTCTGGTACTTAGGACAAAAATATTATTTATGTGAATATGTTATACATTGGTATCATAAAAAAACTAGGATTGGGATTATATGGAATTCTATATGATGATTTTTAATGCATGTGGGTTAATGACATGATTTAAATTCAAATAGATGATTTTGGATTTTTGAATGTGGATTTCAGTAAAGAAGTGTACAAAGATTGATCATTTATATTGGGAACATATGAAATTAATGTATTTAATGTTCTAGACCCTAAAAACTAAAAGTGGTTAATTATTCTGTTATTGATAGAAACCACTAAAGGGTCATATAAAAATTAAATCGAGGATGACACTTACATTGGGACGTTAAAAGAATTTCACAGTAGTCCCAATATAAATGGGGTTTTTTATGTCATAGGATTCCACAATTAATGGATCTAGATACTCGATAGAGGGATGAAATCTCTTCTTCATTTAAATGTAAGATATTTCAATAATTATGTTATATTTTTTTAATATAAATTTCATTACCTCATGTTATTGTGTGTTTGATACTTTATTTATGTAATCTAAATAAAATGTTAAACCACTTTTGCAGATAATGAATTCCAAAACATACCTGATGAAATAATGTATACAAATATATTAGACTACTCATACAGATAATGTATTTTTCACATGATTATGTTATTAATCTCTTAGAAGAAAAAATTGTAACAAAGGAAATCCTTTGGGATGATCTAATGGTAATGTTAAGACATGTTCTCTCTATTTACCAAAAAATGATATTATTAATCATTGAGTTAATTTTCATTATTCCTTGCAATATTTGTTTATTTTAGATGATTTATCTCCATATTTCATTCATTTATGCACCAAAACATCCACATAATTTTTCTCCCTCAAAACCTCTTAACCCCTGAAGTGTTGGTATTTACCAATTTCATTCATGTTCTCTCCACTTCCTTTCTTTGGAAGAGAAACAACGCCGACTGTAATCAATTAAAGAGTTGATCTTGATGTTTTCATAGTAAAATAATTTTCCATTGATTAATGTATTGTTTAATATTTATGTTTAATTTAATTTTTTTTGTTTTAATCACATAATAATTGATTTTTTATATAGGTTTATTGTTTTATTTGAGTGGGGGTGGAATGTCTATCTTCCATTCCACTATACACCAAAAATTCCACATTACTATTCTCTCTCAATAAATTTTGACCCTTTTAGTTTTTTCATTTTCCACTTTCTGTCAATATCCATCCACTGCCATTGTAGAAATAGAAATTACACTGCCTCTTCTTAATCAATGATTCAATCATTATGTTTTCAAAGTAAAATCATTGTCTATATAAATAATATATTGTTTCATATTTAAGTTTTATTTATTTATTTTTAGTATTTCATGTATAATAATTGGTTTTTATATAGGTTGATTCTGGTGTTTTATTTGGGGTGGTATTTCAATCCGTAATTCCTTTACACATCAAATTATCCATATAATTCTTCTCCCTCAAAACCATTTCACCCTTGTAGAATTGTCATTTACCACATTCCTTTAATTTACCTCCACTGCCTTTGTATAAAGAGAAGCGATGCTGCCTCTACTCAATCACAAATGAAATCTTGTTTTCTTGATAGTAAAATCACTTTCTATAGAATTTTTTTTTCATATTTAGGTATAATTTATTTAATTTTAGTATTACTCGCATAATAATTTCTTTTATATACAGGTGGATTCCTTTGATTGAGTTGGGGTGCTTTGTTCTGTTGATTTTATTTTTCAAACTACATACACTGCATAGTGAGTCGATGTTCTTATCCATAAAACCATTCTTTTTTGTTGAAAACTATAAGAGAGTAGGAATACATTCTTTTCATTTTAGTCAATTTTTGAGATATAATGGAAAAATAACCTTATTTACTCTTCTAGTTTTTAACAACAATAAAGGTTTTTTGGATAAGAAGATAGAATCAATATGAAGTGTTGGATGTTTTGCAAATAAATATAATGATAATAATGGTAACATTTTCAAGTAGAATTTTTTGAGAATTTTTGGAATGTTGGAATCAGCTACACCTCAATAAACACATGGTGTAGCTGGGATGACTCCAAGTGCTTCCTTTTGTTTAAAATTGATAATAATTTAGTAATAAGGAAAAAATATATACCCAAATCTAATAAAACATTTTCATATAGTTTTTATAGTTTATAGAAAGGATATATAATTCATTTTTGATGTCTAGGATTCAACTTCACCTAAATATGATACATGATGTTCCTAGTATGAGACAAAGTATCTGTTATCTATTTAAGATGGACATTTTAGTGCAAAAAAATTGACTCATTTATAATCAAGAAAATGTGCTATAGTTTTTATGATAGTTTAAGAAATAAATTCTAAAATCATTATTGACATGTTGGAATTAGTCTCATTCAAACCAATACACAAAGTTATTGGTATGGGTCAAAGTGTGTGTTTCTAGATAAAAATGGCAGTTTAGTAAAAAAATTAAATTAAATACTCAAAAACAATCAAACACATTTGAATTGTTTTGATACATCATTACAATGATCCATAAATAATTTTTGATGTGTAGGTATTAGCTTCTCCTCAATCTGAAAAAAGATTTTTCTTGATACAACTAATTGGGTCCTTGATCAATTTAAAATTGATATTTTATTTCAAATAGTGTCACTCTATAAAAATATATAAAACACATTCAGTTTGTTTTTGATACTTTAGGAAAACTATCCATAAGTCCTCTGTGATATGCAACAAGTAATCTCACATCCAATCGACACATAATGTGACTAGTATGACTCAACGTTCTTATTACCAGTTTTAAATGACATTTTAATAAAAAAAATAAATGAGACATACTCAAAACTAAGCTAACACATTAGGATTTTTTTAATATTTTTGAAAATGATCCATAAGTCATTTTGGATGTTTAGAAATCAAGATCACCTCAATACGATGCACTGAGTGACTGGTATAACTAAATAAGTGTCTATTAATTTAAAATTAGCATTATTTTTAGTAAAAAGAACACATGAAATACTAAAAATTGATAAAATACATTAGGATTATTTTGATACGTTAGAAAAATGATTTATTAGTCATTTTTAATGTATAGGAATAATACAACCCTCCATCTGATGTATAGTGTGAGTATTATAAATCCCATTGTGTCTTTTTACTTAAAATTGGCATTGTTTTTAATAAAAACACAACTGATATACTCAAAATTGATAAAACATCTTTAGATTGTTGTGATAATTTATTAAAACTGTCCATAGGTAATTGGTGACGTGTAGGAATCAAATGCAACTCAATTTAACACATTGGGTGGTCGATACTACACAAAGTATCCATTATCTATTGAAAATTGACATTTTAGTTAAAAACATGTATCACTCACTAAAACATTGCTTTGATTGTATTAATAATTTAGGATAGAGATTAATAAATCATTTTAAATTTTTAAGTATCATTCTCTTTTAAAACTGGCACATGATGCGATCATTAGGTTTGAAAGTGCATGTTTGTAGTTTGAAATTACATTTTAGTGAAAAACAAAAGTAACATAATAAAAATCATACAGATACATTCATATTTTTTTTTATACATTTGTAAAATGATCCATAGGTAATTTGGGATAGGTATGAACCATATACACCTATATCTAACCAACTATGTGACCGGTATAATTCCACTTGTTCATATTTATTTAAAATGTACATTAATTTAATAAAAAGAACAAGTGACACACTAAAACACAGTTAAAATTATTTGAATTTTTCTGATACATTTTTAAAATGATCCATGAGTCATTTATGTTGTGTAGGAATAAAACAAACCGTAATATGATGCACAGTGTGACTAGTATAACTCAATTTGGATATTTTTTATTTAAAATTGACATTTTATTAATGTATTCTATCATATTAATGTTTAATTCATTTACTTATATTATTAATAACATAAGGTTTTTTTATTATATAGGTGGATTCTATTTCTTTGGTTTAGGTGATTTTTTCGGAATTCGATACCATGGGTGAGATTTTTTTAGAAGGGATTTTGGGCGCCAAATAAGACGAAACATTAATATTTTAAATTTTTTTGGATAATGGTAAATGTAATTATAAAAAACATTATTTTAAATGTATATATTTGTGTTTTTTATTCATTATGTCAAATTTATTTCATTTAAATTAGATATTTTGTATACACGGGTTACAGGTTTTTGTTGGGTGTGTTGTTATTTAAAAAAAACCTTCGTTATGTGGGTCCAATTTGAGTTCTATTTCTTGTACTGACAATTTGAACATTTATCAGCGCTATTAAAAGAAAAGATAATGGGGATCCTTTATCATTTACAGAAATAGTGCTAATAAAAGGGGTCTTTATCAGCACTAAACAAGATCTAATAAATTGTTTCTTTTATCATCACATTGTTATTGTTGATAAAGTCCACCTTCGTCATAAATTTTTTAGCACTAATCAAGGGGACCCCCTTAATAGCACTATTGATAACAACAATTTTTTTATCACCATTAAATGATTTTTTTTCTAATGTTAAAGGTAATATCTGTTTTAGTGTATAATAATTCAATCAAATCCTCCTTGACATTATAAATCTTACTTCTTTAATAAATCTATAACTTCTACTTTCAAGTGTAGTGATTATAATGCCTCATAATTCTTTATTGATTCACTATATGTGTGTCGATGTGCTACAACAAATATTCCCTTTAAAAATGTGAAAAAATTATTTTAAAATTCTCAAAAAATGTTAACCTCATAGCTATTAAAGTGGGTCCCCTTTATGATTACTAAAAATGATGATAATGGGAACACTTTATCAGCACTAATTTAGCAATGATAAACCCCCCATTTATCAGTTATATTTCAAGAACTGATAAAGGAACCCATTTATCAGTGATTTTAATAGCATTGATAAAGGTTAACTTTATCAGTACTTGAAATATCACGGATAAAGTCCCAAACTACTGTGAGGTGTTGATTATATAACAACACAACCAGAAAAAACATGTAACCTATGTTTTAAAATTATATAATTTAATTGAAATAAATTTACTTCCTGAATACAAAAAAATACTTTATAAATTTTAAACAATATTATGTATAATTACATTTACAATTATCCTCAAACATTTAAAAATATCAAAGTTTCATCTTTTTTGGGACCTGTGATCCCCTCTCAAAAATGTTTTCCCATGGTATCATTTTCCATAACAATCACCTCAACCCAAAAGGACTAATCCACCTATATAATAATAAAATATTGTGTTTTAAATATTAGAAATAAATAAAGTAAACATTAATATTAAAGAATACATTAATAAAATTTCGATTTTAAATAAAAAGAAACACTTTGAGTTATAATGGTTAGATCGTGCATTGGATTATGGATCAATTGATTCATATCGATAAAAAATGACACAAATATAATTGTCCTAAAGTATCAAAATAATCTAAAAACATTTTACTGTTTTTTAGTATATCAATTTTTTTTTATTAAACATAATTTCAATTTTAAATAAATAGACACACATGGAATTATATCAGTCTCAACATACGTCATACTGAGGTGAGTATGATTCCAACCCATTATAAATTACTTATGGGTTGTTTTAATAATGTATCAAAATAGTTCAAATTTTTTTTTGGTTTTCAGTATGTCACATTTATTTTTTACTAAAATGTCATTTCAAACTAGAAAGATGCACTTTGAGTCATACCGGTAACATATTATGTTGAATTGACATGACAATATTTCCTAAGCATATAAAATGAATTATTAATCACTATACTAAATTATCACGATAATCATCGCTCATTTTACATTTACTAACACAATTTATGAACTAAAATATCAATTTTAAACAGATAATGGACACTTTGAGTCATAATGATCATGGATTCCATCATATTGAGTTGTGTTAAATTATTATACATTAAAAATTACTTATAGCTCATTTTAATAAATTATCAAAATAATAAAAATGAGTTTTCATGGTTTTGGGTTTGTCACATGTGTTTTTCATTAAAATTAATGTCACTTTTATAAAAAAGACACAGTTATATCTATAAAGGTCACATTATCTGTCAGATTGAGTATGGTTTATTCCTACTTGTTATAAATATCTAATAATTCATTTTCATAAAGTATCAAAACTATATGAATGTGTTTTCTTAGTTTTCTATATGTCACTTTTTATTTTTACTAAAATTAATGTCATTTTTAAATAAATTTGAATACATTGAGTTATATGATTGATATCACTGATTATATTATGGTATAGTTGATTATAGAAAATAAAAATTAATTATGGATCATTTATATAAAGTATAAAAACTATATGAATATGTTTTCTTGGTTTTGAGTATGTCACTTCTGTTTTTTTTAAACGTCATTTGAAACTGGAAACACATACATTGAGTGATTCCGATCACATCGTGTGTTAGTTTTATGTGATAATACTTCCTATATGACATAAATAAGTTATTTATAATTGAAATAAAGTATCAAAACAATTAAAATGTGTTTTATTTGTATTTAGTGAGTGCCACTTTTTGAACTAAATTTTCAATTTTTAACTAATCATGGACACAATAGGTTATACTGTAAACATCCTATATCAGATTGAGGTGGAGATGTTTCCTACACGTCAAAAATAAATTTTTGATTATTGTAATAAATTATAAAAACCTTCAGAATGTGTTTTATTATTTTTGAGTACATCACTTGTATTTTCTTACTAAAATTTCATTTTTAACTAGAAACAGAATCTTTTACCCATAACGGCCACATCATTTATTGGTTTGTTGGGAAACTAATTCCTATACATAAAAATTAATTTATGAATAGATTTTATAAATTATCAACAAAATTAGATCATATTTTCTCAGTTTTCAATTTGTGACACTTTTCGAACTCAAATATCCATTTTAAACTAATAATGGACAGTTTGAGTCATACCATACACATTATATATTAGACTTTGGTATGGCTGATTACTATACAAAAAATGACTTAGAGAAAATTTTATTAAATAATCATGGAAATATGAATATGTTTGTTTGGTTCTGAGTATGTCAATTGGATTTTTTTACAAAAATTAACATCAATTTTAAATAAAAAGAAGCACCTTGATTCATACCAGTCACACCATGTGTCTGATTGAGGTGAGGTTGATTCATACACATCTAAAAGTATCAAAAGAGTCCAAATTATAAATTTTACTATGATTATCTAGATTATTTATTTGTGGAACAATAAAAAATGCATATTGATTCAATGTTCTTAGCCTAAAAAACCTTTCTCATTTTTGAAAACTAGAGGAGTATTGGGAGATCTTCTGTCCATTATATAATGAATATTCACTATAATGGGAACACAATATTCAACTACTCATTTGGATTTAAACAACAAGAATAGTTTTCTGGCTAAGAACATCAACTAAATTTGAGTCATTGGAAGATCGACAAAGAAAAGAAATGAAACTAACCACCCCGACTCGAATAAAGGAATCCCACTATATAAGAAAATAATTCTTATGTGAATAATGGTAAAAATAAATAAATTGAACATAAATATAATAAAATATATCAATTTAATTGAAAATGTGTGTAATATGAAAACATCAATATGACCTATTTGATTGATAAGAGGCATTGTCGTTTCTCTTCCTACAATGGTATTGGAATAAACATGAAGGAAACTGGTAAATTAGAACACTATAGGGGTGAAAAGTCTTTTAAGGAGAAGTATCCTATGATGTTTTTGGCACAAAAAGGCATAAAGGATGGATATACCATACAAACTCAAATTAAAAATCCACATATATAAAAAATTCTTATGTGAGTAATACTAAAAAAATTAATTATTGATAAATATGAAACAATACATTAATTTTAAGGAAAATAAATTTAATGTAAAAACATCATGATTTCCACTGTGATTGAGTATAGGGAGAATCATTTATATTACTGTAAATGTAGTGGATATAACTTGAAATAATGTTGTAAATGACAACACTGAATGGGTGAAATGGTTTTTAAGGAGAAGAAGTCTATGAATGTTTTGGTGTAGAAAGGCAAGATAGATTAGAAGACCACCCATACATGAACAAATGAATCCACCTATATTTGAAAACAATTATTATGGGATTTAAAATGAAAATAAATCAATTAACCATGAATATGAAACAATACATTAATTATATAGAGAATTATTATACTATGAAAACATAAATATTACTTATTTGACTAAGAAATTGAAGCATCATTTCTCTTACTCTAATGGTTTTATAGGAGAACATGAAGGAAATTGGTAAATTCCAACATTTTAGGGGTGAAATGGGTTTGAGGGAGAATAATTATGGGAATAGTTGTTATATAAGGGAATTAAAAAAGGATAGAAATATTTAGAAATAAACAAACTCTCCAATGAATAATGAAAATTATCTCAAAATTTCATTATTTAATTTTTTGAATAAATAGGGAAAGTATATGATAGAATTACCTTAACATCTTCACACAGGGTTTCCTTAATTGTAGTTTTTTCTTATGAGGGATTGGAAACATCATTATGTGTAGAAGGAATTATATTAATGATTATTAAAACATTTGTTTTATATTATGTTATTACAATAAAGAAAAAATCCCATTATGAAGAAAATATAGTATATTAAAAAACAATTTTACCTTATCATTGAAGTCTGAGTTACAACATCGAAGTCTAATCTCTCATGAGCATGAATAGCCTTAAACAAACCACACCAAATCTAACAAAGTAAAATACCTATATAGGAAAACAATACATATGTTAGTAATATTAAAAATATTAAAATAAATTTGAAATAATCCTCTACTTTTATATAAGTCACAAATTCATTCTATTTTTATACATTCTACAACCAGGTATGTTATATAATTAATTATATATATAAGTGGTTTAGAATTTAATATATATTATATAAATGCAATAGATAATAGATAATAACATGAGATAACACAATGCATATTACAAAAAAATACAACATGATTGTTGAAATCCCTTTTTTTAAAGGTTTCATAGATTTGAACCCTATATCGAGTATCCAAATCCTTTCATCATGGTATCCTAGAGAATAAAAAACATAGTCTATAATTGGAAAAATGTGAAATGATTTTTATTTCCCAATGAAAGGGTCATCGTTAGATAAATGTTCATCTGGACCTTCAGTGTTTTTGGTCAATAATAGAAAAATTTACCCCTTTTAGTTTGTAGGATATGGAACATAAAATATATGTATTATCTATACTTCCATTATAAAAAGTACATCTTTTTACCCTTCTGTACTGAAATCCACTTTCACAAATCCCAATTAATCTATTTTAACAACACTCATGTTATCAACCCACATGCATTGAAAATGAACACATTTAATGTTGTATAATCCAACTACAAGATTTGTTTAATGATTCCAAAGTATGAAATATACATGTAAATTGTATTTTTCTACTCAGTACTAGAAACAAACATCACTTCAGTCACATGTGTAACTTCACTATTTTTAATATTACTACCTTTATAATGTTTATTTGTATAAAACATATATCCATTAATCACATAACTATTATAATTTAATGAATTTACACTTGGTCCTCTAGATTTCCATCAAAGTTGTTCTAAAATTGAATTTATATTTTCATATGACTACATAAAAATACATTCTTGAAACTATCCTATAACTTGTTAATTATGTTTATTTTATATTCATATTTCTTACCTTGATGTATTCAAATGAGTATGAATTTTTTAGTGGGTTTCAAAATGTGAGGAAATATCAAAACTATTATACAAAACATAAAGGGGGGATTTCTCCTAATCCATGTTATTTATTGTGAAAATATCTCTTCCAAGAATTCATTCACCCCAAGTCACCCAGTGTAATGAGATTTTGGTAGACCAATGGTTTCCACACTAGATGGGTATTTGGTAACTAATTAAATTGATTCCTCAAAAATATTTCAATTCTCAATAAAACCATCTAGATGAAATCACATTTTGACAAACCTTTCAAAATCATCATATACAATTCAATAGGGTAAATCCATCTATAGTGTATATGGATACATAGTTTAATATCTCCCAGCAAGTGAACCCTAAAGTGGACCATCATATCAAATAATATTGGTGGGAATAACCTTCCCAATTCACATAATATGACGGTATTTTCCCTTTCCATAGTTTAAATTTTTTCATGTTTATAACTTCGAGGCATATAGCTTTGAAAAAGAAATAGAGCTTGGTTAATGTATGATTTAAATTCTTGGTAAAAATGAAATGTAATGATACCTATTTTAGATTATGCATCAAAACATGGTAGTCATGTGATTTCAGAACCTTTAACTTCAAAATATTCATTGACATGATATTCTTGATATTCAATGAATACTGTAGACGCCGGAAAAGTCCGTTGTTCCCAAACGAAGCTCCGGATGCGGAAAGCGAAGTGATATTTGGAGTCAGAGGCACGTTCCGGAGGGCCCGGAGGACTTGCGCGAAATTTCAGAGACCCGCGCGCAAAGTTGAGTCGCGGCGCGCAATCCTCCCGGGATGCGCGCAATGCGCTGGGCCGGCGCGCTATTTTGCGCGCCCGTGGCCTGCGCGGCTCCCTTGCGCGCCGGGTCCTGATTCCGCGCCCGCGAAGGGAATTCCGCGCCCGAGACCGGATTCCGCGCCCGGGGTTGCCTATAAATATAAGGCGACCCCCGACGTTTTGAAGGTTGCCAGAATCCGAAGCGTCACTCGTTCGCGCAATCCAACCCCTTCCGCGCGCAATGCTGATCTTCAGGTAACCTCCTTTCGTTCGCGCAATAGAGCCTTGGGGTTCGCCTTCGCGTGCAATCCCCTTGGCTCCTTTCCTTTGAATAATCCTTAACCCGAAGGCCTTTGCGCGCAAAAGAAGCCTCTTGCGCGCAATTGCCCCCGGGTGCGCGCAATCCAGCCCGATTGCGCGCACCCCCCATTTTCAAAGTGGCCATTCGTTAGAGAATGAGCCGTTGCCCCCGCGTGCTACCCGAAGCCCGGTGCACGCAATCTCAATCATCCGCGCGCAAAGGGCTGGCCCGATTGCGCGCCAGCCCGCCATTTTGCACGCCGACCTGCTGTTTTGCACGCAAAGCTCCTCTTTTGCGCGCAATCTGCCAGGGTCGCCCCCCTTGACCCCCTGAGGGTACCCGCCTGCGTGGCGCCCGATGATCTTCATCCTGGGTACCCGCACCGTGCGTTGTCTTCCCGTGCGGCCCTCCAGGATTGCGCGAAGTGACACGGACCCATCGGCGGCAACCAACGTCCAGCATGACGTTAAACTGCACATTCGTCCAGCATGACGTTAAACTGCACATTCATCCCGCATGACGCTAAACTGCATCCGTCCAACATGACGTTAAACTGTACTACGTCCAAGTTGCACGACGCTAAACTGCCTAGCCCCTATCGTCCGTGATGCAAGACGTTAAACCGCCGAGCACCTTCGTCCTCAGCACACGACGTTAAACTGTACTTCGTCTGGCAAGACGTTAAACCGTCCGCTTCGTCCTCAACACACGACGTTAAACTGTACTTCGTCCAGCAAGACGTTAAACCGTCCGCTTCGTCCTCAACACACGACGTTAAACTGTACTTCGTCCGGCAAGACGTTAAACCGTCCGCATCACCCGATCCCGTGCCTCGCACGCAGGGTCCCCCCCGGTTTGGATGTGGCCCCCACCCGCTCGTCTCTGCAGGGATGTCGGGATTGCCCCTCTTTAGGGATGATTTAATGGGAGCGGATTTTCCCCACGGGGGGTAGGGTATTACAAACCCCTAGTTTCTTGTGGGGGGCTGCACATGTGTATCTCCATTGCGCTCCCCCACTGCCGAAGCCAGTAGAGGGTGTGACTGGGATCGAGGTGTCTCCTACTTTCGGTCCATGTCCCTTCCAACTGAGTTTTGCCGCATCCGGGCTGCCTCAAGTGCGTAAGTCCTGACAGAATGAACTACGTGGACTTTGATCCCTGTCTTCTAAACAGGGTACGTAAGAAGCCTCCCTGAGGTTCAAGCCCACCACCTGGTCGTCCCGGTCGTATTCACGTCGGTTCGTCCATCAGTGGACCCCTCCAGGGTTCACGCTTGCGTCGATTCACCTATGAATCCGCCCCTGTGGGAGACTGCCCGTGTGTATCTCCACTGTGCCTCCCCACAGCTCCTTTTTCAATTTCTCCTTTTATCGTCCAGCATGACGTGAAACTGTGATCCACCCGGCCGTTCCATCCCCCTCTGTGCGAGGTGGTTCGGTTCAATCCTCCGCCCGGCGGCCTCGACCTCTTCGTGAGTCGGCTTGCCGACGTCCAGCATGACGTTAAACTGTATACCCGAACTACGTTGACTTTGATCTGTGCTAACGCGCGGTACGTAGGAATCCCCTAAGGGGTCCAAGCTCTTCACTCCATCATCCATCCTGATCCTTACCCGGGCCGCCACATCCCGGTGGGGTCATGCCACTTCTCTCCACTCCACATCACTTGGGAAGCCGCCCATGCGTTGGCCCCAGCGTCGGAGGTTCCCCGCAAGGGGTTCTTTCATCTGATCCACTTTTCGTGTTGATCGGTCCGATGCCGTCCCCGCTGGACGTTAAACTCGCGGCATACCCCGTGTTAAACATGGGAAGCTGAGGAAAACCTCAGGGGACACAGTTCCCCGCACCCAGTGCGGGATGCCTCAGGCCATCATGCCTTCGAGAAGATCTATTAGGGACGGAAGACAGACGTGCAGAGCCGCAGTGTTACGACACGCCCCCAGCACCCAGAGCCACCCGGCCTCCTCACCGCAGGTTGCTGCCCCGACCAGACTCCTTGGAGCGTCCGGGCGGAAGCAGCGTAATTAACCGGTGTCCATGAAGATATGGCGCCGGGAACGAGATTCACGAGCATGTCTTAAATCTATGAGGGAGACCCGGATTTGGCAACGAGTTCCGAGGAGACGTCCAAGGAAGGAGGAGCCGACATCCCATCATCCCGGTTTCGATCAAGGAGCAGACGCCCCTGAATAAGGGACGGATGCCGCCCGCCTTTGGAAAGCGGGACTGCGGGACCACAAGCCGCGCGCCCATCCCCTCGGGTTGACGGGTGCACGCGCGAACGCGTCCTGGCGGAACAGCGTAACCCGACGCACATCCGCACCGAAACAGAAAAATGGTGAACCCGACGTGAATCTCTTCTCCTCGATACGAAGACCGATGGCTTTCAGAGGTGTTGGAAGACCGGCATGTTGCCCGGCCAAGCATTCAGTCTTACCCGCCAGGGGCTGGGGAAGGGACATCGGGCACTCCGTCTCGCAACGTCGAGGGCCTGGGTTCCCCCCACGGAAGGCGTCGTGGCGCTAATGGTTGGTTGTCGATTCCTTTTTCCTGTCAGTGTTAATGGGACCTTCTCCCTGCTTTCAGAAATCAGGTCACCGGATCCAGTGCCCGATCGCCACCCGCCCACTAGCGCAGGGGTAGGGGAAACACCGACGCGGCTACTCCGCGCGGTCCCGCCTGTTCCACAACCGTCCCAACAGCCGCAATTGCGGGACAACCACGCCCTCTCTCCCCCTCGGAGGTCATCCAGAGAAGGGTGATCAACACCCTGGTGCGGAGATATGAGGAAGAGGGAGTCATCCCCACTAGGGACATGGCTCGCCTAGACCTTGAGGAGGCTGCACCTCGCCACCACCGCCGCCCCCGAGGGCCGCGCAGGGAGGCACCGCTGCCTACCCCAACGTCCAACCGCTTCGGGAGCTTATCCCCGGAGCGCTCTGACAGTTCCCTTCCCTATGCGGATGAGGTGGAAGATGCCCGGGATCACCCTATCCGGGATTCGCTCCAGGGATCTACGGTAAGGACTCCCGCCAGGCCACGGCGACACCGCCGCCAGGCCTCTCAAGTCGAAGAGCGGGCTCTCCACCTGCCCGCGCCGCTCATCCCGACTCGTCTGTCCCGACGCCAACGTCGGGCACGAGCGGAAGAGGATGCCCACCTTGGGGCCCTAGCAACAGCGGCCGCATTGGCCCAAGCCACTGTTGGCTCCAGTCGCCAGGCCCCTGCGCATCCTGAGCAGGGGAACTACTATGCCCGACCTGGATCGAGGCCTCGACCGCCCCAAAGGCAGGTTGGGTCGACTCTCCCGGTTGCTGGTGCAGGCAGTAGCCACCGCGGACCACCTCGCGGTAGCGCTATTCACCAGCGGGATCTACTCCGTGTGGCCGATCCATGAGGCATGGGTCATCCCACCTTCCGATCCCGGCCCGGAGGCCTACCCGGAATCATCTCTCCCCGCGTTCCCTTTGATATATGTCCCGGTGCCCCTCGCACCTTGGTTTCCAGTCCTCTTGGCCCCAGCACCAGTGCGGCCGGAGGACGCCAGGACAGAGATCAGCCCAGCCCCGAAGAACCACCCAGGGGCAGGAAGGCAAGGCGTCGACGCCGAGGGAAGAAAGTTACAGAATTCCAGACAGAGATCCGACCGGTTCGCTTCTCTGATTCAGAGGCGGAGTACGATTCGGCGACAGAGCCCTTTCCCCAATCCCGCCAGTCAAGGGCAGGGGTAGGAATGCGGCACGTCAGCCTCGTGCTCCCCGAGAGCGAGATCGATGTGATACCCGCTTCTCTCCGAAGGTATATCCGGAGTAACGAGGGCCTGGTAGACCCCCAAGGATCAAGCTTGCGGTTGGTATCGGCCCCTCCGGAAGTGCCATCCGTCTCGATCGGAGAAGCCGGAGACTTTTTCTGGGGACTGACGGTCGAACCACGATCTGGTGCACCCTCGGCGAGCACCGATGCTACGGCAGGATGTTCGCTCGCCGGCCCGTCCTATCGTGATGTGGTCGCCAGGGCACCGCCACCCTCAGAGGGCGGCCCGGGATATGGAGACCAATCGGCCTGTTCGCCGTATTCACCGCCGGCCAGCCCGTCAGCCCGGCGGCCCGCCTCGGCACCACTGCCGGTTCCCCGTCCGTTCCCAGCCATTGAAGAGGACCAAGGAGATCTGGGTCCCGAGTTTGAGTCGTGGAGCTTCTGGACCGTCCTTGCAGAGGGCCACTTCCCTGAGAAGTTTTGGCCAGTCGCAGGACCGGGCCTTGATGCACCCGAATCGCTCACCCCAGATGAGTTCGAATGCTTCCGCCGAACTCTCCGGGAGACTCGCTCCTGTCTTCACCGCCTACAAATGCCATACCCCAGGAGTCAAGTGCACCTGGAGGATATTGGTGAGCATTGCCGTCAAATTGACCTGGCCATGCTCCCCGCGGCTCGGCACCCCGGGTCATTTTAGCACCACGAGGCCCTCCAACAATGATGCGTTGAGTGTTTTCAAGTACTCCGCAAAGTTATCGAGGAAGCCACTCCCCACGTGTATATCCGTGGATGGGGGCAGTACGCTGCCCTACGCTTCAGTGTGATTCGCCGACAGCCCGATTCGCTGGGTGGCCCTGAGGGTATATCCCCAGGGACAGAAACGGTCAATATGGCTGACCTGTCGGGAGAGGGGAACGACTTGGAACTTCTCGACGGGGGCTTCCCCCCCGAAGACAAGCCGTCGTCAGAGCCATCGGTGAGAGTCACTCGTCATCAGAGGAACCTCCTGGGGCTCCCCACACCCACTGAAGCACTGACGTTGAGCCGAAACGTCAGCAAAGGAAAAGAGCACAGCGAGGCTATAAAGCCCGCCGACCCATCTGCCTCCATGCAGAGGGCGGAGGAGGATCCCGAGAAGGCTACGCTACGTCAGCAGCTCGCCGAACAGAAGAAGCTGGTTGACCAGCTCCTCGCCGAGCGCGCTGCAGAACGGCGGCCTGACTACGGTGATCCTAGGCCAGGACAGCAGGGACCGGAACAACCGCTCCTCGACAAGACTCTCCCGGGCAACCGTGATTACGCCGTGTTCGCCGACAGGAGAGAGGCCATTGCCTACGGCAAGAGGGCGCGGTATGTTTCGCCACACCCTCCCGAGCGGCGCGACTACCTGAGAGACCCCGCTCGGATTCCTCCCGCTGCCCCAAGGGCCGCTCCGCCCGCCGTCCCACGAGCTGCCGAGTTCGACGACCCGGTCGACGACCCGATTGAAGGGCCATGCAATGCGCTCGTGGTTAGAGATCCTCGCCAGGACTGGAACCCATGTCCGGACGATCCGATGGCGGCACTCATTGCCCGCTTGGAGGCCTTGGAGACTCGACAGGTGGCGATCCCACCGGACGGCAAGCCCTACCCAGCATGGGTGGATGACATGCCGGCACCTCCGGGATTCGGGAACCCCACTTTCGCTCCATTCAACGGGACTGGAGACCCGCCACAGCATTTAGCCCACATCAACTCGAGGTGCAGGCCTATGTTGGGGACTCCGGTGCAGCAAGAGGCCGCTAAGCTTCGCTGCTTTGTTCAGACACTGGAAGGGCCAGCATTTGTCTGGTACAGCCAGCTCCCCGTCGGGTCGGTAACCAGCTGGGAGGACCTCCGTAGACAGTTCCTCTACCAGTTCAGTTCCACGACCCGGAAGACAAGTATCGCAGACCTCTTCAAGTGCAAGCAGAGGCCTGATGAGCGAGTCGCGGACTTCGTCGCCCGATGGAAGGGTCTCACGTATTCCCTTGACATGCCATTGACTCAGGAGCAGTTGCTGACAATGTGCGTCGGGAACGTCAAGACCGAGCTGGTCCCTTCCCTGATCACTCAGAATTACCCCGGAGGGTTCAGGGACTTCTCAGACAAAGCTCAACGTCTTGAGGAAGCCCTGCAACAGGCCAGCCAGGCGCACCCGCTGCCTCCTATGATTCCTGCAAGGAGAGTCAGCAGGGCTGAGCCCGCTGCTGTTGCCCAGATAGAGGCCCCCAGGCCGTTGGAGCTGCTGCCGATGAGACCAGCTCCACAGCCTCACAGGAATCCGCCTCCACGGGCTCAGTTCCCGGCCCAGCAGCGGCAGCCCCAGAACCGGCCGGCCCCTCCGCGTAATGTACCGCCACAACCCAGGCGAGATAATCAGGGTCCACCTCCTCGGCCGGCCCCTCCAGCCCCTCGTCAAGACCACGCTCCCAGGGGCCCGCGACACCTGACTTACTCATTCCACGAGGATCAGGTCCCCGGTTATTTCCGGAGTGCCCTGGAGCAGAGGATTGTGCGACTGCCTGAGTGTTGGAGGCCAGAGGAGGCACATCTTACGAATAACCCCCGCTACTGCCCCTACCATCGGGCCCTGGGGCACACCATCCAGCGGTGCTATGTGTTTAAGGATTGGCTCCAAGACCAGATTAACAACAATGTAATCAGGTTGGGCCCAGCTCCGGCACATGTGGCGGGCGTATTCGTGGGATCAGATGACGATAGTGGCAACGAGGACGAATGGCAGCTGGTCTCCGACCACGAGTCCCAGAAGTGTAAAAACTGGATGGCCCGCAAGACGATCGTTCGCGCCCATGGAATCATCCGTGCGCGCTTGAATCAGCCTGAGCCCCCAGAATCTGCGGGGGCTACTTCGGCATCGTCGTCCCAGCCTGCCTCTTCTAAGAGGAGCAAACGGCGGCAGTGCAAGAAGGAAGAGCGCGCCCCGCAGGTTCCGCCACTATCCCGCACTCTCGGCGATTTCATGCCCCCGGAGATGGGGGTCCCTCCTCGGATCCGCCCGGTGATGGATGATTCGTCCGATGAAGGTGTTGGGTACGCTTCGGTTAATACCGTCGAGCTGGTAAATCCCTTTTCGGTTCCCGACGTTGAAGAACACCAGGTGGGCCTCCCTAGTGTCCCCGGTCGTCGCCACCGTCGGAAGAACCGCAGCAGCAGGAGTCACCGGGGCACAGCCGTTGGTACCTCCAGCCAGGCCGTGCACGCCACTGAGACTAGGCAGCAGGCTCAAAACCGAGCACAACGTGCGCCGCCCCCCCATTCGGGGATGACGGATTCGCCTCCGCCGCTGTTTGTGGTGTGGGACCAGGCAGAACCGCCTCAGCCGCGTCACGACCAGCTCCGCCCTGCCACGGGTCCATCCCGGCCTCCTGACCCCAGTACGGTGACCATTTCCCGGACTGCAACCAGTGAACAGCGAGATGCGCCAAGTACCAGTCGGCCGCCGATCCAACCGGCAAGGCCCGTCATGCCGCCAACCGCAGAGAAACTTCCTGCAACCAGGGGCTCGCGGTTGGCCAAAAGGTATGATGTCCTGAAGCACTTGGCCGACATCCCAGCAAGGCTCTCCATCCTTGAGGCTCTGCGCATGTCATCTGAGATGCGCGAGGCACTCGCTGAAGCCCTGAAGAGCCCCCTCCAGTTTGAGACAGAGGTTGCGGCTGCAGAGGCCTTTCACGCCGAAACGATCGAGGACGCCGAATGTCAGGCAGTTATCTCGTTCTCTGGTAAGGATGAAGACCCTCCTATACAGGGACACATTCGTCCGCTGTATGTCACTGGCCAGTTCAATGGCCTTGAAGTCCGGCGCTGTCTTGTCGACACGGGGTCCGGGATTAACCTGATTCCAACTCGGACGCTCCGGAGATTGGGGTTGTCTGAGGATGACTTGATTCCCTCCGACCTCAGGATCCAGGGGTACGACCGCACCGAGCAAACCCTGGTCGGCAAGATACTTTTGAAGACCCAGTTTGGTGACTTGGTTGCCAACACCGAATTCATGGTGGTCTCTCAGGACACTGCGTATAACGCATTGATGGGCAGGCCATGGCTCCACCTTCACGCGGCGGTTCCCTCGTCATACCACCAATGCCTCAAATACTCCCTTAATGGTCGAGTAGGCGTGCTTCAAGGAGATGCCTCTCCTTTTGCCTCGTGTGAAGCCCGCTATCTGGACGCAGACTATTACAAGAGCAAGGATAAGCAGATCCTGGCAGGTGAGGTTAAGCCTGTCGCTGTTGCAAGTGATCCCTGGGCAAGTCTGGATGACACTTACGTCCTCCCGATTCACCGGTTGGACGTCGCCATGGTCTCGACGGCCCGCGAGTCTCCTGATGAGATGACCGCGACCGCCCGCGCCAGCACCAGTGGCCCATCAGGATCTGGTAGCCCCAATGCAGTTTCCAACGCAGTCTCTCCCGTGGAAGATCCCTCCCCGAGTGGAGAGGACGTGGAAGATGCACCCCCAGCCTTTGAGGAGGGCGTCCCCGCCACGGTCGATGAGTTAATACAGGTGAACCTTGGAACCGAGGCCGATCCAAGACCCACATTGGTCAGTGCCGCCATGCCCTCTGAGGAGCGGCAGCAATACGTGGACTTTCTCAGGCAGCACCGTGATGTGTTCTCTTGGGGCTATGACGAGATGCCGGGGTTAGATCCTCAGGTAGCCGTCCACCGCCTTGGTCTCCCGGCAAACCATCGCGGGTTCAAGCAGCCTCCCAGGAAGATGCACCCATCCCACGGTGCCATGGTTGAGGTCGAAGTTGACAAGCTTATCAAAGCCAACTTCGTGAGGGAAGTTCAGTACCCCAAATGGCTGGCCAACATTGTGCCGGTCAGGAAGAAGAACGGGCAGATCAGAGTCTGCATCGACTTCCGCGATCTCAACCGCCACTGTCCGAAGGATGATTTTCCCCTTCCAGTGACAGAGCTATTGATTGATGCCACGGCAGGGTTCCAAGCCCTCTCCTTCATGGATGGATACTCCGGATACAACCAAATTCGGATGGCCCCTGAGGATGAGGAGTTCACTGCCTTCAGGGCCCCCCAAGGTACCTTTTGCTACCGGGTCATGCCCTTCGGCCTGAAGAATGCAGGTGCCACCTATCAACGGGCGATGCACCGCATATTCAAGCCAATCCTCAGCACACTGGTGGAATGCTACGTCGACGACTTGGTTGTCAAATCGCACCAGCGTCAGGACCATCTCAAAGATCTTGAGAAAGTGTTCGGCTTCCTCCGGTCTCGCTGCCTGAAGATGAACCCGTTGAAGTGTGCCTTTGGGGTCACCTCCAGAAAGTTCCTTGGATTTGTGGTAAGATACCGGGGTATTGAGATCGACCCAGAGAAAATCAGGGTGATTAGCCAGATGCCTCCCCCAGGTACCATCCGGGAACTGCAAGGGTTCCAAGGCCACTTAGCCTATATACGCCGATTCATCGCGAATCTGGCCGGCAAGTGTAAGCCCTTTTCTCGGCTCATGAAGAAAGGTGCCACCTATGTATGGGATAAAGAGTGTCAGACCGCTTTCGAGGAAATCAAGCAGTACCTGCTTCAACCTCCGGTTCTGATGCCGCCTGTATCCGGGAAGCCGCTGGTCCTCTATGTGACCGCCCTGGAACGGTCCCTGGGTGCCCTTCTCGCCCAGAAGAACAACGAGGGAACGGAGAATAGCCTCTATTACCTCAGTTGCATGCTCCTCGATGCGGAAGTTAGGTATTCCCCCATCGAGAAGAGCTTCCTGGCACTCGTATTTTCCGTACAGAAATTACGGCACTACTTGCAGCACCATGAGGTACAGTTGGTTTCTCGGGTAGACCCGTTGAAATATATCCTGAGCCGGCCTATGTTGACTGGCCATCTAGCGCGGTGGGCTGTGATCCTCCAGCAGTTCGACATCAGGTATGTGTCTTAGAAGGCCATAAAAGGGCAAGCATTGGCAGACTTTCTGGCAGCTCACCCGACCTCCGTGGATCAGCCGCTGGATCTAGGCTTTCCTGATGAGACCATTCTCTCGGTTGATCGAGCCGATCCATGCTGGCAGATGCACTTTGACGGTGCCTCCCGGAGCCCCACCGGTAGAAGACTCGATAATCCTAAGCTCAACAGAGTGGGCTTGGGCATCGTCTTCATTACCCCGGAGCGAGCTGTGCTGCCATACTCGTTCCTGTTGTCAGAGGGCTGTACCAACAATGAGGCGGAATACCATGCCCTCATCACCGGCCTCGAGTTGGCTCTCGAGATCGACGTTCCCCGTCTGTGCGTGAAAGGGGACTCTGAGCTGGTCGTTAAGCAGATCAATGGCGACTATGTTGTCAGGAAGCCGGAACTTGTGCCATTGTTGGAGTGCACCCTCCTTCTGATGGCCCGGTTCCCTTCTCGGCCAGAAATTGTCCATATTCCCCGGTCGCAGAACGGTCGAGCAGATGCTTTGGCCAGCCTTGCTGCGTCACTTGCGGAGCCTGAACAGGACAACCTGATCGTCCGCGTGACGCGCCGCAGGCTCATCGCTCCCGTTATCCCAGAAGAAGATCGCGGCTCGTTGGTAAGTAATCTCACCACGGTTGCCCCTATGCCCGGAGCCACGAGTACCCCAGATATGACAGTCGGATCAGCCCCTGATTGGAGGACGCCTTTGGCTGAGTACCTCCAACATGCCATTCTTCCATCGGATCGGGCCGAGCGCGAGCGAGTTCGACGCCGCGCATCGCAGTTTGTCCTCCAGAGTAGCCCCGGCCTGGAGCAGATCCTCTACAAACGCGGATTTGATGGTGTTCTCCTCCGTTGCCTTCGGGGAGTTGAGATCCCACGAGTCATGCAAGAGGTTCATGCTGGTTCATGTGGCGCCCACCAGACTGGGCCGAAGCTGTCCCACCAGATTCGGAGGTTGGGATAATTCTGGCCCTCCATGATCCATGACTGCATCGAGTATGCCAGGAGGTGCCATGCGTGCCAGGTTCATGCGAACTTTGTGCATCGGCCGCCAGAGCCTCTCCATACCACTAGGTATTCTTGGCCCTTTGCAGTCTGGGGTCTGGACGTTGTGGGACCTTACCCGCCGGCGACAGCTCGCCAATGCCGGTTCATTCTGACCGCCACGGACTTCTTCTCCAAATGGGCAGAGGCGATTCCGCTCAGAGAGGTCAAATCCTGTTCGATCGCTGACTTCGTGACCTCCAACATCATCTATCGATTTGGAGTGCCTCACGCTATCCTCACGGATAACGGAACCAATTTCCGAGCAGCCGAGTTGAAGAAGTTGTACGCCAAGTATAACATTCGCTCGAACCATACATCTCGCTATCATGCGCAGGCGAATGGACAGATCGAGGCGTTTAACAAAACCCTCTCTAACATTCTGCAAAAGATGGTTGGTCAGAACAAGAAGAGTTGGTCGGACAAGCTCCCCAACGCCCTCTAGGCTTATCGGACGACGACTCGCAATTCCACCCAGATGACCCCTTATTCCCTGGTGTATGGAGCTAAGGCCGTCCTGCCCATTGAGATCCAGTTACCGTCCCTGCGCACTGCGGTCTACGACCAGCAAGCGCCGGACAGAGTTGCTGAAGCCCGTCTAGTCGAGTTGGAAGCACTGGATGAGAATAGGCTTCGCGCTTTGCACAACTTGGAGAGGCATCAGAGCAGAATGGCTCGAGCTTTCAATAAGAAGGTTCGCCTCCGCTCCTTCCTGCAGGGTGACCTAGTGCTAGCCCTGAGAGCACCGACGATCCCCGGCAGGAAGCCGCCCAAGTTGGAGCCCAAATGGGAGGGACCTTTTGTTGTCCACAAGGTCTATCCCAATGGCGCGTACTCCCTAGCGACTATGGATAGTGAGCGTGTCACTCCTCCCACCAACGCTAGGTTTCTCAAGCAGTACTTTTCCTGAGTACACTACGTCCGCGCGGCAAGACGTTAAACTGCCAAGCATCATTCGTCCACGCTACAAGACGTTAAACTGTTCCGCATACGTCCTGCACGACGTTAAACTGCATTCGTCCAGGCTACAAGACGTTAAACTGTTCAGAATTCGTCCGCGCTGCAAGACGTTAAACTGCCAAGTGCCTCATCCTGCATGACGCTAAACTGCACCACGTCCAAGCTGCACAACGTTAAACTGCCCAGCGTATCGTCCTGCATGATGTTAAACTGCCTCTCAAGAACTACGTGCAGCTTGATTCCCATCCTTATGGGATACGTAGGACCGTCTGGACATTCATGTTTCAGGCCCAGCCCCATCCTTTGGGAATTTCCATCCCATCTCGGGCCCATGGCCCAGTTGCCTCCGGATGTGCGGCGTATGGTGTGAACGCGGGGCTATGCCCTCATTCACGTCGGTTTGCTCGCCATGCTGTACGCCCCCCACGTTTGGGGATGCCTTCTGCTCCCCCCTTCTTTTTTCTCTATTCGTCCTGCATGACGTTAAACTGCACTTCAAGAACTACGTGCGGCTTGATTCCCATCCTTATGGGATACGTAGGACCGCCTGGACATACATGTTTCAGGCCCAGCCCCATTTCCCGGGAATCTCTATCCCGCGTCGGGCCTCTGGCCCAAGTTCCCCTCCTTTTTGTGCGAGGCGTATCGCGTGAGCGGGGGATTATGTCCTCATTCGCATTGGTCTACTGGCCGCGCCGTACACCTCCCCCGTGTGTGGGACTACCTCACACCTCCCATCGTCCTGCATGACGTTAAACTGCCTCTCAAGAACTACGTGTGGCTTGATTCCCGTCCTTATGGGATACGTAGGACCGCCTGGACGCTTGTGTTTCAGGTCCAGCCCCGTCTCTTGGTTGATCACGGGGATCTTCCCTCTTTTGGTTGCTCTCAGGGTGAGTCCTCCGACCCTTTCTGGTGATCTGTTAACATGTTTTGGGTACTTCGGCCTATGACTCGTAGTGTCAGATTCAATCCCGACAAGTCCTGTGTTGCTTGTCAGGCCTCGCGCTTCCTCTTGTTCGAGCCGTCACTCAAAGGGATCCTCGTTAGCGGTTTGGGTATGATGCCTCAATGCTCTCTTACCGCTCCGGGTCGATTTACCGGCGGGTCTTGGGCCGCAAATCGATATGAATCCTGCGCTTGAGCGGTTGATGCTCGTTTTCTTGCCCCGTCTTAGGCTGACGCGATCGGATGTTGTGTTGCGAATATGGTCAACAACGTCCTTGATTGCCATGTCGGCTCTTTCAGGCTCTGAACATTGGTTGCGCAGTCCTCATCACACTCCGCCTTTGCGCGTTGTAGTGGAATCTCGACACTCTCTTCATACTGACCTTCAGTACACCTCTACACGTTAGGCAGACCAACCAGGGTAATGATGTCGTTCGAGGCTCCCATGATCTGAGCACCAAGGGTATATGCGGATGTCCTCCCTAAGGGCCATGCGTAGCTGGACCCTCGTCCCCATAAGGAGGAGGGAGTCGCCCGAACAATCGCGTTCTGGGCCCAGTATATCTGGAGGCTAGCATCTCTGCCCCTCGGGTGATGGACATACGCAGACCCCTATCCCAAGACTCTTCTCCTGGAATCGTGCGTGACCGCAGGGCTGGGTATGTTCCCACCTCCGCCGTGTCCGCCGTACCGCAATAAGCGGATTCCACCATGGTCCGAACCACACGACCTTAAACTGTGTTGTCCGGTCCTACCACACGACCATAAACTGTGATCGTCTTGGCCGCCCGACGAGAAACGGCACTGCATCGTGATGTTCTCCTCAGAGGACACTCATGTTGGGCGCTGGTTAATAACCACGCCATTCATCAATGCCTTCCGTGGCTTGATTATTGTGGCGACGCCAGAGATTTCTCAATCACAGGCATGTCACCGCACAAAGAAAAACCATTCATCTTTAAGGACAAACAAGAAATATCAAATGCCGCTCCTTCTGTGTGCGAGGGTCAGACCCGCACTCTTCCCCGCGCTGGTGCCCGATTGTGTTGCGCCGCGCTTCAAGAACTACGTGTGGCTTTATTCCCATCCTTATGGGATACGTAGGAACGCCCGGATGTTTGAAACTTCGGGTCCAACCCCCCACCTCTTAGAGATTCCCCCTTCTCTGGGGAATCCGCCGCCTTCAGGTCACCCTCAAGGCGTGTTCCCCGACCCCTTGAAGTGGTCCACCGGTGTCAGGAGTACTCTGGTTTATTGCCAGGAGGGTCAGGATCCGCTTGGTCAGGTTTCCTTCACTTTTCAGGATTTGTGCTCCCTTTCATTTGGACCCATCGTCTACGCCCTGGGTGGAGCCCCCGTGAACGGTTCGGACACAATGCCTCAGTGCTCTCCCACCGACTCGGGCTGGTGCCCCCAATGGCCTCGGGCAGCAAATCGATATGAATCCTGCGATTGAGCGGTCGATGCTCGTTTGCTGCCTCATTCCACCAACGGTTAGTGCGATATTGATGCTGCTTTTCCGCCACGGTCGGCAGTGCTCCCATATCGTTACGCCGGTGCCCCCAGTCCTTGAGTGAATGGCCGCATGATTCACATCACATTTTCCACCTCCCCTTCTGACCAGGCGAAATCTCGACACTCTTGACACTATCCCTCAGTGCACCTTTGCATATCCAGGGGATAGGACCACAATGCAGCGTACTTTGAGGTTCTTATGGTCCGAGCTCTAAGACCTTAAACTAAGATCTAGCCCTATGGTCCGAGCTCTAAGACCTTAAACTAAGATCTACTCTTATGGTCTGAGCTCTAAGACCTTAAACTAAGATCTAGCCCTATGGTCCGAGCTCTAAGACCTTAAACTAAGATCTACTCTTATGGTCCGAGCTCTAAGACCTTAAACTAAGATCTCTCCTTATGGTCCGAGCTCTAAGACCTTAAACTAAGATCTCTCCTTATGGTCCGAGCTCTAAGACCTTAAACTAAGATCTCTCCTTATGGTCCGAGCTCTAAGACCTTAAACTAAGATATACCCCTATGGTCCGAGCTCTACGACCCTAAACTAAGATCTCCCCTAAACGGGATTCTACGTCCTGCATGACGTTAAACTGCACTTTCAGAACTACGTGTGGCTTGATCTCCAGCCTGATGGAGTACGTAGGAACGCCCGGGCATCTCAAATCGGGTCCAGCCTCAGGGATCGTTAAGTCCCTCCCCTCCTCGTCGCCGGTCGTCTGGCCTGACTTCGGGTAGAGTGGTGCAGTTGTGATATTCTCCCCGATTCAGCTCGGGATGCCCCATTGCAATTGTGGGAAGCGACGGTTTCCTCGTCAAAGAGGTGATGTCTGAGAATTGGGGTGACTCACGGCCAGATTAGTGCATCCGCCTTATACGCTTTCCCCACGGTGGCGCGATTTTGAGAGCGTTGGATTCTGTTCGAACAAATCGTCACTTCGCCCCACGCTTCGCATTCCCTGTTGATCTGGATTTCCACCCTTGTGTCTGAAGGAACCCCCAAAGCGGTATTCATGATGACATGTGGTCCGCCTCCTGCAATATGAATGATGACCTTCGGTCCGTCTATTGCAGTTGTTATGGTCGATCCACTGTCCGCCTACCGTCTTGGGCATTTCCTGGAAGGCCGACCGTTGTGGATGTCTGGATTCGGGACACGCGATTCACCCTTTCTCATTTCCCTATGTTCGGATAAAATCTCAACGCCCCTAGCGTTGTCCCGCTCGTGTGTTGGAACAAGTTGGGGGGATGATAAATTGATTAGGTCTGAGGTCTCCTTTCCTAGGAATGACCTCCCTCTTTTCTCCAGAAATCCAGGCCCAATTGTGAATGCCTGATGCTTGGTTAACACTCCCGCAAGACAACGAATTGTGGTTGAGCATGTTAAGACAAAAGATGCAGATAAATATATTGATTCATACAAATGGATCAAAGTAGCGGAAGAAAATGTTTTCGGAACGGCAAAACAAATCCCTTAGGGATTAGCGTGCTGAATGAGTCTTTCTAATGCCGCTACCCTTTGGCTGGTGGCCTCCAGAGCTGCTTCTCGCTCTCTGCGTGCCCTCTCTTCGTCGGCGGTCGCAGGACGCAGTTCGTCGATTCTGGCCTGTGCGCACTCCCGCTCGACCTGAATTGTGACCATCTGTTGGCCTACCTCCGTCAGCTGTACCTGGGCGTCAACCAGCTGGGCTGCTAGTTGTTCCACAAGCTCGGTACACGTTGCGACGAAGGCCTCCTTCTCTGCTGCCTGCCCTTCGAGGCGCCGGACTTCCTGCTCTGCCGCGAGGAGCGCCCGCGTGCTCTCCGACATGTCCCGACTTTGTGTGACGTCGGCACGCCGACAGCTCTCGCGCATCTTTTCGGCCATAAAATCACGGACCGTCAGATGGAGGCATTGAGCATCAGCTCCCCCGGCACAGAGGAAGCGCAGCCAGGTTTGGAGTGACCCCATGCGCCCCAGCCACTCCGATGGGTCTCACTTGAGGAAGCGCTGGATGCACTTCCACCCCATTCGGCGCGCTATCCGGCTCTCCTCGACCGCCTCCGCGTCCGAGTCGTCCATCTCCTCGGGGTCGGCAGGCCGGTAGGCAGGGAAGGCAGCCAGCAGGTCTGCTGCAGGGTCCGCCCCTGGGATGTCCCCACGGGGGATAGGTTCCCCAACATCTGGGAGAACTTCTTCTCCCGCCCCAGTGGCGTTGACACCCTCGTCAGCCCCCGACCTCTCTCCGACGGCAGCACCTCCGACGTCCGTAGCCCCCTGATCAGCAGTTGGTGGGGCCGGCTCGGTGTGGGAAGTCTGTTCCGGAGCAGGCGGCATGTCTGCCACTTGTCCACCCGTAGATGGCCCGGGTTCGGTAGTCCGACGGGCCTCCAGTCCTGAGATCACTGCGCAAGGAATGCCGTGGTTAGTCACGGATCGTCAATGGCAAGGACCAGCAGTAATGTAAGGAGACTTACGGGGGTTCAAAGCGTCATCTTCCGCTGCCCCGGCCGCCGCAGGAACAGTTGCAGCAGGGGACCCCTCAGCGCTTGTCAGTTCAATGATGGGCGTCTGGCCCCCGCCTTGTCCTGCTGGCGTCTCTCCTACTCCCGCTCAGGACGCCTGAACAACATCCGTGTGCTCCTGAGAAAGGTGGAGAAATGGGTTAGAAGCTGTATAAGAGAATGGATGAAGCAGGTTGAGTAGGGGTAGAAGCGGACATCGAGGAGCTCAGTGACATCAACATTGTCAGAGCCAACCACCTCGCCGCTCTCCCGCGGGCTCCCCCGATGGGACCTTCCCTCGGAGCCTTCATCCTCCCCCGTCTCCTCCTCTTCCTCGGAGTCGTTACTATCATCTTCTCCCGGCGGCATCTATTCTGGAGCGGGCTCTAGACCGAGCATCACCTTCACCAGAATGGATGGCTCCGCACGCTGACCACGTTGGCGCGCGTACTCGTCCATGGCCGTCAGATACGCATACTTCCGGTTGAAGTCCACCCTATCGGCGATCTGGAGGCGCCCGACCTCTGGCAGATAGATTCCTTCTCTGAGTATCTTTCGCCAGATGACGTCGGTCCCCAGTGACTGCCGCAGGGTCATCCAGGCCGACCACAGCGTCGGGAAGACTGCATCGTGGGAGGGTTCGAGCAGACGCCTTACCTGCTTCCCGGGCCGCTCTTCGACCACCGCACGCGCCCCCTCTCTGGGCGCCGAGGTCGTAGCGGCAGCCTGCGATGTACCCGCCGCCGAAGTCCCTGCTCGCGCCGGCTCCGCTGCTTGGCGCGCCTCCGTTCTCCCCCGTGTGGCGGCGCCTCGCCTCCTTCCTTGACGCCCGGTCTCCGCACGGGTGACCTCGAGCCGCCGAACTGGCTTCCGTAAAAGCCCCTCAGGGTACGCGATGGCCCAGTGTTCGGCGTACTCGGTTGCCAAGCCTGCGTCAACTCCGGTAGGAGGGAGAGTGATGACGTCGCCAGAGCCAAAGGCGGCGAACATCAGCCACATCTGGCGAAGGACACCAGGGTTCGTCTCCTCCCGGACAGCAGTGAATACCCTCTTCGGCATCCGTTGAAGGCACCCGAACTGCCTGGCGAACCGGGTTGGCACGTAAGGCTCGCAGATCACCTTCCCGTCGATCCGAGCCACGAGCACCCCGCCCCGCATGTTCAGGAAGTATTCATGCTGCTCCAGCGGACCCTGCCCGTTGTCGATCATTTGGCCAACATAAGTGGGGAACGGGCTGAAGTTGAAATTGGCATGATTGCCAATCTGAATCCTCACGCCCTCCTCACTTAGGGTCATCGGAGCGACCCCTGCAATGTTCAGCAGGGAGGGTCGCAGGCCGTTGCCCGGAGGAATGATGGCGTTCGGAAACGTGTACCCACCAAGGTGAGCAGCCACCCAGCCGTGGAAGAATTGGAAGGGCCCACAGATCCTTTGTGGCGACCCCCCTCGTGAGATGCGTCCCAGGATGGCATACAGCTTCGCCAGCACTGGGACCCTGAGGTTGTATCTTTTGTTGGCGGCCATAGCGCCCGCCATCGCCAGTGTCGCCGGGCGAACGCCCATTCTCGCGTCCCGCACTGGCAGGAGCCACCCACTCAGAAAGGCGGCCAGGAACGCCGCGTACCGGACATTTGGGTCCCGGGCCTCGATGACGCGGTACCCCCATGAGCGGTAGTCGCCCGTCTCCAGGACCCGCCAGTACGACCCGTTCCGGCTCCTCTGAGCCGCGGTCGGGCACCGCTTCCCCCTGCCTGGCATCTTGACCACCGGGTCATGCTCCAAGAACTGGCCGAACCACTCCTTGTAGGATATGTCCTTCTGGAAGTCCTTGATCCCGAGCCGCTGCGTAGCCAGGTCAAGTAGATGCCATGTCAGAATGGGAGTCCGTGACCTGTCCTCCCAGATGTTCTTCGGGGGCAGGAACTCATCATACTGGTAGCCCTCCAGCGGGATACCTCCGATGCAGTGGATGTCCCAGAGACCGATGCCGACCTCCCCATGGTGAAGATGGAAGGTGTTGGTATCCGAGGACCAGCGGGTGAACAGCTCCGGCCTGATCTCGGACTGCTGGTAGAAGTGGAACTGCGACGTCCACACCGCCTCAAACAGGCCGATGTACCGCAGCTCCTCTGCGAAGTGATCGCAAGTGTGGCGTACCCAGAACGCCCAGGCCCACTCGCTGGTGAAATTGCCCCCAGACCGCAAGTCCCAGTCCTTCAGCCAGCCCTTGGTGTCGTCAGTGACACTCTGGCGATATGTGCTCGAGTAGAGGGCTGGAGAATTCTCCGCAGTAGGCTCACCCCCGTCAATGGTTCGCGTCCTCGGGTTCAGGACATAGATGTCCAAGTGCCTGGTCTCCCTGGCAGGATGCCCATTGTTGGTGATGTTATTGCGGGGAAGCTCGTCCTCCCGAGTCACCCAGGTCCGTGGCGCATCAACCTCGAACCCTGGCACCGGAACCTCATCTAGGATGCCGAAGTTCCAGAGCGGCAGGTTGTCCGACAGTGGATATGTCCTCTGGGCCGGCGTCAGCAAGTCGAACAGGGATTGATTGTTGGAAACAATCTCCTTGGCTCCGTAAACCTCCTCGTTCGCCGCCATCTCTGCTCTGCGAATGGCGGCATCCCCCTCATTTCCTTGATGCGCGGCCATCTCAGAAGTTTCGGGAGTCGTGCGGGTTAAGGGATGAAGCGTGCGGGATCGGACGAGGCTGGTAGAGAAGTTTGAAGGTTGGCGTGCAATCCAAGTGGACGGCGCGCAATTGGGAAGAATGTCGCGCAAAGTTCCGGGTTTTCGCGCAAAGACAGGCGAATTCCGGATGGTTTTGCGCGCCGATCGGGCGAATTTCGTGACCGGAAAAGGCAATTTCGCGCACGAGAGCGTTGAAGCTTATCGCGCGGAAGGCCTGTGTACGGAACGCGGAACCCTGGACCCCTATTTATAGACGAGGCCGGGATTCCGCGCCGCGCGGAACGCTCGATTGCGCGACCGCGGCGGCGAATTGCGCTCCCGGCGCCCCTTTTTGCGCGCCTAAGTCCCGCGCAGCCCAGGACTTCGGCATTCCGGCGTCTCCCTCAGAACCCGATCGTTGCGGCCTCTCGCCGATCAGATTCCAAGGGGGGGCTTTTGTAGACGCCAGAAAAGTCCGTTGTTCCCAAACGAAGCTCCGGATGCGGAAAGAGAAGTGATATTTGGAGTCAGAGGCACGTTCCGGAGGGCCCGGAGGACTTGCGCGAAATTTCAGAGACCCGCGCGCAAAGTTGAGTCGCGGCGCGCAATCCTCCCGGGATGCGCGCAATGCGCTGGGCCGGCGCGCTATTTTGCGCGCCCGTGGCCTGCGCGGCTCCCTTGCGCGCCGGGTCCTGATTCCGCGCCCGCGAAGGGAATTCTGCGCCCGAGACCGGATTCCGTGCCCGGGGTTGCCTATAAATATAAGGCGACGCCGACGTTTTGAAGGTTTCCAGAATCCGAAGCGTCGCTCGTTCGCGCAATCCAACCCCTTCCGCGCGCAATGCCGATCTTCAGGTAACCTCTTTTCTTTCGCGCAATAGAGCCTTGGGGTTCGCCTTCGCGCGCAATCCCCTTGGCTCCTTTCCTTTGAATAATCCTTAACCCGAAGGCCTTTGCGCGCAAAAGAAGCCTCTTGCGCGCAATTGCCCCCGGGTGCGCGCAATCCAGCCCGATTGCGCGCACCCCCCATTTTCAAAGTGGCCATTCGTTAGAAAATGAGCCGTTGCCCCCACGTGCTACCCAAAGCCCGGTGCGCGCAATCTCAATCATCCGCGCGCAAAGGGCTGGCCCGATTGCGCGCCAGCCCACCATTTTGCGCGCCGACCTGCTGTTTTGCGCGCAAAGCTCCTCTTTTGCGCGCAATCCGCCAGGGTCGCCCCCCTTGACCCCCTGAGGGTACCCGCCTGCGTGGCGCCCGATGATCTTCATCCTGGGTGCCCGCACCGTGCGTTGTCTTCCCGTGCGGCCCTCCAGGCTTGCGCGAAGTGACACAGACCCATCGGCGGCAACCAACGTCCAGCATGACGTTAAACTGCACATTCGTCCAGCATGACGTTAAACTGCACATTCGTCCCGCATGACGCTAAACTGCATCCGTCCAACGTGACGTTAAACTGTACTACGTCCAAGCTGCACGACGCTAAACTGCCTAGCCCCTATCTTCCGTGCTGCAAGACGTTAAACCGCCGAGCACCTTCGTCCTCAGCACACGACGTTAAACTGTACATCGTCCGGCAAGACGTTAAACCGTCCGCTTCGTCCTCAACACACGACGTTAAACTGTACTTCGTCTGGCAAGACGTTAAACCGTCCGCTTCGTCCTCAACACACGACGTTAAACTGTACTTCGTCCGGCAAGAAGTTAAACCGTCCGCATCACCCGATCCCGTGCCTCGCACGCAAGGTCCCCCCCGGTTTGGATGTGGCCCCCACCCGCTCGTCTCTACAGGGATGTCGGGATTGCCCCTCTTTAGGGATGATTTAATGGGAGCGGCTTTTCCCCACGGGGGGTAGGGTATTACAAACCCCTAGTTTCTTGTGGGGGGCTGCACATGTGTATGTCTATTGCGCTCCCCCACTACCGAAGCCAGTAGAGGGTGTGACTGGGATCGAGGTGTCTCCTACTTTCGGTCCAAGTCCCTTCCAACTGAGTTTTGCCGCATCCGGGCTGCCTCAAGTGCGTAAGTCCTGACAGAATGAACTACGTGGAATTTGATCCATGTCTTCTAGACAGGGTACGTAGGAAGCCTCCCTGAGGTTCAAGCCCACCACCTGGTCGTCCCGGTCGTATTCACGTCGGTTCGTCCATCAGTGGACCCCTCCAGGGTTCACGCTTGCGTCGATTCACCTATGAATCCGCCCCTGTGGAAGACTGCCCGTGTGTATCTCCACTGTGCCTCCCCACAGCTCCTTTTTCCATTTGTCCTTTTATCGTCCAGCATGACGTGAAACTGTGATCCACCCGGCCGTTCCATCCCCCTCTGTGCGAGGTGGTTCGGTTGAATCCTCCGCCCGGCGGCCTCGACCTCTTCGTGAGTCGGCTTGCCGACGTCCAGCATGACGTTAAACTGTATACCTGAACTACGTTGACTTTGATCCGTGCTAACGCGCGGTACGTAGGAAGCCCCTACGGGGTCCAAGCTCTTCACTCCATCATCCATCCTGATCCTTACCCGGGCCGCCACATCCCGGTGGGGTCATGCCACTTCTCTCCACTCCACATCACTTGGGAAGCCGCCCATGCGCTGGCCCCAGCGTCGGAGGTTCCCCGCAAGGGGTTCTATCATCTGATCCACTTTTCGTGTTGATCGGTCCGATGCCGTCCCCGCTGGACGTTAAACTCGCGGCATACCCCGTGTTAAACATGGGAAGATGAGGAAAACCTCAGGGGACACAGTTCCCCGCACCCAGTGCAGGATGCCTCAGGCCATCATGCCTTCGAGAAGCCCTATTAGGGACGGAAGACAGACGTGCAGAGCCGCAGTGTTACGACACGCCCCCAGCACCCAGAGCCACCCGGCCTCCTCACCGCAGGTTGCTGCCCCGACTAGACTCCTTGGAGCGTCCGGGCGGAAGCAACGTAATTAACCAGTGTCCATGAAGATATGGCGCCGGGAACGAGATTCACGAGCATGTCTTAAATCTATGAGGGAGACCCGGATTAGGCGACGAGTTCTGAGGAGACATCCAAGGAAGGAGGAGCCGACATCCCATCATCCCGGTTTCGATCAAGGAGCAGACGCCCCTGAATAAGGGATGGATGCCGCCCGCCTTTGGAAAGCGGGACTGCGGGACCACAAGCCGCGCGCCCATCCCCTCGGGTTGACGGGTGCACGCGCGAACGCGTCCTGGCGGAACAGCGTAACCCGACGCACATCCGCACCGAAACAAATACCCCTCTGGAACATTTATGTCATTGAAGAAGATGAAAACTGATATCTCTCCTAAGAAAGAGTGTAAGTTACTGGAGGAAGAAAATTTCATTTGTCACCCTTCACTAGAGTCAACTCTTCTCATAATCCCATGTCAATCATGTCCATCTTAGCCTTAATTCCATCCTTTGTTTGTCAGGGGAATCTTGTAATGTTCCAATATAAATATAAAATTAATGTTTTCCACATGAATAACATTAAAAATATGTATGATGTACATAAAAATCAAGTATGGTAATTCAAAAAAATATGATCTTCTTATCCAAATGGTTCTCATAAGGTTTTTTGAAAATAGATTAACAAAATAAGTTTCCACAACATTTACTTTGTCAAACCATTGATCACCTATTAGTTGATAAAGTGATGTACATTCTTATGAAATTCTATTGAATGATGTCATCCATGAATGGAACTTATGACTTCAGGTAATAAATCAATGATGTCATAGAAACATAGTCTTAGATTAATTTTTAAAAATAATTTACTATGTACCTTTTTTTAAAATGGGACATCAGTGAGTTACATTAATGATATATCCTAAAAATTTTACATAATCTGGGGACTCATTTATAGTCTCAAACAATATGGTTCTCACGGTAAAATCTTCATTTCTATAGTCATCATACAAAATAAGACATGAATACAACAATAATTAAAAATCCCCAATCAATGGAGAAAAATAAACATTAATACCATTACATAGTTATTACAATCATGATATAAGCATAAATAATACGATGTATTTATATTTCATGCATAACTACAATGACATGTTTTAATTTACCAACCCTACTAGTCATGTATTGTGAGTAATAATTTGAAAACCAAAAAGATATACTCTATATGTAGATAATACAAGACTAAGGTTTCTCACCTCATTTTTATTTTCAAGATACTGATAAACAATTTTCATTCAGTGCGGAGTGTCTTGTTGGTCATGTAATTCCCCATTTTTATTTCTTGTATCTGTGTGCCACACCAATTTCTATATAGTCTCTTCACATCCATATATGTTCCTAAACCTTGTAATGATTGGAAAGTACCATAAAACATTCTTAGGACCATATTTACCATTATTTTATCTATAATCACCACACTTTGGGAAATTTTTAATTAATTTTTTGTCCGTGTGAAATAGTATACAATCATTTGGGTAGGCGTGTATTTTTTAAGAGATCATGCCCATCGAGTAAAGCTTTCATTTAGCACCATATGTTCATATAGGGATCTCATTATCTTCTGGGACCATATCATTTAATATATCATGTAGTTCAATAAAACATGCATCACTCTATTTCATATCATCTTTCAAATTATACAGTTCTAGTACAGATATGAATGATGTATATTTATAGAAACTAGCATTAAATGGCATCTTTTCACAACTCATTAACATATCAAACAAATTTGGGAAATGAAAATTTTCATCTTCAAATTTCCTTGTTATTTCCTCAATATAATCTTCATCATCATTCAAATAGGTAATCACATCCTCAATATGATTGTCTTCAGTATCCACACATTTAGTTATATCAGATGATCCGTAAAATGTAGTGTTATCCCAGTCACTAATGACATTCTCATTTCCCCACTATCTATTCCAAAATTTATAACTTCGGTCAATTCCATGATAAATAAAGTTTTATTAAAACTCTAATAGACCAATAAGAATTTAATAACAACAGCATAAACATGGAGAAGTTATTTTAGAAGGTTCATATGCATGATCCTTTTCTATATTGATGAACCCTTTCACACCACATTCATATTATTGTGTCAATGATTAGAATATATCCATTATTTATTCATATTGATCATATTTTTCTTGATAATATTATCATTTAACCAAATAAATAAAAAAATATTTTCAATTGAATACGGATATCATGACTTTATTGACATAAAATGGAAATCAGTTTCCTCTAAAACATAAAAGATACAATATATTTTGTGGCCACATTTTGGATATATTCGCCCCCACAATATATTGTTGTAATAGAGAAAAATAATTGGATATTAACCAATATACCAAAATAAGAGCACGTGATATTTTATGTTTCTATTTCTCTACATGTTACATATATAGTGGTCAATTGAGAATTAGGAAAATAATTCATCCTTTAAATTCATAATGATTGTGTATTTGTATGAAGCTTTAGTTCTCTATTGTTGAGATCAACAATGATAATATAATCTCTATCACCTATAAACTGTTTCACAAATGGGATGTGATCAACTCTTCTTACAAATTCCACACAAACTTCCTTGGCCTCTATAGATACAAGTTTGTTAGAACTCCCCATCATAATCCACTTGTCTAAAAACAATTATTATGTTAGTAATAATAATAAAAAAAGTAAATTAAACATAGATATAAAACAATAAATTAATTCTATGGACAATGATTTTACTATGAAAACATCAAGATTGCCTCATTGATTAAGAAAAGGAAATGTTGTTAATATTCCTACAAAGGAAATGGAGGTATCATGACAAAAATTGATAAATGTGAACACTGTAAGGGTCAAAAAAAATTTATAGAGATGAATTCAGTCGAATTTTTGGTGCTAAAGGAATGAAATATAGACATACCAATCCAACACAAACAAAAGAATACACATGTATAAAAAAATTCTTATATTAGTAATACAAAAATAAAATAAAATAAACATAAATACGAGACAATAAATTAATTTTATAAAAAATTGATTTTATTATGAAAGCATCATGATCGCCTCATTGATTGATCTGAGGCTATGTCATTTCTCTTCCAAAAAAGCTTGTGGAGGGAACACGAAGGAAAGTGGAAAATTCCAATAATGTAGGGGTGAAAAGGTTCTGAGAGAGAATAATTATATAGATGTTTTGGTTTATAAATGAATGAAATATGGATAGAAATATTCTAAAATAAACATAATCTACAAGTAATAATGAAAATTATCTCAGTGATAAAATATACAAGTTTTCGGTAAATTGAGACACTATATCATAACATTACCTTTATATACTCTCAAAGGTTTTATTTTTTTTTATAGTTTGTTCTTCTAATGTATTGGTAATATCATGATGTAGAAAATAAATTACCTACATGAGCAGTCAAATATTCACCTTATATTATGTTAATTCATTAGAGAAAAAAGTTATATTATGAGTAAAAAATATGGTTTATTTTTAAAAAATTCCCTTATCATTGAAATATTAGTTGTAGCCTCGATATCCTATCTCTAGATAGCTTGACCATATTCAAAAAAACCATCCCAACTCAAACCAATGAATCCTACAATATAAGAAAATTATTCTTAAGTAAGGAATACAAAAATGAAATTAATTAAACATTAATATGAGACATTACATTACTTAAATAGAAGTCACACCTTTATGATATTTGTGTACATTATTCCATCAAGTATGTTATAGAATTAATTATCTATAAAATTGGTTAAGTAATTAATTTAGATTACAAAAATTCATTAGTGAAAATATAAAAACATGAGGTAACACGATGAAGATTACAAAAAACTAATTTAACCTGATTATTGAACTCAAGTTTTGGTAAATGTTAAACAGATTCGACCCCTCTATCATGTTTCCAAATACATTTATTATGGTATCCTATGAAATAAAAAACTCCATTTACATTTGGACCACTTAAAAATGATTGTGATGTCCCAATGAAAGGGTCATCCTTAGTTGAATTTTCATCTGGCCCTTCAGTGATTTTAGTTGATAATAGAACAATTGACCACTTTTGGTTTGTAGGATCTATAACTTTAAATTATTATATTTAATGTGATTTCATTATAAATGATTCAGCATTTTATGCTTACTGAAATACACTTTCAAAAATCTGAATTCATCGATCATAAAATAACTCCTATTATCAACCCACTTGCATTAAATAATCAACACTTAGAATGTCAAAAAATCCAACTCATATATTTTTTTATGATGGAAAAGTATTAAATATTAAAATAAATGGTATTTTTTTCTTTAGTACCAGAAACATGAATAGATTCATCTAAAAGTGTATCTCCACTATTTTACAGGGTATTGCGTTCATCATGGTCATTTTCATTTAATGTATAAACATTAATTACACCATTGTAAGATAATACATACACACTTGGTACTATGTCTAGAAATCGAAGTCGTTCTGAAATTGAATATGGTTTTTTATCTGACTACTATGAAATATGGTCTTTTAACCATCTTATAGACTTCTAATTATATTTATTTGATATCAATTTTTCACCACATGATGGATTCAACTTCCTAATAATTACTTAGTGGGTTCCAACATATGTGGTAACTTCAAGAAAGTTATGAAAAACTTAAATGTGGGTCTGCTCTTGATATGTAATATTGAATCTGAGAACATCTCTTCTATAAATTCCATCACCACCATGTCCCTCAGAGTGATGATATTTCAGTAGACTAATGATTTCCATAGTGGAAAGGTAGTCAGTATAGAATTCAAAGGCTTCCTTGATAATATATCATTATCCAATAAAAAATTCTTGAATACATCGATTTTTTACATTTTCGTTCAAAATATTAATAAAATGTTCAATGGGGTACATCCATATATAGTGTATAGGACCACATAGTTGAATATTTCTCACCAAGTGAACCATCAAGTGAACCATTATATCAAATAAGTATTTCAGAAATAAAATTTCAAATTCACATAATTTTATGGTACATTCTCTTTTCATAGTTAGAAATTTCACTGGGTCTATAAATTTACTGAATATATATGTGAAAATGAAAAAGAGATTTGTTAACATATAATAGATATTATTGGTCCAAATGTAACAAAAAGACACATGAATTAAATATTTCATCAAAACATGACCATTATGTGATTTTATACCCTTTAACATTAAATTGGCACTTGAAATGATATTCTCTATATTCAATGAATTACACAATGGAACATTTACATAATTCAAAAAGTTTCAAAACTAATATTTATTCTACTTGGACAATGAGTGTTTGTTGTTGTAGGAATAAAATATCAATTTTCACTCTTCACTAGAGCCAACTATTCTCATATTACCATGTCAAACATGCCTAACATAACCTTAATTCTATAGTTTATTTTTATGGGTGATTTTAGTAATGCTACAATTACAAAATCACATACATTTTTTCAACATACATAACATCAATAAAATGTCTGATGTATGGAGAATTATATTATGGTAATTCAAAAAAGTCTGATCTCATTTTCTAACCTATTTGCATAAGGTTTTTTTAAATGGTTTAACAAAAAGTAGTGTCATCATCTCAGAGATTCTCAAATAATTGATCACCCATTAGTAAATATGGTGTTGTACATTCTTCTGAACATCCATTTAAAGTTTTCGTCTAGGATTGGTACTTATTCTATCGAGGTATAAATATGTGATTCCATAAAAACACATTCTTCGATGGACGTTTCAACCTAATTGATTATATAACTTTTTTGAAAATGGGACACCCTTGTGTGCCTTTAATTATATATCCTAAAAATTTTCCATAAGTAGGAATGTAATTTATTATCCTGTACAACATGTCTCTCAGTGTAAAATCATCATTTATATAAGCATCATACAATGTAACACCATAAAACCAAAATAATTGTAAATCCTCAATAAATGGATCATAATAAACATAAATATCATTATGCAAATGATTTAGTCCTAATATAAGAATAAATAACATGATGTATTTTCATTTCATGCTTAACCATGGTGGAATGTTATAATATACCGACATAATCAGCCATGTACTATGAGTGATTATATAAAAAACAATAGGATTTACTCCATCTATAAATAACGCAAGATAAAGGTTTCTCACCTCGTTTCCAATTTCTGGATACTCATGTTCCATTTTCTTCCACTGAAGAGAGTCTATTAGGTGATGTTCTTTCCCATATTTATTTCTTGTATCAATATTCCACATCAATTTCCTTGCAGTTTCCACACTTCCATACATGCGTTTAAACCCTGGAATGTACCTTAAAAAATTCATAGGACCCAATTCTCCTTTTTTGTATTTGAGAAGTGCCACAAATTGCATACTATTTAAGTGATTTTTGATCATTGTGAAATATTATAAAGTCATGAAAGTAAGTGTGTATTATTTTAGAGATCTTACCCATTGAGCATAGCATTAATTTAGCATTGTATATTCGGGTAATGGGAAAATTATCTTTTAGGAGCATATAGTTCAATAGAGAAAGTATTTCAGTAATATTGGTGTCACCCCATATGTTTCCTACATTCAAATTATACTGTTTCAGTATGGATAACAATGTTGTATACTTAATGTGACCATCATACATGGAATATTTGAACAACTCTATATATTCTCAAACAATTTTGGGAAATGAAAAAGATCATCTTGAACTATCCTTGTCATTTACTCAATATAATGTTAATCACCATTCACATCTATAATCACATCCTCAATATAGTCTTTTTCATTTTCTACACTTGTAATCATATTAGTTGATCCATAAAACGTAGTGTTAACTTAGTCAGTAGCTACATTCACTTTTTCCCATGTTTATTCCAATATTTATAACTTTAATCAATTATATGAAAGATAAAGTGATCTTCTAACTCCTCTTGACTAATAAGTCTTGAATAAAAAAATCATAAACTCATAAAAATTATTTGAGAAGGGTCATATGACTGATCTTTTTTAAACATTATTAAATATTTTACTCCATCTTCATATTATTTTTTAATATGATTGGAATATATCCATTAGTTATTCATATTCATCTTATTTAATTGGGTAACATTATTTTTTAATAAAATAAATACAAAAAATGTGTTCAATTGAAAATGTATCTCATGAATTTCTTGAAAGAAAATGGAAAGAAGAATTTTGTAAAATATAAAACATTGAAGATTTTTTTATCACTTTTTGGTTTTTCTCATCCCCTAATATATATTTTTTCTATGGAGAACAATCATTTAATATTACTCAATATCCTAAAACAAGAGAACATGATATTGTATGTTCCTGTTTCTCTACTTTTTTTGTACATAGTGGTTAATTAATCTTTAAGAAAATCATTAATCCTATATAATTATGAATCTTGAGGCTTTTATATGAAATATGAATTACTTATACATGTAATCATCCATGATAATATACTTTACAATACCTATAAACCACTTCATTAATTGGATATCCTCAACTCATCTTAAAAATTCCTTATGAGAATCCTTGGCCTCTATAGATGCAAGAGTACTAGAACAGCCCAATAAAAATCACATCATACAAAGTCTTACATTAAAAATGCATTAATAAATTCATAATGACCTATCTATTGATTAATTTAATTATTTTAACATCTTTATTCACCTAATTGGTTAAGAAATACACAATTTTTTTACTTCATTTGTTTTGAGATTAATCTCAACATAACTCTCCTAGATACTAGAATTTCCAGATCAATGTTTTCCAATATCTTATTTCCTTTTTTCTTTATAGTTATTATATTGTTTCATGAAGAACTTGCAATAATATAAAACAATATTTACCAATTTAACATTAGACAAGTGTACCTTTATTTCATCACACACTGCTTCACATTTATCATAGAGACAAATTACTACCCCAGTTCCAGATTTATCTCCATATTTATCCTTAATATATGGATTATCCATGAAAACCACTATTACCTCTTATGTGAGGTATATTTATCCAATTATAACGTTTAATTATGTCATTTATGAAATTTTTCATTCATAAGAAAATATTTTTTTTTCTATTAAATAAATTTCACTATGTTTTTCATCATCTTTTTTCTCATTTGAATGCATTCTAGAATGGTTCTTCCTATTCTTCATCAATATAAAATGTCCTAAAAAGCTCTGATGTGTTATTTCATATTTTAGAACATAGGAAGTAACCAATTGTAACCTTTTTTTCCAATGTTTTCCCTTCCCCTCTTACGATTAGACAAAAAAGGTAAATACATGGCATAATTAATCATCATTCTAATATTTATCCACTAATGGTTTTTCATTTCCAAGAATGAAACCTCATCTAAACTCTAATTTGATTGGGATTCATTTTCTAAATTCGAAACCTCAAATTCAACAACTATATATTATAGGTTATTTTAATATACATCCATAAAATACATGTTTGGGAGCCTCAAGACTATAAAATTAAAACAAATAGGAACTCTTCTAAAAATAATTTTTACAATTTTGAAATCATGAGTGTTTTCTTCATTTATATGCATGTATTATAGTAATATGTATTGTTTAAAAAAATTAAAAAACTTTATTTGAGTTCATCCTGATATTATTATATTTTTTCCATGAATCCTACAAAATTTCTTCTCTTTCGTTTTGATTTCATTCATAGATGTTCAGACGAATCACCCACTTATCATCCTAATTTATATAAGTATTTTTCCTCATATATTCCTTTTTAGTCATATATTCTATAAGTAATTTAATGCATCATTTTCATCATTCAATTATTTTTTATGTTCCTATAATAAGGATACACTATCCATGTTTTTTGATTTTCCATGCATAACTACCTTATAAACATCTATTTAAGAAGATATAAAATATTGATACACAATCCACATAAAAAGATGAAAATTATTTCTTCAAAAATAATCTAGACATTATTTTTGAAAATTTATTTCATGTGTTTGAAAAAAAAAATACATCACCCCAAATGTCTATAAGTAGAGAAATACAGAAAAAAGATTCATCAAATCAATATTTGAATATCATACCTTTTGTTTGGGGGTCTTGATTCAGTGCAAATGTCAAGAAATATAGATGAAAAAATAGTGGGGTTAGGTGAGGAAAAAGTGGTGTTCATTGAGTTTATGGGGAAAGGTGGTTGTAGGGTTTGATGAGCCGAAAATGGGGTTCGATGAGAGAAACTATAGTGAGAATACAGTTCAACGAGAGCGGAAGCACGACAACACAAGTACGGTTCGGTGAGAGTGGCAGCAGCGGCGGGGCGACAATAGGGTTTGAAGAGTGCAATGGAGGGGTGATAGTCGACATCCACAAGTGATTGAATGTGTGTGAAGAAGACATCTGGTTAGTGTTTCTTTTTAAAGAAAGGGAATATAATTTTATCAGCGCTTTCAAAAAAGTACTGATAAATAGTCCTTTTAACAACACTAAAATTAAAAAGAGTAGATAAAAAATGTTTTATCTATCACAACCCGTCCCCCGAGGCCCATATCATGACTACCCCAAGCTCGCCTTCCATAGTCCAGGGGCTGGAGAGTAGCACCAAAGGTGTAACTCCCAAAAAACTGGGAAGGCATTGCCTTTATAAAATGTTAACACACACATAGCCAGAGTACAAGTGAAAGAAAACATTAAGTAAAGCAGTAACAAGTATGTTGAAAGTAAAAAGGGGCCTGAAATACAAGCCCAACAAAAAGGTACCACTACAACTGAAAGAAAGTACAAATGAAATAAACATAGCAGGTAGATGGAAATAGCTCATGGATTGTCCATCGGGTTCCTACCTGAAGGGTAGATACAAATAGCGCAGCTCCTAGATCATCTGCCATGGATCCTACCGGAAGGGTAGGTTTAGATAGCCTCTTCAACTCCCTCGTTCTTCAACCACCTCTAGGTACCGACTCATCATGAGGTCCACCTCTAGGTGTCATCCAGTCCCCGTACACTCAGTCTCCGTCAGCGCTATCTATCGTCTGCATCCAACACAATGAGATGCGGGCGTATCCCGTGCAGGGGGAGTATAACAATAATGAGTAGGGACCCCGAGACCCTCAAGGTATCACTAAATCCATCAAGGATAATCCACAAAGAAATATCTCAACATATAACCTTTAATTAGGTAGATTCCCATACATATACCTAAGTTATCAAGTAACCCGTCTCAATCATGAGGAAAACACAAAGGTCAGTGAATCAGCTCAAACTAGGATTTTCATTAACGAAACCACAACTGTTGGAGAACTCCCCCTCTGTCAAGTAAATTGGACCGGTCACAACTCCGAGGATCTACTCATTAACCTTATACTGCTTATGTACTCCACCTGTCAAGTACTGCAGATCTGCTGCCAAAAATCGGTCGCTCCGTCCGCTGTGGGTCTGCCGCCAAATATCGGACGCTCCCCCTAATATCCTATAGAGGTACACCCCTTATCGAGTAACAAGGGTATGCTTCCAACTAACAGGCACTCCGTCCACCATGGGTCTTCCGCCAAATACTGGGTGCTCCATCCACTGGGCTAATCGAATCACTTCGAGTCGAATCGGTCAAGCAGTCGTCATGTCTACAGCTACTAGGTCTTTGCACTCTGTATGCTCGTCTCCAGGAGGTACCATTCCATGAGCTACTGCTAGATACGTTTAAGTGTCAAGTAATCTCACTTGGAAGTATCTCAAAGGACCGCCTCGTCATAGGGGTCTCAGCGCAACAGAAGGTGTGTTAATCGGACGCCCGGTCTGTGAGTTATTAGCTTTTCCGTTCCAGGGGCCCAGATGGTTTTTAAGTTAAAACCAACCCAAAAATACTCCAATATCATCTTAATTCCATGTATATTATTCCAAAATAATATTGTCATCATGAGGAACCCAGCGTAGCTGAAGGCACGTTAGTCAAACGTCCAGTCCTCAAGTTATAGGCATTTTTGCTCCGAGGGCCCGGTTGGTTACGAGTTCGAACCAAACCGGCCATACCCAAACTTCTGCAAAACCTTGAGTGTAATAAACTAGAACGAATTTCCCAAACCAAGGAATCCTATTCAACTAATAGTGCATCGATTGGAGGAATGTATCTCATGTTTTTGACGTTTAACCGAAGAGGGTCAGAAAATAGGGGGTCTAGGCCCGGTCCGACCCAGCCCAACACCCCCTGGGTCGGCACGAACCGCGGCCCACCCGGGTGCGGCCCGGCCTATGGTTTCCCACGGCTCAGCCATCCTGGCCACGGATTATGTTGAGTGGGGGAGGCGCGACCTCCTCAGTGATTGATACCGGCGGTGCCAGTTGGCGCCGCCCCCCAGGCGTCCCAAATCCCGCGCGTCCTCTAGATCCTCTGCGTCGCTGCTGCGATTTTTGTCGTGGTGGGTCTTCTCCAGTGGTACAATGGGGCACCGCCGCCTCCAGTTGTCTGGTCGGTCACTAGTCCCCGCCTCCGGTTACAGTTACTGCCATGCCGACGACCCGCACCGCCTTGAGTTTCCGCGGGCCACCAGAGTTGCTCTGGTGGTCCGATTTAGCTTACATCTACGCTGATGGTCTTCTCGGGTCCCGAACATTACTACAGTGGCTTCTAAATTCCATTGTGCTTTTGTTCACCCTTATCCATGAAATCTGCGCATCAAGAACAAGTTGGCGGTGGATTTGGACTTGTTCGGTAGTCCGTACACACCGCGTTAGTAGATTGAATAATCACCCAACAAAATATTCTTCCATGCTCGAGGGTATAAGTCACGTAAATGTAAATATACAAATTCCCCCTACCTTGATTATAGTTCATTCATCAAAGACATGGAAAGTGTTTTCATTGGTGAGTTCCCCATGGTTGTGTTTCCTCCCTTGATATAGAGGAAGTAGAATATTGAAGGAACGCAGAGCGTTCTTCAACGAGTCGTTCTTCATTGAAGGATGACGTTGTCTGCGCTTTGCCAGATATTTCCCGGTGATCGCCAATCCTTTCGCCAATGGATTGATTAAATAAAAAGAAACAAAATCCACATTTAGCTCATTAATATAGTTTATTAATAAACCATAATTAAAGCACCATAAATTAGGCATGTATTGCGGTTTCAAAAAAAAGTAACAGATCATTAAATGACTTATTTAATAACCATTGTTACACTGCGGTTTGGAAAACTGTCGCTCAACGGTCTATGGAAGAATAAAATAACTCATTTAGTTATTATATTATTTTTTCCGAAAAGTCCAAAACTTTATCTTTTTCATCAGACTCCTGCCAACTAAAGTTAAGCTTCGCCTATGAAAATATCAGTACTGCGATTTCATCAGAGTCCTCATATTTCAATTTTGAGCACCGGTTCAAAACATAGAAAAAATTCACTCGTTCATTCACTGATCCTACCTTAGCCAAATTACAGAAATTGATTTCAGGCACACCGAGCCATGAAATCAGGTGCCGTCAGAAGCCACAGACTCATAATATTCCGAAGTAGTTAAGAAAAAAAATCCCTTGAAATTTCTGGTTCTTTATATTACTCCCACCTCAGGGATTTACGTCCCTATAAAGCTATAACACAAACTAGGGAAACTAAAGGAAGTACCAAGCATGCATATTATCCTCCCACTCCCATGTTCTCTCCTAGAGGTTTCCCGTGATGGCAGTGAAAGCGCATAAGAGGAATTGAACATCCTCGTAGGACCCGCTCCTATCGATCCTCAACCTCTACTAGAACCCCGTGAAATTCTCCCCATCATCGATTTCCAGCTCTCAGTGGTCGATGATGACCGATATTTCATGCACACATATCCTCAACTGAGTTACATGGATGACGTTGTGTGCCCGGTGCACCTGAGGTGGAAAGGCCAGGTGGTAAGCCACCTTGCCTACTATGTTGGGGACCTAGAAGGGTCCGATGAACCTCAGAGATAACTTGCCGCCTCGACCACATATCTGTAGAACTCATCGAGGAGAGAACTGTATAAAGACTTGGTCGTCACCCTCGAACTCCAGTGGTCTCGTATCCTAACAACATAGGACTCCTGTATGCTCTGTGCAGTCTTCATCCACTCCTGGATGATCTTCACCTTCTTTGGTAGCCTCAAAATGGGCGTACTGGTCAACCTCTACCTCAACTCATTAAAAGATCTTCTGGCATCTCTCTGAACACATGAAGGGTTTCCCCTTCTTTGTCAATGCTAAAAGAAGTGCGGAAACTTTGGAGAAGTTTGGCACAAATCTAGGTCTAGCCGACTCATTAGTGATCCACTGCACCCACTTATGCATGATTCCATCCTATGCTGCCTGGGGTTTCCATTTCAACGACCAAGGAAAAACCCATCCCAACATTGTAGGTAAACCACAAACTTTTTTCCCAATACAGTCAATTTGTGTATAAACTGTGGTTTCCTAGTACATACCCAAACATACTCCGTAGGGCCTCGACACTACCACCAAGAGGTGCCAACCAAAACTATCGCCTCATAGGCCAGATCACACCGTCGGCGTAAGCGTGATTATCGAGTTTCCTCCCAAATGTATCTCCAGACGTGATGGTCGAGTCAACGACTTAACTGGAAACTCTAGGTCTGGGACAAGATTTTTGGAAGGAAGGAATGATTCGTATCAATGAATATTATTACAGAAGCTAGTAGTTGACACAGACCATACCTCGAATCATTCCTAGAGCCCTTGGGTCACACTCCATGACCGAATTTAGCTACTCTCTTCCCCTGCCCTCCTAGATCTGCTTCTATGTCTGCTGCTTTGCAGATTCTTCTGTCCCTAGCACTTCCTCTTCTTAAAACATTTTACATACCCAAGTATCCGTGATTGGCACCAGTTTCCCACTTTCCCACTGCTAACCTTCACTGGTTGTATCCACTCAGCCAAAAAATTCTCCACCACAAAGGTTCTCTCTAGCACCCTAACATAAGTAGGAATTCATAGAGGAAAGGTGTTGGCTCGGATGTTCTTAAACACACCTCGCTCGAATTCTGAGCCCTGGAGCGCTGATCGTATCATAGTCATCATGTACCAGGAAAAATCAGTACGCCTCGATGATTACTCTTCTATCGACATGTTGTCCTGCTGAAGCTGTATAAGCTCTAGAAAACTCTCAACCACCTCCTCAAGCCAGTCCTCAGTTGCCTGTGAGTCAGGCTCGCCTCGCAACGTGAGGGGTATATGATGCTGAAACATGTGTAAGGAACTGAACCTACAGGTTTCATCTACCGGTACCGCCGGTTGAAACTATCGACCAATAGGTAGTGATATAGCTGGCACACTACCCAAAGGTACTATCTTATACATCGGTCCATTTACCGAAGTACCATCACTATGCTGACCATACTCATGGTCTCTCACTGGGAAACACCAGTAGCTGAGATCACCAGCTACCCTACTAGTTTCTAAACTAGGTGTAGAACTCTAGAAATCACCTCTAGCCAGTCCACTACTGCCTAGGAATCTATTTCACATCATAACCTCAGAGGCATCTACTGTTGGAACTCGTGCAACGCGCTCCGTCAGTGTGCACCATCCGTTAGAACAGTTGGTGGCATATGCTGCCCAACGGGTGGTGGTTCTACTGGTAGACCACCCGAAGGTGCCAACATAGCAAGAGGGCTCTGCACTGGACCTTGTCGCTCGGTGGGCCGTCATCGTGTACTCTCTCGGAACTCCAACTGACTGTTTGCGTGGAGGCATCCTGAATAGATGTGACACAGTCAAACAATTTAAACATGGTGAGTTGACTTGGTTTGAGCTGGCTTAAACAAAACTTTTGTAAACTCACCTACAATCAGTGTTTTCAAGCACTAAGTCGAAAATCAGAAGTCAAGGTCCAGGTGTATGGATACGTCGACCGCCGCACCAACACTGGACTCCCTGAACATAAGACCACACTCGGTACGATTAACACTATTTCTTTACAGAAAAGAATGATCATAGTTTTGAGATCTGTGGTAGAACCGACTCCTATGATACCAATTTGTCAACAACCTTCCCCCGAGGTCCGTATCATGAATACACCAAGACCGCATTCCACATGCCAAGGGCTGACGACTAGCACCAAAGGCGTAACTCCCTAAAAACTGGCAAGGCATTGCCTTTATAAAATGTAAACACACACACAACCAGAGTACAAGAGGAACAAAGAACTTAGTAAAGCAGTAACAAGTATGTTGAAAGTACGAAGGGGCCAGAAATACAAGACCAACAAAAAGTTACAACTACAACTGAAAGAAAGTACAAATGAAAGGCAAACAGCTGGTAGATGGAAATAGCTCTTGGATCGTCCACTGGGTTCCTACCTGAATGGTAGGTACAGATAGCACAGCTCCTAGATCATCTTCCATGGATCCTACCTAAAGGGTAGGTACAGATAGCCTCTTCGGTGCCCTCATCCATCAACCTCCTCCGGGTACTGAATTGTCATGAGTTCTACCTCCAGGTGTCGTCCAGTCCTCGTACACTCGGTCTCTGTCAGCGCTATCTATTGTCTGCATCCAACACAACGAGGTGTGGGCGTAGCCCGTGTAGGGGTGAGTATAACCATACTCAGTTGGAAACCTGACACCCTCAAGGTCTCACTAAATACAACAATTTTAAACCAGAAAAAAATATCTCAACAAATAACCATTACTTAGGTATATGCCCATACATATATCTAACTTATCAAGTAACCCATCTCAATCATGAGGAAAACACAAAGGTCATTGACTCGGCTCAAACCAGGATTTTCATTAACGAAACCACAACTGATAGAGAACTCCCCCTCTATCGAGTAAATTGGCCATGTCATTACTCCGAGGCACTACTCACTATCCTTAGACTGATGAGGTACTCCTCCTGTCGAGTACCACGGGTTTGCTGCCAAATATCTGGCGCTCCGTCCGCTGTGGGTTTGCCTCCAAATACCAGGCGCTCCCCCTAATAGCCTACAGTGGTACTCCTATTGTCGAGTACCGCAGGTCTGCTGCCAACTACCAGGCACTCCGTCTTCCATGGTTATCTCTCTAAATACCAAGAACTCCGTCCACTGGGCTAATAGAATCACTCCGAGTCGAATCGGTCAAGCAGTTGTCAGGCCTACAGCTACTAGGTCTCTGCACTCCGTACGCTCATCCTTGGGAGGGTCTTCTCCATGATCTACTGGTTGATACTTCCAAATGTCATGTAATCTCACGTGGAAGTATCTCAAAGGATCACCTCATCATATGGGTCTCAACGTAATAGACGGAACGTCAATCGGACGCCTGGTCTGTGAGTTATTAGCTTTTCCGTTCGAGGGGCCCGGTTGGTTTTTATGCTAAATCCAACCCGACCATACTCCAATATCATCTTAACCCCACGTATATTATTCCAATATAATTGTCTCATCATGTAGAATCCAGCGTAGTCAACATCACGTCAATCGGATGTCCGATCCTCAAGTTATAAGCCTTTCCGCTCCAAGGGCCCGGTTGGTTATAAGTTCGAACCAACCCGACTATACACAAACTTCACCAAAACTTTGATTTCAATATACCAAGACGACCGTCTCGATCCAAGGAATCCTACACAACTGATGGTGTGTTGATCGGAAGTCCTTATCTCATGTTATGTATGTTTAACCAAGGAGGATCCAAAAATAGGTGGTCAGGGCCCGGTCCGACCCAACCCGACACCCCCGGGGTCGGCCCGAACCGGATAGTCCCGACCCGGGTCCGGTTCCGACCCGGATGGTCACGGCTTGGCTTGTGGCCGGCTGCAGCTCTGATAGCCTGGTCGAGTGTTACACGGAGCGGGCGAGGCGTGACCACCCCACTGATTGACACCGGCAGCGCCAGCTGGCACCATCCCCCAGGCATCCCGGATCCCGTGCGGCCGCAGGATCCTCTGCTTCACCGTCATCACTGTTTCCGCGGATGGTCTTCTCCGACAGCACACTGGGGCGCCACCCCACTGGTGACCCGCGCCGTGTTGAGGTTATGTGGGCCACCACATATGCTCCGGTGGTCCGATTTAGCTTCTGTCTACGCCGACGGTCTTCTCGGGTCCCGAAATTTACTACAATGGCTTCTAAACATCGTTGTGCTTCCGTTCACCCGTTGCCACTCAATCTATGCATCATGAACAAGTTGGCGGTGGATACGGACTTGTTCGGTAGTCCGTAAACACCACGTTAGTAGATTTAATAATCACCCACATAAATATTCTTCCATGCTCGAGGGTATAAATCACTTAAACGTAAATATAAAAAATCCCCCACCTTAATTATGGTTCTTTCTTCGAAGACGCAGAAAGCATTGTCATTGCCGACTTCCTCGTAGTTGTGTTTCCTCCCTTGATGCAGAGGAAGTAAAAGGTTGAAGGAACGTGGAGCGTTCTTCGCCGAGTTGTTCCTCATTGAAGGATGACGTTGCCGACACTTTTCCAGAGATTTCCCCGCAATCACCAATCCTTTCGCCAAAGGATTTATTAAATAAAAAGAAACAAACTCCACGTTTAGCTCATTAATATGGTTTATTAATGAACCATAATTAAAGCACCATAAATTAAGCGTGTGTCGCGGTTTCACAAAAAAATTAACAGATCATTAAATGCCTTATTTAATGGCCATCGTTACACTGCGGTTCTTCCAACTGTCATTCAACGGTCGAAGGAAGAATAAAATAACTTATTAATTATTTTATTATGATTATTCTGAAAAGTCCAAAAATTTAACTTTTTCATCAGACTCCTTCCAACCGAAGTTAAGCTTTGCCTAATCAAATCTCAGCGTTGCGAGTCCATTAGTGTCCTCAGATTTCAATTCTGAGTACCGGATCAAAAGATAGAAAAAACCCGCTCGTTCGTTCACTGAACGTACCCGAGCTAAACTTCGAAAATTGATTCCGGGCACACCGGTCCTAGGAATTTGGTGCCGTCAGAAGCAACAGACTCGTAAAATTCCAAAGTAATTAAGAAAAAAAAATTCCTTGAAATTTCCAAGTCATTACATTATCAGCAGTATTTTAGTACTAATAAAGATAAACTTTTATCAACGTTAAAATTTTAGTGTTGATAGAGACTAATATTATGAGCGCTTTTTTAGCGTTGATAAAGAGATATCATTATCATCATTGAAAAATCTTTCGTAAATATCTATTGTTAATAATTTATTTATATTATTACTTATATTTATAAAATTATATATATAATAATTCATTAAATATTTATTTATAATTATAACTATAAAAAATATATAATTATTTATAGTTATATATTAGGTCATTTTTGCGGATAAAATTACATTAAAATATTTATTAAAAATATAATAAATATATTTATTATAATTTTATAATTATTTAAATATATATATATATCTATTTATATTCATAACTATAAATAAATAAATATTTATTTATTTATAATTATGAAGTTATAATAAATATAATAAATATATTTATAATTTTATAATTATAATATATATATATATATTATTTTTTATAACTATTTAAATATATATATATATATTTATAATTATAACAATAAATATATATATATATATATATATATATATATTCTGTATTTATAAATATATTTATATAATTATATATATTTATATAATTATAGATACTTATTAAATTATGAATATAATATATGTATATATTTATTATAATTCTATAATTATTTCACTATGTATGTTTATTTATAATTATAATTACAAATAAATATATATATTTTTATTTATGATTATAATCATAAATAAATATATTTATAAATACATGTATGTAATTATATATATATATATATTAATAAGATATAATAAATATATTTATTATAAATTTTAATTATTTAAATATATATTTATTTATAATTATAATCATAAATAAATACATTTAAAAACAAATAATAAACATACTTATTGTAATGTTATATTTACTTAAATTTATATATCCATTTAGTTAAAATTATAATTAAAAATAAATATATTTAAAAGTTATCTATATATAATAAAAAATTTATAATTATAAATATAATAAATTTATTTATTATTTAAATATATTTATTGTATTTTTTTAAGTATTTAATGGAATATTATATGTTATTGTTTATAACATGAATGAATCATACCTAATAAGTTATAGATTGTAAAAAATGAGGTATCACGTATATATGGAAAGCACGATTAATAATGATGAAAATGTATAAATAAGCATTCATGAGTCATGAAAATAAGACATATTCATGTGTCATCATAATATAGGTAATATTAACATTGGGAATATAACAACCCACAATCTTGTCTAGATAAACTTATGATCATATAACGTTAATTATACATACCCATGCATCAATATACGAACTTAAATAATGCCAATCATGTCGATGAATATAATCATTATCTCATGATATGCATATTTATTAACCAAAATCATTGTATACATATATTTATTTAAATATATACTTATCAATATAATTTTGATTATAAATAAACATATTTAAATAGTATTTATATAAAATCGTAAATATCATATTATAAATATAATAAATATATTTAATTAATGTATATAAGTAAACATTATTTTTGAATATAAATAGTATAGTTTTTTATATATTAATAATATTTTTTTAAAAACATTTCTCAACTATAAAAATAGCACAGATAAATGTATCCTTTATCAGCTCTATGAAAAGCACAAATAATGGATACACCCTTATCAACACTTTTAGCTAGTGATGATAAATGTATGGCCTCTATTAGTACCTTCTTATTGGCACTAATAAAATCCGGTGCATCCCTTGGCTAGATCTATGGTAGTGACGATGTTTAGAAAAATATATATATCTCTCTCCCTCTCCATCTCTCTCTCTATCTTATTTCCTATATATGTAGTAAAAGAACATTATAGTCCTTTTTTCTTTTCTAATTATAATTTTACTAGTCTATATCACAAATTAAAAATCATTTTACCTTTAATAGAAAAATAATTTTTTCAATTTCTTCATGTAAGGGTAGAATCCTCCCATTTTGATGATATATCTTTCTAGATTTTCATGAGTTAGTGAAATCATGTATAAATAAGATACAAACAATTCCTATTGTATAGAGATTTCCAATAAGATTGTTCATTTAAAAATACACTACATTCCATCTTGTTGCATGCTGGAGTAACCTCCACATCCCAAATTCTATCTTTTTATTAGCATATTTCAATGAAAATCAAGACCCACATAATCTGATATCTATACAAATCATGCATTAATAAGAAAAAAAACTGATTTATTAAATAATATAATCTATGTGGCATGTTTTATTACTATTCATGTGGCTACTTCATGAAGTATCTTTTTCATTTACAATGTGATAATTAAATCAGTGTAGTATCACTACAACTCCAACATAGTTATTTGTCTTGAATCATGTATTATATTCTAAGATGCATGAAGACTGAATAATTTCATAATAGAAAAACAATAATTCTATTTATTAGGAAATCCTCTAATAATATGATAGAAAACTATCACCTTTAATTTAAGAATAATAACTTGGGAAATTTAAATTTGTACAAAAGAAACGATACATAAAAATATTATGGTTACACAAACCTTGTGGAAGAAAATTAGAGTTACACAGAACCATGGTTAAGTAGATTATGGTTAGAAAACCACCATTTTTAGGGTTCCATGATATAATGGTTATATAGGACATGTCTGATGTTTATACAAATTGGTCTATGCTTACATAAATAGAAGATTATGGTTATTCAGATGTATCTGATATTTAAAAAACACATATAATGATTTATACACACACTTATATCCATGAATACATAGACGTGAATTATGTTTACACAAGGATAAACTCATGGATAAATATAATGAGTATAATTTCTACAAAGATTTTATGATCATTACACAGACCCCATTCTTCTTTAGGCATCACTAGAGGATGCTTACAGACAACATAAAAATGATTCTTATGAAATGGGGACTTATCCAAATTCTAAAACATTCTTGATAGTATAATTATAGATATTAATCCAAATTAACATTCATGCTCCACATATCTTCCCATTAACATCCCTATGTTATTATAAATATGAATATCATTCCTTCATTCCACACTTCATTCATAAATCATTTACCTTTTCAATACATCCAAAAATTAAGACAAACAGACACCATGTGTCAACAAATCCAAGTCAGACTTTATATTTTTACTCTCATTAGTCCTACAAGGATGATTCCATAACATTTATTCAAGAATCACTTCAACAATATTTCACTGTTATTGTCAAAAAACACATTTTTCAATCATCCTTAGGTATTGTAAAACAAATCCAATAAAAATCCATAGGGTGGATAAAAATAACCCCCTTTTAGTTTTTTTGACAATATGACACCTTTTCATTATAAAATACCACCCCCTTTATCAATGAAATACAAATGGGATAACTATAAATGTATTTTCCTTTTTTAATCTCCCTTTTTAGGTTCCTTTAGACACCCCCTCATTATAAAGATCTACCTTTTCATCTCACACTCCCCCTTTGAATGGGGTATGTTCTCAATATCACTCTTTGTTTTATACCACTTTTTTGGTAACCTTTATTTTTCTTTTAACATCTATTAAAAATTCTTTTTTGTGCTACTGAATTCAAAAAATCACCTCCCAGCCAATTCTAAACCACTTTCTTAAATTAAGATATAGACATTATCCAATAATTTCTTATATTTCATTAATAATTTTCATAGTTTTTAACCAACCCTTTTATCATTCGTTCGGTAATTTTAACCTAATTAATATAAAATATTATTTTTGTACTTTAGTGTGAAAATGATTAAATAATTATTTGGGATTTTATTATTTGATATATATAATTACAATTATAAATCATACATTATATCCTTAGAGTTTTGATAAATATCTCAGATGGATGTATAATTTTATACATATATTATTATTATTATTATATGTTTTTCTAAGAGTTCTAGACTTGCTACAAATGATCTCTGATGATGCAGACATGTGGTTGATAGACCATCCATACCATTCCGAATTGACTATGGATGAAAATTTTCAAAAATTCCCAAGTAAAGTCACATTGAAACTACCATGAGATCATTTTTTTCCTATTTTAAATCTATATAACACAATAAGGGAAACTAATACATCAGGTAAAGGGATCAATGACAAGTAAAAAATCATAAAAATGACTTAACTAAACACATGTTTATCTAAATAAATCATTTCATCACAAATGACCTTACATTAAAGATTTAAGTGAATGAAATAAAATTTAATAAACCATTCAGAAAATCTTTTATACAAGCATTTTTTTTCATGTAGTCACTCACAACTCAAAATCGATATAAAACATGACAATTTTTGAAAATCAACTGGATGAAAAATTGAAGGTCACATGTTGGTGCCATGAAACTCATCTAAACATCAAGACAATGTTAGGGGCTACTATATCCTCATTTATGTGACGAATAAGAAATTTCAACCGGGATATTTTCATGTTAGATATTTGGTACGGATAAAATTTAATGGACCTATCATTTTACAAATATTATTACAGGGTTTTAAGAATAATTAAAAAACAATTAAAATAAATGGATCGTAATGTCTACTGTTTTGGGAAGATCATATATATAAATATAATGCATGAAACTATAATAAATACATATTTTATTTAATTTTCATAATGATATCCTAATATCAATTAATCTCATATACCTACAGAGGATAAACTGGGTATTATGTGAACTTAGTAATGAGATAAAATTATTAATAATGGAATAGAGATAGAAATAATTAATAGCACATGGATTAGAAGGAAAAAAATACTGACATAAAAAATTCATGGAACGTGAATAATCATAAGGAATCATAACATATAGAACATGGGATAATGTAATCATGGAATCAAAGTATTTTATAAACAACATAAAACATGAAAAAATCATGACTCGAGTCTTATTTCTAAGAATATTTCACATGAAGGAACGTGATCCATGGTTTATATCCTAGACCATTGTACATGGAAGACCAAGTCCCATAAAGGAATCAGGTTTACTCATTTTCCAAAAATAACATCTCATGAGACTAGACATTACCCAATCCAATAGAGTGATACCTCAGTGCACCCATAATAACATGTTCATGCATATGTCTACCACACAACGAATAAAACATGACGATGAGGGTTACCCATGGAATGAAATGAGTATCATATTTATGTCATAAGGAAAAAACAATGGGTGTACCATAAGGATTTCCATGAAAAATAAGATTTAAAGCATACATGAACATTAATAATGTAAAATAAGAATAGATAATGAGAAATGATCTTAAACCGAAGTGAATGAATTAAAAAATTGTGTTTAATAAATCATAAGAATAAGCCTGCTTAGTGCGGTGTACGAGTAAATATTCAAGAGTTATTAAATTGGGAAAATGCACAATTGCTTTCATAAAACTAGTAATGAAGAAAGATATATTTTCATGTCAAAATGAGTCATTCTTTAAAAATAATGGTATCTTGAAACATATTATGTATGGTACTTTAGAATGGGAATGAAATTCAGAAGTTCCATTTAAACGAGTTTGCTTATCGTGAGGAATTGAAAAGGGAACAATATAAAACATGTATTTTACCATAAATTAAAGAATAATTGAGTTCAGTACAAATGTTTGGAACATAAACATATAATTTATGAGGATTACATAAGAATAATTAAGAATTAAATTGGGTTAAATAGTGATAAAGTGTAACCTAAACAAAAAATGGTGGTTCAGAGTTAATACCGTACCTTATGTATGAAAGTGTTATGAAATTGTAATTAAGGTCGTGGATAATAAAATTAAACTCACTAATAACTTAATTAAGAAAATATTTAACATTTATTTGATTTATTATAATATTATTATGTTTATTTATGGCCTATTTTATGAGTTATAAGATTAAATTTCGTTATTTGGGAGTGTTCATTTCCTTGGTTTTCATGATGGGTTCGCTTGTATAGAAGTACAAAAGTTCATGTAAAATGGTGCTAATTATCCTAAATTGAAATAATATTTGATTAATGAACATCTAGAAGTATAAATGGTCATATATATTTTTTTATATGGTATGATTGTTATTCGTTTGACAAAACTCTAATGATAACCATTTAGATTATTTTGGTGTTTTTTAGATAATCATGAACTACTTTTGTTTTATTATATAATATTATGTATATATACTAGTTTGAAAAAAATAAATTATATTGAATATAAATTTTACAATCTTTTTTAATAATTATAATGGTTTTATGACCATCCTTGAAGGCGGTATTAGATAATGAAAAATCATCATCCAAGAATGTGGTGAATCGATCCCATGTAAAAAATGTTTTCTTTTTATGAACCAAAGGTGAAGGGAAGAGAATTGATGTTGGATACACCAATATCATAATATACTTATTGTATAAAAGATATACTGGAGATATAATTCCAATTTTGGAAATAGTTTTTAGGATAGGATAAGAAATGAAAATAAACTGAAAATAAATTAAAAATAACATGAAATAGGATTTTACATCTTGAACTTATTCTTGTTGAGAATATCGTTAGAGAAAATGAGTTTGATCTTCTGTTGTAATCAAAGGGTAGTGTACATGGGATATAGTATTTAGAGTGTATTGGGAAGATTAATGAAAATCTTAATTTCTTATAATTTGTGAGGATAAGAGGTGGTGAGGGGTAGTATTTATAGTGGAGGGGAGAGTTTTTTTTTGATTATTATATTCTTTAGTTTAATATTTTGGCTCAACACTATGAATTTATTTTTATTCCCATGGATAAATAAAATTAGTAGATAATTATATTTAGATTTAATGTTTTTTAAATCATCCATACCTCAACAGGGATTCAAAAATTCATATATCTGGATAAAATGTTAAATACCACAATTTACCATATTTTACTATTCCCTAAAAATTCAACTATTTTAGAAAAATACCAAACATTTTCCCAAACCATTTTTTTATGTGTACAATTAAAAAATGGGATATAGTTTATGAAAATTAATTTCTAAATATGAGAAATTTAATTTTAATTAAAATCATTATTTATTAAAATAATATCAATTTTGAAATTTCAACTGATTTTATTACACTTTGAAAAATTAATTAAGGTGTCACAAAATTATATTATAATAATATTACTAAAAAAATATTAATTTATGAATTTATTTCAAGAAAATAATTTTTCTTTTATATTATTTTATTAATCATAAATTTTTAAATTAAAATTTATGTTTTATAAAAATACCAACAGTTAATTTATCATTTTCTAAATATTTATTTACTTATACATGATATAATTATATGATATTTCCATTTATAATATGTTTAAATTATATTTATACTTCTATATTTGAGGATAATATTTTATTTACTGGTTTACTATTCATAATGGCCTCATTAATATTCCAAAGGCCATGTTACTATTCCAATGGTTTGTGTTCCTTAATTTGTATATATTACTATTATTTCATTGATTCACCATTTATAAAGTCGGTATTGTTTTCCCCAGGTGATTTTATGTGATTTATACTATATTAAAAAATTATAAGAAGGGAATTTCCATTGATAAATTTTAGGTCATTACATTCTTCCCCCCTCATGAAATTTTACACTCAAAATTTCCGTTTACATACTATGATAAAAACAAGTGACATTACTTCTCCTTAATTTCCCCCTTAGTTCCCATGTTTACTCTTCATACTTATGGATCTTACAAAATAATTTTACCAGGTGGGTAGTATTGTTGGTAAGAACATTAGCTATCTGGTTCAAGATATTCACAAGATGTTCCTCGTACAAGAGATCATTTTAGAATTGTACCACCTCAAAATTCATTAAATGTGAATGATATGGTGTGTACTTCCTCAAGAGGGACACATGGAATACATCATGTACTTGAAACATGCTTGTTGGATGTTCTAGTTGATAGGCCATAGTTTCGGAAAGATCAATAATCTTGAAGGGGTCATTGTACCTGGAACTCAGCTTTACTTTCATCCCAAATATCATAATCCAATTACATGGAGATATGTAAAGGAATGAATTATATGCAGACTTAATCGTCAGTTCCCATTGATGATTTTATACATATCTATTCTATCGACTTTGGGCAGCCTAGATATGCTACTGAATGGTTTTCACCTATTCCATCATTTCATCGACTATTTCCATTTCTATAAGACTATGTTCACCATATTAATCCTAGCATTCCATTTTTCCCTCTTTTACCATAAAGGGCTTCATATGGATCCATTTGTATGATTTAGTGGAAAATATTATTGTTTGATAACTTGACCAGATGTGGATGTTAGTCTCATACTCGTTTAAAGTCCATAGAACATGCTCTCAATATGTCTTCCATTGTATGAATATTATTCTTAGATTGACCATCAATTTGATGCTCATAGGCCATACTGAAGTTCAGTTTTGTGTTTAGATCATATTGGAGGCTTTTCCAAACAATAGAGAAAAATATAATATCTCAATCAGATATAGGAAATAGCGGTACTCCAATATGCCTTACCACTTATCTGATGTATATCTGTGTAAGTTGATCCCGTGAGAAGTCCGGAAAATTTTTTATTAAGTGATCTGTCTTTATAAGAAGATCCACAAAATTCCATTTGGAATTATTTTCTCTGGATGTCTTCGGAAGTGCAGTAACTATGTTAATGGTGATTTTTTCCATTTCCATGTTGGTATGGGTAATTGTTTCATCATTCCCATAGAATGTTTTTTTAATACTTCAACTACTAAAATAGGAGGCACTTTTTTTTTATTTAGTGATATCATTCATCATATTGTCCCACAAATAGTTCTCTTAGAGATCTTGATACATCATTGTTCTCCCTAGGTGAATGGAAAATGTTGAGCTATGTGCATCATTCAGAAGCTCCTTCATTATCTCTGGATTTTATAGAACACATATTCATGACCAAAATATTACAACTCCTTTCTCATTAATTTTGAACACTAAGGAGTTCCCATTTTTTATGGCTTCTACATTTTTTTGAATGTTCACATAATTTCATTGATCATCCTTTATTTTATCCATAAGGGATGGTTTATCAACATTTTGAGAAAGGATTGATAATATTCATTCCTTAATGACTAAAATATCCATCTGTTAAAGGTTTAAGTATATTGTACACTTCTCAATTCTCATCATTGATAATGTTCAAGGATCCTTTCTACGTAGAGAATCGGATAATTTATTTTCTTAACCAGGGTGGTAGTGGATTGAGTAATCGTAATATTTAATGAGATATAACCATATTCCTTGGTACATATTAATAACCTTCTCTCTAAATATATATTTTAGGCTCCTACGGTCAATATATATCTCACACTTATCCCCATAGAGATAATACTGCCATATTTTCAAGGTGAAGATCCATACTGCCAACTCCAGATCTTGTGTGGGATAGTTTTTCACACAAATTTTCAACTTCCATGAGGCATAGGATATCACATTATTATTTTTCATTAGTAAATAGCCCAATATATTCTTTAATCATCGATGTAATTTACAATCATCTCCCCTTATGTTGGTAGTGTGAGTATTGGTACAGTCATAGGCCTCTTTTTAAACTATTTAAAGTAGTCTCACATTCATTGGTCCAAAAAAAACTTCACTCCCTTATGAGTAAACATGGTTAATGGGTCTTATAATCTTATGATATTATTCATAAATCTCCAGTAACACCCTACTAGACAAGGAATCTACGGAACTGTATTATAGATGTTTTCATGGTCCAATCTTATATTTCTTTTGTCTTATAAGGGTCTATAGATATTTATTTTTTGGTGATAACATGTCCAAATAATGATACTTCCTCCATAAAAAACTAAAATTTACTATACATTTCATAAATTTTAACCATTCGTAATGTCTTTATAACAATATTCCAATTCTCCTAGTGTTCCTCCATTATCTTAGAAGATATCAGAATATCATCAATTTTAAACATTCTTCTAATGGAAGTCTTGGGAATATCTTCCTTCTTCACCTTTCATTGGTGATATCCCAACAAAAGTTCCACCTTAGAGAAATAATTGGTCCCACATAGTTGATGGAAAAATTCATTTATCTATGTCATAGGATACTTTTCCTTTATTGTGTTTTTGTTTCGATGATGACAATCAATGAAAAGGAGAATTGGTTTATCCTTCTTATTGATTAAGAGGACCAACACACCCCTTAGTGAAGCACCTGGGTGTATAAATCACTTTTCCAGATTATCTTGTTACTGCTTCTTCTGTTCCTCCAAATCAATGGTGGTCATTCAATAAGGTGTAATTGATATAGGAAGAGATCCATGAATATGTTCAATTTATAAGTCAACATCTTGGATAGGGGAAAGACCTGACAATTATTTTGGGAACATGTCAGTGAAGTCTCTCGTAATGGGAATATCTAAAAATCATGAGTCTGTCCTCTATATCAATAATTTGAGATAGATATTGCTGCTCATAAGTTAATAATATCCATAATTGAGATGATAATTCTGTTGAAAATTTGTTCCCCTTAGGCTTTTAGATAATTGGAGGATGAATTTGGTTGTGAAAAGTGATATACCTTTTCTAATAGTTGATGTTAGATTTGTATAATTATTGTTAATCCATGACCTATATAGAATCAAACTCCACCAATGGAATTAATATGATATTTTATGGGTGGTTTAGTCCAAAAACATTAACTGGGAAGGAGTTGCATACTTTTTATTTAAAAAATTACATAATTGTTATCATCCCAGATAACTCAACCTCCATATTTTGATGTGGTTCTGGAATAGATCCTCTAAACTTGAATGATATGAAAGAATGAATAGAACCAGAATCAAATAGTATATTCACTATTCTTGAATAAATAACCAGTATACCTTTCACAACATAATTGTTAGTATTAACCTTAGCAGTATTGATGAAATATTCCCTTCTATGATTCCTTGGATGTTGTTGTTTATTTCATCTAACTACATTGGGCTTAAGGAAATGACTTGAGAAAATGCACAAGTTTCTTATAGTGAAAACACTCTACTACTGGATGAGTATTGGTCTGGAGCTGCCATTCTTCTTCCACATTAGTGGGACTCTTCATATCCCTTAAGAATTTATTATCCATATTCCCTAGTCTTTGACAATTAAAGTGTCTCCTAATTCACTTTTGATAGTTTACATGATTATTATTCGAAAAAATTTGACACATGGTTTATTGGGTTTTCATTCCATCATGGGATTTATCTTTTGATCCTATCATTTTAATCTCTATTTCCCTCTTTTTATCTTCAATTCTATGAGACCACTAAGAGTCTGAGATCTCTATTTCAAATGTAATGGCATGACTGAAAATCCTCATATAGGTGTTAAATTCTCAAATCTCTAACTCCTTTCTAGACTCAAAATTATTCAATTATATAAGTGATACACTTTGCATTCAGTGTTCAAGAAAAAGCCAGACGTGTATCATGCATTAGTTGAAATTTCTTTCTCTTATGACTTGATTGACTTGTCTTCCTTTTTCTTCAGTCTGAGGAACATCATTTATAAATTATGATACAGTGTTTGGGGAAAATATTTATTAAAAACTTTTTTTATAGAAATATTCCCAATCCATGGAATCAATTTCCACTTTTGAGTTAGTGTTCTTGATTAGTTTCAACCAATAATAAACATTCCCATCAAAATGATAGGCTACCATCACATCATTATCTTCTTTTGAGAACTGGATGACAGAGAATATCTTCTCAATTGAGTTAATCCACTGTTATTCAATTATGAGATCATAATATCCACCAAGAATGAGAGGACATTGTCACATAAATGATTTGGCAGCTACTTTATCTTTCTTAGAATAATGAGGGAATTCAACTTGATTCAAGTTATTATTCATAACTTGAGCTAGTTGAGCATGTACTATCATGAAGTTTGAGTTCACATTCCCATCATATGTAGAGTTTAATTAGGGAAATTGGGACATTTCATATAACATTTATTGTCGGCATGATTTATCCAATTTGATCCAATAACTAAAATAGAAAAATTAGGGTGAGGGGTTTTAATACTTAACTAATAGGCATAATAAATAGAAACATGAAACACGGGAGGATAAACGTGAAAGTCAAAAGTACATCCTAATATGTTATTCACTATGTTCTAATATATGTTATCCTTGTGGACAGAATTATTCATAGGGTTCTTACTAATGGTGTCTAGTTGTAATCTCATAAAATAACTAGATTGTGATCTAATAAAAAATATAAGAGACATTGATTTTTACCAAAATTTTAACATGATTTTAAGAATAATTAAACAACACATAAAATCCAAGGATTGTAAAGTCTAGTCTATTTGGAATATTATATACATAAATAGAAATCATGAAACCAAAATAAAGTTAATTTCTTTAATCTCTATAATGAGATCCTAACACCCATTGAGATCTTACATATACATATGATTTCATGAAGAATACATTGATAAAGGAATGAGATAAAAAGTACAGTAAGGGAATAAACATAAGAATAAAGTGTAGAACATGGATTAGAAGGTATAACACAATGACATAAAAAAGTCATGGAATATGTATAAACATAAGAAATCATAACATATTGAACATGAGATTATGTAAGAATAGAATTATTAGAATGTGTAAATAACATAAAACATGACATGAGAATGATTCAAGGCTAACTTCCAGGACCATTTCAAATAGAGGAGCATGAGTCATGGATTATAGCTAAGACCATTGCACATTTAGGTCGAATTATACTAAAGGAATTTGGTTTACTCCATAACCTAACATGACATATCATGAAATTAAACATTATCTAGTGCATTGGAGTGGTATTTGGGAACACCCATCATAACATGTTCACGAATATTTGTTCCATAAGAAGACTCAAACATAATCAGAAGGGTTTCCCATGGAAATAAATGGGTATCTAAATAATTTCATAAGGCATAAAAAATGGGTGTATCATAAGGATGTAAATGAGAGAATGGATTTAATACATACATAGAAATTTGTAAGTTAAAATAAGTGTATGTAATGATAAATTATTTTCATTTGAAGTGAAAACATGAAAAAAAGAGTGTATATGAAACCATATAAATGATCCTATTTAGTGCATTTTAAGGGAAAATATGAAAGATAATTTAAAGAGTGAAAAGGAATAATGGTTACCATAAAAAAATAAATGAACAAAGAGAGTTCTTCCTGATAATATAATTTATTTTAAAAAAATGGTATCCTAAAACATAAAATGGATGTTACATAAAAATTGGTAAGAAATTTGGAATTTCCGTTTAATCGGGATTGCTTTTTAGGAGGAATTGAGATGGGATCCTTATAAAACATGTCTTCTCATGTCAAAGGAAGAATAATTGATAAAGGTATATATTTTTGGAAAATAAAAATATAATTTCGGTGGATTACATATAATGAATTAAGAATTTTATTGGGGAAAATAGAGAGAAAGTGTAACCCGATGGAAAATGGGTGTTCATAGGGAATCCCTTACCTTATGTTTGAAAGTGTTATGAACTTGTAATTAATTTCCTGGATAATAAAATTATATTAATTAATGATTTATCTCATAAAATCTTTAACATATATTTGATTTAGTATAATTTTATTATATTCATTTCTGACTTTTTTGATGAGTTATGAAATTCAATTTTGTTATTCAATATTGTCTTTTTCCTTGGGTTTCTTGATTGATTTTCTTGTATTTAAGTAAACAGTTTCATGTAAAATAAAAATAATTATCTTGGATTAAAATTATATGTTATTAATGGAATTAATGATTTTTAATTGATCTTATATTTAATTTTTTAATATGGTATGAGGATGATTCATTAGATAAAACATTAATGATAACCGTTGTGATTATTTTGGCATTTTTTCAATCATCACAAACTTGTGTTGTTTTATTATTTAATATTATGTATATACACTATTTTCAAAACTATAAATAGAGTGAAATATAAAAATTAAAATCTGTATTAATAATTATAATGGATTTATGGCCAGTCTGGGAGGTGATATTAGAAAATGAAAAAATCATTATCCATGAAGGTGGTGAATCGACACCTCACAGATGATTTTTTCATTTTTTTTAAATGGGAAGAGATGAGAATTGATGTCATATATACCATTAAAATAATCAAATTAAATTATATAAAAGACATTGTATTTATCATGAAATTTTGGGATAGTAAGGTGAGGAATGTATAAGAAAAGAAAAGAAATTGAAAAGAAATCAAAAGAAAATCAAAGAGGAGCTTACCTCTTGAACTTTTTCTCCTTGAGAATCTATTTAGGAAGAATCAGTTTTGTATTTTATTGAGAAAATATATTTCTAGACATGGGGGATTGTCTTAGAAGTGGATTGGATAGAATTTGGAGAAGAATCAAGGGATAAATGTTGTGAGTAGAAGAGGTGGTTATGGGTGGTATTTATAGTGGAGAAGAGAGGTGTTTTTTATTATTTTAATCATCAAATTATTATTTTGTCTTAAGACTATAAATAGTTCTTTTTCACATGACTAAATACAGTAAATAGAGAAATATAGTTTTAGTTAATGGTTCTTACCTCACTTATACCTTTACAATGGCTAAAAATAATTTATTCGGATAAAATGTTAAATACTGTAAATTGTCGTATTTAACTATTCACAAAAAAATCAATTATTTTAGAAAAATCCAAAAAATTCACATTATGAAATATGTAACATGTAATGTTACAAAATTTAATCCATTTTATGAAAATAATTTTCTAAATATGAGAAATTTAATTTTTAATTAAAATACACAATTATTCAAAAAAATATCGTTTTTAAAATTATAACTGATTTTATGAAACATTGAAAAATTAATTTTGGTATCATAAAATTAAATTATAATATTAATAAAAATAAATATTAATTAATGAATATATTTTATTAAAATAATTTTTCTTCTAAATTATTATATTAATTATAATACTATAAATAAACATTTAAATATTATAAAAATATCAACACTTAATTTATCATTTTAAAAATATTTATTTACTTATATTATGATATAATTATATTATATTCTCATTATTATGATGGATAAATTTTATTAATACTTTCAAATATTACGTTATTGTTATATTAGTTGGTTTACTATTCATAATATTCACAATACTATTCTAATGGTCCGGATACTATTCCACTTTCATAGGTTCATTAATTTAAAAAAATATGTTTCATTTTATTCATTCTTAATTTATAAAGTTCATATTTCTTTTACATTGTGATTTATGTGATTTATAATATATTTCAAAATTATAAAAATGTAATTTCCATTGATAATGTTCAGGTTCTTTACAAAAAAGTAGGAAATCCATTGGTTTCTTGTAAAATCAAATTGTGAAGGAGGAAATACCATAGGAAAAAAACAAAAATTATGATTTCTGTGAAGTAGAAGACTTAAGAGGTTTGAAATTACAATGATGATTGGATGTTTTATTACTAGAAGAAGGAAATGAATTCCTGTAAATAAAAATGGTTGAACATTAGAACCTGAAGTCGGTCCTACTCGTGTGTGATAACTGGATGAATTATTGTTAATTTTATTTTTTTTGATTTAGTTTATTTTTAGTTTAATAATTCTTTTTCTTTTACATTTCTTCAAGGTTTTCCATAGAATAAAGGGTTAATATTTTTAGTTATTAGGGAAGTGAAGGTTTTACCATGTAATGTTGAGTCCTTTCATGTTGTGGAATGAAGATTTGTTCATATTAATTACTTTTGGGTCATATTGGCTATTTAATTCAAAGAATGTAATTATTTTTAAGGGTTAAAATGAGTTTATTATTAAAAATTAGGTAGATAATTTTTAATCACCCTCCCCATAGTATATATTTTTAAAATTAAGTAGGTTTTATTTGGGGGTGAGTCTCTAGTAATTACTGGAATGTGTGTGAGGGTAGTGAAAATATTTTTTATTTCATTGGAACACCACCACTATATTTGGTTTTTGTTAATTAACTTATTAAGTGGATTATTTAATTTTATACACATAAGAAGGTATTATGACTAATAAATAATAATGTTTAAGTTAATCTAAAAAATATCTTTAATCTTAGGGTGTTTTTATAAATGAATTGAGCCATAATTCACTAGTCAGTTAAATATGGATTCAATCCAATTTTAGGACTATGATTCCATTATAAGTGAAAATTATACCTAACTTGATAAACCATACGATATACTACTTTCAATATTCTACTTCAATGTTTTTTATTTTCCAAAATCACAAACCCAAAAAAACCTTATTTTCAAATTTAAAATAAAAATACGGTTTTTTTGTACTCTTCTCTTAATGATAGAATATTTTAACCACAAATTTTTTATTTAAATTAGAAAATAAATTAATTTTTCATAAAATTGCGATAGGAATGCTTTAAAACATTGAATCACTGATGGGGATTGAGTTCCAAAATAATAACCCATAATTTTTGTGACCCTATATTCAAATAATGAATTCTCTTACTTTGACATTGATATATAATGAATGTTCACCATATTGAGGAACCTAAATTTACAATCATACTCCAAGGAGACCACATATTAAGACTCGGGTGTGTATTATAGTGATCACTTAGAGCCTTTAATCATGATTTGAAAATCCAACTAGACCCATATAGACATCTGTGAATTATAGTTCATAAATACAAATAATCAAATTTTCCAAACATCATTAAAAAATGACATTGAGATAAAAAACGTGATTAATTGAATTATATCCTAAAATTCATGGTCATGTGAGAGATATAACAAACCATGATTGATATATATGGAAAATAAATTACTTTTTACGAATACTTAATACATGAAAAAAACAAACCCCAAGGACCTTATTAGTTTAGTGCCTTTGGAAAATAGAAAACACAAAACATCTTGTTCATAAAACATCTATATTGTCTTCTTATTTATCCTTCATAAATAGAACCCCTTTTTTAAACATATTACATACTACCCTTCTTCAAATACCGGGGGAAAAGAAACTTGAAAAGGGGTGATCTCAAATGCTCAATAAGGGTAAACATAATGAAAAAAAACAGAAACATAAACATAAGAACGTAAAAACATGACACCAATTTTGAATATCCAAATCATGAGTCTTGAAATATGTCTTGGCAGTTTGTAAGGAATAAATAATAAATAAACATGATCTATGATTAAATAAAATTGACATAAAGCACTGAATTTTGGAAAAAATAAGCACATAATATGATTTCCTTAGTGAACAAGTTATTGCTTCCAAGACAATGATATTGGAAAACTCTATTATTGAACTGTGTTTACTTTCCGTTCCGACCATGTATTACTAAACTAGTTTTACTTGTCATTCCATCCCTGTATTACTGAACTAGATTTACTTGTCATTCCGGTCATGTATATCCCATGATATATATATCATTACCCAATTATTTTAAGGGAGATATAAGTCCCACCATCTCATAGTGAAATCATTCTTACATATACCCCAAAAACATAACTCATTCATCAAAGCATAACCCAATAAATAACATGGGTTTCTTAAACATCATTCAATCATAACATAGTCCAAATAAAATATCATTACATCATTAACACAATAAAATCATAGTAATAATAGTTATAGAAACATAACTGTATTTAGTTTCTTCTTAGATGGAAAATAATTTTGATAAAACACTTCAACATAACTCCAAAAAAAATATCCTTTCTTCTTCAAAATAGTTTTTTATCAAAATGTTGTACAATTATAAAAGAAAAGAAATTATTTGAAAATAAAATTGAAACCATGTAAGAGATTATTCATGTAAATAAGGTGTAATGAGTATGTAATAATATTTTGATTCCATATAAGTTAAAAAAATACATTCTCTCATAGTCTTCCCAAAAAAGTAAAAAAGTACATCATATGGAAAACAAAAGAAAGATTCTGTCCAAACCATTTAATAAACATTCACCAATGGTTAAAATTGAAGTTAATAAATTTTAGAAGAATATAAATAATATAATATATTTAGGAAACATGGATGTGGATGATAAATATACCCTAGTAAATACTTACATATAAAAAATTTTAAAAAATAATTTGACTGTGAAATTATCCTTATCATATGTCTGATTACTTCCATGTGTCTGAAACTCCAATATATTGTGTTTAAAAATATTATTAACTTGTAACAAAACTAAAATAATATTTATCACATCATATATGATTCACTTATAACTTTATACTTCCTGTTCCTCTATCAATTCCATGTCAAACCAATGTTTCGGGTAATAATCAATTTTTATATCATACTTGTTTTAACTTTTTATTTGTGATATTATTAATAAAATAATTATTTACATTCATAAAAATTATAAAAAATAATTTATATATCATATATATTTATTATATAAATTTATTTAATAGATAGATAAATTAAATGGAATACATTGTTCTTGGAGATGGTAGGTCGTACGTACGGATGAACGTTGTTTCTGTTTCCTTATTGAATTGAATGGAAGAAAGTAAATAGAATATATATATATATAGAATTATATTGAATTATTAGGTCATATATTTCATGATTATTTATAATATATTCTTTATAATCAATCTTGAATGGTTAATGTGGAGAATGAATCTCATCACGTCATGGAGACGGTAATCCATACATACGCACGAGTGATGATATCATTCCCTTGATGGTTAAATAGTATTGAATTGGATGGTATATGAATTTTACAAAATAACTGTTATTTTATATTAATTATTTACATCCACTACACTCATCAATATACATGTCTAAATTATGTATTGTTGAATAACAATTACACCACAGCGTGGAGATGGTAAGTCGTACGTACACACAAATGGAGATATTTTTATTCGTAGGATGGATAAAATGAGATATAAGTTTTTTCCATAATAATAATAACATCTCAGTATGTATAAGATACTAGATTTGTTAATTTATTATGGAAACAACGTAACAAAAGGAAGTTGAAGAAGAAAATGATTTTTGAAAGAGCTGATAAATCAATTACCTCCTTTTCGAGTATCTATGTTTTATTTTCACAAAAGGTATCCCTAGAATGGATTCCAACCAAATGTATGGGTTGTAAAATGAAGTTCGGGAAGTTGGGAGATTTTTGGAGTATGTTTTGGAAGATACAAAGGTCGTGAAAGGTGCGAGAAAGTGAGTAGAGGTGTTGGCCCTTTATAAGAGGTAGGAGGGACACTTTAGGAATGTCTTGAAATATTAATTTATGAAAAATTGATTTTTAGTTTATAATGGTCCCAAACTCATTTATTAATGATATAAGATGAGTATGGGTCTAAATCCTCTCGATCAATGAAATTTATACACATTTTGATTTTATTTTAAACCATACCATTTTGATATCTCTTTATTTAATCTATTTAATTTTTTTTGACGTAATAATATTCTTAATATTAAATGCTTATAAATATTTACATTTTTGTTGTAAATTTTCCATAATTATATACTTTATTAAATTTTAGACCATATAATTTTCAATTTTTAATTTTTTTCATATTTTTGTGATATTTAAATAATTTAATAATATGTTATCTTTATAAAATATCAATAGTGTCAAATTTGACACTATTCATTTATTTGACTCTAAATAAAATCCACACAGAAGGAAAATTCAAGAAAAATATTTAATAAAATCCTAACATGTCATAGTAACTAGGAAAAGTTTGGGAGAATATTAATTTGTTCATATTATATTTATTTTAATATTTTTAAAACCATTTATTTGATATTTCTATTAAACAAATAGTTTCTACTTCACTATTGAGTCATCATTAATTGAAATTAGTTAATATATAAAAATTATAAATAAAATCAGATGATTTATATAATTTCATTAAATTTTTGGAGACAATTTATGTTTGGTTATTTATGAAATGAATGACTATATTAAAATTATTTTACTTATAAGATATAAGAGAGTGACATGTTGTCACATTGTTTTGTTTTAATTGTAATTAAATCACTTTCTTGGAAAGAAAGTCAATTAAATGAATCAATTCAGATTGTTAGATGATATTGGTCAACTTCAATTCGACCAATTGAATTTTTACTGGTGTTAGGGTAATTTTATAATATTTAACACACTGTTTGTTACCCTAATTTACCTGATTTACCTTCTACTTTGGTAAATAAAAAATACCGTAGTTACTATTCATATAATCAAAAAAAGTAACCTATTAAAATATTTGGACCCACCGACTCCAAATATGGAATCCATTTTTCATAATTCAAAACATATATGTTGAATTAATTGATTTTAAATTAATTCTCATCGTAAAAAACCATAATGTAGGTTTTTACTTTCTGAAAATTAATTTTTTATTAAGATAAAAATACTTTAAAGGAAAAAGGGAGAAATCCAACATTACATAAAATAAATAAAAAATCCAAAAGGCCCCAACAGTCTAAAATTTCAAGACCAGGCAACCCAAATTACATGAGAAAAGCCCCTCCCAGAATAAAAAACATGAAATCCAGCTTCTACCTTCCACCACTGATCGGCTAGTTGTCCCGTGAAAATTGCACAGGCCTAGAACTGATGTACATAACCATACCCTCTCAAACATATGATTCCTAAAAGTATTATTATAGTGTAAAATCATTTCCCTAAAACTCATCTGAAGTAGCCTCACCTAGACGATCTGATTTCATAGTCATTTGAACTCTAGACCACCAGGGCCACACCAAAATCAATCCAGACACAGAATGGAAACCACAACTGATACGCAATATAAGACATTAACTACCTCAACATTAATCAAAAAAATTCAAAATTTAAGTTCACCCAAATACTATAATCAACCACAAGTATCCAAAACAACCACGAACAGTAAATCCATAGTATATCCATATCTGAATTCACCTAAAACAAAGACATGAAAGAAGAACATTCAAATCCCAAAAATGAATTCAAAAACGTGATTCAAGAAACCATTACCGATTGGAAAAATTCATCCCTTTCATCTCATCCTCTCCACATCCACAACCCATGAAATGGACGACCTCCCAAAACAGAGTGATGCGGAAGAAAACCTCATCGCAAGCCAATCATAGATCCCAGATCCGATCACCAATGACCAACATTGGATTAAATGATAAATAATAATCCAATTAAACTATAACACCAATTAAAAAGATAATCCAACAGTATAAATAAATTAGAAGAAAATTACATTTTGAATTAAAATGCAGTATTTATCACTATTCATTAAAATATGAATTTCATTAGAAAAATACAAAAATTTCAACCAAGTTAAATTTTGATATCCCAATTCAAAATAAGAAGTTTATTATGTCAAATATAACATATATGACTATCAAAAACTAGATTTAAAAATGGTTTTCCATCAAAAGGTGGTAAAATTGTATGTTTATTAAAAATTCTTATTTTATTCAAAAAAATTATTTTGTTCTTATGTAATATCTAGAATATATATTTCACTAAGATAAAATTTTTTGTTTTCAAGATCCTTTCATAATAGTTACAGAATTTTTCATGAGAATAAATACTTACATGATTTTGGTAAAATTTAATCATTTTCAATGCCTTGAACAATTCCCACTTCATCACTTACTTAAAGAAATGAAGTTTCATTTTTCATTATCGATGTGTTAGTAGATAATGTGATAGAATGATAGGTCATACCATTAATCTCAAAAAAAGGTTAGCATTGGTAATAAAATATGAATAAGTCCACCTATAGTGAGATAATAAATTAATCTGACAAACTTACACCAGTATATAACTTATATTATCCATAAATGGAATAAATTACAATCTGGAAAAAATAAAACAATAGAAAGAGGAGAACTAAATCGACGTAACATTTGACTACTATATCTCATTTGGTTGTTCTTGGTTGTCATATTCCAATCATATGAATACCTTAATCATTTATTCTCTTGAAACTTGATAACAACAAGTATTACCATATAACCTTAGTGGAATCATGAATTCTGTCAAAATTAACTATTTCCACACACCAAAAATTCAAAAAATTATATATACTCAAACCATTAAATCAATTTGTCATTATATCAGTCATGATGTAATTAATACTAACAAACATCTCATTATCTCCTAATCCCATCATTATGCACATAACATGCATTTTCGAAAAATATCTAAATAACCTTTCATGGTTACCAGTATAATACCACATATAATATAAAATACTTAAGGATAAAAAATAGTGTCACAATCCATAGATGTTTATTATTATAAATACCATAAAATTACTTATACAACATTATTTATGATAATAATTTAATCATTCCATTATCTTCTTAAAACATTCACTGAGATTCATCATATTATTTATTAACACTTCTTTCATCTCATATATCATTTGTAGTCCCCTCATATTCATCAACATAAATACTACCCATATGATCGTACTGATTCTATTCATGAGGTTTTCCCTTAGGGCATCGATTTTCATAATGCTTGTATTTTCCACATTTATAAAACATTACCATCGTAGTTGTCATAGAAATACCATTATCCTTCTCCATTGTGTAAACTGAACCTTTTACATTCAAATTGCTGACTCAGTGTCCTTATTTTCCACACCCAAATCATCTTCTAGTTCCTTTGAAAAATTCTCCTTTATGCTTATTCCCACATAATTTACACAAGGCAATTTGAACTTTCTTTCCTATATGAACTCCATGAATCTTCATCTTTCTCTTATTAGCTGGGTCAGGAAACTCACTAAATTTAAGTTTATTGATCATATTATGAGATTTATGATTAAGGATAATAACGTTGTTTCACCTTTAAACTCCCATTTTATTTGGTTTCTCATGAATAATATTATTACATGGCCCATAACATTCTCCATTAACATAAATCCTCATTTTTCCATCCATTTTCTAAAACCAAAAAAGAATAGTCAGATAGGAAAAAATCATACATGGAAAACAATATAATAAAGAGGGGGGGTACTTTCCCTCTCTAACATATTAGGTTAAATCCTAAATTATTCATGATAATTACCATAATTATAGGACTATAAACTATATTTATACATAACATTAGGTACATCCGTAGACATAACATAGAAAAATATCTAGGGATCTCATTATAGATTTCACATCCCAGTTTCCAAAGGTTGACTTAACCTTCTATTTGATACAAACTCAAACGACCCAATATTGACATACATAGACATCAAATTAATTTTACAGAATACTTAATACACGAAACAAACAGATTCCCACAGACCGTATTAGTTTAGTTCCTTTAGAAACTATAAAATATAAACAACTTGTTCATAAAACATCTACATCTTCTTCTTCTTTATCCTTAATAACTGAAACCCCTTTCTGACACATCTTACTTAATACCGTCTTAAAATCCTAGGGGAAAAGATACATTAAAAGGGGTGATATCAAATACTCAGTAAAGGAAAACATAAATAACATCAAACAAATCATAATCATAATAATGTAAAATCATGAACATAAATTTTAAATATCAAAATCATGAGTCATGGAATAAGTCTTGGGAGTTCTTAAGGCATATATCATAAATAGACATGAACCAGGATTAAATGACTTTGAGCTAAAGCATGGAATTGTGGAAAATAAAGATGAACATAATATGATTTCTATAATATCCAAGGAATTGCTGGCCAGACCATCATTGTGAATAAAGTCCATTACTGAACTAGGTTTACTTGTCGTTCCATCCATGTATTACCGAACTAGATTTACATGTCATTCCATCCTTGTATTACAGAACTAGATTTACATTACATTATATTCATGTATATCTCATGAGATATAATTCTTTACCCAATTCATTTGAGGGTGATATAGGTCTCACCCACCTCATAGTTAAATCATTCTTACATGTGCCACGAAAACATAAAGCATTCATCATAGCATAACCCAAGAAATAAAATGGATTTCTTAAACATCATTCTATCATTAAATAATCTATATAAAACATCATTCCATCATTAACACAATAAAATCATAGTAATAATAGGGATAGAGACATAACCTTATTTAAATAGTGACATCTTATATGAAAAATAATTTTGATAAAAACTTGATCTTAATTCTTGAGGAAAATATATGATATTCTTCAAAAACATTTTCTTTTCTCAAAATTTCATGAAACTTTAAAAGAAAATAATTTAGTCAAAAATAAACTTAAAACTGTGTATATTAATATTCATGTAAATAAGGTGTTATTAAGATTTAAAAATCCATTCATGCTATATAAATTTAAAAATACATTCTTCTTGTACTCTTGCCAGAAAAATAAAAAATTATCTCGTATGGAAAAAAAGAAGGATTCCTCCCATACCATTTTATAAAAATTCAACAATGGTTAAAATTGGATTTTAAAAACATTGAAATAAAAGAAATAATATTATATATTTCGGAAACATGGACATGGATGATAAATATACCCTAATAAATACTAACGTATAGACAATCTCAGAAAATAATGAGATTACCAAATTATCCCTTACCTTAGGTCCGATTTATTCCATATGTGTTTCAAAATACTATATAGTGGGTTTAAACATATTATTAACTCATAAAAAACCATAATAATTTTTATTACATCATATATGATACACTTATGACTTTATGTTACCCATTCATTTATCAATTCCATGTTACATCAACATTTTGGGTAATTGTTGTTTTATTTATCGTACATGTTTTGACTTGTTACTCTTGATATTATTACTTAGATCATTATTTAATTAATTAAAAAATGTTAAATATTATTTATATATCCTATATATTCGGTGTGAAAATATATATAATAGATATATAAATGAAATAGAATACACTGTTCATGGAGACGGTAGGTCATACGTACACATGAACATTATTTCTGTTTTCTTATTAAATAGAATAAAAGGTAGTAAATGAAATATATATATACACATAAATCCAGTATAATTAATATATCATATTTTTCATGCTTATTTATTATATCTATTTTATAATAATTCTTGAATGGTTAACATGGAAAATGAATCTTATCGCTTCCTAGAGACGATAAACCGCACGTACGCACGAGTGATGATATCATTCTCTTGATGATTAAATAGTATAAAATTGGATGATATAAGAATTTTAAATAATAATAAATATGTTAAATTAATTTCTTAAATTCATTATACTCGTATATATACTAATCCAATTTATGTATTGTTGAATAACAATTACACCATGGCATGGAGACGATAAGTCATACGTACGCTAACATGGTGATATTGTTATTCGTATGATGTATAAAAGAAGGTATAAGGTTTTACCATAATTATAATAATATATCAAAATTTATATGATACTGGATTTTTTAATTTAGTATGGAAACAATATAAAAATAGGAAGTAGAAGAAGAAAATATTTTTGAATGATGTGATAAACAATTACCTATGTTTCTGGTATCTCTATTTGATTGGCACAAAAGGTCAGCCTAGGATAGATTTATGTCCATTATGTGACCTATAATAGTAAGGGAGATATGTTGGGAGCTTATTTGAGTAGATTTTGGTCATTTTTATTGTCTTTAAAGGTGTGACAATGTTATTAGAGTTGGTGACCATTTATAAGAGGGACGAGCGGCACTTTAGGAAAGTCTTGAAATATTTGTTTATTATAAATTTATTTTAGGTTTATAATGGTCTCGAACTCATTTATTTATAATATAAGATGAATAGCGATAGAAATAATCTCAAAAAATTTAATTTATACATGTTTTGATTTAATTTCAAACCATATCATTTTGATTTATCCTTATTTAATCTATTTAATTTTATTTTTTCTAATAATATTCTAAATATTTAATAGTTATAAATATATAATTATGTGCTATAAATTGCTCATAATTGGATATTTATGAAATTTTAGTACATATAAGTTTTAATTTTTAAATTTTAAATATTTTTGGGGTTGTTAAATAATTTAATAATAAGGTATTTTTGTAAAATATCAATAGTGTCAATGTTAACACTATTCATTAATTTGACGTTAATTTAAATATTAAAAAAAAGATAAATTCGAAAAAAAATATTTAATACACTCCTAACATGTCATGGTAACTTATAAAACTCTATTATCACATTAACTAGTTCATATTATATTTTTTTTAATATTTTTAAATCCATTTATTTGATATTTCTATAAGAAAATAATTTCTGCATCGCTATTATGTCAACATTAATGGAAATTATTTAATATAAGAAAATAAAAAATAAATTCACATGATGTATATATTTTCATTATAATTCTTTGACTATTTATGTTAAATATTTTATGAATTTCATCACTATATTACAATTATTATACTTATAATATATAAGATAGTGACATGTTGCCACGTTCTTTTATTTTAATTATAATTACATCACTTTCATAAACAAAAGTCCATTAAATGAATCAATTCCAACCCTTAGATGATATTTGTAAATATTAATTCATAAAATATGATTTTTGTGGTTTTAGGGGAATTTTATGATCTTTATTATATTGTGTGTTAACCTAATTTTCCCGATTTACCTTTAATTGTGGTAAATAAAAAATACCGTAGTTATTATTCATAACATCCTAAAAATAAAAGCAAACTATTTAAATAATTTTTACCCAATGATTAAAAATATGGAATCTAGTTTCAAAAATTCAAAACACATAAGTTTCATTAAATAATTTAAAATTACTTCCCGTTGTCAAAACTAGAAAGCGGGTTTTTAAGAGGTAAAAAGTTTCAAAAGATTAACATGAATTTATATCCAATTTAAAAGTGAAATTTAATATAATGAACAAAATCGGATTAAAATATAAAAAAATAATCTAATAACACTTTAAAACCAAGTAAAAAGATATTCAAACTGTACAATTAAATTAGATGAAAATATAATCTTGATTTAAAATATAGTAATTTTCACAATTCATTGAAAATGAATTTCACCAAAAAATAACCAAAATTTCAACCAATGTAAATTATGATGTCCTGATTCCAAATAATAAATTTATTATATCAAATAAAACCTATATAATTGTTAAAAATTATATTTAAAATTGGGTCGCCATCAAAAGGTAGTAAAACTGTATTTTTTTTAGAAAAATACTGGTTTTATACGAAAAATTGAATTTTCTCTTATATCATATCAAGAAAACATATGATATGAATACAAAATAATACATTGAATATATATTTCACAAATAATATCCTTAAAGGATGATTTTATTATTTTATTGACTCACTTATTTTCATTTAAATATTTTTTAGGAGGATGTTAATACTATTTATACATTCCATTATAATGACTAGGTTATAATTTTTTTATCTCTTATATCCAATCTAATGTCCATTTAATTCAATTAAAAAAACTTGAAAATTGTGTGTAAAACAAGCCAATTATATTTTTTTCATATACTGCCTACTTATACGGTGTTGCGTATAACACAAGCTAATCACGGTGTAGTGTACAACACAAGACTTCAATGAAATTAAAAAGAATATATCTCATAAAATCTTGGTGTCTTACAATAGAAGACCTAAATAAAAATATTAAGGAGTCACATATCTATGTACCAATATTATACCCCAAGGAGTGTCTTTGGATTATGTGATGTGGAGGGAATTTACTTTATCTCTTGAAAGAACAATAGTGGAATGGTTATACAACTTACAAAAATAATAGATCATTGATTGGGATAACCTACACATGTGCTCTCCCCCATATATTTTTACCAACCTACAAGAGAAAATCCATTAGTATGGAACTATATTCCATTAAATAGTAATATCAAGAGGATCTTTTTGAATATTTATAATGTTATAAAGTGACATGATCCAGTTGGACGCATTAAAAATTAAAGAGCACCACATCCTTGTTTTTTTCATTCAATTCCTGCTAGAAAATTATAGGAACTTATTGGGTATATTATCTATATGATATTTGATTGAAAAGTTACTAGAAAAACCCAAGGGAGTGATTAAGAAGATTTTATAGATCTCAAAAAAATGATTCAAGAGTTATAGAAATAAGTCGTTTTCCTGTGATAAGAACAACTGAATAATCTCTATTTTTAGAATCTAGACTTAAAGAGATAATATGCCTTATGAGATAGATAGATCTAAAAAAATATCATGTCTAAAACCATATAAGTCTACCTACAAAATTGTATGTTGAGTCTGATAACCACTATCCAACCTTCAATAGGATAGGGGTGGGTGATCAGCACCTAATAGGTGTAAAACACACATGGGAGGTCTTATCATACAGTACCCATACAATACACACATCTCGAAACCCATAAATTTCTTGAAGCAATGTACAACTAAAACCAATGAATGCATAAATCTAAAACCCATAATCAGAGTATCATAATAATACTTGAAAGCATAATGGTCAAATACAGGACCATAAAAACTATAAATATGTCCAACCTTCTAGAATTAGAGGACATTAGTGAAATGTAAAACCTAGTATAAACCATAGTCTGTCTATCCCAATTTAAGATTCATCTACTCTTGGCCCACTAAGAACCCCATCAAACGACCTTTCTCCAGCATAATACATGACATATTTAGTAAGATAACATGTTGGGGTGATTATAACAATTCATAGTAGGACACCCTAAAATAACAAAACAGAGGACTCAAGATGTTATTCATATCATTGTAGGTGTATGTCAATAAAAATATGATACATACCAAAAAAAATTATAAATATTCTCTCAATAGAAACTATGTCTATAGTTAATCTCACAACCTCATTCCCATCATTGGATTCATACTTTAAGACTCAAGATAACATTCATCTTGGATAAATCACTCTTTTATCCTGATTATGTTGATGGAATTCCCCAAAGAGGTCATTCTCATATAGTCTCACATAATGAAGTACATGCCAATGTTCTGAAGAGATCAGTACATAGATGGTGGATCACACCCAGAGCTGTGGGGTATACTGACAACCCAATATGAAATAACTCTATATTTAGGGGATTGATTACTATATATATTGGTAGTGATGATTTATGGATACCCGCATAGGGTATAACATGATAGATGATCCCACCCAGGGCCCATAGAGGGGTTTCAATAACTCTATCAAAAACTAATCCTTTAGAGGGTATCATAATCCATTTAGAAATATGTAATGACACCTTATACCCTTAGGGTGTAGATTTAGGGAACACACCTTAAGTAAATAGGATGATGGTGAAGATAATAAGGACCTTATACCTATCAAGGGAATGTTCAATGTCGGTAATTGTAGTACATTGTTTCATACCTACCCCCAGTCTTCTTATGTGCTACTCCCATGCCTATGTACTCCAATCCATGCATGTTTACTCTAGGGAATGACTATATAACAGGCCATTTTTGAGTACCTAGTCATGTTTGTGTACTATTTCATGCCTATGTACTCAGGTAGTGCCAATTTACCTGCCAATTTATGTAGTAGCGTACCCTGACAGTACACGCTTAGTCACTAAGTCACACGGGATGTCACATGTAAAACATAGAATTTGAAACATTATTTTCATGTGTAAACCCTAGAAGCCTCATCTAGGTCTACACAATGTGTGTTATTTAATTAGACTCCATTACCTGTGGGATATTATAGGACCTATAGGTCATCATGAATTTTACTATTCTACCATTGACTCACTATATCGTTTCCACCAATATAACTAGTATACATAGATCTAATACTAATCATGATCTATCAATATTTATGGATGGATATTGGATTATAATTTCATATGAAAAAATCACCCATAACACTAAACTTTTTCCACATGCCCAACCGTTCATGAAATATGAAGATCAACTATCGATATGTATTCATTGAAATCATTGCTTGATTCCATCACCAAATCTCAAACCAGAACGTAATTATCCTGAAATTATTATAAAAAATGTGTTTTAAATGATTTATTTTATATTATTTGTCAAACTACTATCCAAAAAAACACCAACAATGATCTCATGATGAACATGAAGATTAAAATTCAAAAAACACAGGATAAGGTATAACCCTCAGCCATTGCCTTGATTGGACTCAATCCATTTCTATTAGACTGAGTAATGACAAACCAATAATATATAATAAAAATTTACCAAATAATGGAATAAAACACAAACTGAGAACATGATCAATCTGAAATTTTATTTATTGATGGATTTAATTTGTGTTCATTGTGGGATAACGAATGGGGAAGAAATACACATAAGATAATTTACAACCTTAGGTTGAATTGATTGGTAATGAAAAATGGTCACATTTATATGTTGTTGGTGATATTAACAACTTCGGTTAATGGAATGGACCTTGATCAGTACTTTAGTATTTTATTGTTCACCAGGATCTATTCCAATGGATCTGATCATAATATTAAGGTTTTGAGGATAACCATGTGATTTTATTATAACCAAATACTTATAGGGGAATCATGGTCTATATATAAAAATATAATGAAATAAATTTATAATTTAATTTAATTAAATAGATCTTCTCATAAATATTTTTTAACAAATACACGATGCTATAAAAATTATATCACACCTAGGGTGAACGCCATGATACAGAATCAATATCATCCTTAGATTTCTAATCCAAGAATCTATTTAGCAGTTAATAAAACATTTTATGAAATCTTTGTGTCAATGATATTAATATATTCAATATTTGTTTACTGCATCAAATCTAGTCTCATTAGGACTCAGAATCTCATGCCATTTCAGTAACTAGATTTGAAAATGTTATTAAATTTAATCCAAATAATTTAATCGAAAAAAAATTAAATTATCCTCACATTTGGGTTTTTCATTACATAAAGTAAAAAATACTTCTTAAAAAGATTTGGGTACTGAGCTCACATATAGGTCTGTTTCTCCCAAGTGATCTATTAAAGTTTCTCGTGTGGAAAATGGACATGTTCCAGGGGAATAGATCTCCCACAAACGATCTTATCCCACCATCCCTTGATCTCCATGGGTTCTCCACAAATGTATCTCCATACTCAATTCCCATCTCACCCCTGTCGATAATATGTAATGGGTCATGCATGTACCTTTTCATCTATGACATGTGGAAGATTTTTTTGTACCTAGTCTAACTATGGTGGTAGGGCCAAGTGGTATGCCATCTCACTAACCCTAAAAAGTGTCTAAAATGGTCTAATGAATCTCAAAGATATCTTTTCACCCCATAAAAATATTCTCAATCCACATTGATGTGATACCTTGAAGAAATAATATTATCCCTCTACAAAATCCAAAGGCCTCTATCATCATTCCTCATAAGACTTATAACGACTCTAGGATGTCTTCAAATACTCATGGATAATGTTAACCTTCTCTATCATCACTTTCACAAATTCTAGTGACATGAGTATGACATATCCTTAAAAATTCCAAAATATTTTTGACCTTTAGGGTCAACCATATAAGGCCTCAAAAGGTTCCATACTAATGGTAGAAGGGTAACTATTGTTTTATGTAAATTCATAAAAGGGTAGTATATCCTCCAAAATATGGCCAAAGTCAAACATGCAAGCCTGAAACGTGTCCTCCCATACTGGAATGGTCTACTCAGTTTGGCCAATAGTCTGGGGGTGGAAATCTATTCTCAACTATAACTAATTCCCAAAGGCCTCCTACAACCCTCTCCATAATCATGATGTGGAGAGGGAATCAATATCTAAAATGATCTTTAAAGGATATCCATGGATCTAGAATATATCCTGCATGTAAAGGATCTAAGGATCTCAAATAAAATCTTATTCTGGATGGATAGTAAATCGAGTGACCTAGTGATCGATCTTGGATCAACCAGATGACAATGTGTCCTCTAAATGTATGTGTTAACACTATCATGAATTATATAGATATACCATCACTCCTCTATTTGGGAACCTCAATGGGTTGATCTAAACTTGTTGGAAACTGGTGATTATTCTTCACCTACTAACAATTGAAGAAATGAGAGACATAATATACTATACATTTCATTATGTCTTTCCACAAAAATTAACTTGGAAGATCTTGGTACACCATTGCTATCACAAACTAGCCCGGGTACCCTGGTAACCTAATAATCGAGCCGGTCCTGACATAGCAGAAAGGGAATTTCCGATCCCCACGGGTCATCGACTAGCACTTGGCATCACACAACATGCAAGTGGGAACGATATTTCCACCAACAATGCGAAAGAAAAGAAACAAGATAGTATGCATAACAAATAGAAACTCCACTGAGAGTAATGTTCCGGAATACATAGAGGAATAAAAACACAAAGTACTACAACCCAAGTACTAAAAATGGGAAAATATCCCCAAGGTCCCTAAGGACACAACACACCAAGACCAACGATCAACAATTGGATCCACCTCCAAGAGATCACTTCCCTTTGCTCGAACCTGGAAGAAGAAAGTCTACAAACACTCGAAGGAAAAACTAGGGTGTGAGCCTAAGCCCAGTAGGATACCACCAAAGATTCCGTAACAGATTCCAAATATTGATTATCTAATGAAAAGATTCCAAATTTCTAATTAACAGATTTGGAAATTCAAAAGAATATTTTAACAAAAAATGCTATACATTTTCAAATGATGGAAATAAATATTTTACAAAATGATTTTATAAATGATGGAATATTTCTAAAATAATGTATTAAGTAAAAAATTTATATAAAACAATTTATATTAATTTAGCAGGAATTTAATGCAGTTCAAAAACATTGGCATACATTTATATCTCAAATATAAATAAACAAACAAGAATCATAGTCAGCTGCCAAAAGGTACAATAGTATTAACTTGTTATTAAATTCTGTACTCTCTATGTGAACTCAAAAAAATGTGTATACACATGTCCCTATGACACTGGCCAATGGAGACTCATCACCAACCCATCGTGGATGTGACCCTTGGCAAGTATGTTTTAGAACGTTGTTGTAGCGTAGAGTGTATCAAAATAACTCATTAACTAACTAAGGCTTTCATGTACTCTTATATGATGGGCGAACAATTTTGAGAATGCTTAAAAATATGATCAATCCCGTTCTTCAATTTCAAAAGTTCCAATTTCATTCCATTTAAAATCAAATAGTTTTTATTCAAAAACACGCCTTTTTCACAAGATAAAACCACTGGGTTTATATCAAATAATTTTAAGCCATTTTCACGAGTTTGAAATCCATTCAAAACCAATTCCATAATTACAAAGTTTATTTCCACAATTAAATTCCTAATTTTAATTGATATCATTTCTGTCAAATCCACAAGTTAAATCAGAAAATTTTGATAAACACGCGCAATTCAATGAATTGGGGGTTTTCCAAATTTTCATGTCAAAACCATTTCAAATATCTTGATTCACTAGAATCAAGTTTATGTAAATTTAATTGAAATAAAATTTGTGCCATTGAATTTAAATCAAAAATTTAAATAAATCAAGAAATACAGGGATGATCAATTTGGAATGTAAGGACAAAACCACCCACCACATAAGTTTTTAAGAATATCACAATGGTCAAAGAACGCTATAGAATCCTGGGTCAATTCTCCAAAAAACTGCCGTAGATATCTTTTCCTAGCAAGATCAAGACAAAATATCATCATATTTGGTATCCACACACTTAGATCTACCCATAACAGAAATAGATCTAAGAAACCGAGAGAAGATATGAAGTAGATCTAAGAAACCGATCAAGAATGATGAATAATGATCACATACCTCAAGAATCTAACATCTATTCACCAAGAGAAGCCTTTAGATCAACTCTAGAATGATGGTATAGCCTTCTATGACCATAGGAGAAGCAAAATCCCGAGTTATAGCCTCTTAGGAGCTTAGATGAGGAACTTTGAGGCAAAAATGAGTGTGATACACTTTTATAGGATCTCATTTAAGTAGTCACACAGTTTTCCCACATGGTTAGACAAATTGTGCACTAGTCATGTGTTAGCCAATGCCTCACTAGACACTCCATGCACGGTTTGGCCGCATGATTAGACACTCCGTGTGCCGCCCGTGCGGAAGCTACTGCCTTTAAGACCAACTACGCATGTTTGGCTGCACGGTTTAGACAACTAGTGCACCGACCATGCGACTTCACCTTTGACTCAAAACCACATATAAAGTTACCTCAACTATCCTATTTGTCACTACTCTTAAACAGAGGTACTTAAAAACATCAAAAGTACCTGAAAATGTATTGTGATGTTACAACCTCCCCACCATAAGATCTTTCTGTCCATAGAATGCCTATGAAGAAACCTCCACGCCAAAAAGATGAGGCCACTGCACTCTCATTAGTTCCTCCCATTCCCATGTCTCATGAGAATCAGAACCATGATTCCATTGAACACAGACCAGAGGTATCGTTTTCCCACGAAGTACCTTGGTCTCCGAATCAACATCCCTGACTGGTCATTTAGTGACAGATAAATCTGGTTCAATCTCAAGATCACTCTAGCTCAAAACAGTAGATGGATCAGAGAGATACATTCACAACTGTGATAAATGGAACATGTTATGTATAAACGTCAGCTGTGGTGGTAGAGCTAGATGGTGAGAAACTTTCCCAATATGACCAAAAACCTCCAAAGGTTCCACAAATCGATGGGAAAGCATCTCATGACTCCCAAGCCGTTGATGACCTAATCGGGTTGAAAGTTTAAAGAACACCTGGTCACCAACTGATAACTGTAAAGGTCTTCAGTGACGATCAGCATAAGACTGGTACCAACTCTATGTTGTCAACATTATCTGATGAATAAACTGGATCTTAGTTGTCGTCTCTTGGACCAAACTCAGTCCTACCAAGTAACTTTCACCAATCTCCGACCAACATAAAGGAAATTTACAAGGATGACCATACAATGACTCAAATGGAGCCATTTTGATCATAGACTAATAACTATTTTTATAAGAAAACTCAACTAGCCCTATATGATCATCCCAAAACCCACCAAATTTGAGAAGACATGTGTGAAGCATATCCTCAAGGATCTGAATAGCTCTCTCTGTCTGGACATCTGACTATGGATGGTAGGCCGTGCTCAAATGGACCTAATATCCCAGTGCCTCCTGATAGCCTCTCCAAAAGCCAGATGTAAATTGAGGATCCCTATCAGAGACTATAGAAGAGGGAACTCCATGCAAATGAACAATTTCTTTCACAAAGAAATTTCCCAACTCCTCAACTTTGGTTGTATCATGAATAGGTATAAAGTGAGCCGACATGGTTAGCTTGTCTATCACAACCCATATTGCATTCTTCTTCCTCTGGGTTTGAGGTAACTCAACCAAAAATTCCATAGAGATTTCATCCCACTTCTATATAGGGACTAGAAGTGGTTGAAGCAAACCCGAAGGTTTTTGGTTCTTGGCTTTCATCTGCGGCATGTATAACAATGAGATACAAACTCAGCAATGTCTCGTCTTATACTTGGCCACCAGAACTGTTGATTCATGTCATAGAACATCTTTGTGGTTCCAAGGGGCACAACCCACTGAGAGTTATGGAAAACCCCCATAAAATCCTTCCTTGCAGATAACAACACAACGTAACGGATTTGATAACACAGAAAACCCTCTTTAGATAACGAACACTGGGTGTCGGTCTCCCTACCGTAAAGAGAGTCCCTAATGCTATGTAATTCATAATCCAGTTTTTGTTCCTAATGAATTAACTCAAGAAGAGAATATGTCAACTGGACACTGGTAAAGGAAACTTCATTCCCCTTCCACTAAACTCCAATATGCAACTGAGCAAAAAGATCCATCAAACTCCACTGTTTTGAAGATTATTTCACATTCTGTGATGGAAGATTCCTGCTTAATGCATCTGCAACTACATTCCCTTTCCCCGGGGTATATGAAATGTCAAAGTTTAAAGATTTCAGGTACTCCACCCAATGATTTTGGTGGAGATTCAAATATTTTTTGGAGAAGATATAACTCAAGATCTTCTGGTCTGAATACACAGTAAACCTTTCTCCATTAAGGTAATGTCTCCGACTCTTATGTTTATACATTAAAACTACAATTTCATAGTCATGGGTAGGATAGTTTTTCTCATGAGTCTTATGTTGATGAGATTCATAAGAAACAACATGATTACCTTGCATAAGGACACATCCCAAACCTGAACCCGATGCATCACAGAAGACCATGTAACCTATCCCAGCCTCAGGAAAAGTTAACACTGGTGGAGTAGTTAAAAGACACATTATCTCAAAAAAAAGAACTCTGAAACTTATCATTCTAGGAAAAATTCACTCCCTTTTGAGCCAGAGCAGTCATTAGAGAAGATAACTTTGAGAAGCCTTTAACAAATCGGCGATAATATTCTGCTAAGACCAAGAATCTCCGAATCTCGAAAACATTTCATGGTTTTCCCCAAGTCATAAAAACCTTCACCTTCTCAGGATCAACTAATATTCCTTGTTTTGACATGACATGTCCCAAGAATTTCACTTCCCGAATTCAGATGTCGCACTTTGAAAGATTGGCATAAAGTCAGTGATTCCTTAGAAGAATCAGAACTGTTCTCAGATAATGCATATAATCCTCCTCAGTCTTAGAGTAGAAAAGAATTTCATCCACAAAGACTACCACAAAAGTATCTATATTCTCATGGAAAACCTTGTTCATCAACGACATGAAAACTGTAGGAGAATTTTTTAGGTCGAAGGGCATAACAAGGTATTCATAATAGCCATACCTACTCCGAAAAGCGGTCTTATGAATGTTAGATTCTTTTATCTGCAACTGATGGTAACCAGATCGAAGATAGATTTTTGAAAACCACTTCTCCCCTTTCAATTGATCAAAAAAATCATCAATTCATATTAATGGATATTTTTTCTTCATCGTAACTTGACTGAGCTTTCGATAATCAACACATAAGTGAAGAGAACCATCAGCCTTCTTGGCGAAGAGAACTAGTGTTGCCCAATGTGACATACTCGGGCATATAAAACCTTTCTCAAAAAGATCGTCTAACTGATAATTCAGTTCTTTAAGTTCTTATAGAGCCATTCGGTAAGAGGGAATAAAAACCAGTTGAGTACCAGACATTAAATCAACAGAAAAATCATCCTCTTTTATTGGTGGAAAACCGGAGTAGTCAAAAGGAATCACATCGGAAAACTCTCCAACGACTGAGAAGAAAGATCGCCACACATTGAATATCTCTCTAGATCAAAAGAAAACACTGATATAACTTTCCCCAACTCTGGATAAGAGGTTCCATCTCTACTTGACCTTGGGTCCCATTCTCCTCGAAAAACAAGAGGCACACCATTGGGTGTAGTAAGGTAGACCCGTCGAAGATAACAATCGATCCGATATTTATTGGCAATGATCCAATCCATCCCAAATATTACACCAAAATATTTCATGTCAAGAACCAAAAAAACTTCAAGAATGATCAACATCTGATTACAGAAGACACAAGAAGGACTACAGAGACCCTTCTCTCTCATTGTACCAAGGGGTATTGTAATATCCATCGCAGAAGATAAAAACTTCATAGGTAGATGAAGAAGATTAACAATATGGGTTGAAATAATTGAGTGAGATGCACCAATATCAAAAATAGTGGTCACTAAAGATGAATCTATAGTAATGGTACCCCTAACAGTTGCAGGGCCTGTATCAGCTACCTCTGGCGACTCTTCCACTGCGTGGAGAAGCTTCATTTAGGATGCCTGTGGATGGAACCCTTTTTTACATAAAGAATTTGACTTCACCACAATTTATGGAGGTTCTAATGATCCTGTTCCACCACATGGAGTAGAGAAGTGATGGTAGAAAATTATTAAGTGCCATAAATGTCCACAGGAGCTACATTTCTTGGGTGTCTCAGTGGAAACCCTCTGAGAATGTCTTGGCTTTTCACACTAATATCAAGTCAATGATGCCCCACCTGGTGCTACCAGAGGTCTGGAATTACTCTATTATCAATAACTACCATGAGAAACTTCGCTATTCAGTTTTCCTTTAAAGGAACCAACACTACCACTAGGAGGAAAAGGAACCTCCATCAACCCTTACTTTCCCGCCAGGTCTATCACAACGATCGTCAAACTATCCAGAACATCAGCATAAGTGGGTAGCATTAGTAGGAAAACCTGAGAACATATATCTGATCTAAGTCCAAACTCAAATCATTGAGCCTTCATCTTCTCATCAGATACAATATCAGAAGAAAACTGTACCAACTCAGAAAAGTGATTTGAGTACTCAGTCATGGTATTGTTGGCACGCTCAAGCTTGAAAAAATCCACAGCTTTGGCCAACACCATTGATTCTGGATAGAACTGGTTAGTGAAAATAACCCTAAAGTCTTTCCACTCCATACCATCTTGTTTCCCAGCCGTCACCATCATGTCCCACCATCTCCTACTTGGTACCTCCAGCATGAAGGCGTCACACATCACCTTGATCATATCAGGTGTCTCCAAGAACCCAACCAGAAATTCAATCTTACTCAACCATTTCTCATCATGTTGAGGGTCAGTGGATCCTTTGAAAACTGGTGTCTTCTGGTGTAGGAACTCTTGAGAATGATTTTGGATAATATCACTATGATGATCTATAGCTGGAGCCTGAACAGGAACTAGAGTTGGTGCCTGTCCTAGAGCTTGGATAGTGAAAACAATCACCACAACCAGACTCAGATCCACAATATGACTTTCTTTTTGAGATTCAACAACAGCCTCTTTTTGGATCTAATTCCCCCGACTTCTCGGAGACATGATGTTACACAACATCAGTAGGCAATAAGGAAGACATTAGATAATAACTTCCACTAGGTAACAAGGAAATCTATTCTTAATATAAGGGATAAGAATATTTGGATTCCACTCTATCCAAATGAAAACAGGGAAAATACTAGAACTAATCCACAAGTCGTATTTCCCTAACCAACCCCAGTGACTTAAGGTTCATTGTGGTGAGAGCTGGCGAGGAACTTAGTCACAACTACCTCCTATGTCCCAACAAGAATACTCAAATGCATACTGTCATCAAGGCAAGATATTTATCCTCCTCTGATACCATTTTGTCACGAACAAGCCAGGGTACCCTGGTAACCCGATAACTGAGCTGTCCCTGACATAGACCGAAGGGTGTTCTCGATCCCCACTGGTCGGCGACTAGCACCTGGCATAACACAACATGCAAGTGGGAACAATTTTTCCACCAACAATGTGGAAGACAAGAAACAAGATAGAATGAATAACAAAAAGAAACTCCACCGGGAGTACTGCACCAGAATACAAAGAAGCATAAAAACCTAAAGTTCTACAACCCTAGTAATAAAAATGGGAAAACATCCCCAAGGTCCCTAAGTACACAACACACCAAGACCAAAGATCAACCACTAGAACCACCTCCAAGATATCCCTTCCCTTTGTTAGATCCTATAAGAAGAAAGTATACAAATAGTCGAAGGAAAAATTCGGGTGTGAGCCTAATCCCAGTACTATATAACCAAAGATACTATAACAGATGCCAAATATAGATTATACAAAGAAAATATTTCAATTTTCAAATAAATAGGTTTGGAAATTCTAAATAATATTCTAACAAAACATGCTATACAATTTCAAATGATGCAAATAAATATTTTATGTAGTGATTTTACAAATTATGGAATATTTCTAAAATAATGGATTAAGTAAAACAGTTATATAAAATGTTTTATATAAATTCAGCAGGCATATAAATTAGTTCAAAATCATTGGCGTACATTTATATCTCAAATATAAATAAACAAGAGAGCAACATGGTCATCTGCCAAAAAGTACAATTGTATTAACCAGTTATAGGATTCTACATTCTCTAAGTGAACTCATAAAAATGTGTATACACACATCCCTATGACACTGGAAAAGGAGACTTGTCACCAACCCGTTGAGATGTGACCCGTAGCAAGTATGTTTTAGAATGTTGTCATAGCGTAGAGTGTATCCAAATAACTCACTAACTACCTAAGGCTTGCATGCGCCCTTACATGATGGGAGAACTATTTTAAGAATGCTTAAAAATATGATCAATTCCATTCTTCCATTTTAAAAGTGCAAATTTCATTCCATTTAAAACCAAACTGGTTTTATTCAAAAACATGACTTTTTCACAAGATAAAAGCACTGGGTTTCTATTAAATAATTTTAAGCCATTTTCAGCAGTTTGAATTCCATTCAAAAACAAATTCAATCATTACACAATTTATTTCCACAATTAAATCCAAAAATTTAATTGAAATAATTTACATCAAATCCACAATTTAAATTAAACAATTTAAATCAGAAAATTTTCATAAACACACCCAATTCAATGAATTGGGGGGTTTTTCAAATTTTCATGCCAAACCCATTTCAAATATCTCGATTCACTGGAATCGAGTTTCTATCAATTTAATTGAAAGAAAAATTTTATAGTTGAATTTAAATAAATAATTTCAATAAATCAAGAAATACAAGGATAATCAATTTGGAATGTCAGGAAGGAACCACCTATGTCAATGGTTTTGATGAAAACTACAACAGTTGAAGAACGCTCAAGAAACCCAGATCAATTCTCCAAAAACCTGCTTAAGGTCTATTCTCCTAGAAATATCAAGACCAAATCTCATCATATTTGGTATCCACACACTTAGATCTACCCATTATAGATGTAGATCTAAGAAACTGAGAGAATAGTGGAAGTAAATATAAGTAGATCTAAGAAACTGATCAAGAACAATGAAGAAAGATCACCTACCTCAAGAATCTAGCTTCAATTCACCAAGAGAAGTCTTTGGGTCAACTCCAGAATAATGGGAGAAACTTCTCTAACCTTACGAGAAGAAAAATCCCGAGTTATGGCAGCATAAGAGCTTAAAAGAGGCACTTAGAGGCAAAAAAAATGAGATCCACTTTTATAGGATCTCAATTATGTAGTCACAGGGTTTTCCCCCACGGTTAGACAAACTGTGCACTAACCGTGCGTTAGACTCTACCTCAGTAGACACTCCGCGCATGGTTTGGCCTGATGGTTAGACAAACCGTGTTCCACCTGTGCAGAAGCTACTGCCTCCAAGACCAACTACGCATGGTTCGGCTGCATGGTTTAGACAACCTGTGTGCTGCCCGTGCGACTTTCTATTTGCCTCAAAACAACATTTTAAGTTCTCCCAACTATCCCATTCACCAGTACCCCAACACATAGGTACTTAAAACATAAAAAGTACCTGAAAACATAATGTGATGTTACAATTTCCACATCCAGATGTATTGTCGAATGGGACATATGAAACTATGTCATAATCTCCTCCATCAATGTCATTGATACAATCATTAATCCTTAGAAAATGTCAAAAATATCCCCAGCTCAAGAAATCCATTAGGTGACCATATAATGGATGTATTAGTATTAATGATCTCACTGTTAGTTTATCTACACTCACCCTCGATAACTCACTGTATTAGTAGAGAGGTAAAAATAATTGACTGAATACAAGATTCTCCATACTCATTCACTAAGGAATATTAAAACGAGGCTGACTAATTCAACTCCTTGTTAAAAAAATTGTAATAAAATATCATGTAGAGTGCATTAGCTACCACATTCCACTTCCCCTGAGAATAGACTATCTCAAAGTCATGTTCATGGGGGAACATTATCCATTACATATATCTCATGTTAAAGACCTTTTGAGGAAAAACAAACATGGTAATTATTTTTTATAATATAAAATAAACCGATCACCCATAAGATAGTGTCAATGCATCTTTAAGGTGAATATTACTACGCCAAATCTAAATCATTTGTCATATATTTATGCTCATTTGGTCTCAGCTACCAAGATTCATAAGAAATATCTTATTTCCACTACATTAGAACAAAACCATGTATAGTTGCTAATGAATCATAAAATACTACGTATTCAACACCATTTTCTAGATAAATGATGATGACGGATCCCGTCAACCTCATCCACAACTCCTGAAATTAATACTAGAACCTCTATATTAACATGAAAGGTTTCCCTTTTTGGTTTAAAAAATTTAAGGATGCCTATATCCTAGATAAATTGGGCATGAATCTCCTATAATAGCTTTTTAGCCCAAGGAATCTCCAAACCTCCAAAACATTCTTGGGTAGCTCCCAAGAAAACACTCCATCAACCATTACTAGGTCTACTACTACTCCCTCTCCTAAGATGAAATATCACAAAAATTGGACCTCCTAATCCTAGAAAACACACATAGAGTGATTCAGAAAATTATGTTTCTATCAAAGTAGGTTTAGGATCATCCTCAATTATCTCACATGCTCCTCCCTAGATTACTAGTACACTATGATATAATTAATGAAATCCACAAAAAACTTTTCTAATAAAGGATGAATAATTAGTTTCATGTGGCCAATGAATAATTATAGGGATTTCATCATGAAAAATAGATTTACCAAGTACTCATAATCACTATAGTGACATCATAATTTTGTCTTCAGTATATTCATATCACATTTTTGAACTATTTATTCCCTTATTTGAGGTCAATCATTGATAACCATCATATCTCTCTCAACTGGTTGAAGTGGTAATCAATCCTCAGTAGTAGATACTTATTTATTATGTTTTTTCAAGTTCAATTTATTCTAATCCACACACCACATAATGCTCTATTATTCCCTCCTAGAGAATAGAATTGGGGATTCCCGTGATGACACACCGGGTCTAACAAATACATTCTCTTCAATTATTGTAGATAAACCATAAACTCATGATTCCCTACGAGATCCATCAAATATTTTGGAACATATATGGATCTCAGAATCCGGTGTATGTATATATATAAATTTATCTATTAGTGGGGAGGTATACTCAGTATGTCCCCAAGAATGACACACTAATAATCTGCAACCATTATAAAAAATTGGAATCTCATACCATCCAATTCTCTAAGACTCATGCTATCAAACTAGTGAGTAATCAGATTCACTCTCCGATATATGAGTCTAACCTCATCCACTATTGTATCCGTATCTCGGATGAAGTAAAACCTCATACCTTCTCCATGAAAACATTGAATGATCTGACTATAATTTCTAATATGTTCACAAAATATGTACATCCAATTCATGTCGTAGATGACATCAATAGGATTCATCATTACTACAAACAGACCTCACAAGAAAAACTCTTCCCCAAGCATTAGATCACACTATCTTCTGATGTATATGATCGATTGGTCACATTTGAAAGGATTATTCAATCATAAATTCATGACAAGGGACCAACAGAAATATCTAGGTATCGAACTAGGGATTTATAAAGAAAAGTGCATCTTGTTCATGTGTCTATCAGAACATCATCTACTAAAGAAATGACACAGTTCATATCTATAATCATCCATAGAATCTATGGGTTATAGGACTCTACTACATACATCTTCCCTCAACCCTATATACCTACTCACTAAGATTGGTGGGGACCATATGGGGGTGGTGTAGGAAACAAGTCAAACTATCTACCAAATCTATCTATCCTCCCTGATACTTTTCCTTATTTTCCACACTACATAAATCATTAAATCTTCGGATTCCTCTTCCTAAGTGACCCATATACTGTCTCTGAATCATCTATGTGGGGGGGTTGGGAAATATCATGTAATACGTCTCCACCAATCAGAAGATTATCATAACATCTCTATAGGATTACTTGAACCATCCTAAGAGCCCGGAACCACATAGACTCTATCCTGAGATCACATATTAAAATGTATTTCATACTTGAATCCCTTAATATTCCACAAGATACCTACTACCAAATTATTATCTCCAATGCTTCCACTATATGAAACAATTATTGGTGTCTACAAAAAAAAAACTCAATATTACCATGATATTCTCTAGTAACCTAATATAGGTAGAGATAAATAGAGATATTTTACTATCCCAGAAGTCTCTGTGTAGGACTCGCACAAAGTTATAATCTTGGAGGAATTGATCAAAAACTATACTCATGAAGTATCACTAGAAGTTGGCGAACCTTGATGAATATATAGCCACATTCAGGATACCCTACTTAAGCTATAAAACCTCTGGGATGAACACAACCCACAATATAGATAGAGAAAATTACAATCTGAGAAGGTGCCCAAATTTTTTCATTTAAAGAGTCGCCAATCATACGATAAGGCCAATAGGCTCCACCATCACTCTATAGATCCTTAAAAGAGTCTTAAACCCAGGACCACCATTTGGTATGAAGGTGTTCTAACAAGATGAAACTCTCTCATCATCACCTCAAGCAAATCCCCAAATGCCTAGGGTTTGGATCACCCTAGAACATGAGGGTTCACTAACATTGAAACATGAGAAGTGTGACCATCCTATGATCCTCATCTTTGGTAACTACTGGTACTATATTATGGTCGACCAGTATAGGTGATGTTGGAAAACCACCCGGACGTACCACCTCTTGAATAGTTCTATATATTGGGGCCTCATCCCTATGGGGATTATACTTAGATCCTGCTATTAAATCGAAGATATAAATAATTGTGAAGTTATCTTGAAATAGAGAAGATATAACAATGACAATAATTATATATGTGGAGCTGACTCAAGAGGTAAATGGAAACCACAAACTATCATAATAAGATGGATGTACCAATGTTTTCACTTCAACCAATGCATACATGTATCGAGTGAAGAAGCCGGTAGTTAGAGTCCATAAATGCATTGGCCACTAAACCATCATTGGAGTCCCTAGCCTAAAAATATAATCTTGAAACACATAACATTGTTTCTATAAAACTCAAACAAATCTCATAGCTAGATAAAAAATTCTAGACAAATTTGCTATGATGAACACCTATGATACCACTATTTCATGACCCGGACCCTCAGGGACATCTTGACCACTGGTATGTCGATAATGACAACCCAAAACCCACCTCATATAGTCCAAGGGTCAGAGACTAACACCAAATAGGAATAACACTAAAATATAATTCCTTAGTCAAAGGTACATGTACACATCCACACACCTCTATACACATACAAAATTAGAAGTAATGTACAACTGATACCAATGAATTCATAAATCTAAAACCCAAAATCAGAGTACGATAATAATAATGGAAGGAATAAAAAATACAATTCAATAAAAACTATAAATAATTGCATCCTTCTAGAATGAGTTTAATTTAGTCAAATGGGTCACCTTTCAAGCCCAATCTATGCTTTTTCTGATCCTAGTCCACCAAGAAACCTATTGAATGACCTAGAATATTTATAAGACATCAAATTTGAAGGATTCCACACAAAGGTTTGTATAAAAATACCTAGAAGAAACCCCAAATTATCCAAACATAAGCCTCAAGGTAATAGTTATCTCGTTACATGGGTATTTTTTTCAAAATATGAGACAAACAAAAAAACATCCAGATATACTCATAATAAAAACTATGTCTCAGGGTAAGGTCACAACTATATTTACATCCTAGTATTCCTACTAAAGGTTTAAAGATAACTTCCGTAGAGTTGAATTCAATCCACGTGCCTAAGTACGTAGATGGTTTTTCTCGAAGAGATAGTTCTCGTCAAGTCTTTCCATGAAGAATTACTCTCTAGAAGTTATTTGAGATGAATAAAAAGATAAGGGTTTACACCCAATGCTATAGGATATACTAACATCCCAATATGGAATTACCTAATAGGTAGGGTATAGATGCATATGTATATTTTTCACACCAATTCATAGAATCCCAAATAGGGAAGAAGACTATTGAGGATCCCACCTAATCCTCAGAGGGATTTCAAAAGATCAATCTAAAACTAATCACTTTCAATATATCACAATCATTTTCTCAGGATATAATTTCACCTAATTCCCTTAGGGGATATATCGAGGGGATTAACTCAAAGGAAACATGACTACACTAAATATAACAGAGGCCTCATACCACCATTAGGATATTATATGGTGTTTACTAGTAGTACATTACATGTCTTGCCTACACAAAGTCTTCCCATTTTCTCCAGCCCATGACCATGTACTCAAGGCCATACATGTGTACTCCATACCATGACCATGAAACAGGTCATGTGCAGGTACCTAGCTATGTTTGAGTATCAGTCTATTCCCATGTATTTGTGCCATGCCCATATACCTACCTATGTCCATGACCGTTTACCCAAATGATTCATACCGATTCGGCAAGTTGAGTAACATGGTTTTTGATATGTGTTACATAACATGTGATACTCTTTTTATGTTTAAACCCCTAGTTTTCATGTTTGAGTCCACACGACACATGTTCTTCTATTACATGGCGTGTACTGTGAGATTTTATAAAACATATAGGTCGTCACCCATTGTTTAATTTTTTAATTTTTTTCCTTTATGTTCACCTATAGTCCCACTAATATTCTTGGATAAAAGATATAACATGATCCATCATCATGGATAATCAGTTTATGGCTTCTGATTCACCCATAAAATGTCACATGTATCACCACACAACCTTTTCATTCCTAACCATGCATGAAGAACAACAATCTGCTCTATATTTTTCATAATTTCAATCATAAATTTATTCAATTACTGAATGATGAACCTGAACCATGGTATGAAAATTTTGAGTCGAATAAAAGTTTTTCAATTATTGATTCATGGGTATTTGTCGAACCAACAACCAAATGAAACACCGGTGATGAATGCATGAAGAATGGGGAGTGACAAATGAACAAAAAAATATGATGAATAAACCTCATACATGTTTAATGTTGGGATAAATATATTTTTCTTATAATTATGAACTAATAAACCAATTATAAATAATAAAATAATTTCCCATATCCCCAAAATAAACTCTCACCCACAACCTGATCAATTTGGAAATCAATCTGTTGGTTAATTTTATTTGAGTTTATCATGGTATAATCAATGATGAAGAAAAATACATAAATTAATTTTCTACCTCTAGTTTTATTGATCATTGATGAAGATAAGTTCTACATCAACGTCATTGTGGGAGACACACAACTTCTTTTGGCGAAAAAAATATCGATCATTATCTCGATCTCTTGTCATTCACTAATATCTCCTCCAACTACTCCTCTCACATCTCTGGTTATGTGACTAACCCTGGGATTTTTTTTAACCATATATCTATAGATTTTTCTAGGTCACTACTTCAAATCTTAAAAAAATAAATAATAAAAATAATTTATCACATTATTTTCAGCCATGATATTGTTTTTAAGAAACACATAATGCTAAAATAATATTTCACACAAAGTTTATATCCCACATTATAGACTTAATGGATGGATTTTTATTTACTATCAACGACTCCATTAAATATTTATCTCACTATTTTACTTAAACCTCACTTGAATGATTTGAATATTTTTAATATTTTTTGATAATATCAATACCGAACTCATTGGACCTCAGAATCTAATATTGTCTCAATGTTTGGATTCAAAAAATTTATGAGATATATTACAATGGTTTTCATTAAAAAATAGAGATTTTATAAAACATTTCATTATATAAAATCTCCGATAAAGTTATATAGCTAATGAACATCACCTAGCCATTTCAATTACTAGTGTGCTAAAGTGTGTGGCCTAGAAAGATTTTCAGTAGCCATTATTCAATGTAAATTACTAGAAAATAAAGGATGGATAGAGCCTAACCAAGTCAAATATAGATTGATAAATAATAAAACTATGATAGTCCCCTATAAAAAGCCATTTTCTACAAACCCCCCCCCCATTCCAGCAACAAAACAAACAATATAAATACTCACCCCATTCTAGGAAACCAATAAATATTCCTATAACCAAGCCATAAACCAAAATATCCATTTTTAGCATAAGAGACCCTTTGAGAAGCTATTTAATTGTGAAAAAAACTATTAAAACAACAAAAAACATGGAATTAAAAATATTTCGATTGAAATAGAGGACTTGAATAATCAGTTTTGTAGTTTGATATAATGCTTTTCCGAATACCTAGGTAAAATATAATTCCAAAATATATCTTACACTAAGGAAAATGTGAGTGTGATAAAGAAAAAAGTGAATAAGAGATTCATCCCAAGACCACACTAGATCTAGAATAAATAAAAACAAAAAGAAAATAATAAGAATCTAAAAGTATTATACCTGAAAAAACCCCTTCCTTAATGAAAAGGTTATAGGGAAAGCTAAACCAAACCCAATTGGGTCAATTGTTGAAGAACCAAGGTAGAAGTCAAAGGAGGGTGAAGAAAAGAAGGCATATATAACAAGAGATGAAAAAATGTATAATATACTAGAGACACTATGTAAAATACAATAAAGGGAAAATAAAGATCCCCAACTTCTATTCCCATAAGGAATATTTTAGCTTCAAAATCCAAAAATAATATCTCTAAAGAGAAAATTTGGAAACATTATAGAAATTTGAGATTAATATCTCCCTTCATGAAAACAAAGAGATATTACAATGTAAGGTGTGTTTTTCAAGGAATAGTCAAAAAAAAATGGAGGATTCAAAGGAATGAAATAATTAATTTAGAAATAAGTGCATCAACCCTAATCACACCACAATCACCAACAAATTTCATGATCTATGCAAATTTTCTATCCCATTCACCATTAGCTCTATTATGTTCATATTTTATTTTTTTTTAATTTTTAGGATTCAAAAATTAAATGACTATATCCTTTTCTACATCTTTATATATTGGAGAGTTGGATCCCATAAGACTAGTGGTACAAATGGTAAACCATTCCACTATATTTTTGTAGGAGTGTTAAAGGTTGTCCTTTGAATGTTCAAGACCAGATATTCCCTATAGACATATATGTATTGAAAATGAAAGAATGTGGGTTCTTATAATAAAATATCATAATTTAATAGGACCATATAACCTATCGATATTTTAACAATAAAACTACGTTCTATAGTGTGTACGACACGTATCACTGAGCATAAATAAACCATGAAATATTATTATATAAATATGATTTTTATAACCTTCACTTTAAATTGGAGTGTATTAATAATATTTAATTATTTATGAAATATATATAATTAACCTAATAAATATAAATTTATTGATAAATTATTTGGAAATAATATCTCAATTTTTACTAAAGACATTTTATTCTTCAAAAAATATGTTTTCATAAAAACTAATTATTACACTTATAGAAGGGAAAATATTATAATTAATATCAAGAAATTTTGGACAAATTATTTGATAAACTAAACTTTATTTTTGAAATAATCATATCAAGAATTACTTAGGGTGAAATTTTGGTATTTTTTTAATTTATTTACTTTTCAGTGAATTGTAAAAATTACCAATTTTTTTAAATACTATCATTTGTTTTAATTAAATAATGAAAGTTAAAAGTCCAATTATACCATGAAATTGGTCTAAAAGTTAAAAATTTTCCATTTTAGTTAAAATAATATAATTAATTTCATTATAATTATAAATATTCATGATTATGGTATAAATTTATTTTATACATTAAAACATAGTTCTCTAAAAACAATTTTTATGTTCATAAATATTTTTTATTTTAGTTAATTAAAAAATGACATAAAAATGTAATATTTAAATTTATTTTAAAATTATATATCTATTTTAATGAATTTCAATTCATAAAATGATGATTTATAGTCATATATTTAATACAAAAACATAGATTTCTTCAAAAATACATTTTCCTAAAAAATTATTTTTCATCAAACATTTTAGCCTTATTTTAAAATAAATTTTTTAAAATATAGAGATTGATTTTGGAAAAATTGAGTACATATATAGAATAAAAATAACTAATATTATATACTAAGTAAATCCTATTTCTTTCAAAATCCATAGTAAAATAATAAAAAACCATCACCAGATAAATCAGGTTGACCTAGGTTTAAACTATGTGAAAGGCCACAATTATTCCTTATTAGAATTTTTTTATTATGTAATTTCAAACCTTATAACCAGAGTATTTATATTTTTTTTTTGTTTATTGGACACTTTTAAATAAAATTTATATATATAATATTTTATGTAAAGAAAAATACAAAATGTCACACTCGTGGTTTTAAAATTATCTTACATGTTCACATAGGGAAAAAATTAAAATTTTAATGAATATTAACGGTTACTTTCGTAAATAAGGAATTATTTTCCTGATGATTATTTCTTCCTAATTTTTAGTGATTATATAATTTTCTTATATATTTTTTAGACACTGACATAATATCTATTCAATTAATAGAAAAATATAATTATTGATTTAAAAAATATTAAAAGTAATATAAATTTAATTTATTACCATGTTACATGAATTTTGTAATTAAATATAAAATTTTATGTTGGTTTTATTGGAATATATAATAATTACTTTTTTTCATGTTGTTTTCAATGTTAAATTAAATGTGCAGTTCCAAAAATGGTTTTAACTATGTTTTTTAATAAATAATAACTTATTAAATGACTTAAAATTTCTAAAAATCATATCTTCAGCCATGTAATTAGTATATGTTAAAAAAATATAAAATATGGTTCATTCATGGGACAATATCCCTTTTACTGTAACTATATTTTCCCATCAAGAGTAAAAGTTTCATCGCTATTGTAATTATAAAAAATGATTACAATGGGGTTTTTGTGTTTTATATGTACTTATATTAAAAATAATTTTCAACACATATAGAATTTATTATTTGATAAATTGGATTTCATATATATAATTATTTACTCTAAAAAATATCTAGGTAACTGACACCATGACACCTGAGAACTCCTCTCCCACCACCAATATCCAATTAGATGTATTTTATAAACATCATTAGCAACATCACCTCTGATACCCCTCACCATGGGCATAGCATATTAGTTCAACATGTCACCCTTGTGGAAACCTAGCCCCCTCATCAGAGGGTGGAGTTCAACTATCTAGATCATAAAATAATGTTAATTTATCTATTTTCTTCCTTCCATGTACTCATCAAGAGAGTGTCCCCCACTCCCAACTAGGGTGGTGTCAGGTTACCTGATATGGCTCATTAAATTTTTACACTTAAAGGATAAATTTCATAGTTAAAGTGAATAAATTTTCTCAAAAATGTTTATATTTTATTTTAGAGGTATGGATCAACCTTATATTCCCTCAAATATAATATTTATACATTTTGGAGGCACTTGGTTTTAGAGTGACTTCCCATTATTGAATAGATTTTTGTATTTATAAAAAAAACTTCTTGTCCCTTATAAAAGGGATCCTCTTATCCTATTTTCATTACAATTGAAAATCATTTTGTATCAACCAATATATATCGAAATACCTTCATTAAATACCATACCACATATTATATACCTTCTATATATTATTAAATCTTTATAGGATGGTTTTTGTTGAAAAACTAAAGAGGTTTTCCAAAGAAGATGTATCATTCGTAATCGAGAGTTTTTTGTTTTATTTCATATTCCACATTCTTAAAATATTATTAGAACATGTTGATATAACATCATAACTATATAAATTGTTATGAGATCTTATTATGTTTATTTAATAACCCAAATATATCTCTTCTTCCATCAAATTAGAAATTAAACCATCAATTGTGTGGGAGGTGGACTACCGCCTCCCAAACTTATATAATTTGTTATCCATAACAATCTCTAAATGTAGGATATAATGTGGTTTTAATGTATATATATTATATTTATTACATAATTATAATTATGTAGTTATAATATAACATTTTCATTCTTACATTCCAATCAGTTGGAAAATGATAACGTGTCTTATGTGTATGTATAAACTGCTGCCTCCACGAAAGGATGTGATTCATTTTTCATTTTTTCTCCACATAGATGGTGATATGTATTTTTTTTAATATATATGGAATTAAGATATTATAATTATTAATAAAGTGTTATTTATTAATTAAATTTATAATATTACATCCATCATAAAAATAAAAACAACCTCCATGAATATATACGACTTTCCATCTCCATGAACGGTGTATAAAGTTATTATACAAATAAATTGTATAGATAACTATAATACTTTATATAATGAATGCATAATATATTTATATGATGACTAAAATTCTAATTATTATTTATCCATGATCAAAGAAAAAGGAAATAAAATTTACTGAATAAAACTATACAGGAAAAATTTGGCAGTTATCACACAAAACATTGATTTTAATAAATAATTGTTAATAAATCGATGATAAAAGTTTATAATTAATTAATATATAGTATGATAAATATTTATATGGTGATATAATATATTTATAATAATCCAATATTTATCATATAATAGATTTGTACATGTATGAATAAAAGAGATACTTGGGTATGAGATTTTCGTCTCACTTTTACATATTTAAGACACATTCCACATTGAACACTTTGTTTCTATGTGGTGTATATACTATAAGTGAATGTAATTTATTACTATCGATATTAAAATTATAGGGATTTAAATATCCATAAATTTAGTCTCTTTTATTAGGTTTTTATTTGAATGTTACAATCTTGGTAAGGGCTTTATGTTACAATCTCATTCCTTATCAAAAGTGATTATGATTATGTTTCCAATTATTAAATTTCAAATTATGTCTCTCAATAATATAATTATTTTTATTTTCATATATATATTTTTCTCATTATAAATTTTTCCTTTAATTTTTCTCTCAAAATTACTAAAGGGATCAAAAGAACCTTTTTAAGGAAATTGACTTTATCTCTTTCATTGGTGAAAATTTATTTTTCTTCCACATCCGTGTTTTCTAAAAAAATAAAGAATGTTTTTACTGTTATATTATTATTTTTTAAATTAATTTTTAACTATTTTTTAATTTTTTGAAAAATTATTTGAATGAAATAATATTTTCTTTTTTTAATCTATTTACTATTCACTTTTTCTTACAAAAGTGTGAAGGGAATGTTTTTAACATATTCAACATGAATAGAATTTCATTCCATAATGAACGATAAATGATTTAAATATTAATTTATTATTATCATTTTTTATTTGAAAATAAAAATATTTTTAAATTTTTTTTAATTCATAGTCATTAAAAGTTATTTTGAAAGTAGAAGTGGTTATTTTTCTCAAGAATGTATTAATAATCTTTTAATGGTATTTCGATTCATCAATGACAACAAGAATAAATTATGCATATAATCTACTAGAGATATGTTCTAACAATACCATATATATTCTTTCTTTTTATTATTAATGATTATGAAGATAAGATTTATGAAACGTTTTCCTTTTCCATGGGTAATTATATGATTAATTGTTGAAATGATTATAAAACCCATTTCTTTCCCACAGGTTATGTTTTAATAAAATGTTTAAGGAAAACACTTTTCTTTTGATGTGTTATGATATGATGAATCTTTTTGTTCATTTTTTTTCAAAATATTTATGACTTTAATTTTGTTATTGGTGGTCCTAGAATTATATATCCCGAAAATTAATTGAGTAATAATTTATATCTCAGCAAATAAATGGAATTGGAATGGGAAGCGAACCTTGATCGGTAACGGACTCAGATTACTATTATTGTATTGGGAGTGACCCTTGACTACTATGATGCATTGGGAAGTGAACCATGTCCATTGTGATAGTTTTTTAAATGATTATTTACTACAAAGTAAAGGATTTTCTATTCTAATATTAATTCCAAAAACATTTTTCTTATGCTAATGTAATGATCTAATGTCTCATGCTCCATGGTATCATTATGATTCATGTGTTATGAATTTCCAAGAATTATGTTGTGCCTTAGTATTATGTTCTATGATATGGATAATGTAGTTTTTAGATGTTACGATTGTCTTCTCATACCCTTATGCTCATGTTATATTTATACAATCATTGATTTATCCCTTCATTACCCTTACTAGGCATCTGAGCTCCCCATTTATTGTGTTTCCATTACCAAAATTATGAAGGAATGTATTAAGTATGATATGTCTAAGAATGGTGCTAATTTTAAAGAACATAGTGTGTGATTATATAGTACCTTTGTGAAGAAATTATTTATTTATCTATGTTTCCAAAGACATTAAATCCTTGCATCAACCAGGTAAGTATATTGGATATGTTTTTAATATTCGTATAAAATTATTAAATATTTATGTGTGAAAGGAATGATTAATTTTAGCTGGAAACAAAGTATATGTTTTGTCAAGATTTAGAGATTATTATTAGTGAAATTTATTAGGAACACTATGGATAACACTAAGTATATGATAACATCCTAAAGTTTAGGTAAAATATAGATCATGTGGTTTTATAAGAAATATATCTATTGATACTATAAGTTTACATGGTTTTTTCATAGATGCATCAAGGGTTAATACCCTCAAAAAGATTTGGTTGAGTATATATCACACATCATTTTGATGCAGAGAGAGAGTTCTATTACTAAGAATTAGTTCTGACCCACCCAAGGGATATTCTTGTCTTAGTTCACATTTAATTTATGAACATTCATAAAGGATTTGAATATATTATGGTCCTGGATTCCCTAGGTCAAAAATATGATGTTATACACTAAAATAATGTGTCATGGATTTGAAATCCTATTTATGATTTTTCATATTTATGATTTTTTTTCTCTAACCAAGTTTTTGTGTTTTTAGAAAATGGATAGAACCACGAGTAATGATGTCAATGAAGAATATGATGGAAAATTGAGTGATTTTGAGCATCCAAGTGGGATGATAATGGAAATGAAATATATTGTGATTATTCTTAATCAGTTATCATGATATATGATTAACAAACTATACCATATCCAACTCTTGGAATCACTAAAGAATAGTAGGATGGAGTTCGTTAAGTGGTCAGGTGGTGGAGACTATGGAGGAATGAATTGTGAAATTACTTCATGTCAGAAATTTGGAAAGAGACACATAAGATAATGTATCAAAACAAAATGATAATGTTTTAGGTGTTGACAAGAAGGGAATAGATCAAGGAATTGCTAAGAAAAAATTAAGAGTTAATTGGATTTAATAAATTTCATCCTAGAGATCCATTTATAGTTTCTTTTCTTAAATGTGGGGAATCTAAGAATTTTCTAATCCAAAACCCTCTTCTAATGGTTAACTTCTAGACCAAGTAAGTACCAATGTAATCTTAATAATTGATTTGAGAGGATTGGGGTATTTATGTATTGGGATTTGAAAATTATTTTTTAAAAGTATTTTTATCTATGGTATTTTGTTTATTAGAATCATGATACAAATAAGGATTGTTCCATAGTATTTTTTCATTAAGGATATGAAAGAAAATGTAGAATGGTACTGTTACCTAAGAAAATTTATGAGTGTTATGTTGGTATTTTTTTGAAAAATAATAATTAACTGAAAGATAACCATTAAGATATTGATTCTCTTGAGCTAATAATTCTTATTGGGGATAAAGATATGATTAAAATTGATGAAACAAATGGGAGATTGATTTTATGATAGTGAAATTTATGTCATCTTTAATGTTTTTTATTACATTTTTTGATTTTAGAATATATTAAATAGTCTTTGATTATTAAGAATATTGAATGTTTTGGTAATTATATATGTCTTCATGTGAGGTAAACTTAATAGTTATAGATTCTATAAATGGTTTATGTGTTTATTGTTGATCTTATGTTTAAATTCATAGATACCCATTTTGAAGTTTTAGGAAATGGTATTTTTAGGTAATTTTTTTCTTTTACAAGGCTATAAGTGGAATAATATATTGAGGATTAAATAAACCATTGGGTAATTATATTATTTGATTTTAATTTAATTAGATTGTGAGATGTATATAATATTTATTATTGAAAATTTATTTGGTTATTAATGTAAATTTAGAAGAATTTTATTATTTTTGGAACCTTATATGATTTAGGTAAAACCCATAATGGGATATTATTAGAATAATTGAGGTTGAATTAATATTCGGAATCATATATGGATTTAATGTGGATTTAGTGTGGTTCTGGTTATTTATATAAATTATTATCATATCTCAGAGATTATATGATGATGTAATATACATTTTTGGTATGAGACAATAAGAGTGATTGATATTATTTATAGAAAAATGTTATATTTAACTTAGAAGAATTTGTCATAAAATCATTATAATCATTGGGTTCAATATTATTCTAGAATGTTTTTTTGAAATTTAAGATTAGTTATTTATAATATGATCTAAGTTAAACTGTGGGTGTTATTGTTAAGGCTTTCAGGATTAATGTGGTATATTTTAATATGATAGTTTATTCACTATGAAAATTATCTTGTTATTACCATTATGGCTTTGGTTAATGTAAAAATATTAGAGGAAGATATTGATATCTTTTTTTTGATTATGTGAACCATTAAGATTTTATATTCGTTCTCCATGTACAAAAAAAATTCATCTTGACTACTCATCATTTTCTTGAAGTGGATGATATTATAGTGGGAATTGTATAAAGGATGAAATTAAACATGTCTATGAAGTATATTTACTAATTTTATTTGTCTATAAGGTAGTGGAATATATAAATTCAATGAAAAGTATCTTCAAAACAAAATTTATCTTATTACCTTCATTTCTAATGAATGAATAGTATTTTAACACCACATCAGTTTAGAGATTTGGGGTTTTCAACTTTCTCTTAATCATTCAATTAAACATAATCAATGGTTTCTATCACTCTCCATAGTTATTTCGAAATTATTTTTTATCTATATTTTCACATACTAATAATGTTCTATTATTTCGAAACATAGTTTGGTGATGACCATTTAATTTTATTTTCTATATTTTGAAGAGAATGTTTTAATAACCCTGTTTATGATGTGGGATTTTCAAAATTTCTTTCTCGAATTCCAATCCTTTGATTTCCAAGTTAATGTTAAAATTGTGAGGATGAAATTTATTAAAAAGTTGAAAATTTAAAACATTTAATTTTTTTAAATGAAAATTATGTTCGACAAAATATATGACATTCAACAACGAGACTAAACAAACCATGAAATATTATTATTTAAATATTGCCATTATAACCTAGCCATTAAACTGGTGGGAATGAATAATAATAACATATTTACAAAATATAAATAAATATCATACTAAATATAAATATATTTATAAATACTTAGGAAATAGGAACTTATCTTTTAATGAAGAAATTTTATTCTTCAAAAAATATATTTTCATCAAAAATGTATTTTATTGATTTTTTTGATAAAATTGTATAACTGATATTTGGAAAAATTATAAAATGTAATTTATAAAATTCAATTTTATTTTATAAATCATGTTATCAAAATTAAAAAAGTTTGAACATTTGGTATTTTTCTGAAATTATTGATTTTTCAGTGAATAGTAAAAATTAATCATATTTCAAATACTATAATTTTTTAATTAAATAAAGTTATTAAAATGTAACATTATATATTTTATTTTTTATTAATGTTATATATGAATTTTTTTATTAATAATAATATTATTAATTTCATTTAAATCAAAAATATTCATGATTTTTTATAATTTGTTTTCTTAAAAACAGTTTCTTAAATATAGTTTCATAATGTTTATTCAGTTTAATTAAGTAAAATAATTCCTAACAAGAAAATGATTAGATTAAATTTATATCTATTTATATCTATTTATATTTATTTAAATTCAAATAATGATGATTTTTAGTCATAGAGTCAATATAGGATCATCAATTTCTTGCAAAATGCATTTTCCTAGAAAACGAATTTTCATATCGCTTTATGGGATTATTAGAAAATAAATTAAAACATTTTATAGAGATTAGATTTTTTTAATAAAAATTAAATATTATTAATAATAATATTTAATATTATTTAATAATTTCAACTTAATTTATTTCATAACAAATAGTAAAAAAAAGGAAAAATTCATCACCCGTATAAAACAATAAATTAGGTAATTATAGATTAAAATAAATTGATAAGGCCACCATATTACATATTCTATATTATTTTATGAAATTATTTTTAACCTTATAACCAATAAAAAATATGTCTTTTACCAACAAAAAATTACTAACAGATAATATATCTCTTGGTAAAAATGATTAATTCAAACATTTTTTGTATTTTTGTTGATATTAAATATAAACACCCACCATTTTTTCTACCAACTGATATATCTGTATTAATTTTAGTTCAATACTAATAAATACTTCACTAATATTTAAATATATTTCCTCATAATAACATTACCAATAATTTTTTTACATATAAATAAATCATTTATTATTAATTATTATTTTCAACAAATATTTTTCTGTTATATAAATCTATTGTAATGAATTATTTAATAATATCAAATATCTTCTGAAAAAATTAATATATATATATATATATATGAACCATTACAAAAAAATCATTTTTAAAATAAAATTATATTATTAATAAGAATTTCAATAATTTTCATATTTTTTCTAAATTTTATATATAATGAAATTATTTTTTCTTGGGAGTGTGTATTTATTTCTTTATTTCATATTCTTTGTGTTAACACCACTAACATAATCTTATTTCTTTTTATATTTAGTGAAAGTGTTACTAGAAAAAAGATCATAACAAGGTAATTGTTTTAAATTGATTGTCTTAACACTATAAACATATAACTAATAATTGTGTGTGTTATGATAAGACACACACATTTGATTGAAAATATATTCCTTGAGAAGTAATGTTATGTTTATAATGATCTTAAGAGATAGTGAAATATTTGGAATCATTTCATTTTTTAAGTTCAAAGCCAGTAATGGTCAATAAACGATAATTAAAATAAAGGCACATAATAAATCATTTTTCACATTAAGTTTTCAAGGTCTAAATGATGTAATGAATTCAATATTTTAATTCTAGGATAATGGTAAACTAATTGTTGTTGGTTATTTTTTTTCAATGTTAAGAAAAATGGTTAATCAATACTATCATAACATTGTTTGTTCAACATTCCCAGGGTTTAGATGATATTTTGAAATAGTTTAGAGAAGCTAAAATGACTAATCTATGTTTTATCATTCTAATTCCATGGTAAGTATAAAAATCTAGGTATATAAATATTATGTTACTATATTTTTACATTCCAAATACATATTTAGTGATAAAATTTCGATATATTTATTTGAGATTTTATGTCCTACAGTTTTGGCTGCATAATTATAGTTTGATTGACATTTTTCACATAATAATGGTTTTATAGTTTTACCTTTATTTTCATTTATTTTGGTCTAAATACTCTTGGTTTTAAGGGAAAATAAATAATGAGTTTTTTTATATGGATTATGTTAAATGAATGTATAGAACTATTTGATTTTTTTATGGTTTGTTGTTATTTTTTTGGATGCATATTCAGTATTAATTTCTAATGAGTAAATAATTATGTCTATTTATGCATATCTATTGTTTTAGGGATTATTTTTATGTAATTAATTGTTTTTGTTAATTTTTTGTTGTATATTCAATTCGTTTTTAATAGGGTTTTTATTTATTTGGACATATTTTTTTGTTTTGTGGGTGGTTTTAGGGGGTTGTGTGTGTCTAGCTACATGAATCACATGTAAAAAGAGTGTTCTCCCTTCTTTTTGTCAGTTTTACAATATGGCTGTGTTTTATTAACTCATTTTAGTTTTTCTATTCAAATAAATTTCCAATGTTTTATAATGTAATATTCACTTTTTGTTTACACTTTTTATATTTTTCGCTTAATTTTATGGGGGGTATGTAATTTTTAAGGAATTGTCTTCTTTATGTGGGTTTAAATTATTAGATCTATATTCAATTTTTATAAACATGTACTATGGTTTAATAACCCATATAAATTATTCTCTCTATATTTTCTTTTTACCAAATTTTGGATTCCAGAATCTATGTTTTCTAGTCTATTTTCTCTTCACATACTAATATGAATTTAACAAGTTGTGTCTCTTTGTATTGTGTGTGGTATACTATATAATCCTATTTTATACTTTTTTCCAAGTTATAACTAGTGATTGTCCTTTTAAGAGTACATTCAAACTCAATATTATAATGGAAAGAAAATGATTCTTAACAAAAATATAAAAAATCTGGATAACACTTGGATGTGAAGTGAGTAGTGGTGATTGGTGGATTTTCTCTTCACACGTCACATTAAATCCTATTTGAATTAATTTTATTTATCTTTAGTGTTTTTTGTGTCGTCAAGGTGAATAAATTTATTTGGATTCCATTATTCTGATTATAATATATAAGAATACATTCAATTTTTATATTCAAAATTGAAATATATTTTTCATTTTATTTCTATAATTTGATTTGTTTATATTATATTCTAAAAATAAATTTCTTTACACATGCAGTTAAATTTTGCAGAATTTTATATATTTTTCCAAAAAAAAAATTGATGATTAAATTGTAGAACAAATGTTTTTTTCTCTAAATTATGGTGATGTTTCATGTATTTCTTTCTTAATCACTTATATTTATAATAATACAATATTTCTCTATATTGATGGAGCATGAGTATGAATTCAATAATAGATTATTAATTATTAAAACATATTACAAATACTTATGAGGATTACTTTCACAAATCATAAAAACATACTTTTAGTGAATTATATATTTTATTTTAAATGAAAAAGATCCATACTCCCTTATTCCTCCATTGGATATCTAAGTACTTTATATAACTTTTCATATCAAATTATCTTTTTTTGTTTGATTACTTACTTTACTATGATTCTAATTACCATATCGTTCATATCAAAATTAGGAACTTTTTATTTCTTAGTTTTTTTTTTGTAAATTTTTCAATCCAACTAATTAAATATAAAATGTTACATGGATTTTAAAATAAAAATGTTTGGGTATTATTTATTAAAACATTATATGTTTGGAAATATTAAAATCATCCATGTAAAAATATAAAATATATTTTGTTCCTGAAATTAATATGTTATTCATTCAAACAATCTGAAATTTTATGTTCGGTATGTTCAAATAATAAGACATTATTTATTATGCATTAAAGGAAAATATATGAAATAAATTAATTAGGATTTCATTTATTATGTTCTATCATATGTGATTTTCTAGACATGATCGAGACACACATGTTAGGTTTTTACTAATTCCTCTACTCAAGCATGATTAGTGGCTTCAAAACCATCCGATTGATGTAATACCTCTAGATTTGCTCAATGTTGGAAAGAAAGGTTTTCATTGGATATTTTTAGATAAGGGTTTTAGAGAGTAGTGGCAGGGAAATTATTCCTAGGATTCATGTATCAGATCAGCTCTAGGAAGCTTCCATTTATATTCATATTTTATATCTATTTGATATCTCGGATGATTCAGACGATCCAATGGATATTTTGTGAATAAGGATTTTTTTACATGACTAGATGAAACATTTAAGGATCTTGGATGCTATTATAATTTTTTGAGTTATTTGGAATCAATATGGTTCTTTAATTAGTAATGTTTAGTTATGTGATATGTTAAAATAGATTTAACCAATTTGGGATATTTTTTAATGAATGAAAATTGATTTTCATTCAAATAGAGATGAATCATACAATCACAAATAGAATATATTAGGGAGATGCTTTTGTAGGATAGGTTTTTTAAATAGGGGATATCACTACAGTCATGAAATTTTATATCCTTGTAGCCTCTATATTTTTCATTTCATCTAATTTTTATGTAATTCTTATATTATACTTAGTTTTCCGAGACTTAAAATTTCCTCTTCTAATTCCGAATATTTTCTCTATCTGAATTATTAAATGTTACTGAATTGATTTAGTTTAATTAATCTATATGTGATTTAATGTGAAGTGATAATCTTTATACTAGACATATTTTCATGCGGTTAAAAATTTATTTTTTAGGAAACATGATGATGAGTCAGCATTTTATAAAACTGATTGTAGAATCCCTATAGAATAGAGTTTTCTCAGTTTGATTTCACACACTATCCATCTTCAATAATGATTTTATATTTATTAGAATATGAATTCTCTCATTGAGGGATTCTTCATTTTTTATAGATGGTACTATGGACCTTAATTTTATCTATTTGATATGGATCTCTAGGTGAAATGGGCACCCATCAATTATAAATCCACTATCCAAAGAAATGAGATTCATACTTATTCATTTCATTATATTGAAACTCAGTATAATATGTATATTATTACAGGTTTTTCTAGTTGGTGTCTTTATGGTGATTTTTATTTTGGTTTGGGCTAAAATTCTCTAGATATAGTGCTAAATGTTAACAAATATGGAGCTGGTTTTGGTGTACAAAACACTAATTATGACAGTAGCTACCTAAAGTTGATGGAGATGAGGTCAGGTATTCTATCAGACATTGAAGGGTGTTCAATTGTAATTAATGGGATATTTTGGACGTTTTCTAGTCCCATTCCACTAAATTATATGATCAAACATAAGAATTTATGTGGAGTCTAGATCTAGGGTCTCTTGTGGCTGGTTCACATCGTGTAGAGTATAGAGTTTCATGTTAGGTCTATTATAGGTTACAACATTACTACTACTACCTCGTGATAATTTTCAGATATTTTTAGTGGATTTTTTCTAAAAATAGAGGTTAGTAGGGTAAAATTTGTATAATGTCTCTATTTCGTGTCAAATGCATAGTTATTATTAGGATGAATTGTTATGTATTTGTTTTTTTGGTTTCTAAGATATATTTTACAACTATTCTGGATAAAATTTCACACTAGTTTTATTCAATTTATGTGATAGAAATCTCAAATAGGGTTTTTCTATTTACTTATAATAATTATCTTCAACATATGTTTGGAAAACTCTTACAGATTCACATTCCTTTTTAATTTTTATATTATTCTATATTTTTTTATGATTATTCTGTAACTGTTTTTCTCAGATGTTACTATTTGGATGCATAAAAATAATGAATTCCCATGGAACATGGAATTATTTGACGAGGTCATCATGCTAATCCATTTTCACCACCATATCCTTCTAAACATGGAATTTTATTACACTGATTGTGATCAGAGGATTCTCATCTTTGAATAAATTATTGGTAGTTATTTATTTGATTATCCATTTGGTTTTTTTCTCCATTATTTATTCCTAAATCACATAAAAATAGCCTTATAAACGTCCTAATTGAATAATACTAGGACAAAAAAATTTTAACGTCCCAACAAGATGGTTTCAATACTTTTATGAGAAAGTAAACCTAAAAATAATATAAACATACTTCAAAGTATCAAACATATTTATAGATATATAATTCAATCAAAATATTTTTTATTTTGTGGTTGAAAATATCATGTAATTGGACTATACTTTTGTACACTCTATGATGTTTTTTATACTTTAATTTATTTCTATTTTCATTTCAATTAGTGAATATATTTTCCCCTAATTTGTGGGTATTATTTTTGGTTGTGTGTGGTATAGATCTTAGAGCTTAAGGGTGTGTCATAGCAGTACCTTGAGGTTCTTTATCAGTTCTAGAGTCGTCTTGTTTGTTTATACATGGGGGGTGACATATGATCTTTGACACCATAGACTCTGAAGAAACTATTATTTAACCATGGAAAAAAATGTCTAGTTGCTAGAAGATTTTTTTAATAGATATATTGGAGAATTTTGACATTTTTTTTTCTTATCTTTTTCTGTCTAAAAAGACTTCTACTATCTATTGATTCACTTTGTATTGAATTTCTTTATTAATATAATTTATATTTTTCTAATTTTGAACATGTGTGAAAATCATTTTGGATTAATAATTAAAACAGTTGTATTATATATGATTAATTAATAAATATAATTACAAAATTAACTAGAAAAAAATATAATTTTTATTTAAATGTAATTTATAAATATATATTATATATTAGTAATATTATTACCAATATAAAATTAAGTTAAATGAAACTATTTCTATACACATTAAAAAAACATATATATTATATGTTGGTATTATTATAATTATAATATAACTATTATTTCTATCATAATAACACTTAGTGATATTACTTTTACTGACAGTATAGTGACAGAGACATTTATTTTTGGAAAATAGTTTACGAAAAGAAAAGAAACCTTTACCAATAGATTTGTCCCTATTAGAAAAAGTTAAATATTTTATAGTTCACCTAAGTCTTGATATCTATTATTCCATGGTAAAATTTTCCATTAATGTGACACATATAATATTTTAATTAAATAAAAATAAAAAATGCCACTCTCTTTTAAAAATATTGCATGTGTTAAAATATAGACAAAATAAATTTGTGAATAATTATTAATTGTTACTTTTAGTATAATGGAATTATTTTAAATATTTTAATTTATTAATATATTTTTATAATTATAAAATTACATTATATTCTTGTGCAACATTGACACATTATTTATTCAATTAATAGTAAAATAAAATAAATGATTTTAAAAATATTAAAATTAATACAAAATAAATGAATTGTTGGGTTATATAATTTTTTTGATTAATATAACATTTTATACAAGTTTTAACGGAATTTATTTGAAATAATTTCTATAATTTTAGTTTCAAAGTAAAAGTAAATGAATAGTTAAAAAAATTAATGTTATTTTATAATAAACTATATTTTATTAAATGACTTAAAATTACTAAAAATCAAATCCCCATACAAGTAATTGGTACATGTTAAAAAATTTCATCAATTCATCATTCATGTACCAATTATCCTATTTATAGTTACTATATTGAACCCTAAAGATTAAAACAATTCATACCAGTAATTTTCAAAAAAAAGGTTAAAATGTGGTTTTGAACATTACATGTTCTTGTGTTAAAATTAATTTTCCAAAAATATTGGATTTATTATTTGATAAATTGGATTTCACATGTAGAATTAGTGTTTCCAATTTATATAATAAATATAATTTAATAAGGCTCATCTAAATATGTGTGTAATGAATATATAATATATACATATCATGATTAGAATTATTACGATGATTGAACCATAATAAAATTATATGAACCATAAAACTTCCGAACATAAACATATAGGAATAATGAGGTAGCTATCAGGATTTTTTTAAATAGGATTTTTAATTTTTTTAAGGAAATGAGATAAGGTCCTCATATTTTATAAAATGGAATCGAATAACGATTAACCTTATTTTTCCTTCTCCGATCTGAGTAAGAATCATGAATGGGATTCATGATACTTTTTCTACATCATGGGAAGTGTGAACCTCGTCCATGATTCATTTGCAATAGTCATAAAGGAGGCGTGAACAGGGATGAAACCTATGACTGGATGAATATTATAAAAGGAGGGTCACACCCCCAATATCATTTATCTCCAATGGTTTTTTGATAAATCCCTACAGAAAATCTTTCTCAACATATTTTTATATGATTGAATAATATAAAATTTCTATTTAAATATTAATTATTTAATTGTGTTATTTTATTTTGTTTGTATAGTTAATTTATTTAATATGTGGTGTGTGATTGTGCGGATATAGAAATTAAAGTTTTTTTGAATGGTTTATTTATTTAATATGTATTGATTCATGAATGTATGAATGTATAAATTAGTTTATTTTGTATTGTTTAATTTATGAATGAGTTATCATTTGTTGTATGATATAATTAATATTGAATGTCTATGATATTTAAATTTGGTGTTTATATAATTGAAATTTTATGTGTAAAATGTATTTTATATTTCGTGAAATAATATTGTTTTTTAGAATGTATATATTTTTAATTTAAATGGTGAGTAATTATATTTGAATAGATTTATATATATATATATAATAGGTTTTTTTATTGAATATAAATTTAAATCATAATATTCTATACAGTAGCTATATAATTTATTAAAATATATTAGTTATATTATGAATCATATTTAAAATTATTGAAAAATATGTTGATTTTTTTTAATGGTATAAAAAAATATTTCAAAAAATATTAATTTTAAATTATATTTTGTGTAAATAATTATTATTTGAGTAATAAAGTTTGAAATATAATTAATTAAATTTTATACATTTTAAATATTAAAAAATAGTTATATACACATATTTAACTTTATTAAATTTAAAATAACAAAGGTTTATTTCATTTTAATGGATATTTTATAAGTATAAATTATATTACATTTAATTACTACTAATAAAAAATTTAATCAATAAAATTAAATTATATTCAGTATAAATAATTATTCTTCGAATTAATAAAGTATAAAAAATAATTATTTATATTTTCTAAAGTAGAAGATTTTAAAAAAATATTATATATACATATGCAATTTTATAAAATTGAAAATAATAATAGTACAGAGTACTCTAAAGGTTTTTATGTAAGTGTAATTATATTATTATTAAATAAATTTATTAAATTATATTATTAAATATATATACATACACATTGAATAGTTAAAATTATGGAAAACATGTGTAGTTATTTAATATATATAGCATCTAAGAATAAGTAAAGTTATATAATATGTGGAAAATAATTATACCAAAAACATGTTATTAGTATTGGGTGATGAATGATCCATAGATGACTGACCAATTCATAATTGAAGTAGAATTTCTTTTTTATGTGGTTATATAATTTGTAATAATTTCATTTTCTTTTCCTTGTTAATGACCGGCGAGTCATCCATCACTAAGTATGTAAAGAACTACATGTCCACATAAAAACTTTTATGAATTTCATACCCCCATAGACCCCCTCATTTTAATGTGATAACATTGCAATGAAAAGGTATTCTATAAGATATTTTCCCTAAGAGGAATTCAATAAGAAGCATTCCAGAAGAGGTGTTCAACACAAGGTGATGTGTTTTAAAGGAGACTAGCGATTTCTGAAATTTTTAATAATAGAGACTCCAGGAGTTCACCCTTAGTTTTTGGTTAGTTTATCAAATAATCATAAACTAATCCATATAATAATTCTCAAGATCTAGTCATAATTAATTATTCATAACCAATTTTAAAAAAATTGAAAATATTTTTTCCGTAGTATATAATATATTATTAATTATTCTTTTGTAGGTAACCATGTTTGCGCAAATAAATATAAATGGGTGGTAATTTATTCCATGGATGGTTTTAGCTATAGATTTCCACCTACAACAGTGAAAACTATTCATTATTGTGTGACATTAGGTGATGTTCTCAATAATATTAATAATCAGTTAAAATTAAAGTATGCTAATTCAATTTATTCAATAATCTATCAACATAGTTCATATCATGAATGTTTATGGAACACTGAGTACCTTCTCTTTGATGATGAGGATCATATAGATTAATATTTTTTATTAAGTCAACAGTGTATTAATGGTCTGATATAATTATATGTGGTGATTTATTATACTGATGTGGTGAAACCTACAACTACATAACCATATTTTGTGAGCTCTATAGAAGTTTCTCCTTTAAAACACTATCATTAGTTGTCTACATATATGACCCATGTGATAAGTTAAAATTATGAAGAAAATGATCATCCTTTAGAAGTAAATTTATTAAAAAATCCTTTCTGAATTCCTAATATAATTAATGGAAGTTTATCAAAGGATGAAGTGTCTGATGGGGAATCAGGATATGATATAGGTAAGGGTAATTTTGGGAATAAAACATTTGAGGTTCCTACGACAGATAATAATCCAACATTTTGTGGAAATCAAACTTCAGTATTGATGTTATTAGTTAAAGTAATGTCGCATGAACAACATTTTGATCGGTATTTCATTACACTGGCATTTGATTTCCATGTAATTATTGGGAATAGATCTCGTCAGAAGATAACACCATCTATTTTGGTTTGGATTTTGAAAGTAAATTTTTTATAAAATTAGTTATAAACAGTATCATATAGATCATAATTTTACATTTGTGGTTCATAAGTCAAAGAAGTAAATTTTTTCATTTTCTATGAAAAATATGGGCCATAATGTAAATTGATACTGATGCATTATATGATACTTTCTTCAAGTTACAAGATGACAAAATTAGAATCCCTACAAAATTTTGTACATCCATGTTTGTCATAGGATTTTTCTAAAATTAATGGAGGTTTTATATCAATTGTTATTATAGAGATGATACAAACATGTCAGGATGTTTCCATTACCCTAGTTCAAGAATAAGTACAATAATTTTTTAACTATAAGATATCCTATAACAAATCTCGAAATGAAAAACATAAGGAAATAGAAAATGTTTATACTGACCGGGATGAATCACATGTAATGATTCCATAGCATATGGAACTATTGTCTCTAAACAATAAAATTATTTAGCATATGTACACTCTTGAGTATGTGTAACCCAATCACCAACTTGATCAATAAAATGTGATGTTCAATAGGATTTTTGGTAAATTCTGGCTATGCATTGCTTCTTTTCATTATATTAAAAAATTCATTTAGGTCAATGGAACTTTCTTTTATGGTATGTATACATATGTTCTTGTTATTTCTTACACATGGCATGGTAATCATGATTCTATACCACATTCATTCATTATTGTCGAAAAAGATAATATTTAATCAGGGATTTGGTTTTTTTCTAGCATGTATATGCATTCATATCACACAAAACTGGGAAGTGTGTATGATATATGATCATCATAGAGATATTGTAGAGGCCATAAATAGTGACGGGGTTTCATAGAGAGAACTGAATGCTTATCATCGATATTTCATTCTGCATATTTCAAGTAATGTGTATAATCATCTTAGATATGAGGATATAATAAACATGATCCTTATGTTTGGTATGTTTTTTTAAATATACTTTATTTGAAAGAAAATTTAATAACCTTTCTAATACATTATTATATTAGGGTTTCATCATATGATCCCTAACAAGAATAGTTTGATTGACGTATTTAAAAGAATCAAATGGATAATGAATATTTGTATGAATATATGATGAATCATTCAAAGGAAAAAAATAGTCATTATCGTATAATGGTGTCTGGAGATATGTCTCAATGACTGTTAATGTAGTGGACAAAATAAATTGGGTCAACAAGGGTGTCCAAAAACTACTAATCACAATCCTAGTGCAAGGGAAATTTTCTAGATGTGTGGAATAATATTATTAATGGATTGAAAAAAACTATCAAATAATGGAAAATGGAATGTGTTTTACTTGTCATTTCCAAAGTGACATTGACCAGATACTAAAAAAGGCATCAAGATAGATTGTTCTAACCTTTGACTAGAAAAAGAGAAACTTTTTAGTAAGAGACTACTAGGAACGGTCTCTATGTAATAATTGTTGAGATCTAGTTTTCATATTCGATAATAAGTACTGTGATTGAGAAGACTTCAAATCATTGAGATATCCTTATGCACAAGTTTTTATAGCTTGTGCATTGGTTAACATATCATGGGAGCCCTTTGTTGACCTCGTGTATCACATGAGCACTTCGGTTATCTATTATTGATTATACACTAAATTAGGCTAATATTAATTGGTAATATATATAATATTCATGTTATTTATTATTCATAAACACCATTTTAGTGAATTTTACATCAATTTACATTATGATTGTAATTCCTTCTTAAAATGCACTATTATGTGGTACATTTTTTTAACATCATTTAAAGTACCCAATGATTAATCTGATTTTAAGGAATCTAATTATACATATTTTAATTTGATATTTTTTTAAATTTATATACACTTAAATATGAACTTTTTTGATTCAGGGATCAATGGAGAATTCATGGAAGATGATGGAGATATTTGGCAATGAATGGAAGCAATTCTGGAGAAGGCAGATTGGACACAAGCCTACTAATGAGACTATGGGGCCCAAAATACAGGCCCAATTAACCCCATATTTCATGGGATTCTATAAGACATTTATAAGAACAAATCACACTTCAGGATCCAATACTAATTCAGAATCCATTGTTTCCATTTAGCTGGCCCAAGTTAGAGATAAAACTCTAGGCCCGATTATGCGGCCCAAAAAAACAGCCCAATAATATGATCAAATATCGGAATCCACAACTCCAAATGGGCCCAAATCATACAGGAGGTTAGAAGATATCCGGGGATCCATTTTATTCTTCTATGTCCCACTCTGATGCGGCCATCTAGAAGGACTTACAAGCGCTTCTGTTCGGTGGAAGAAAGATGGAAGCCACCTCGGGTCAAGGGTGGAAAAGTCTCCTCTCCCTTACTTTCCACCACCCTAGGCCTACCATAATAAAGTGAGATCCTTTGTACTATTTGAGGCTCTACCCAAGGCTCCAAAAATTCCTATTTAAGGAAGTGGTGGTGAAGGAGTTTTTAAAAAAATTTGGTGCTTGGTTCAATTGTAATGTTATGATGCGATTTTGTTGTCTCAAATTTGTCTTTCACTTGTAAGTTGTTCGATTTACTTTAGTTTCTTAATAAAATTTCTTCATCTCCTCTTATTATGTTGTTATACATATCACTTTTATAGCGTTGCCTCATGGTGTGAATTTATTTACACCAAATATTGTGAATTTATTTACACAACGGTGGAGTGATCATTTTATTTTTGTTGTTTTCTATACTTCTCGATGTCCTCCCTCATGAGTCTACTTTCTGCTTCCATTGAAACCATTGAGTCAATGGAGGGATAAATCACTTATGGGTTGATCCAAGGGAGTATAAAGGGGCTGAATTGGATGTTATTTATCACCCCATTAATGTATAATCACTTCTTAAATTGAGATTTTTATTTGATGATTCTTAAACTCCATCGTCCTTGTTGAATTTAAGGCCACACAATTCATGTGCTAATACGAACCATTACCTTGAAGTGCTCAAAACTTAGATCCTTCAAGTGTATAGGAGATTAGTATTAAATGGTGTAGTCATTGAACTAGTAAGTGATGATTTTGTTTTATCTTCTTAAATGAACACATCTCAAATATAAGAAATTGAAATCTTTGAAAAGGAAATACGTCCAATCCACCCCGAGTGATAACCTAGGACAAACTTATTTTTTTAAATTGAATTCACTTAAATCTGTTAGATATTCTCTAAACTCATCGAAAATCAATCCAAGTTGGCCACTTCATAGCCAAAAACAGTCCATAGAATGTACCTGTCTATAGGTTTCTTCTTAGGTCTCTGAGGATTCGATAACCCAAGATAAACTACAAGGATCATTTTACCTTCATCTCTTGGGTAAATTTGAGCGAGAATCGAATTTTGGCACCATTGATAGGGACCCATGTAAGTCATCTAAACACCCATTCTATTCTCCCCCATTTCCTTTTTTCTCATCCAAATTCTCTTATCTTGTCCCTTTCTCATTTTTTTTCTTTTGGCGCTTGTTTGCCTACACCCGCGATCAATCAAACCATCTAGTTAGGGTGGATAGTACTGGTGTTGGGGAGTCAAGTACACCAATGGAACTCATTACATTAGATACTAATCTTCCTAATACTCTAGAGTCCAAAATTGATCCCATTTCAATGGAAGGTCTTCAAAGAAACCAACTCATAAACCCGGGTGGAAACCAAAATTGAAACCCAAATGAGGCAGCCCCAAACTTGGGGAATGCGGTCGATCAAACCATGAATTACTACATCACACCTTCCTGGGCCAATGCCCCCTCATGAATTAGACACAATTCCCTAGGAGATTCCAACTACATCATTAAACCCCATGTCCTAAACCATCTTCCCACATTCCATGGAATGGAGTCCAAGATGACCTACCTTCACATTAAAGAGTTCAATGACATTATAGAAACCATGTGTCCCCCACATCAACTAGAATCATCTATGATGAGGCTATTTCATTTTTCATTAAAGGATAGAGCTAAAAATTGGCTAAACAATTTGAGACCATAATCCATCAACTCTTAGTACCAACTACAAAGAGAATTTTACAAAAAATACTTTCCCCACCACAAAACAATTACACTTAAAAAGAGTATCCAAAACATTTTTGAAAAAGAGGGAGACTCATTCTATGAAACATGGGAGAGGTTTAAATACACTATGAACATGGTTCCAAACCATGGTTTTTCTATTCCTGAACAAGTGTGAAATTTCTATGAATGTTTGGGTCCTAGGAATAAACAATTCATTGACATGATGTGTAATGGAACCTTTAAAAACAATGCCCCAAATGATGCTTATGAGTATCTAGAAAGCCTTTCTGAACAAAAACAAACATGGGGAACTTCACCTTATTCTGAAAATCCACAAAGAACTACTAGAATTCATACACTTAGAGAAGAGGAATGAATTGGGGTTAAACTTGCCGCACTCTCTAAGAAGGTTGAAGAGATAGACCTTAGGAAAGTCCATGAAATAAGAACTGTGGACCTTGTTTGCACAATTTGCGACAAACATGACCATAAGACAGGCAACTTCCCAACTATTCCACCCATCAAAGATGTTCTTTCAGGAGGACCTGCAGTGGATGTAAATGCTCTGAACTTTCAAAAGCCTCAATACCAAAACAACTTCAACCCAATGTATAATGACCACCCAGGATTCCGATGGAAAGATAACCAACAACCTAGCTAACCACAGGGAAAAAATCCTTATACCCATCAGAACTACTAGAACCATAACCAGTTCCAAAACCAACCTATCCAATACCAACAACCACCGGTCCATTTTCAACAAACCATCCCACCTCCAAAATATCCCCCTGAGATAAACCAACCTACTCAAGCACCCACCCAAATTGTTCAACAATGTATACTGGAACAACTGTGCAAACAAATGGAAAGGATGAACTCAGAAGTCTCTTCCCTTAAACAAGAACTTCAAACCATATAAACTGGAAAGGCACCCATGCCTACTCAGGAGGTTCCATCCTCAACCTCAAGGGGAGAGTCAAGTTGCACTCAAACAACTCATGAACAACTAAAGGCTGTGACTGTTTTAAGAAGTGGGAAATCAATTGAGAAACCTGAACAACTAATTAAGAACCCACCTGAAGATTCAAACATAGATGAAAATTCAAATGTACCAAATGATCAAATAGAAAAACATGATAAAATTTTCAAAGAAAATACTCTTCAACAAACAACCCCACAACCTGCACCATTTCCTCAACGCATGAGGGGGGAAACGAAGCCTGAATTGAGTGAAACATTGAGGGAAATCATCTCACAAGTTAAGTTGAACATTCCTCTTCTCGATGCCATCCAAACTATACCTGCCTACTCAAATTACCTTAAGGACTTGTGCACTTTTAAAAGAAAATTTTCACATAAAAACCAAGTCCTTTTGGATTCTAATGTGAGTACAACCATTCAAGGGACCATTCCTCCAATGTTGAAAGACCCAGGTTGCACTTACATCAATGTTGAACTAGGAGAAAGAAAAGTTGTCAAGGCCTTGTGTGATCTAGGTGCTAGTGTCAATCTCATACCATATGCTGTGTACTGCCATTTAGGCCTAGCAGAGCTTCAACCCACATCTGTCACACTTCAGCTTGTTGATCGTAGCATTAGGGTTTCAATGGGGATTTTAAAGGATGTTCTGGTAAAGGATGAAAAATTCATCTACCTTGCTGATTTCATTGTCCTTGACAACCATCCAAACATGGGAAATAAGGAACAAACCCCAATCATCCTTGGTCGTCCTTTTCTTGCAACAATCAACTCTGTTATCCGAGTCTGAAATGGGATCATGACCATCACCTCTGGAAACATGAGTCTAGACTTGAACATCTATAATGCAAGATCAAAAATAGGGGATGACGAGGACATTCATGAAGTAAACATGATAGGAAGCATTGATAATGAATCCATAGAACATCAAGGAATATTTGATGGATGTTTAAGTAAGGATGAGATTGATTTCCTTTATTCATATAAAGGAAGGTTATCTCCTTGGATTGTATCATTTTTCAATTTAACATATGATGAAGTCCTAGGTCCAACAATCAGTGAAACCTTTCAGAAAACCACATTCATGGAGACCGATCAAACATCCTTCCCTATATCAGATCAAGCCAATCTAGTAGCTAAAAATTAAACATGTGGGGAATCAATCTTGTCTAAAACATTAGGAAATAAAATTGATCTTGATCCAATGACCCATTCTTTTTCTGAAATTCTGAACCAACCTGATCTTGAATTGAAGGAACTTCCTTCTTCACTAAAGTATGCCTTCCTAGGGGACAAGCAAACACATCATATTGTCATTTCTTCTTCTCTTGAAGCCAATAATGAGAGGATTCTTCTATATGTCCTTAGGAAACAAAAGAACGCCATTGGTTGGACCCTATCTAATATTCCCAGGATTAGCCCACTTGTTGAGACTCATAGGATTGTTCTGGAATCTGATTCAAATCCATGTCGTCAACCTCAACGGCGACTCAATCATAATCTCATGGAGTTAGTAAGGAAAGAACTTCTGAAATTGTTAAAATCTGGTATCATGTATCCCATAGCTGAGGGTGAGTGGGTGAGCCTAATCAAAGTGGTTCCAAAAATGGCTGGAATCACTGTGATAACCAATGAGGATGGAGAGATTCTTCGAACAAGGGTGAGTAGTGGATGGATGGTCATCATTGACTATAGGAAGCTAAACTCATTCACCAAGAAGGACCATTTCCCCTTACCAATCATTGACCAAGTCCTTGAGAGAGTGGAAAGTCATGCCTTCTACTATTTCTTAGATGGGTACTCAGGGTACAATCAAATTGAGGTCTCCCTAGAGGATCAAGGGAAGACTATATTCAGATGTCCATTTGGAACCTTTGCTTTCAAACGCATGCCCTTCGGGTTATGCAATGCCCCTGGAACCTTCCAGCGGTGCATGATGGGAATATTCTCAGACATGGTAGGGTATTTTCTAGTGGTATTTATGGATGACTTCTCTGTGTTTGGGGATACATTTGTGGGATATCTGAGGAATGTAGAGAGAGTCTTGTTAAGATGTGAAGAAAAGAAATTGGTCTTAAACTGGGAAAAATTCCATTTCATGGTTAAAGAGGGACTAGTTCTAGACCATATGGTCTCAGGTAGTATAACGACCCATACTTTACATACATTGTTATGACTTCCGAATTGAAGCACACTTATTAGAACATAAAACAAAACCAGGAAAGGATCATATAGGTATAGTGTCTTTAGAAACTGGGAAACATAAACAACTGCTTCATAAAGCATCTATATTGTCTCCCATTTATTTCATCATATCTATAGTCCCTTTTGACATATATTACTTAATAACCTTCTTCCTGACCTGGGGAAAGAAAACATACAAAAGGGTGAGCTCAAATGATCAGTAAGGGTAAACAAAAGAAATATCAATCACATCATATACATAATAACATAACTTTTGGAAATCTTAACCTGCAAAAGAAATCATAATTTCATAACATGGGATAAATCGTAGTAGTAAAATGTAATCCCAATAATCATAACATAAAACATGAAACTTTGTGGCATACACACATAATCATAGAGAATCATTTCTTATTAGTCAAGACTCATTGCCAATACTATCTTAGTGGACAAATCCCATTTCTGAACCGAGTTCACTCCTCGTTTTAGTCATGTTTCACTGAACCGGTTTAACCTGCCATTCCAGCCATGTCTATCTCATGAGATATAAAATATTTACCCAATGCATTGGAGGAAGATATAGGTCTCACCCATCTCTTAATTATACCATTCTTATGTGTGACAAAAAATCATAAACCATACATCATAGCATAACCCATGTAATAAAAATGGGAATCTTAAACATCATGAAATCATAAAACAATTCATTTAAGATAAAGGAATTTATAAAAATATTTCCATCACAACATAATAAAATCCATGTAATAATAGGGATTGAAATAGAACCCTATATTATCTTTGATGGAAAATAATTTTGATAAAACTCTTGAACTCCATTCTTGAGGAAAATATACTTTCTACCTCAAAAACGTTTTCCTTTCTTAACATGTCATACAATTTTAAACTAAAATAAGTTGATTAAAAATAAACTTGAAAACTTGTAAATGAATCTTATTGGAAATAATGTTTTAAAAATCCATTCATGTCGTATAAGTTATAAAAACATTCTTCTCGTACTTTTGTCGGAAAAGTCAAAAAGTTCTTCGTACGAAAAAACGACAAAAGATTCCTTTCATATCTTTACTAAAAACACACTGAAGGGTAAAATTTGATTTATAAAATTGTAGGTGGATGGAAATAATATTACATATTGAGGAAACATGGATGTGGATGGTAAAATACACCCCAGTAAATACTGAAGTATAAACAATCTTGGATAAAAATGAGATTGTGATATTTCTCTTACCTTAGGTCCGATATTCTTTGTACGTGTCTGAACCTCCTGTATAATGATTTAAATAATGTCATTTACTTATTCCAGAATCATAATCATTGTTATTATATAACATATGGTCATATTCTTAGCTTCTTATTAGTAATATTTCATTACAGCTTGTTATTCGGGTGTTTATTACTTTTTGTTCTTATGCGTGCTTTGTCGAATAAATTCTTATTATTCTTTTTAGGTTATAGATACCTAATTTCAAGAATGGTATTAGTGTAATATATATCATATTAATTCATTCAATTCATTTATATAATCATTATGCAATGAAGATCATGTAGAATGAGTCGCATCACATCGTGGAGACGGTATTCCATACGTACGCACGAGCGATGATATCGTTCCCATGATCATGGAATTGTATTGGAGTGTATGTATACTATTTAAGAATAAATATCACTTTACAATAATCATATATTGTCATTATTTACACCATTATACCCATCCAAGTAAGGTGGTGGTGGAAAATAGATTACACCACGGCGTGGAGACGGTATTCCGTACGTACGCACGCGCGGTGATTTCATTTTCCGTAGGATGGATAGATGGTGAAATTGGGTTGTTTCATACTTATAATATCATATAAGTATATGATTGATACTGTTGTTATTACTTAATAATGAAAAAACTAAAGAAGAAGAAGTGGAAGAATAAATAAAGATGAAAGAATCGGTAACAGACATTACCTCTTCTTTGAAGTGCTTCTTTGAGACCTCCTTTTAGGGCACTAAAATTGGTCTTTAAAGAAGACCAAGACCTCTAGGATGTATCTAGGGAAGTGGAGAGGAGAAATTGTCAGGGGTTGGCAGAGCATGAAGGCTCAAAGTGGTTTGAGGAAGAGGGGGGGAGGTGCCCTTTTATAAGGGAGGAGAGGGGCTCCTTTGGAAAAACTACAAACATTATTTTATTATAAAGTCATGTTCGGTTTTAAATATATGCAAATTGATTTATTTCGAATCTAAGGTGGGGATGGGTCGAAATACTCTCATCCAATAGAATATAGACAAGTTTAGGTTCCTATTTTAACCTTATCATTTAGATTTATCATTAAGTAAAATAATATTACTTTTACCGTGTCTTCTTGTGTTCTTATACTATAAGATTAATAAACTTACTATAAGCAGCCAAACGAACCCCAAGTTGTTTATTATTAATATATATAACCGTATCTAAGTCATTTGGCCTGACCATAGAGTTTTATGAATAAAATAACAATTAATAATATAATATTTGTTTTAAAAACTATTTTATGTCAATTTTGACACTATTTAGTAATTGATTTTTTTGAAAATTATAACAGAATGATTAGTTCAAAAAAAGTTAATTAAACCAATACTAACATGTCATATTAACCTATAAAATTAGTGTAATTCATAAAAAGTCTCAAATTACATTTATTTTGGTATTTATAACATCAATTATGTCAATATTTCATTAATTAGATAATTACTGCATCATCTTTGTGTCATAAATATATTAAATTATTTAATGTCTAAAAATTACACATAAAATACCATTATGTAGGAAATAGTTTTAGATTACTAATGAATATTTATAGTCGAATTTATCTTATGTATAACCTTATATTAAAAATTATTTACTTATTAAACTTTGATTTTAACTATTTTCACCCTTCTTTAACTAAATTAATAATAAATGTCCTAATCTAATCCAAGTGGGCCTAAATGGTCATATTTTATTCCTAAGTTTTGTTTTTGGTTGAATTACATTTATCCAATAGAATTAGGACATGTGTTAGGGTAATAGAAATATCATTTTTACCCTTAATTACCCTATTTACTTTTAACCGTGGTAATAAAAGTAAAAAGTTACTATTCACCAAAAAATATTTTCATCTCATTGACCCACATTTTACTTACTAACATCAACCATGTCTCTCGGATTTTTGAAATTCCACTCACAGAAGCGGTAAAATTATGTGTTATGAAAAATTCAGTTTTTTTAACTACCACTTAGTGGTTTCACTATTCATCAAAAATTGAAAGTTTTCAGAAAAATACCAAAATTTCACCCTAGGATAATTTCAATATTCCGAGTCCAAAAATGAAGTCCATTTTGAAAAATCAAATTTATAAAATTTCAAAAAGTGGTTATTACTATTCATAACGGCTAGTTTTAAAAATATTTTAATAGCATATCATTGTTTAGTGAAACTCGATATTGCGTACGACGCAAGCTATCGAGGAAGGTCGCGATTACGTGTAAAGCAAGCCAAGCAAGTGATGTGTGTAGTGAAATATTCTTTTGATGAATTATATAAAAACAAAATATTTCTCATAAATGTCTCGGGTGTTACATTCTACCCCCTTAAAATGAATTTCCCCCTCGAAATCCGTCACTTTGTAACAAACAGATGAGGATACCTCTCCCTCATCATATCCTCAAGCACCCATGTAGATTCTTTTAATTGGTGGTTCTTCCATTAAACATTCACCAATCGAGTGGTCTTGTTTCATAGGAATTTTTCGCTACGATCCAGAATCTCTATCGGCTGTTCTTCATAAGAAAGATCTTGCTCCAACGGTACAACTTCTGAGCTGAGTACATGTTAAGGATAATGTATGTACTTTATCAGGAGAGATACATGGAACACATCGTGAACTTGAGAGAGATTCGGTGGAAGCGCCAATCGGTAAGCTACCTTCCCAACACGATCCAGTATTTCGAAAGGACCGATATGTCTAGGGCTCAACTTCCCCTTCTTTCAAAATCTCATGACCCTCTTCCAGGGAGATATTCGTAAGAACACTTTATCACCCACTTCCAACTCTAGTTCTTTTCTTTGGTTGTCGGCATAACTTTTCTATCGACTCGGAGATGCTCTTATGTGTTTTTGAATAGATCTGACCTTTTCTGCCATTTCATCAATGAGATCGGGTCCTAATAGCTTTCTTTCCCCAACTTCATCCTAGTAAGTTGGAGTTCTGCATTTCTTTCCATAGAGATCTTCATAAGGAGCCATCTGAATACTAGATTGAAAGCTATTATTATAAGAAAATTCCACCAAAGGTAGGTGTTGAGCCCAAACACCTTTGAAATCCATAGAGCAAGCTCTCAACATATCTTCTAGATTTTGAATCGTCCTCTCAGACTGACCGTCTGCTTGAGGATGATAAGCAGTGCTGAAACTCAACTCTGTATCCACAGTATGCTGAAGACTTTGCCAGAACTTTGAGGTAAACCTCAGATCCCGATCAGATATAATAAAAAGTGGTACTCCATGCAATTTACCACTTCCTTCACATATATCCTGGCAAGCTGATCCAGACAGAAATCCTCTTTAATAGCGATGAAGTGAGTAGACTTTGTAAGACAATCAACTATGACCCAGATAGAATTATTGCCTTTGGATATTTTAGGAAGTCCGGTGACAAAGTCCATAGTGATGTTTTCCCATTTCCATTCGGGTATGGGTAATGGTTGTAACATCCCCTTAGACTTCTGTCTCTTAGATTTAACTTGTTGACAAACCAAGCATCGAGAGACATATTCAGCAACATCTCTTTTCATGCCATCCCACCAGAATTACTCTTTCAGGTCCCTATACATCTTCGTGCTTCCAGGATGATTGGAGAATGAAGAACCATGAGCGTCATCTAGCAGCTCCTTCTTTAATTCGGGGATGGGAGGAACACAAACCTGATTCCTGAACTTTATTATCCCATCACAGTCAAGGTTGAATTCAGGAACATTTCTCACCTTCTTTTGTAACTCGACATCTTCTTTATGTGCCACTTTAATCATCAAATGTATAGATGGTTGAACATTCTTTTGAGAAAGATACGATTTTTCCCCTTTCAATATAATTCCAAGATCCATCCTTTGTAAATCCATAAATATTGGATCTTTTGTGATCCTCATCATGGATAAACTGGCATGGTCTTGTCGACTTAATGCATCTGCCACCTTGTTTTCTTTCCCAGGGTGGTAATGGATTGAGCAGTCGTAATCCTTAATCAGCCCCAACCATATTCTTTGGCGCATATTTAGCTCCTTTTGTGTGAAAATATACTTTAAACTTTTATGATCCGTATAAATGTCACACCTTTCTCCATAAAGATAATGCCTCCAAATATTTTATGCAAAGATTACCGCAGCTAACTCCAAATCATGAGTTGGGTAATTTTGCTCATGTATTTTCAATTTTCGTGTGGCAAAATCTATCACCATATCATTTTGCATAAGAACACACCCAAATCCCTTCACGTATGCATCACTGTAGATCACAAACCTTTCTCCACTACAAGGAAGTGTGAGCACATGTGCACTGGATAACCTTCTTTTCAACTCCTTGAAATTCTCTTCACATTCCTCTGTCCAAACAAACTTAACTCCTTTCCGAGTCAACTGGTAAGTGGATTAGATAATCGTGAAAAATCTTTCACAAAACGTCGATAATATCTAGCCAAACCAAGAAAACTTTGGATCTCAGTTACTATTGTTGGTCTTGACCATCTTTTGATAACCTCTTTTTTTGTTGGATCCACAGATATCCCCTCTTTTGAGATTATGTGACCCAAAAATGCAACTTTTTGAAGCCAAAATTCACACTTGGTAAATTTTGCATAAAGATTCTCATTTCTCAAGGTCTTCAATATAATTCTCAAGTGATCTTCATGTTCTTCCTTGCTCTTTGAATATACCAGAATATCGACTATAAAGACTACCACAAACTGATCAAGATAGTCTCTAAAGACTCTATTCATCAGATCCATGAAGATAGCAGCGGCATTCGTAAGACCAAATGGCATCACTATAAATTAATAGTGTCTGTACCTTGTATGGAAAGTCGTCTTTGGTATATCCTCCCTTTTGACCCTTAATTGATGATACCCTGAATGAAGATCAATCTTGGAAAAGTATTCAGCTCCGCGTAGTTGGTCAAATAGGTCATCAATGCGTGGGAGAGGATATTTTTTCTTGATAGTGATATTGTTAAGTTCTCGATAATCAATGCAGAGTCTCATTGATCCATCTTTCTTCTTAACAAACAGAACAGGTGCTCCCCATGGTGATGCACTATGGCGTATGAACCCCTTATCAAGATTCTCTTGAAGTTGCTTATTCAATTCCTGCAACTCAATTGGGTCCATTCTATAAGGTGTCTTTGAAATAGGAAAAGCACCCAGTATGAGTTCTATTGAAAACTCAACTTCACAATTTGGAGGAAGACTCAGTAATTCCTTCAGAAAGACATCGTCAAACTCTCGTACAATGGGAATATTCTTAATCGTGAGTTTCTCACCAGCCATTTGAGATAAATAACCTTCATTTAGTGGAATCAAGACCCATAAGACGAAAGAAATTTCCACTGGAAGGTTATGTTCATCCTTGTATTGATAGACGATCATAGATTGATCTGGAATATGAAATGTGACTTCCCTTCTTTGGAAATTGATATGAGCTCCATATAAAGAAAGCCAATTCATGCTATGAATCACATCAAATTCCACTATAGAAAGGATCACAAGATTTGCAGGAAGCACTTTCCCACAAACTTCGATCGGAGAAGAATTATAAACGTTTGATGCGACTGTTGTGCCATTAGGGGTTGTCACAGCTAACTCAACATCTAATTGTTGAGTTAATAAGATGATATCCTTAGATAATTCATCAGAAATAAAAGAGTGGGTGGATCCAGAATCAAATAAAAAATTTTCAACTTTAGAGTTGATGGTAAGTGTACCTTTCACCACACCATTATCGTACTCCACATCGCTGATTGAAATTGCATGTGGCTTTACTTTGTCTTTACCCTTAAGAGTTTTTTGACATCGACCATAATCATCAACCCTTGGATTTGGGAATTGTTTGGCATAATGCCCCATCTCCTTGCACTTGAAACATTGAAGTGTAGTAGGTTTATTCTGTGTATCCCTTCCTTTGTTTGCATCATTAGACATCTTCTTCCAATCATTGCGGCATTCAAATGCCCTATGACCTTCCTTTCCACATTTGAAACATTTACTTGTCCCTTTAAGACAACCCCCTCCATGATTCTTTCCACACTTTGAGCATAAGGAAAAGCTCATCTTCTTTTCAGTGTGCTCTTTAGATTTTCCTTTGAATTCCATTTTCCTCTTCTTATCAAACCAATGTGGCTGATGGGTTACTCCAATATCCATCTCGACTTTGAGATCACATCGAATGATTTCCTCGTAGCTATTGAAGTCCCTTATGGCTAACGCCCTTCGAAGACTTGGTTTTAAGCCACTAAAGAATCGATCGATCTTACTCTCAGGTTGGATAATAATACCAGAAGAGTACCTTGGAAGTCTTTTAAAATTTTCTTCATAGGTACCAACAGATTCATCATCCTTTTGCTTTAGTTCAATAAACTCTTTCTCCATCTTTGTTCAGAGAATACGAGGGAAGTACTTATTGAAAAATAAGTTCTTGAACTTGTCCCATTCCATGGACTCAATTTTATCCCTTTGCCTCGTATTCTTAATAAGATTCCACCATTGATCAGCATCACCTTCCAAATGATACACTGCTAATATGAATTTATCATGTTCATAACATTAAATAACTGAAAATATATTTTCAGTAGTACTAATCCATTGTTCAGAAACTAATGGATCAGTAGACCCGCTGAATGAAGGTGGACGCTGTCTCATGAAGGATTCAATCGAATGTTGCTCCTTCCTTTGTTCGTTTAGAATTCCTGCATGATTCATAGCTTGAGAAAGTTGTGTGAGCATGGCTACAAGATTTTTCATTCCAGATCTCATAACATTTGTTTGCTCAGGGGGAAAATCATTGCATTGCCCGTCGCATTCCACATTAACACGGTTCCTTCGGGTTCCAGCCATTGACTAAATCCAAGAAGAATAGTGTGAGAAACACTAATTATAATAGGAAAACCACATAATCAAGAATAAAATTTCACACTTAAGGTATTATCCTTGGTTATTCATGGCCACTTCTAAAACACTAAGATTGTGTTCTATTCTTAGACTTATCCGTAGGATTCTTACTAAGTCTTTCACATCCTAGTTTCTAATGGTTGACTATACCTTTCCTATGATACCAACTATAACGACCCATACTTTACATAAACTATTATGACTTCATAATAGAAGCACACTTATTACAACATATAACAAAACCAGGAAAGGACCGTATAGGTATAGTGTCATTAGAAACTGGGACACATAAACAACTGGTTCATAAAGCATCTAAATTGTCTCCCATTTATTTCATCATATCTATAGTCACTTTTGACATATCTTACTTAATAACCTTCTTCCTAAACTGGGGAAAGAAAAAATACAAAATGTTGAGCTCAAATGCTCAGTAAGTGTAATCAAAAGAAATATCAATCACATCATATACATAAGAACACAACTTTTGGAAATATTAACCTGCAAAAGAAGTCACAATTTCATAACATGGGATAAATCATAGTACTGAAATGTGATCACAATAATCATAACTTAAAACATGAAACTTTGTGGCATACATACATAATCATAGTGAATCATTTCTTATTACTCAAGACTCATTGCCAATACTATCTTTGTGGACAAAGTCCATTTCTGAACCGAGTTCACTCCTCATTTTAGTCCTGTTTCACTGAATTGGTTTAACCTGCCGTTCCAGCCATGTCTATCTCATGGGATATAAAATCTTTACCCAATTCATTGGAGGGAGATATAGGTCCCACCCATCTCTTAATGATACCATTCTTATGTGTGCCACAAAATCAAAAACCATACATCATAGCATAACCCATGTAATAAAAATGGGAATCTTAAACATCGTGACATCATAAAACAATTCATATAAGATAAAGGAATTCATAAAAATATTTCCATCACAACATAATAAAATCCATGTAATAATAGGGATAGAAATAGAACCCTATATTATCTTAGATGGAAAATAATTTTGATAAAACTCTTGAACTCCATTCTTGAGGACAATATCCTTTCTACTTCAAAAACATTTTTCCTTTCTTAACATGTCATTCAATTTTAGACTAAAAGAAGTTGATTAAAAATAAACTTGAAAACATGTAATGGAAGATTCTTGGAAATAATGTTTTAAAAATCTATTCATGCCGTATAAGTTAAAAAATATTCTTCTCGTACTTTTATCGGAAAAGTAAAAAAGTACCTCATATGAAAAAACGACATAATATTTCTTTCATATCTTTTACTAAAAACTCACCGAAGGGTAAAATTGTATTTAAAAAATTGTAGGTGGATGGAAATAATATTACATATTGAGGAAACATGGATGTGGATGATAAAATACACCCCAGTAAATACCGAAGTATAAATAATCTCGGATAAAAATGAGATTGTGATATTTCCCTTACCTTAGGTCCGATATGCTTTGTACGTGTCCAAACCTCCTGTATAATGATTTAAATAATGTTATTGACTTATTCCATAATCATACTCATTGTTATGATATCACATATGGTCTTATTCTTAGCTTCTTATTAGTTATATTTCATTACAACTTGTTATTTGGGTGTTCATTACTTTTTGTTCTTATGCATGTTTTGTCGAATAAATTCTTATTATTCTTTTTAGGTTATAGATACCTAATATACAAAATGGTATTAGTGTAATATATATCATATTAATTCATTCAATTCATTTATATAATCATTATTCAATTAAGATCATGTAGAATGAGTCGCATCACATCATGGAGACGGTATTCCATACGTACGCACGAGCGATGATATCGTTCCCATGATCATGGAATTGTATTGGAGTGTATGTATACTATTTCATAATAAATATAACTTTACGATAATCATATATAGTCATTATTTACACCATTATACCCATCCAAGTAAGGTGGGGGTGGAAAATAGACTACACCATATCGTGGAGACGGTATTCCGTATGTATGCACGCGCGGTGATTTCATTTTCCGTAGGATGGATAGATGGTGAAATAGGGTTGTTTCATACTTATAATAACATATAATTATATGAGTTATACTTATGTTATTACTTCATAATGAAAAAAATAAATAAGAAGATGTGGAAGAAGAAATAAAGATGAAAGAATCGGTAACGGGCATTACCTCTTCTCTGAAGTGCTTCTTTGAGACCTCCTTTTAGGGAACTAAAATTGGTCTTTGAAGAAGACCAGGACCTCTATGATGTCTCTATGGAAGTGGATAGGAGAACGTGGCAGGGTTTGGCCGAGCTTTATGGCTCAATGTGGTGTGAGGAAGAGGGGGAGGAGGTGCCCTTTTATAAGGGAGGTGAGGGGCTCCTTTGGAAAAACTAAAAATATTATTTTATTATAAAGTCAAGTTTGGTTTTAAATAGCTCCAAATTGATTTATTTAGAATCTAAGGTGGGGATGGCTCTAAATACTCTCATACAATATAATTTAGACAAGTTTAGGTTCTTATATTCACCTTATCATTTAGATTTATCATTAAGTTAAATAATTTTACGTTTACCATGTCTTCTTGTGTTCCAATAGTATAAGGGTAATAAACTTACTATAAGTAGCCAAACGAACCCCAAGTTGTTTATTATTAATATATATAACCTTATCTATGTCATTTGGCCAAAACATTGATTTTTAGGAATAAAATAACAATTAATAATATAATAGTTTTTTAAAAACTATTTTATGTCATTTTTGACACTATTTAGAAATTGATTTTTGTGAAAATCATAACAGAATGATTAGTTCAAAAAAAGTTAATTAAATCAATAATAACATGTCATATTAACCTATAAAATTAGTGGAATTCATCAAAAGTCTCAAACTACATTTATTTTGGTATTTATAACATCAATTATGTAAATATTTCATTAATAAGATACTTACTGCATCATCTTTGTGTCATAAATATATTAAATTATTTAATGTCTAAAAATTACAAATAAAATACTGTTATGTAGGAAATATTTTTATATTTATAATGAATATTTATAGTCTAATTTATCTTATGTATAACCTTGTATTAAAAATTATTTACTTATTAAACTTTGATTTTAACTATTTTCACCCTTCTTTAAATAAATTAATAATAAATGTCATAATCTAATCCATGTGGGCCTAAATGGTCATATTTTATTCCTAAGTTTGTTTTTGGTTGAATTACACTTATCCAATAGAATTAGTACATGTGTTAGGGTAATAATAATATCATTTTTACCCTTAATTACCCTATTTACTTTTAACCGTGGTAAATAAAAGTATAAAGTTACTATTCACCAAAAATTGTTTTCATCTCATTGAACCACATTTTACTTACTGACATCAACCGTGTCTCTCATATTTTTGAAATTCCACTCACAGAAGCGGTAAAATTATGTTTTATGAAAAATTCAGTTTTTTTAACTACCACTTAGCGGTTTCACTATTCATCAAAAATTGAAGGTTTTTAGAAAAATACCAAAATTTCACCCTAGGCTAATTTCGATATTCCAAATCCAAAAATGAAGTCCATTTTGAAAAATAAAATTTATAAAATTTGAAAAAGTTGTTATTACTATTCATAACGGCTAGTTTTAATAATATTTTAATAGCATATCATTGTTTAGTGAAACTCGGTATTGCGTACGATGCAAGCTATCGAGGAAGGTCGTGATTGCGTTTAAAGCAAGCTAAGCATGTGATGTGTGTAGTGAAATATTCCATTGATGATTTATATAAAAACAAAATATTTCTCATAAAAGTCTCGGGTGTTACATGTAGGGGGATTGAAGTTGATAAAGCCAAGGTTGACATCATTCGTCACCTTCCATCACCCAAAACTTTCAAGGAAGTAAGGTCTTTTTTAAGACATGCTGGTTTCTATAAAAGATTCATCAAGGACTTTAGTTCAATCTCCCGTCCCCTTTGTGCTCTCCTAGTAAAGGATAATCCATTTGTTTGGAAAGAAAGCTGTGAGGGTTCATTCTCAACCCTCAAATCCTCTCTCACCTCTCCTCCCATTATGAAATCTCCAAATTGGAACCTTCCTTTCGAACTTATGTGTGATTCCAGTGACTTTGATGTAGGAGTTGCGTTAGGACAATGTTGTGATAAAACTCTTTATGTAATTTCTTATGTAAGATAATCCTTAAATGATGCCCAAATCAACTACACCACTACTGAAAAGGAGTTACTTTCTATTGTGTTTGCTTTAGAGAATTTTAGGTCCTACTTCTTAGGATCCCCCATCATTGTGTTCACTGACCATTCTGCACTAAAATACCTCTTCGAAAAACATGATTCTAAGGCTAGACTGATTAGGTGGGTCCTTCTCTTATAAGAATTTGACCTCACAATCAAGGATAAAAAGGGTGTTGAAATTTTTTTAGCTGATAACCTATCTAGGATGGAATTCAAAGATTACTCAAATCACCCTTCTGTGTCTGATTCATTTCCTGATGAACACCTATACTCTGTGAGTGGCTGCCCTTGGTATGCCGACATAGCCAATTACTTAGTTACAGGAGTCATTCCAAAATTCATAGGGACTTAAGATCAAGGGAAATTACTTTTTGATGTTAGACACTATGTGTTTGATGATCCATACTTCTATAAGTTCTGTCCAGATTAAGTCATTAGGAGGTGTGTCCTAGAATTTGAACAAGATTCCATCCTTAAATTATGTCATAGTGAGGCATGTGGAGGTTACTTTTCCTCTAATAAAACATATGCTAAGATTTTTCAATGTGGTCTCTTCTAGTCCACCCTCTCAAGGGACTCTTACACATTTTTTCACAGTTGTCCTAGGTGTCAAAAAGTAGGGTCCATCACAAAAAGGAATCAAATGCCACTCACTCCCATCTTAGTGGTTGAAATATTTGACTGTTGGGGAATTGATTTCATTGGTCCCTTCCCAAACTCAAGGGGATTCCTCTACATACTCTTAGCTGTTGATTATGTCTCAAAATGGTTTGAGGCCATTCCCACTAAGTATAACGATCATCAAGTTGTGATTCTATTTCTAAAAGAGAACATATTTTCCCGATTTGGAATTCCTTGGGCTATAATCCGTGATCGAGGAACCCATTTCTACAACCTCCCATTCTCTTCACTCGTGTATAAGTATGGTATTTCTCATAAAGTGTCCACTGCATACCATCCTCAAACCAATGGTCAAGCTGAGTTATCGAATAGGGAGATTAAGAATATTCTTGAAAAACCCGTCAACCCCTCTAGGAAATATTGGTCTGAGATACTCTTAGAATCTCTTTGGGCCTATCGAACCACATATAAAACCATTTTAGGAATGTCCCCATATAGGTTGGTTTATGGAAAAGCATGCCATTTACCTGTTGAAATTGAGCATAAGGCCTTTTGGGAAATTAATAAAATGGATTATGACCTCTCATTGGCTGGAACAAAAAATAAATTAGATCCCAACGAACTGGAGGAACTAAGGATGGAGGCTTATGAAAATTCAAGGATCAATAAAGCTAGAGTTCAAGCCTACCAATCTATGAATATCAAGGTCAAACATTTTTAACCGGTAAAAATTGTGCTCTTGTGTAGTTAAAAACTTCTTTACACCTTGGAAAGTTAAGGTCTAGATGGGCAGGACCTTTCATAGTGCATCATGTGTACCCAAATGGGGAAGTAGAGATTCAAGATCCCACAAGTGGATACATTTTCAAGGTCAATGGTCAAAGGTTAAAACCATTCATTGAATCATTCATGAAACATGAAATATAGGTTGATTTAACTAAGCCAAACTATTAACCAGAAAAAAATTAATAGATTTAGGGTCCATGTCGGGCTAACGACGTTAAACAAAGCGCTGAATGGGAGGAATCCCATGGTTTTCAAGTTTCCAATAATTTCTTTGTTTTAATAAACATTATATTTTAAATAGGTTTGATGAGACATTTTCATATTTGGAAATAAAAAAACTATTGACCTGTTCTTCTATAATGAGTATGGATGGGTAAGAAAGGGGACCGTCATATTCATCCATGTCACGTGGTGTGATCCTTGAGTAATACCTTACCCAGAAATTTAAAAAGAAGACAATGTATCATCATTTTAATTTACTTTATTTTTATGTGTTTGTCGGTTAAAAAAAAATAAAAATAAATATATATATATATATAATAATAAAAAAATTCCACATCGTTGGTCGTGGGGAAAACCCCATCACAACCGGCGAAGCCACGTGGAATCGAACCCGGGACCGAAGGGAGACATGGGCGCGCACTTACCACTGACCTACGGCTTCTTGTGCTTCATTATTCTATAATATTTATATATATACTTATATTTTACTTTATTTACTATCTAAATACATATATATATATATATATATATTCTTTTTTTGTTTTGTTTGTTTTGGTTTTCCTTTTTCTACTAGGGAACTCTGCAAGTGACAAGGATATCAAAGGATTGAAATGAAGCAACAAGAATTTCAACGTCAACCACCAGGTGACTTCATTCCATGACCCTCATTTTCAATTTCCTTTTTGAACATTCATTCTCTACCTCTACCCCCATCAACATTTTATTTTCTTTAAACACTGGGGATAGTTTTATTTTATGTTGGTGGGGAGATAAAATAAAAAATGATAAATGATTTGAAAAAAAAATTGTGAAAATGGAAGGAAATATTTCTTTTAACTTTGAACATGGTAATACTCATTGCACACTTTTAAACTGAATATCAAATAATTAAGCATACCCTAATTCTGATTTTAATCCTTGTATAATTTCATGAGCATAGATTTTGGAAAGTGTGGATGTCCAATGTGATATTCCATCGTTTATATTTTCATCCAATTAAAAAAAGATCACAATGAACGTCCTTTGGATAGTGGGGTATTAGTTTGAGTTCATGGGGTCCTCTAAATATATAGCATAGGTTTAGGGATCATTTTAGTTTAATATGAGTATTAAAATAAACAATTATTAAAAACAATCGCGTAGAGCATTGAAATGACCTAATGTGGGGCTTTCGACACTTGGGGATCATGACTCCAAAGTTGTCTAGCCCAGAGTTAGTAATTTTATCTCTATTTTTGGTAATTTGAATTTTTTTTGACTGAGTTAACTCGAGATGATGCCCGAGTATGTGGTCTTCACTTGGTTCCCTAAGGTCCTTCAGCCTGGGAGTCATCGGCAAAGACTTGCTATAGGGGTTGACTCTTTTGATTGCAACTTCAATTACCATGGAAAAATTGCAAATACAAAAAAAACAAAAAAACAAAAAAAAAATTATACAAAAAATTGAATACTCATCTTAATATTGAAATGTTATTCCACCTAGAGCTTTCGTAATTTCCCCCTTGAATAAAGATGAAACCCCATGTCTATTGTGATTCACAACACATCCTTATACTTAATTGATATTGGATGAAATATGGAAATGAATTTCAACAAAGGAATGGGCTTGGGATTGGGATCTGCTTATGAAAATATCTTGTATTAAAATATTTTAATGGGTTTCATGATTTTTTGGTATAAGGTTTTTTGGTGTTAATTGTGTATTAAAATGTTTTTTGGAAAAGAGAATTCGAATTTCATATTGTTGAGATATATTTTTCTCGGGACTATCAAAACTCAAGTTGGGGGTGTGATTAGCAACTAAATGAGGCTAATATTCATTGGTAATATATATAATTTTCATGTTCTTTATTAATCATAGACACTATTTTAGTTCATTTTACCCTTTGAACATCATTTCACATTATGATTGTAATACCTTCTTAAAATGCACTATTATGTGGCACATTTTTTAACATCATTTTAAGCCCCCAATAATTCATCTGAATTTAAGGAATCTAATTATACATATTTTAATTTGATATTTTTTTAAATTTATCTAAACTTAAATATGAACATGTTTGATTAAGGGATCAATGGAGAATTCATGGAGGATGATGGAGATATTTGGCAATGAAATGAAGCAATTCTGGAGAAGGCAGATTGGACACCAGCCCACTGATGAGAATGTGGGGCCCAAAATACGTGTCCAATTAACCCAATATTTCGTGGGATGCTAGAAGACATGAATTGGAACAAATAACCCTGCAAGAGCCAATGATAATTCGGCCTCCATGGTATCCATGTAGCCGGCCCATGTTAGAGATAAAATTCTAGGCCAGATTCTGCGGCTTAGAAAAACAGCCCACTAATATGATCATATCTCGGAATCCACAACTCCAAATGGGACCAAATTTGACAGCCAGTTAGAATACATCTGGTTATCCATTTTATTCTTCTATGGACCACTATGATTTGGCTATCTATAATTACTTACAATCGCGTCTGTTTGGTGGAAGCAAGTTGGCTGCCACCTCGGGTCAAGGGTGGAAAAGTCTCCTCTCCTTTACTTTCCACCAACCTAGGCCTACCATACTCAAGTGGGATCCTTTTTACTATTGGAGGATCGACCCAAGGCTCAAAAAATGCCTATTTAAGGCAATGGTGTGGAAGGAGTTTTTAAAAAAATTTGGTTCTTGGTTCAATTGTAATGTTATGCTGCGATTTTTTTGTCTCAAATTTGTCTTTCACTTCTAAGTTGTTCAATTCACATTAGTTTCTTAATAAAAGTTCTTCATCTACTCTTATTCTATTGTTATACATCTCAATTTTATACCGTTTCCTCAAGGTGTGAATTTATTTACACCAATTCTTGTGAAATTATTCACACAACGGTGGAGTGATTATTTTATTTTTGTTGTTTTCTTTACTTCTCCATGTCCTCCCTCATGAGTCTACTTTCCACTTCCATTGAAACCATAGAATCAATGGAGGGCTAACCCACTTATGGGTTGATCCAAGGGAGTAGAAAGGGGGCTGGATTGGATGTTATTTATCACCCCATTAATGTATAATCACTTCTTAAATTGAGATTTTTATTTGATGATTTTTAAACTCCATCGTCCTTGTTGAATTTAAGGCCACACACTTAATGGGCTAATACTAACCTTTACCTTGAATTTCTCAAAACATTGATCCTTCAAGTGTATAGGAGATTAGTATTAAAGGGTGTAGGCATCAAACCAGTAAGTGATGATGTTGTTTTATCTTCTTAAATGAACACATCTCAAATATAAGAAATTAAAATATTTGGAAGGAAATACATCCAATCCACCCCGATTGATAACCTAGGATCAACTAATTATTTTAAATTGAATTAACTTAAATCTATTAGATATCATCTTAAATCATCGAAAATAAATCCATGTCGGCCACTTCATAGCCGAAAACAATCCATAGAATGTACGGGTCTATAGGTTTCTTCTTAGGTCTTTGAGGATTCGATAACCCAAGCTAAACTACAAGGACCATTTTACCTTCATCTCTGGGGTAATTTTGAGAAAGAATCAATTATAGTGAATCTTATATAAATATTGGTGACTATAATTCTATCCCATTTCATACTGATCATCTAAATTTTGTCCTTGATATTTCTATATTTTTTAATTTTCTTCTATTCTCATTTTTTTTTTCAATTTCTGTTATTTTTTTAATTATTTTATTGATATTACCAGGTTTAACCCCCAGGAAAGAACAAAGTGTACTCATGTCAGAAATGAGATGGAATGGCCTAGGAAATGGGGATGGGGGCTATGATGCAAAATTTTCACATAGATGTACATACTAATAAGATACACCCAAAAGTGTAAGGATAAAGATCCACTTCTCATCATCCATGGTAGTAATGTGTATATTTTGCTTCATATGCATATGTTTCTTTAATGAATCCTTTATCTTCTGACTTGCTCCATTTCTGTCCTGTTTCAACATTGGTTTATTTCATTTTTGGATTATTTCAGAAATTATTTTGCGATAAAGTAATAATTAAAAAAATAAAAAGATAGTGAAAATGAATATGTCATGCATCCACATGTTATATACAATGTTTTCATCCATGCTGGTTTATACAAAAAACTTGAAGAAATCAAACATCATTAGATATCAACAAAAAAATAAATTCAAAGACTAAACCAATAACACTGACCACATATTTTTATTATATTACTTAATTATACATGTTAATTGTATACCTTATTTTTCTTATTAGTTTTTAAAAAATATTTAAAATTTTTATTGAATTCAATATAAAAACGTTTCGATGATATCATTTTTTTGAGATTAAAGGTCCTTCGTTTTCACATACTTGGATACACATGTTTTTTATATGGTTTTAGAAGAATGTCCAGAGCCTCCCATGAGTATTCCAGGATAGCATCATTTCCATCATTCTCTACCACTTCCAACTATCATGCCCATCTTTTTCATGATGGGTTCTATAGAATAGAAATGTGTGACTACACCTTTTTCATCCATCAACTCATTGCTACGCTCGTAGAGAGATGTAGGCCAGAGCCACATACACACCATTTTATAGAGTGGGGAATGACAATTAAACTAAAATATGTGTCCATTATGTTGGGCCTTCCGAACAATGGTGCAACTGTGATATACCATGTCAGAACAGATTGGTTTGAGATTGTTCATAGATTACTGGGCATTGAGGTCCAAAACGATGGAAGGTTCATTGTGAGTAGTAGATTAAATGTTCTCTGGTTAGAAAATCACTTCTTACTTTTACCAGAGGATTCCAGAGACAACATTGTACTGTGATTTTCATGTACATATATTTTTAGGCTGATTGGTGGCATGATTTCCATTTATAGCTCCAAAACATTTGTACATCGGATGTATTTACCATTACTAGAGGATTTGGACCTGGTATTCTAGTATCGATAAGGTTCTCCTTGTCTCACATATACATATAGGTAAAAATAGATCGCATATCGCATCAATAAGATATAGATCATAAGATGCATTATTCTTTGTTAGATGTTAACATAGGTGAAAATCCCTCACTTAGCTCCACATACTTGTGTACTGTTGCCTCTAGATACTATAGCAGGGTCTCCTTGTGGATGATGGTATGTTATTCCATCCTTCTAATATCTAACTAAATTTTATAACATTCTATTATAAAATATAATTATAAAATTTTTGTCTATAGGTGGAGTCAGGAACATCAACATTTAGATAAATCCCATGTCCACACCTACAAACTTAGGTTTGATATCCTTTGTTCAGACGATGCAAGTGGTTATTATTTAAATGGTTAAATAATTATTATTTACTATAAATATATTAATTTATTAATTGATTATTAATTTTTTTCAGATTACATGGATTCCATATACTGAAGATATCATCCTGATTCTTCCATACTATTGTATATAAATTCTTGTTACTCGATCCGGCATGGTTCCTTTGATTCATTTTAATATTTTCGAGTGGAATCATACTAATAGGGTTATGAGGTAGTCAAAATTCCTTAAACCCATTCCTAACCTACCCAAGAAATTACCATAACTTCATTCCCTAATTATGTCAAGGAGGAGAGACTCTAATTGTGGAAGGTCTCATTCTGGATATATTGATCTACGTGAAAGATGACATGAGTTCTGATTATGGGGAGTGGGGTAAGTAGACATTCATTTATTTTATCATTTGGATTATGTGTCCATGTACTTTAAGTCCCCAGTAAAATTTTCTATAAGAAATAGGTGGGGATTTCATGACATGGTAATGATTCATCCTTCCATTATTGAATTTTTTTTATTTATATTACTTAATAACATAATTTTTTTGCAGCATGCTCATATCACTAGTCATATTAACTTCTATGATCTAGTAGAGGGTGGAATGTTTGAGCAGACACATTTTCATAAAGCTATGAAAGTGTTGGTTCCTTCCATGGATGAGAATTATCAGAAGATATTATTTGATCTTCCATATGATGTTTAGGCTGGTGAACCAGATATAGATGTGTTAGGGGGAGATGGCCCTGTTATGTATGTTGATGTTTCACCAGAGAAGGATGTTCATCATGATCAGCCAGATGCTCCTCCAGTTTCTCAGTATTATCCAGAGGCATAAGTAAACATTGAGTGGTTTTATCTTGATACGAAATTATACTTTGATTTGTAGACATACACATGACAAAATCCATCTTGTTCAACTGTTGGCGGGAGTTCAAGCCAGCATCCATAATCCCTAGAGGGAGAATAGGGTATAGTCGATAAATCTTTACATCCTCCACCTATCACACAAGATGATGTGGAGGAAGGTGTTGATGATGATATATAGGAGTAGCGTACACCAGATCAGAGTGGTAGACAGACATGGTGTGGATGCATCATATATACGCTTGGTTATGGGACAAAGAATCATTAAGGACACAAATGTAGATTATATTGATATTATATTAATCGTACATGTTTTATGTTTTTGAAATCATTATTTATTAATTATTTAAAAATAGACTGATATATTATATAATCTTATATAAATAAAATAATTGATATAATTGGAAATTCATACAAATAGTTTTCTACAACCAAGAAAAATTAATATTAATAGCTGCATTGGAAATACTTATAATTACTATTTTCAATTCATATTAATATTTTGTATTATTATCAATATATTTATAATAAATAATATTGAAAATTTTGTTATTAAATATTAAAAATATTAATTATTTTGAATACAATGAATATTATTACAATTTAATAATTAATTTAACACAATTATTTATTATTAGTAATATAGATTATAATACGACATATTAATATAAATAAATAATCTTAATTTAATTATTAAATAATAATAATATCATTAAATATGAATAAATATCAATTAAATATTCCTAAATATTCATAAAGATCAATAAATATTACTATGTTTTACTAAATGTTAATAAATAGTAATAAATATTAGTATTTAATTATACTGAATAATATTTACTAATATTTATGAATATGTATTGAATGGATATCTATTATTAATGAATATTTATTAATAATTATTAAAATTCATTAATTTAAATTTATCATTTAGTAATAATTAAAAAATATTTTTTTATTTTCATTAATATTTAATTAATATTTATATTCCAAAGAAGAGGTGTTCACAATCAACATGTTAAAAAATTAATAATATTTATGAATATTAATTTAGTATTTATTTTTATTTAATTGATATTTTTAATAATCATGAACATTTACAAATTTTTACTTTAGTTTTATTAATGTTTAATTAATATTTATATATATTTTTAAATGTTGAAATTATTTTGTTGAATTTTTTAATATTTTTTATTATTTTATTTATATTTTTGATGATTTAATTAATATTAATTAATAAATATTTTTTGATATTTTTTAAATATTGATTATTTTTTAATTAATATTTAATTATTTTTAGTATTTATAATTATTGATAATTGTTTAATTAAAAATTTTACACGAAGTGTGAACGGGTTACACACTTTCTTCAGAAAACTCAAACAGGAAACGTGAACCTCATTCAGGCTTCCTAGATTTTGGATATTCTTGAATGACATTCATGCATCGATAGACCCATTTTTTAAAATATGAGGAACCCTAACCCTTATAAACTAAGTTAAAGACTCTTTAAAAAATTAGCCCATTTATCACCCGGAATAGTCATTTTCTGAAAAAGTTGGTAATAAATGGGCCTCAAAAGGTAATAAGTGAAAAATATATGGTGAGATATATATGATTATTGTTATATAAAATATTTATGATAAACTTAAATATATTATATAGGATTTTAGAATGTGTGTGAAGAAAGTCAACATTTGAGAAAACGATTTTTTCATCTCACAATTACTTATGTGAGTCACATTCCATATTCACCATTTGTTTCTTTTATATGGTGTATATACTACCCATTAATTAAATTTATGATACTTATTAAAATTGTATTGATTTATATATCCTTCAATTTTTCTCTCTTTAGTTATGTTTTTATTTTAAAGTTACCAAAGTATTAAGGGTTTTCAACTACAATGCCATTGTTTATCAGGACTGTTTATGATTATATTTATGATGATGAAATTTAATTTTATATATCTCAATAATCTATTTATTTTTCTTATACTTAGTATATTTATTTAACAGAGTTTTTTCCTTTCATTTTCCTCTCCTTAATTACTCATGGTAAAAATAAACATATTTAAGGAAAATCTACATTATCTCTCTCTATGGTCTAAAAACCTTTTTTATTAATATCTATGTTTGCTAAAAAAAATCAAGAATGTATTTAATATTATATTATTATGGTTTAATTTCATTTTGATTAATTTTTTACTTTTTTTAAATGGTTTGACAGAATATTTTTTTCATTTTCAACATGAGGTACTTTTGACTTTTTCTTAAAAAGTACAAAAGAAATGGTTTCTTTTATCTTACATAGAATTAATTGAATTTCCCATCACCAGGACCAAAAAATGAATAAAATATTCCATTATAATTTTCCAAGGATATCATTAAAGAAATGTATATTGACAATATATTTTGAATTTTTATATTTAAAAAATTATTTTCAATGTTGTTTTGGTTATTTTTTTCATGAATATTTTAATGATCTTTTAAGGGCATTGATATTCATCAATGAATGTAATCATTGATTATAAATATGATCTACTTGAGATATTATTTGATGATACCATAGTTGTTATTTATCTATATGGTTTATGATTATGAAGATAATATGTTTATGAAATCCATTCCTTTTCAATTGATTATGCTATGATTAATTGATGAAATGATTGTGAAACCATGTTATATTCCATGGGTTATGTCATGATGAAATTTTTGTGAAACCCTATTTCTTTCCATAGTTTATGATATGATTATTGTTTTATTTTATTTTGGAACACATCTATATGATTTCATTATCTGTTGAGTGGTCCTTGAATTATATAACTCTCTAATACGTTGGCTAAAGATGGTTATCTCATGAGACAAAGAGGATAAGAATATGAGTAAAAATATTTCAATAAGGGAATCTATCCACTATTATATTCATCATAGGGAACCTTGAATACTATGATGGTTGGGGGAATGAATCCAATCAACTATGATAGACTAGGAAATTATCAATGACTAATAAGTAAATTATTTGTTATTATTATCTATAAGATATAGTCTTATGTTTTACTCTTATGTTATGATCTTAGGGATCATTTTCATTGAATCCTTTATGATTCATGTCTTATGAATTACAATGACATATACCATGTACAAATATTATTCTCTTTGATATTCATGGTATGTTTTTAAATTTTATTCGCATATTCTTAAAACATTATGCTCATGTAATTTTTATGTGATCGTTGATATCACCCTTTTTTACCCGTACTGAGTATCTAATCTCACCCATTCTTATGTTTTCATTCCGTGGGTTATGAAGAAATGCATTATGTATGATATGTATATGAAGGGTTATAGTAATGAAGGTCATAATAGGATTTGATTTAGTTCACTTCTGAATAAGTTTTTAATGTATTTATGTTTCCCAGGACAATAAATCTTTACAGACCTTAGGCATGTATTTTTAAAATATATAGTATATTCATAAATAAATATGTAATATTTATGTATGGAAAGTGTTGGCAGTTATAGATAATTCTTGAGTTTATCAATGATAATCCTTAATGATCGTAATGGAAAAATCACTATGGATTTTGGGGATATCACAATCGATTTCAAAATTGTTAACTCTATGAGACACCCTTCAGATGACAAATCACTTCTTAAACTATCCCACATGGAATAATATAATACTACAGAATATTCAGGTATGTTTCACGAGATATTGAATTTACAGGAACACTTAATTGTCAAAATTTACATAGAGAATAAAGTCAAATAGAATTTTAGAGAATATATTCCCAAATTAGAGTATGAGTAACTTTTAAATAACTTATGTAATTTGGTTATTTATTTTATTATGTGGAGTCTTACATGTATTCATATGGGAATAAAATACAATCCATTGATATGAGTAACCCAAATCGGATTTCATCACATGAACAAAAACCTAATCTATAATTTAAAACCCTACCCACTGATCTCATTTACTGTACCTAATGAAGGGATAATCTTACCAGTTGTCATTTATAATGTATTGTTCCAAGCATATGAAAATAAATTTTATTATCTTTTACAGGATACTATGAAAAAATAAAGTGTACTTTATGTAATAGTTTAGGAATTATTATAAAAATTTACAAAATAAATGAGATTCTAGGTCAATTTAGTATCCCTAAAGGAGGGTGAATCATACCATAATTTTGGTAGTATACATTATTTATCTCAATTTTTACTCATGATGGGTCAACCAAAACCTCACATTTCCCAATAAAACTCACCAAACTATAGTAAAAAAAGCCAAAATGAAATTATACCTATGAAAGTTTAGAAAATATTGAGATTTAATGTACATTATAGGAATCTGAACCATGTAACTAGGAAAGGCATCTTCCCTTTTCCTTTCATCGATCCAGTTCTAGAGAGGCTGGAAGTGAAAACTCATTATTTTTTTTTGGATGGTTTTTAGGATATTTTCAAGTACCCATTTCTTTAAGGGACTAAGATAATAAAACATTCACAAGTATATTTATCATTTCTTCATATAAGAGGATTCCTTTTGGGATGTGAATTCCCTAGGTATATTTTAGAGGTGTTTAGTAAGTATATTCTTAGAAGACATTTAAGACTTCTTAAAGGTATTCATAGATTATTTCACTATTTTTAAAAATTCATTTGATATTTTCTTAAAAAAAGGAAATTTTTTGAAGAAGTACATTAAAATTATATTTTTTAAAATTTTAAAAGAGTCACTTCATGTTGAAATAAGAATATTCCTAGGGCTTTTCATATCCTAGAAAGGCATTGGGGTCGATAAATCAAAATATAAATTGATAAATTAATTTCCTTATAATTTTTTTTAAAATATATATGATATTTTCATGGATATACAAGGTTTTATGAGAGTTTTATCGAGAATTTTAGTTATATTTATATTCCTCTCTCTTTGTTAATTGTAAATGAAATTGATTATTGATTTTAACATTGAATGTAGGGAATCATTTTATGAATAAATGAGGAGATTAATTACTGCACAAGTGATTCATCTACAATGTTGGGAGACTCCGTTTGAAAAAACCTTTGATGATTAAAACCAATTTTTGGGATAAATTAACACCCATAGAATAGAAGGAAAACAAACTGTTTTTTTAGGCCCTGAGGAAATGCGATGCAACCCAGATGAACTATAAAAACACTGAAGTGAAAATTAATTTTAATTCATTTCATTGAACAGTTGGCTATTCTATTTCTAGTTATAGGTGAAACAATGTTCCTTGTTCTCTGGATTGGTCGAAACAAGGCCATCAACCAACAGCTGAGATTTAATATGTTTGATGCAATTGCAACGGTTTTGGATGTTGTCCAAAGTGATAATGCTCTACTTTCTGCTACATCTTGGAATCCTATAAGAGAGTAGGTTATCCTTAGAAGGCTAAACATTAATGAAAACTACCCCATTCCTTGTGGAACTTTAGAGGTCTTCCAGATTCCTCCCATTCTATCAAATTTTACACATATTGAACATCGAGGGTAAATATGGTGCTTGAAGGATATGGATGGATCTTTATAGACCATAATGGTTATTTGGTTGAAAATATTCATAGACCTTGTGTCCATGCCAATGACCCTTAAGCTTAAATGACTAAATTTATCATTGATATTTTTACTACACTACAATGGAATTAGAATAATGTATAGTTCGAGACTAACTATGTGACTATCATTAAAGGAATTAGGATGGGAGAGATCCAACATTCATGGAAGGTGATGGTGGGATGGGCCAATTGATTTGATGTTCTTTCATCAATGAACTGCATTATCATGCACATCTACCTTGAGGAAAACTACCTTTCTGATTGTCTTGAAACTAAGGGAGTAACTAAAAATGTTTTTTATCACTCAAACTCCCTACCTAGTGACATGATTCTCACTTTACAATGAGACAAATTTAATATACCATCTTTCCGACTCTTTTAATCTTTATGTGTTTATTTTAGAGCCTTTATACTCACTTTTATCAAAATAAATGTTCTATATTGAGATAAATCAAAATAACATTTACTTAGAACTAAAATCACTATGTTTTCTGTCTTTAAAACACTCATATTGTTTTTTAATATGGTTGATAAAAATTAGAGTTGGTTAAAATTTAGTTCCTTTTTTATATAGCTTTTTTATTCAACATGGGAATCCACCTCTACATGTGTATTCTAGCTCCATGTTTGAGGATTAAAATGATTTCATGAAACCTCAATATGAGCTATATCTAAACTTTTCTTGTTGTGTATGCCTAACACCAAATGGGAATTGAAATGAATCCAAGTACACATAATGAATTTACTTTCAACCTCCAATTGAACTAATTTTCATCTCCTACACATGTTTATTAGCACACCCACAACATAGATCTCCCCCAAAAAATTTTACCACTATCAAATGGTTATAAATATGTAATGTACATGATGAGAGTAGTATTTTAGATTCCCTCAAGTTAAGGAATGAGTTTGGTCAATTTGGGTCAACTCTTTCACATAACATATTTCTCTCCCCATTTCAGATTTTAGATATGGAATTCCATAACTTCATGAGTTTCTTATTTATCTTTATTATTTATAATTGTGATATTCTTTAATTTGGAATCCATCCTCTAATTTGAGATTACTTTTAAAGACTCAAACTCTTTTATAAATTTGTTTTGTCTTAATATTTTTTATATGACTAAAAAATATCAGATTCTACTTGGATAGTTTCATCCCCAGGGAATTTTATTTCTATATTTGGTTTAGTTTTATTTCTCCATAATATCTTATTTCTTCGGCTTTCCTTTAAAAATTTATATAGTTTTCAATACATATATTTCATTAGGACATACCTTTCAAATATGCCTTATTAATTTCTAACAACTAGTAAGCTATTCACAAGCTTATATGCCCTTTTTTTGTATCTATAAGAATTTTTTACATTAAAAATAGTTTTGGGGTTCCCCATCATATAAATCTCAACATAGGAGTTTTTGAATTATATCTCATGAAATATTTTTATCAATGGAACACAATTTTTTTATTAATAAAAAATTTATTCAATTAATCACTATTAAAAATCTACAAAAATTTATACTTGAGGCATGGTTAGCATGGAAAGATTTATTGAAATGACAAAAATAACTCTTTTACCATCATTGGTAACATTTTATTTCATCTTTCCGACCAGATTCATAATAATTAATGTATTCCAATGCATTATAAAAAACTATATGCCTATATATTCCAAAAAATAACACATGTCACTATACATTCTTTGAGTGATCATCAAGTTTCCACTACCTTTTGTAAGGAATTTATTTAAAATTATAACATCTACCATATATTCCCTTTTCGTGGGAATCTCTATTGTTGACTTATTTTAAGGCCTCATAGGGGTCCAATATATTTAACACGTTCTTTTCTCATGGTGTATGGAATTTGATACATGATAATATATTAATTTTTTTACTTCGATGAGGCATACATAACTTTCATTTTAATAACACCTAGTTAAGTATAATAAAAAATAATTTAAATGAATCATTTAGTTTAGGTTAACACTAATCATTTGTTTTTATATTTACTTCTTGGACATGACCAACTCCTTTTCCAATTGTTGGAACCTTTTTCTCCTTGATTAAAGATGACTATTAAGTTCTTCATTGAGTGTATTCCTAATAGAAATATCATCCTCTAATCCATAATATAGATTTTATAACATATCACGCAGCACCTTTTTATTCTTTTTTACTTGATTAATAGAGTCTTTATGATATTCCTTCTCCTGTTATAGCCTTTCTTTTTCTATAACCAGCTTTTATTGGTGTGAAATGAGTTTATCTTTCTTCAATTTCAGATTCTAGAACACTTTTATGTTTATATTCATTGCATTGAAACAATCCTTGATTTTTTCATCTTTTGAGGACATAAATTCCAATTACTTCACCTATGAATCATTATTTTCTCTCAAATATGCAGCCACTTCAATAATACCATTAGTCAATATTTTCAACTTTCCCTATTCAATTTATACCACATTAATATGAATATTTTATGATTTTTTATCCATGTTAATATATTATTATAATACTTATTAATGGTGAAAAATTTCACATTATTCCAACTTAGGACTTCCTAGTCATTAGTAGTCTCAATATCACTTAGAATACTAGCCTCCTCACGTATTCTGTCAGCATCACTGAATGAGTTAATGTATACAAAATTTTAATTATTCATTTCTTCCTAACTAATGCATTAAGAAACCTCTATTTTCACTTTACTCAATCCATTAAATATTCCATAATAAATAATTCCTCCTAAAAAATTTTCTTCATTGAAATTATATACTTTAATATATTACACAAGAATGTATGAGAACTTTAAACCTCCACTATTAGAAACCAATAAAATAAAGATAGAACACAAAAAATTCCATAAATTATAACACGATATCTGATACCAATTTTTAGGTTTAAGAGGGGCTTAAGTGATAGATACCATAAGTGTATGGGGTGTGAATTAGGGTGTGAAATCCATTCTAATTAAATGACTTTTACTTTAAACTCTCACATTCCAATGGATGTCGACCGTATATTTATTAGAATCACCTAACTGTATCTTCCTTTAAAATTTGGTATGATTATAACCTTTACTTGGAAAACAATTTGTAGATGTAATTTAGTTACATTAGACCACTTTCTGACATATATATTTATAATAAAAAAATAACACGGACAAATTTTTTTTACTTGGGTCACCTACATTGGGATAATCAATGAAGCATGCGACAAAAATGTTCTATGCACTAGAATATTCTAAATACAAAAAATTAATGATATGTTTAGTCTATTTCACTCATAACTAAGGTCACTCCCCTAATAATAGTTTTGTTTCATCCCAATTCCACCCAAGTAAAAAATCCCCCACACATTCTCACACATTCTCTCCACATCAAGAGAGGACACCCACAATTTAATGATGTGTAGGTTTATCTTGAATTAGATACACTTCCATGGTTAGGTACATCTTCAATTTTTTAGGTGTTTTTTGATCATATTAGATTTACCTCTAAATAATTATTATGAACAACTTTTATAGAAAAAAATACTTCTTCCTAGAAGAACTCTATACCTCCTAATTTCGAGTTTTTTGAATGGAATTCCTCATACTTCTTTTTTGATATAGTGAAGGTGTGTTGAAAATTTTTAATAGAATATCTGTATCTCTATTTGTCTCTATTATTTCATAGATATTAATAAAATATCTTGATTATCACTTTGCCTAAATTATTATCTCTTTATAATACTATTCTATATTCAAAAAATCAATATTTAATTTTAAAATGACACTTATTTTATTTGCATTATCATAGATAGAAAAAATATCATTTAGATGATATATATTTCTAGTTTTCCATATAGACGTGAAATTGTGTGTTAATAAAATGTGAACAAGTACTATTTTCTGGATATTTCTGACAATATTTTGTATTTAAAAATTTACACCATTACGGGATTTTATATTATGTAGAAACCTTCATATGAGAAACTCTATCTTCTCATTGGAGAGTTTCATGGAAAACCCAAATCCCCTTAATATATGATCTCCAAAAATAATATAGCATTAAAATGTAAGCTTTACTTTTTAAAAATATTATCCATGTGGCTTGATTTATCTCCATCCATATAGCTTCTTTGTGGTCTGTCATTCTCCGTTGTAGCCTGATATTTAGATCAATGAAATATAATTTCAACTCCCCATTTGATATTTGTCTTAAATAATGAATTTATTTTGATGTTATGTTATGTTTCTTGATTTTAATAACAATAAAATAATTTTTTGAATTATTGGGGAAATTGGAGTGACCCAGGATTATCATACATGGATATTACATAAATTCAGTTGAATATTCATCACAATACAAAAAATACATTCATAAAAATTGTAATAGTTTAGTGTCTTTGGAAACATGGAATCATAATATTCTAACTTGGTGAAATATATTAAATATATGCCTTAAATATATTATTATCTATTACACCTACATAAAATATTTCTACATAACACGGGGAAAGGAAACATATAAAGGGATGAGCTAAAATGCTCAGTAAGTGTAAAAAAGGGAGGGATGTAAGAACAACATGATAATAAGGGTACCAAGATGTGATATTAACATTAGAAGATAATACCATGAGTATAAAATATCATAATCATTATTCATGTAAAAAATATTCGTAGTTCAAAATTCATGAATCATATGGAGATCAAAAGTATAATCCAAGATATCACAACATAACCTTATGACATGATGTTTTGGAATACACATAAGTGTATAAAAACATTCCATATATGTCATGGATGGCTTAAAAAACCTATTAGGGAACTTCATGGGGGATAATCCTACTGGGAGGGACAGACCATCATCCCTACTCACAGCCCTATTCTAATAAGGGATTATGTTTCCCTATACTCCCATATTGGATCGTGTTTCCTCATTTTCCTCTAATGGAATGGGATCCCCCATCTTCCAATAGTATATTAAGTTTCCCCATTTTCTATAGTTTATTAGGTTTCTCCATATTCTTATATTGGATCAGGTTTCCATATCTTCCCAATTGTATCACTCCCATAGACATGATTCCCACCATTTTCTCATGATGTTAAAATCATTATCCAGTGAATTGGTAAGAGATATTGGTCCCAAAATTCTCATAATGAAATTGTACATATGTGTTCCATAAAAAATTCATCTTATCATGACCCATAAAAATTTATGGGTTTCATAAATATTATATAATAACCCCTGATATTTAATGGATGTTATATAAATTTCATAATATAATTATCTATTGAAAATATATAGGTCACATAATCATTTAGCTGATGCATAAATCATAAAAATAATATTGTTTCAAAAGAATATAAATCATGGTAGAGAAATGGGGGGTCATAAACATAATTCCATTAAACCCTAAACCATTAAAGAAACAATAGGAATGGTATTCTTTGATAATATTCCCCTTTACATGACAAACAATAACAAATATAGTCATCATAGATGTATATGTATTTTGAAGGACTACATGAAAAATTAATTAAAGAAAATAGAAATTTTGTGAAAATCTTTTTCATAATACCATTTCAAAAATGCTTTTCTTATAAGGAAATATTTCGAATTTAATTAAAATGTTTTGTTGAGTAAAATATCATTCCACTTTAATTTTTAGACATAAATCATTTTGAAAATATATTTATCTGAAAATAAATTTAAATATTATAAATAAATTTTGAAAACATTTAGAAAACACTTTCCCTCAAAAATTGCTTCAAAGAAATGTAATGGAATCATTGAAAAACATTTTAGACTCTTTAAAAAAATTATATAATAAAATCGTTAAAAAATATTGTGTTTTCTTGTAAAACAATTTTGAAATCATATTTAGAAAACAAGGTTTGTGAATAAAACAGATTCCTGACTGAATATAGAAATAATGTCTGATTTTCATAAATATTTTTGTAATTATAGTATGTACCAAATTGAGTAAAAATTGTACCAATACATGAATATATCATGAGAAACCATAACATAACAAAATTCATAATTCTACTTGGGTGACAGATCAAAATATTTAATTAATAGAATAAAAATCATAAATAATCCTTATACACAATGAGATTGTGGTCATAAATTGTTACCACTTGGTTAACATTGACTCATAATAAACATGGGTGAATAACATAGAATGAAGCTTAAAATTTAATTAAATGAGTATATTCATGATATAACATGTCAAATGGTAAGTATATACAAACTATATAAAAATTTTGGTGTATAACATGACATGTATCTCAATGAAGACAAATTGAGATAAAAAATAATTTACTGATTTTGTAACATTTGAACCATGAAACCCATGAAATAAAGATCATGAAATGAAAATGTAACTACCCATATATTTAAATATAATAATTATAGAATAACTTCATGGTAAGTATATACAATACACAACATCAAAAAGTTGTGAATAAAGCATATGTCTCACAGAAATAAATGTGAGATGAGAAAACACTTACTACTAGAGTAACATTAGAATCATGATCTCAATGAAATAATAAAATAAATTATATAATATAAAATCATTAGATAAAGTAAATTAATTATATAAAATTTCATATGTTATTATATAAAACACATAAGGGAAGCGAGCGGTGAATTTGGCATGTATCTCATGAAAATAAAAAGTGAGATGAAATTCCCTTACCTTAAGTATTTTCATTGTTAGTACACATTAAAACCACATGAATAAAAAATATAAGTTTTTTATAAATCAACTTAAAAAATATTATTATATTTAATACCATATATTATTTTTTTTATGACATTATATTGTCTATTTATTAACAACTCCATTTTAATGTATTGTTTCGGTTAATATATGTTATGTTTTTCATATATGGTAAGGCTGTTTATTCTTGATCATATTACATAATAAATAATTTAATTATTCCAAGAATTTAAAATTTGATATAAATATCATATAAATTTATTATATATGTATTTATAATCATCTATAAGATTTAAAAATTTTAAATGGAATACACCATTCTTGGAAATGGTAGGTCATACGAACACATGAACAAAGTTTCCATTTTATTGTCCTATAGAAAGAAAGAAAGTAAAGGACATATATGTATATATATAATATCATTACATTTGAATTGTTATTTCATATATATCATATAATTCAACTAATTCCATATGTAATATATTCCATGGAAACTGTGAACAAATCACATGGCATTGAAGAGGAAGTAGTCCACGCATCCACAAACGAAGTTATCACATGTACACAAAATATAAATAAAGAATGTATGTTTCATTTAATAACTAAAAATCATAAATAAATCATAAATATCATATATATAATATAAAAATTTATTTTCTAACACAAACTATACCCATGAGAGGTGGTAAGGGAAAAAAATGAACAACATTGTTTTGTGAGGTGGTAGTTCACTGTACACAAAAACGATAATTTAATTATCCATTTTATGGATATGTGAGTATGTTTAGATAAAACCATTATATCAGATACAAATAATTATATATTGGATAATTATTTCATAGTATAATCATGTAATAATATGGTTGGATGAGGTGTAAAATGAAAATAAATAATGGAGCTTGAGAACGGATGTTACCTCTTTTTGGGAAACTCTAATTTGATTGCACCGATGGGATTCCGTAGTTGGATTAATACCCAAATGGATTCTTCAAGTTTTGGAGGAGTCATTTTGGGAGATTATTTTTCCTGGTTTTGAACAATTTAATGTGGATTTTGATGTATAAAGAATGGAAAGATTGAATTCCTTTTTATAGAAGAGGGGGAGTGGAATTTTGTAAATACCAAAAGGTATACACTGAGAAGACTCTTTTGACTCATGTAACTAAAAAATGGAAAAATAATGGATTGAAGGGGTATTATTGTTGAGAATAATATAAACCACAAAAATTTCTAGTTTAATAATTTTCTTTATTAACTTCTATGATTCCCCAATTTAATCACTGTGGTTTAAATTAAAGTAACTAGTTTTATAACATGATTAATTTAACCATTAAGACTAAATTAAAGTGATAATTGGTATAAAACTAAGATCCAATGAATTATAAATATTATATCCAATTTAAAAAACTATTTTGTGGAAATTAATTTTAAAACATGTGTATGTAATATGTAAAAAAATTACTTTATCCCGAACCGTGCTAAAAATATTCTTACTATCTATGGGTGAAGATGTTAATTGTAAAAGATAAATTGGTCCACTAATAGACCATATTTATTATTTATTAACATATAGAAATCACTTTATAGAATATATTATTATTAATAATTATAAATCGTTTAATATTCATGCATAATTTTTTTTTATTGAGTGGAAAACACTTTTAAGTAAATGTTGGAAACCAGTCAATATACAAAAGTACATCACCCATCCTGATATGAAATAGTCGAATCACTGAATTTTATTTTAAGCCTATTAGAAATATTCCCCTTGAGGAGACTCTATTTAAGAGCTGAAGCCTTCTCCTCCAGATCAGAGTTGTAAAAGATCTCAATGTTTTATGTTATCCTCTCCCAAGTTAGGATGAGCACTTCTACAAAAATATTCATCTGGTGAAACCACATGCCAGTATTCCATGATGTTTTTGGATCTAGTCACCTTGTTCTTGGACTGACTAACTTGAATACGCCTCCCCACCAACCTATCAAATTAATCTTTTGTAGTGATGAATTGAAGGCCCTTGTCATAGAAATATTCATTACTATTTATGATGCTATCCCACACATCACATTCAATCAATTCCAAACTGCTCTGGGAAGAATAATATTCAGCAACCTCCTTAGCATCATAACTCATCTTCGAAACCTTCATAGGTAGATTTACATTACTTGGGGATTGAGTAACAGGAGGGATAGGTAATAAGGACTAATCCTTATTCCTAAGTGGCATCCAAGATTGATGGATAAAACCTTCTGGATCTATTAGAGTGTTTTTCTCATTCCTTGAAGAGGATTTGATATATTCCTCTACAATGTCCACCTCCTTGGACTCAACATGAAAGTCTGAATCAGAATACCTATCCTCATTGGGAGCCGTAAAACTCTTGGGGAGGTTAATATCATGGGAAGACTCTACATCATTCCCTTCCTCAAATGAGTGTCCTTCTTCAACTTTCAGAACTGAAAACTGGTTTTGAGAATGAATAACCTTGCCTCCTAACATAACCATGTATGTGTATGAAGGTATTGCCTACAAGACTTGTACTGAAATGTTTGGACCTATGGGATGCTCGTATCCACAACCCTTTGAATTGAGGTTGCTTGTTAGTATCTTTCCATCCCCAGCCTTGAGGGCTATCAGGACCTTGTTCATCACAGACATGAAGGTACACTACAACTTTTTTGATAGATCTCACTACAACAAGATGACTCACCACATCTGCATCAAAGGATGCCTCCTTTTCCACTCCACCATCCTATAATTCCACCCTTGACCTTCCTTGTAGCAAGGTGTTGATTCCCAAATAGTTCCTCAAGAATACTAAGACATTCACAACCTATGGCCTTGAGTTCTTAGGAATAACCCCCTTTACTGCACCTGGAGTCATCATAGTATGACCATGCAAGAGCCAGTTAACTCATGCAGAGCAAGGCCCTCCCAAATAATGCCTTCAATAAATAACGATGGAGAAAATTGAGGAAGAATGTGACGATACTCTTCTAGAACCTGTACAGCTTTTTGGTTGACACCAAAGTCACAGTTCAATAAATCAAGAATTTCGGGGACCTTTAGGTCATCATAACCCTTTTCTATCAGGGTATGGCAGGCCATTGTTGGGTCCATGACGCCCATAGATTCAATAGCCAGAGCTGTCAGAGATAAATTCCCAAACTGTGGAACTTATTTTGTTGTCCCCGAGTGAATCAAGCAACCATGCCAGCAGATAGTGGATAAGTTCCCCAAATGGTGACATAAAGATTAGAAGTCAGTCTAGGATTTGAAAATCATAGTTTTTTAGCTCCAAAATTCCTCCCCAACCATGATCCAAATGCAGTAGATATAAGGTTTAGGAACATCAACCCTAACATAGATGCATGGGGAGATGGGAGGCAAGACTGACTCAGTTATGTTATTTGAACACAAGTATCATCCAACCATTTTTCCATGAATATGAATGATTATAGGATTCTGTAAGGGAAGGGGGATTTATGGAAAACTAACCCAGATATCTATCCACAAAGCATCACAATTCATGTAGAAGTCATAGGACCAACGGGAAACTTAAAAGCGTGATCCATTGAAAGCATGAGGAGCTCTAGACCACACATAGATTAATTATTCCTCTAATGAAAAACAAACAGTAATTTTTTACTAATCAAGAGTCCCCATGACTGCTCTATCCTGTAAACCCCATGTAGCGGAAATAAACTGGTCGAAGTCATTGGCTAAAGGAAGATGATGCTTGATGTGAGCCACCAAGGTTAGTTGCTAGTGGGTCAAAGCTATGTTAAATTCCGAAATAGAGAGAGAGAGATTAAGGCATCCTCCGGGAAGGTTAGGATCTTTAGGGAAAATATCAATGGATGGGAAGGGAGGAAGAGAGCCTAGTTATAAAATGGGGAAATGGAAGGTCGGGAAGCTATGGGTGGAAGGTGTCCCTCCTCCTCTGGTAGGGGAGGGAATGGAATTTCTGCCATCACCGCCTAAGCCATTCTTCATGAGAATTGAGTTCTAATGAGATAAAGGCCCTTCTATAGCAGATACATTTCCAGGTTTATGTAAAATGATTTAATAAAATATAATTTATTGGAAAATTAAATTAATTTCAATTGTGACATTATTTATTTAATTTTGATTTTGAATTAAAAAAACATTTGAATTAAAATATATTGTATTAAAATATATGTATTATTATATATTTATCTATTTAAATTATAGAACACAATAATACATTAAATTTACCTTACTTTTTATGTTTTTAGAATCATTGATCTTATTTAATTATTAACTAAACAATCTATGTGTTAGTTTTTGTTAAGAATTTAATGTACTTATATAATCTATAAAAAATAAAGATAAATTATTATAATAAAAAATCAATTATATTATAAAATATTTATTAAAAAAATAAACTATGTTGCTTATCCCATATTCTAAATCATTATAAATTTTAAAGTTAAGAATGGTTCCAATTTATCTTTTTTCTTATATAACATATTATATGGGTTTCATTAATGAATATTTGTATTAATAAATTAATAAATTAGAAACAATAAGATATATAGTACATATAGGGGTATCCGATGGATTTTGAAAAAATTTATAGCTCATTGTGGCCCTTAAGATTAATGTTTAGTCCCTTGTAAAACATAATTTTCACTTAATTATTATAATTAATTTTAATTAAATTTACTAAACATTTTAGTAAAAAATTAATGGTATATTTTGATACAATAAATATTATTCATATTATAATTATTTATTTCCATTTTTTCAAATTTTATCTATATAAGTGGAAAAATTAAGTTTAAAGCTAATCTTGTAGACATTGTGAGATAGTGTGTTTTTAAGTGGAAAACTTTAAATGTTTGAATTTTTTTATATCTAAATTCATTTTGAAATTGGTTAAAATTTCCTAAATTAAATTAATCACTATAAAATTGATCTAATTAACCTTTATTTTCATATTATAAAATGATTTAAGAATATAAATAAATTATACAAAAAAGTAGTTTTCAATTAATATTCAATATTTTTCACTATTCATTCAAAAATGATATATTTCAAAATAGTCCAAAAATTTTACCACAATATAATTTTGAAATTATGAATTAAAGTATTATGTTTATATTATCTAATTAAATTATTAAAATTGCTTATAATTAATTTTATTATTGTTCATAGAAGGTTTCAAAAATCATCTCATTTGAAAAAAATTATTTCCAAACATATAAATACTTTAGCAAAAATTATATTCTTTATCATAATTATGTTTTATTTATATAAAAACATTATAAATAATATTTAAAAATTAGTTATTAATTTTCAGATTACTATGTTTAATGACTATGTTATAAAAATACTATTTAAATAACTACACTAATAAAAAAAATTCATATAAATTCAATGTTGCATGTAATGCAATCCAAGTAGGTTTTTCGTGAAATGGAAGCACAACTTGGTTTAGTTGTTAATACAAGAACAAATTAGTTATTTAATATAAAAATCTATATTTTAGGGTTTTGTGAAATGAAAAAAATTAGATTAAATTAATTCAAAAAAATCACAAAATCTCAATGTGTCTCATTCTACCACCATTAAAAGGAATATCGCCCATAAAACTCTTCTCAATTATCAAAGGTTAAATATTTAAATTTTTCATTCATAGAAACACACATCATAAAAATGAATACATATATTACTCTAAAAAGAAAATTGGAACCCATAACAGTTAACCAAGTGAAATTGTAATTAGGTATCTACAGGGGAGAACATAGGTTGGGAGTTAAGATTGGACATGGAATAAAAGAGTAAATAAATATAAAGAGTTATAATGATAAATGATTATAAACAAGTTAATGATCAATGTAATGTTAATTGTGTCAAAACCATAGATTTATGATTATTTATACGACCATAGGTTAAATAAAATGCAAGTATTAAGATAAATATTTCCCATTACCCATTTCATAGAGTATTTATTTTACCACCTAAGAACATATGGAAGTATAATTACTTGATTTTATTCATTTTAATATTCACAATATCTCCCTTTGATTGTGACTTTCTATGGTTCCAATTCAACTCTTACTCAATGAGATGAATGTGAATTTTTCAATCCTGAAGTATTAGCAGATCATGAGGTCCATTAATAGAATGATAGGTGAATCCATATGTATTTTGTTATCAAAAAAAAGGTTAGAACATGTTATCCAATATGCATAAATCATCATAAGGAGTCACAATACATTATTCTCTAAAACCTTATCCAATGTTTAATATAAACTATTCCTTAAATGGTTAACCTTATAACACTTCTGAATGATGTAAGTAAAAAATATTAGAAATATGGTAACTAAATTTATTAAAAAAGGCTTAGTATTGATCCCCCATATATCATAAAGTATTTCATAGTTGTGTCATACCATACATGTGAATATCATCATTGTTTATTCTCTTCAAGCATTATAATAACCTGAATTACCAAAAATCCTTATTGAAAACATACATGTTTCAATATTCCAATTTTTATTGTATATATTCATTAAATCAAAAAAAATTGTAAACTTATTCCATGCTGACATAGACAACTTTTTGGAAAAAATCAATAATCAGTACAATGGTAATTAGTATAGTCCATCTTTATTTATCCATATCAATCATTTATTTATCCAAAATACAAAAAATTATCCTAATTTTGTGAACGCATTAAGGGTTTCCATACCTTATTCTAAATATTTCTTTTTCATCAAATCACAATTTTTATGTCCCTAACAACATTCAAAATATCATTTTCAATCCATACTAAAAATATTACACTAAAAATAATTATATATTTTAGGATTTCTATAACATAATATTTAAATTCCAAAACATAAAAACTTCAATAATCCAACTTTATTATTAAACTATTACTCATGTTTAAAAGTATTATTTCATAATACCCATTTCCTAGAATATGAAATATGAAAAATGTCATAAGGTTCCACAACTTAAATCTAATCATGATTCATATTTTTAATGAAAATAATACTTGAAGAACATCACATAACTTTCACATGATGTTTGTGGTCTATTTATCTTCATCAGTATAGCGAAAGGCCATACCACCTTCCTGATTCTCATTATGATATTTCCGCTCAGGAAATCGATTTGAATAATTCCCATTCTGTTTACATATAAATCATTAAATTTTAACCATGTTACAACTAGTTCCTACAATTGACTAAAACCAGATACCATAGGTTGAGAAACACTTATCGTTGAAGAAAACCACAAAATCAAGAAAATCAACCTATATGATGTCTAAATCCTAACACCTACTTTTTAATAGATGACACCATCGATTTATATGTGTTTATTAAAATTAATCTTTTATTAAAATAATTTTTTATTTTTTATAAAGTGTTTGTAAATTTAAAAAGAATATCCCCACAGCCAAATCCTCTAATAGTATTGAGACAATGATTTATTTCTATTAAACAACTCACTCTATACATTGCCAAAATTCGAGTACCTTTTCCTAAACATTAACTCATCCCTATACTTATCCTTAAGGACATACCAAGACATGTCCTTTGAAATATCCCAAGGGATTTCATTAAGTATGTATCTTCCTAGTTTCCAAAGGAAGAATAAATCTTTCTTATAATACTTACTATAAATACATAGTCTTAACATACATGGATATTATAACATTTTAGATGAATATTCAACACATTACAAAAATACTGGCCTAATGACTATAATAATTTAGTGTCTTTGTAAAAGTGGAATCATAATATTCTAAATTGGTAAAATATCTTTAACATATCACTTAAATATTTTTCCCTTTATTACACCTACTTAAACATTTCTTCAAACCATGGGAAAAGAAAACATAAGAAATGGGTAATCTCATATGCTCAGTAAGGGTAAAAAATGGAGATATATATGCATTACATGGGAATAATCATATGAGAACATGATATTAACTTTAAAATATCATAACCTTCATGTAAAATATCATAATAATGATTAACGACATAAATATTGGTCATTCATAACACATGAGTCATTAGGAAATCTAGAGCATAATCCATGAGATCATAACATAATCATAATACATGAAATTGTGGCAAACACATAAGCATATAAAAACATTACCTATAAGTAAAGGATCTTCTCCAAAACAAATCTGGGAACTTCATGGAGACTACACATACTGTGAAGAACACACCACCATCCCTAGATGTAGTATATTTTTTTATAAGGGATTGAGTTTCTCCATATTCCAATAGTGGATCAGGTTTCCCCATATTCCTATAGTGGATCTAGTTTCCCCATATTCCCGTAGTGGATTAGGTTTTCCATATTTCATAATGGGTTATGTTTCCAAATATTCCCATAGTATAATAGGTTTCCCCATATTTTCTATTGGATCAATCACCTAGACTTGATTACCATCATAATCATATAAGATATAAGTCTTTTCCCAATGCATTAGAGGATGATATAGGTACCAACCATCTAATAATGAAATCCTACATATGTGTACAAAACACTCATCATATCATGAACCATAAAAATGGATGTGTTTTATAAACATTGTATTATAACCCATGAATGGAAATGGTAATTATAGTAATTTTATCATATCATTACCTATAGAAAATAGATAGGTCTCATAATCATTTCATCAAATCGTGACCCACAAAAAGAAGCAGGGTTCAAAAGAATATAACCCATAGAAGAGAAATGGGTGTCAAAAAATTCAATCCTTAAAATCATAAATCATTTAAGAAAAAATACTAATTGTGTTCTTGGATCAAATACCCAATTAATCATAAACTGTAATAAATTATTTCATCATAGTTAGAGATTTATTTTAAAAGATCACATAGAACATTTATTAATTAAATTATCCTATCTTTGAAAATAATTTTCATAAAACCATTTCAAAAATAATTTTATTTTAATGAATTAATAATTATTTCATTTGAAAATTTAATATTTTCCACTTTAAAAAAATATTTTTAAAACAAAATTCATTTGGAGATACCATTTAATTTTAAAATACTTTCTAAATTTCAAAATAAAGCCTGAAAGCATTTTGGAAACCTTTTTCATTGAAAATATATTTGAAAAAAAGTATGGGAATCTTTGAAAACCCTTATAATAACTTTAGAACATAAATAATTTCTCTAACATATTTTTTTAAAATGATCTTAATAATTCATCTAAAAAGGTTTTGTAATTTTTTTTAAAAACATTGTTTTTTAGTAAAATATATTCATGACAGAAGAGAGAAATATAATTCAATTTTCACAAAAATCATAACAATGTAATGTATTCGATGAGGGAAAAATGGTAACAATAAATAATGATACCATGAATAAACATAATATAATAAAATTCATAGTTTTTCTAGAGTTATGGATCATAAGACTTCATCAATGGAATCATAAACATAAAAAAACCAAATAAAAGACGATATTGGATCCATAAAATTTTACCACTTTAGTAAAAATTAATAATAATTAAAATGAGAGAATAATTTTACATTAAGAAAAAAATATAATGGAATAAATAGATTCATGATATAACATTTAAAATTGTAGTATATATACCCTATAAAAATGTAGGTGCATAACATGGCATATATCTCAAATAAAGAAAATTCACACAAATATTATTTTATGGATTTTGTAACTTTTGAACATTAATACAAATGAAATAAATATCATCCAATTTATATTTAAATTCACATAAATACAAGTATTATAATCATATAATATATTCATGGGTATTATATACACCATTGAACAAACATAAGGGGTGAATAATGCAAAAGTATCACAAAAATAAAAATAAGAGGAGAACCCCCTTACTACTTTAGTAAATTTAAATTCATGATCGCCATAAAATAATAAAATAATTTAAAGCATTTAAAATCATTAAATAAATTAAATTACTGATATAACATGTCATAGGGAGTATACACACTACACAAATGAATTGAGTGGTAAATATGACATGTATCTCATTGAAATAAAGAGTGAGATGAAATTCCCTTACCTCAAGTCTTGAATTTCATTGTATATGTTCAATCCTCCTGTATAATAAATATCATTTTATTATACATATACAAAATAAAAATATTATTTTATCTAATACCATATATTATTTGGTTATGACTTTATATTACCTATTTATTAGCCACTCAATGTCAATGTTACTTTTCAGGTAATATCTGTTTTTTTATCTGTTTTGGCTTTTTTATTCTTGATCCTCTTACAAATATCATGATTTACATATTTTAATAAATTAAAAAGGATATAAATATCATATATATTCAATATATATTTATTTAAAGTGATCTATGACCTATTTAAATTTTAAATAGAATACACCCTTCATGGAGATGGTAGGTTGTACCCATGCATGAACATTGATTTTTGTTTCATTTTCATATTGAAGGAAGTAAATTAAACAAAAATTATGTATATATATATAAATAATAAAAATAGTATAATTATTATTTCATTTATTGTATATAATTTAACAAAACTCGTCCTTAATACTATCCATTTAAAGTATGAATGAATCACATTTCATTGAGGAGGCGGTTGTCCACACGTCGACACGTCCAGAAAAAAAGTTATCACATTTATATAAAATAGAAATAATGAAGGTATATTTTATATAATAATTAAAGAAGAATAAATAAATTTTAAATATCTTATATATCATATAAAAATAGATTTTCCATCATTATTCCCACTGATGATTGGTGGTAAAGAAAAAACGAACAACGTCATTTCGTGAGGCGGTAGTTCACTGTAAAAAGGATTGGTATGTTCGTTACCCATTAGATAAAATTGGATGTAGGTATTGATATAAACCTTATAATAAATACATATTAGTATATTTATGATAATTATGTTGTTATATAATCCTGAAATAAGATGATTTGAGGAGGTAGAGAATGAAAATATGCAGAGGAGATTGAGGAAGGATGTTACCAGTTCTTTATAAAAATCCTATTGGATTTCACTAAAGTAATTCCTTTGTTGGATTTATTACTCAATGAAGGACACTAGGTTGATATTATAAATGTTGTGATATTATTTTGATAGGGTTTATATAATCCAAACTATCTTGATAGGTGTAATTAAGAGGAATATTGATTGCCTTTTTGTTGAGGTGGGGTGGCATTCTTGTAAATACCAAAAGGTATAAACTATTGGTAGGTCTCCCTTAACTCATGTAGATACAAAATGGACAACTAATGAATTATAGGGGAATTGTGGTCGATAAAAACCTTTACCACACAAAAATATGTGAATTTGTATAATTTTGTTCCTTATCTTCAAAGTTTCTCTAATTTTATCATTTTGGGTTTTTAAAGTAATTATCGTTCTAGCACAAGAAATTTAACCATTAATAATAATTTAAAATGAAAATGGTTATAAAATTTAAATCCACTAATATATAAATGTTCTATCTAATTGACATGAAAAAAATTCCGTGTGTGTTGGAAATTAATTTTAAAACATGCACATGTAATATGCAAAATCACTACTTTAACATGAAATGTGCTAATAATGTTATTACTATCAATGGGTAAATAAGTTAATTATTAAAGACAAATAGTTCTATTAATATATCATATTTTATATTTATTGGAACACAAAGATAACTTGGAATAATATCTGTTTTTTATTAATTTTAAATCATTTAATAAAATAAAAAATATTTTAAAAAAATCCCAAAAATTCACCATAAGATATTTTAGAAATTACAAATTCAAATAAAATGTTTATTTAATATAATTAAATTTCTATAGTGTCTCAAATTAATTTTATTATTCTTCATACAAGGACTTAAAAATAGTTCATTTTTTAGAATAGTATTTCCAAATATATAAAGACATTACCAAAAATTATATGTTTTATAATCATTATGTTATATTTATATAAAATAATTATAAATTATGTTATAAATATTTTTTATTACTATTAATTATACTAATTTTAACAACTATGTTATAATTATCTTGATTAAATTATTATAATAATAAAATGTTTCTTCTTAGAATCTCAGTGTTACGTATAATGTAATCCATGTAGGTGTTGCATGTAGTGAAATCTTAACTCGGTGTAGTGCATAATCCAATAAAAAATTAGTTCTTTAATATAAAATAAAATATATTTTAGTTTTTTTAAATAAAAAAAATATTAAATTAATTCGAATTTTTCTTTACATAATATCATGCTATTACAGAAACCTCCATGAACATCACAGAAAAATATCATCATTCATTTCATAATAATATCACATGACCCTGAATTCCATCAATGTAAATTATTTTTACATAGATTATAGTTACAATAAAAACAAATAAATTAAGTTTAAAATAACATTAAGATCAATATCTTTCTTAACACGCAAAACCAAGAATTAAACAAATTGAGATATAGAATAAAAATATTATTATTTAATTATGATCATTATAACATATTTGTTGAATTTGTGGGTATGAATATTAATAATCCCATTATAAACTATATTTATATATTTTTTACTAAATAAAATATTATTTATTAATTTTTAATAAATAATAGCTTATTTTTTAGTGAAGTCATTTTATTCTTCAAAAATGCATTTTCCACAAAAATAATTTTTATTGCGTCTTGTGCATGAAAATTATAATTAATTTTTCCACTTTTTTGATATTGTATTTTATAAAAGGAATTTTATTTTTCAAATAATCATACTAAAATTATCATAGGTTGAAAATTTTTTACTTTCCTTAAAGTGTGTTTTTTATTCAAGAGTGAAATATAAATATTTTTCAAATAATATCATTTATTTTCATGAAATAAAGCAATTTAAAAGTCTAATCATATTTTTTATTTTTGGTTAAATTGAATTATGATTCATTTTAAAGAATATATAATCCAAAACTACAAAAAAACATTACGGAAACTATACGGCTTACACATTGATTGTGTAAAATTATCATTACATGGGACAACCATTGCCTAAAAGTAACATTATATGTCATTATGATTATGGTAAAACCATTTTCCATATATATTCTTCCCTACCAAAACAGAAAACATCATTCATTCGTACGTACGACAAACCATCTCCACATATTCGTATAATTAATTTTTCATCACTATTATAAATATATGGTTATAAATATGAAAATCAGGGATATATATTATATTTATGTAATAATTATACTCATATTATTATAATATAATATACACAATCATAAATTTCCATCTGTTAAAATATAATAATGTCACCCATGCATATGTGTGGACAACCACCTCCATGAATTAATAGAGTTTTTTTTGCTTAATATGGATGGGTATGAGGATAAATTTTCTAAATATATATGATATATTTGATATAATCATGTTTCTAAAAAAAATTTGTTTCTTTCTTTCATTATAACCATCAAAAAAGTGAAAATATCACTCGTGAATATGTACGAACGTATTTCTCCATGGAATGATGTAAATCATTTCCATCATCGCTTTACATAAATAATTTTGAGGATTTATAAAATAAATAAAAAATATACTAATTTCATGATTAATATTATTTATATGATAACACCATGAGCAAGGTTCAAGTACCTAAACTATCTAACCAGAATATATATAAAAATGACGTAGTTTTCACCTCAAATGATGATTTTGATAAAGAATTATAAATAATTAAGTGATAATATGATATATTTTATGTATTAATAAGGATATATAAATTTTTTATAACAATTATATATCTATTAAAAAGGATATTTGAATGCATATGAATCAAGAAAGAACATGAGGTAAAGGAATTTCTCATCAAACATTTATTTTTATGATGCATATGTCATTATCAAAACTTGGTCCCTTTGTGTGGTGTATATAATGTAAATTGATGTATTTTTTATTCTTGTAAATGAAATTATAATTATTTAAAAATTCATAAAATTTTCTCTATTTCATGAGGTTTATTTTTAGATATTGCCAAAATTATAAGGGTTCATCATCTCAATATTTTTTTATTGAGAAATGTCTAATTTTATACAACTATTGTAACACCCGAGACTTTTATGTTATATGAATCATCAAAGGAATATTTTTCTACACAACACTTGCTTGGCTTGCTTTACACGCAATCGCGACCTTCCTCGATAGCTTGCGTCGTACGCAATACCGAGTTTCACTAAACAACTATATGCTATTAAAACTAGCCGTTATGAATAGTAATAACCACTTTTTGAAATTTTATAAATTTTATTTTTCAAAATGGACTTCATTTTTGGATTCAGAATATCAGAATTAGCCTAGGGTGAAATTTTGGTATTTTTCTGAAAACTTTCAATTTTTGATGAATAGTGAAACCACTAAGTGGTAGGTTAATAACTGAATTTTGCATAAAACATAATTTCACCGCTTCTGTGAATGGAATTTCAAAAATCCAACAGACACGGTTGATATCAGTAAGTAAAATGTGGTTCAATGAGATAAAAATATTTTTTTGGTGAATAGTAACTTTTTACTATTTTTACCGCGGTTAATAGTAAATAGGGTATCTAAGGGTAAATATGATATTAATATTACCCAAAAACATGTCCTAATTCTATTGGACAAGTGTAATTCGACCAAAAACAAACTTAGGAATAAAATATGACCATTTAGGCCCACTTGGATTAGATTAGGACATTTATTATTAATTTATTTAAAGAAGGGTTAAAATAGTTAAAATCAATGTTTAATAAGTAAATAATTTTTAATATGGGGTTATACATAAGATAAATTCGATTGTAAATATTCATTAGAAATCTAGAAATATTTAATACATGATGGTATTTTATTTGTAATTTTTAGACATCAAATAATTTAATTTATTTATGACACAATGATGATGCAGTAATTATCTTATTAATGAAATATCGACATAATTGATGTTATAAACACCAAAATAAATGTAATTTAAGACTTTTTATGAATTCCACTAATTTTCTAGGTTACTATGATATATTATTGTTGATTTAATAAACTTGGTTCGAACATATAATTCTGTTATGACTTTCACAAAAATAATATATCAAATAGTGTCAAAATTGACACAAAATAGTTTTTAAATCAAATATAATATTATTAATTGTTATTTTATTCCTAAAAATCTAAGGTTCGGCCACATGACTTATATAAAGATATATATATTAATCATAAACAATCTGGGGTTCGTTTGGCATGTTATAGTAAGTCTATTAACCATATAGTGAAAGAAAACAAAAAGACATGGTAAAAGTTAAATTATTTAACTTAGAGTTAAATCTAATTGATAAGGTTAAAATAATACCCTAAACTTGTCTAAATTCTATTGGTTGATAGTATTTCAACCCATCCCCACTTTAGCTTCGAAATAAGACCCTTTGGAACCATTATAAACCGATTTTGACTTTAATATAAAATAATATTTTGAGATATTCCTAAGGTGCCCCTCTCCTCCCTTATAAAAGGGCACCTCCTCCGCCTCCTCCTCACACCAATTTGAGTACTCAAGCTCGGCAAACCCCTGCCATTTTCTCCTCTCCACTTCCATAGAATAATCCTAGAGGTCCTGGTCTTCTTCAAAGACCAATATTAGTTCCCTAAGTGGAGGATTCAAAGAAGCGTTCCAAAGAAGAGGTAATATCAATTACCGATCTTTTCAATTTCTTTCTTCTTCAACTTCTTCTTCTTTAGTTGTTTCATGATAAAGTAATAACATCAGTATTACTTACATACTGATATGTTATTATAAATATGAAACAGCCCTAATTCACCTTCTATCCATCCCACGGAAAAATGAAATCACCGCGCGTGCGTACGTACGGAATACCGTCTCCACGCCGTGGTGTAATCTAATTTTCCACCATCACTTTACAAGGATGGGTATAATGGTGTAATGAGTAACTATTTATGATTATTATAAAGTAATATTGATACTGAAATAATATATATATACTCCAATACAGTTCCACGATCATAGGAACGATATCATCACTCGTGCGTACGTACGGAATACCGTCTCCACGATGTGATGTGACTCGTTCTACATGATCATCATTACATAGTAATTATATAAATGAATTGAATGAATAAATATGATATATGTTACACTAATACCATTCTGGATATAATGTATCTATATCCTTAAAAGAAGAATAAGAATGTATTCGGCAAAACACGCATAAGAACAAAAGGCAATAAAGACCCGAGTAACAGGTAACAATGAAATATTACTAACAAGAAGATAAGAATATGACCATATATGATATCATATCAATATGTATGATTCTGGAATAAGTCAATAACATTATTTAAACCATTATACAGGAGCTTCGGACACGTACAAAGCAAATCGGACCTAAGGTAAGGGAAATATCACAATCTCATTTTTATCCGAGATTGTTTATTCGTAAGTATTTACTGGGGTGTATTTTATCATCCACATCCATGTTTCATCAATATGTAATATTTTTTCCATCCACCTACAATTGTTTAAATCCATTTTTACCCTTCGGTGAGTTTTTAGTAATATCTATGAAAGGAATCTTTTGTTGTACGAGGTACTTTTTGACTTTTCCGACAAAAGTACGAAGAATGTTTTTTTTAACTTATATGGAATGAATGGATTTTTGAAACATTATTTCCAAGAAGCTTACTTTACAAGTTTTGAAGTTTATTTTTAATCAACTTCTTTTATTTTAAAGTTGTATGACATGTTATGAAATGAAAAATGCTTTTGAAGAAGAAAGGATATTTTCCTCAAGAATGGAGTTCAAGTGTTTTATCAAAATTATTTTCCATCTATGATAATAAAGGGTTCTGTTTTTATCCCTATTGTTACATGGATTTGATTATGTTGTGATGGAAACATTTTTGTGAATTCCTTTATCTTATATGAATTGTTTTATGATGTCATGTTGTTTAAGAATCCCATTTTTTATTACATGGGTTATGCGATGATGTGTGATTTATGATTATGTGGCACACATAAGAAAGGATTCATTATAAGATGGGTGGGACCTATATCTCCCTCCAATGCATTGGGTAAAGATTTTATATCTCATGAGATAGACATGGATGGAACGGAAGGTTATTTCGGTTCAGTGAAATAGGACTGAAACGAGGAGTGAACTCGGTTCAGAAAGGGACTTTGTCCACTAAGATAGTCTTGGCAATGAGTCATGACTAACAAGAAATGATTTTCCATGATTATGTGTGCATGCCACAAAGTTTCAAGTTTTATGTTATGATTATGGGGATCTCATTTTCAATTCTATGATTTATTCCATGTTAAGATATTATGATCTCTTTTGCAGGTTTCGATTTTCAAAAAGATATGATATGATTTTCATTTCCTTTATTTGCCCTTGCTGAGCATTTGAGCTCACCCTTTTATGTTTTCTTTTCCCCAGGTCAGGAAGATGGATATTAAGTAGAATATGCTAAAAGGGACCCTAGATATGATGAAATAAATGGGTGACACTATAGAAGATTTATGAACCAGTTGTTTATGTTTCCCAGTTTCTAAAGACACTATACCTATACGGTCCTTTGTGGTTTTGTCATATGTTGTAATAAGTGTGCTTGAATTTTGAAGTATTAACAATGTATGTAAAGTATGGGTCGTTAGAGTTGGTATCAGAGGAAAGGTATAGTCAACCTTTGGAAACTAGGATGTGAAATCCTTAGTAAGAACCCTAAGGATAAGTCTAAGCATAGAACACAATCTTAGTATTTTAGAAATGGCCTTGAATAACCTAAGATAAGACCTTAAGCATGAAAATTTTATTCTTGAATTATGTGGTTTTCCTATTATAATTAGTGTTTCTCACACTATTCTTCTTGGTTTTAGTCAATGGATGGAACCCGAAGGAACCGTGTTAATGCGGAATGTGATGGGCAATGCAATGATTGTCCCCCTGAGCAACCAAACGATATGGGAGCTGGAATGCAAAATCCTGTAGCCATACTCACACAAGTTTCTCAAGCTATGAATCATGCAGGACTTCCAAACGAGCAAAGGAAGGAGCAAAATTCTGTTGAATCCTTCATGAGGCAGCGTCCACCTTCTTTCAGTGGGACTACTGATCCATTAGTTGCTGAACAATGGATTAGTACTACTGAAAAGATATTTTCAGTTCATCAATGTTCTGAACATGATAAAGTCATCCTAGCAGTCTATCGTTTGGAAGGAGATGCTGATCAATGGTGGAATCTTATTAAGAATACGAGGCAAAGGGATGAAATTGAATCTATGGAATGGGACGAGTTCAAGAACTTATTTTTCAATAAGTACTTCCCTCGTATTCTCCGAACAAAGATGGAGAAAGAGTTTCTTGAACTGAAGCAAAGGGATGATGAATCTGTTGGTACCTATGAAGCAAATTTTACAAGACTTGCAAGGTACGCTTCTGGTATTATTATCCAACCTGAGAGTAAGATCGATCGATTCTTTAGTGGCTTAAAACCAAGTCTTCGAAGGGCGTTAGCCATAAGGGACTTCAATAGCTACGAAGAAATCGTTCGATGTGCTCTCAAAGTCGAGATGGAGATTGGAGTAACCCATCAGTCACATGGGTTTGATAAGAAGAGGAAGATGGAATTCAAAGAAAAATCTAAAGAGCACACGGAAAAGAAGATGAGCTTTTCCTTATGCTCAACGTTTGGAAAGAAACACGGAGGGAGCTGTCTTAAAGGGACAAGTAAATGTTTTAAATGTGGAAAGGAAGGTCATCGGGCATTTGAATGCCGCGATAATGGGAAGAAGATGTCTAATGATGCAAACAAATGAAGGGATACACAGAATGAACCTACTACACTTCAATGTTTCAAGTGCAAGGAGATGGGGCATTATGCCAATCAATGCCCAAATCCAAGGGTTGATGATGATGGTCGACGTCAACAAAATATTAAGGCTAAAGACAAAGGAAAGTCACAAGCAATTTCTATCAGCGATGTGGAGTACGATAACGAAGTGGTGAAAGGTACACATACCATCCACTCTAAAGTAGCAAATGTTTTATTTGATTCTGGATCCACCCACTCTTTTATTTCTGAAAAATTTTCTAAGGGTATCACTGTATTACCTCAACAATTAGATGTTGAGTTAGCTGTGACAACACCTAATGGCACAACAGTCGCATCAAAAGTTTATAATTCTTCTCCGATCGATGTTTGTGGTAAAGTGCTTCCTGCAAATCTTGTGATCCTTCCATTAGTTGAATTTGATGTGATTCTTGGCATGGATTGGCTTTCTCTACATGGAGCTCATTTCAATTGCCAAAGAAGGGAAGTCACATTTCATATTCCAGATCAATCTACGATCGTATATCAATGCAAGGATGAACATAACCTTCCAGTGGAAATTTCTTCCATCTTATGGGTATTGATTCCACTAAATGAAGGTTATTTATCTCAAATGGTTGGTGAGAAACTGACAATTAAGAATATTCCCATTGTAAGGGAGTTTGATGATGTCTTTCCGGAGGAATTACCGGGTCTTCCACCAAATCGTGAAGTTGAGTTTTCAATAGAACTGGTACCGGGTGCTTTGCCTATTTCAAAGACACCTTATAGAATGGCCCCAATTGTGTTGCAGGAATTGAAGAAGCAACTCCAAGAGAATCTTGATAAGGGATTCATATGCCCTAGTGCGTCACCTTGGGGAGCACCTGTTCTATTTGTTAAGAAGAAAGATGGATCAATGAGACTCTGCATTGATTATCGAGAACTTAACAAGATCACTATCAAGAAAATATATCCTCTCCCACGCATTGATGACTTATTTGACCAACTACGCGGAGCTCAATACTTTTCCAAGATTGATATTCGTTCAGGGTATCATCAATTAAGGGTCAAAAGGGAGGATATACCAAAGACGGCTTTCTGTACAAGGTATGGACACTATGAATTTATAGTGATGCCATTTGGTCTTACTAATGCCCCTGCTATCTTCATGGATCTAATGAATAGAGTCTTTAGAGACTATCTTGATCAATTTGTGGTAGTCTTTATAGACGATATTCTTGTCTATTCAAAGAGAAAGGAAGAGCATGAAGATCACTTGAGAATTATATTGAAGACCCTTTGAAAGGAGAAGCTTTATGCCAAATTTACCAAGTGTGAATTTTGGCTTCAAAAAGTTGCATTTTTGGGTCACATAATCTCAAAAGAGGGGATATCTGTGGATCCAGCAAAAACAGAGGTTATCGAAAGATGGTCGAGACCAACAACAGTAACTGAGATTCGAAGTTTTCTTGGTTTGGCTGGATATTATCGACGTTTTGTAAAAGATTTTTCACGATTATCTAATCCACTCACCAAGTTGACTCGGAAAGGAGTTAAGTTTGTCTGGACAGAGGAATGTGAAGAGAATTTCAAGGAGTTGAAAAGAAGGTTATCCAGTGCACCTGTGCTCACATTGCCTTGTAGTGGAGAAAGGTTTGTGATCTACAGTGATGCATCCAAGAAGGGATTGGGGTGTGTTCTAATGCAAAATGATATGGTGATAGCTTATGCCTCACGACAGTTGAAAATTCATGAGCAAAATTACCCAACACATGATTTGGAGTTGGCTGCGGTAATCTTTGCATTAAAGATTTGGAGGCATTACCTTTATGGTGAAAGGTGTGATATTTATACTGATCATAAAAGTTTAAAGTATATTTTCACACAAAAGGAGTTGAATATGCGTCAAAGAAGATGGTTGGAGCTGATTAAGGATTATTACTTCTCAATCCATTACCACCCTGGGAAAGCAAACAAGGTGGCAGATGCATTAAGTCGACAAGACCATGCTAGTTTATCCATGATGAGGATCACAAAGGATCAAATATTTATGGATTTACAAAGGATGGATCTTGGAATTATAATGGAAGGGGAAAAATCTTATCTTTCTCAAATGAATGTTCAACCATCTATACATGTGAAGATTAAAGAGGCAAAGAAAGAAGATGTCGAGTTACAAAAGAAGGTGAGAAATTTTCCTGAATTCAACCTTGATTGTGATGGGATAATAAAGTTCAGGAATCGGGTTTGTGTTCCTTCCATCCCCGAATTAAAGAAGGAGCTGTTGGATGAGGCTCATAGTTATTCATTCTATATTCATCCTGGAAGCACGAAGATGTATAGAGACCTGAAAGAGTACTTCTGGTGGGGTGGCATGAAAAGAGATGTTGCTGAATATGTCTCTCGATGCTTGGTTTGTCAACAAGTTAAAGCTGAGAGACAGAAGTCTAAGGGGATGTTACAACCATTACCCATACCCGAATGGAAATGGGAAAACATCACTATGGACTTTGTCACAGGACATCCTAAAACATCCAAAGGCAATAATGCTATCTGGGTCATAGTTGATCGTCTTACAAAGTCTGCACACTTCATTCCTATTAGAGAGGATTTCTCTCTAGATCAGCTTGCCAGGATATATGTAAAGGAAGTGGTAAGATTGCATGGAGTACCACTTTCTATTATATCTGATCGGGATCCGAGATTTACCTCGAAGTTCTGGCGAAGTCTTCAGCAAACTCTGGAAATAGAGTTGAGTTTCAGCACTGCTTATCATCCCCAGACAGACGGTCAGTCTGAGAGAACAATTCAAACCCTAGAAGATATGTTGAGAGCTTGCTCGATGGATTTCAAAGGAGGTTGGGATCAACACCTACCTTTGGTGGAATTTTCTTATAATAATAGCTTTCACTCCAGTATTCGGATGGCTCCTTATGAAGCTCTCTATGGAAAGAAATGCAGGACTCCAACTTGCTGGGATGAAGTTGGGGAAAGAAAACTGTTAGGACCTGATCTCGTTGATGAAATGGCAGAAAAGGTCAGATCTATTCAACAACACATAAGAGCAGCTCAGAGTCGAGAGAAAAGTTATGCCGACAACCGAAGAAAAGACCTAGAGTTTGAAGTGGGTGATAAAGTGTTCTTACGAATATCTCCCTGGAAGAGAGTTATGAGATTTGGAAAGAAGGGGATGTTGAGCCCTAGATATATCGGTCCTTTCGAAATACTAGATCATTTTGGGAAGGTAGCTTACCGATTGGCGCTTCCACCGAATCTCTCTCAAGTTCACGATGTGTTCCATGTATCTCTCCTAAGAAAGTACATACCAGATCCTTCACATGTACTCAGCTCAGAAGTTGTACCGCTGGAGCAAGATCTTTCTTATGAAGAACAACCGATAGAGATTCTGGATCGTAGCGAAAATGTCCTACGAAACAAGACCACTCGCTTGGTGAAATTTTTATGGAGGAACCACCAACTTGAAGAAGCTACATGGGAGCTTGAGGATATGATGAGGGAGAAGTATTCTCATCTGTTTGTTACAAAGTGACGAATTTCGAGGGAGAAATTCTTTTTAAGGGGGGTAGAATGTAACACCCGAGACATTTATGTTATATGAATCATCAAAGGAATCTTTTTCTACACAACACTTTCTTGCCTTGCTTTACACGCAATCGCGACCTTCCTCGATAGCTTGCGTCGTACGCAATACCGAGTTTCACTAAACAACTATATGCTATTAAAACTAGCCGTTGTGAATAGTAATAACCACTTTTTGAAATTTTATAAATTTTATTTTTCAAAATGGACTTCATTTTTGGATTCAGAATATCGAAATTACCCTAGGGTGAAATTTTGGTATTTTTCTGAAAACTTTCAATTTTTGATGAATAGTGAAACCACTAAGTGGTAGGTTAAAAACTGAATTTTGCATAAAACTTAATTTTACCGCTTCTGTGAATGGAATTTCAAATATCCGACAGACACGGTTGATATCAGTAAGTAAAATGTGGTTCAATGAGATAAAAATATTTTTTTGGCGAATAGTAACTTTTTACTATTTTTACCGCGGTTAATAGTAAATAGGGTAACTAAGGGTAACTATGATATTAATATTACCCTAACACATGTCCTAATTCTATTGGACAAGTTTAATTCGACCAAAAACAATCTTAGGAATAAAATATGACCATTTAGGCCCACTTGGATTAGATTAGGACATTTATTATTAATTTATTTAAAGAAGGGTTAAAATAGTTAAAATCAAAGTTTAATAAGTAAATCATTTTTAATATGGGGTTATACATAAGATAAATTCAGTTGTAAATATTCGTTAGAAAGATAAAACGATTTCCTACATGATGGTATTTTATTTGTAATTTTTAGACATCAAATAATTTAATTTATTTATGACACAATGATGATGCAGTAATTATCTTATTAATGAAATATCGACATAATTGATGTTATAAACACCAAAATAAATGTAATTTAAGACTTTTTATGAATTCCACTAATTTTCTAGGTTACTATGATATATTATTGTTGATTTAATCAACTTGGATAGAAAATATAATTCTGTTATGACTTTCACAAAAATCATATATCAAATAGTGTCAAAATTGACACAAAATAGTTTTTAAATCAAATATAATATTATTAATTGTTATTTTATTCCTAAAAATCTAAGGTTCGGCCAAATGACTTATATAAGGATATATATATTAATAATAAACAATTTGGGGTTCGTTTGGCATGTTATAGTAAGTGTATTAACCATATAGTAAAAGAAAACAAAAAGACATGGTAAAAGTTAAATTATTTAACTTAGAGTTAAATCTAATTGATAAGGTTAAAATAATACCCTAAACTTGTATAAATTCTCTTGGTTGATAGGATTTCGACCCATCCCCACATTAGCTTCGAAATAAGACCCTTTGGAACCATTATAAACCGATTTTGACTTTAATATAAAATAATATTTTGAGATATTCCTAAGGTGCCCCTCTCCTCCCTTATAAAAGGGCACCTCCTCCCCCTCCTCCTCACACCAATTTGAGCACTCAAGCTCGGCCAACCCCTGCCAGTTTCTCCTCTCCACTTCCATAGAATAATCCTAGAGGTCCTGGTCTTCTTCAAAGTCCAATATTAGTTCCCTAAGTGGAGGATTCAAAGAAGCCTTCCAAAGAAGAGGTAATATCAATTACCGATCTTTTCAATTTCTTTCTTCTTCAACTTCTTCTTCTTTAGTTGTTTCATGATAAAGTAATAACATTAGTATTACTTACATACTGATATGTTATTATAAATATGAAACAACCCTAATTCACCTTCTATCCATCCCACGGAAAAATGAAATCACCGCGCGTGCGTACGTACGGAATACCGTCTCCACGCCGTGGTGTAATCTAATTTTCCACCATCACTTTACAAGGATGGGTATAATGGTGTAATGAGTAACTATTTATGATTATTATAAAGTAATATTGATACTGAAATAATATATATATATAATCCAATACAGTTCCACGATCATAGGAACGATATCATCACTCGTGCGTATGTACGGAATACCGTCTCCACGATGTGATGTGACTCGTTCTACATGATCATCATTGCATAGTAATTATATAAATGAATTGAATGAATAAATATGATATATGTTACACTAATACCATTCTGGATATAAGGTATCTATAACCTTAAAAGAAGAATAAGAATGTATTCGGCAAAACACGCATAAGAACAAAAGGCAATAAAGACCCGAGTAACAGGTAACAATGAAATATTACTAACAAGAAGCTAAGAATATGACCATATATGATATCATATCAATATGTATGATTCTGGAATAAGTCAATAACATTATTTAAACCATTATACAGGAGATTCGGACACGTACAAAGCAAATCGGACCTAAGGTAAGGGAAATATCACAATCTCATTTTTATCCGAGATTGTTTATTCGTAAGTATTTACTGGGGTGTATTTTATCATCCACATCCATGTTTCATCAATATGTAATATTTTTTCCATGCACCTAAAATTGTTTAAATCCATTTTTACCCTTCGGTGAGTTTCTAGTAATATCTATGAAAGGAATCTTTTGTTGTACGAGGTACTTTTTGACTTTTCCGACAAAAGTACGAAGAATGTTTTTTTTAACTTATACGGCATGAATGGATTTTTGAAACATTATTTCCAAGAAGCTTCTTTTACAAGTTTTGAAGTTTATTTTCAATCAACTTCTTTTATTTTAAAGTTGTATGACATGTTATGAAAGGAAAAATGTTTTTGAAGAAGAAAGGATATTTTCCTCAAGAATGGAGTTCAAGTGTTTTATCAAAATTATTTTCCATCTAAGATAATAAAGGGTTCTGTTTTTATCCCTATTGTTACATGGATTTGATTATGTTGTGATGGAAACATTTTTGTGAATTCCTTTATCTTATATGAATTGTTTTATGATGTCATGTTGTTTAAGAATCCCATTTTTTATTACATGGGTTATGCGATGATGTATGATTTATGATTATGTGGCACACATAAGAAAGGATTCATTATAAGATGGGTGGGACCTATATCTCCCTCCAATGCATTGGGTAAAGATTTTATATCTCATGAGATAGACATAGCTGGAACAGAAGGTTATTTCGGTTCAGTGATACAGGACTGAAACGAGGCGTGAACTCGGTTCAGAAAGGGACTTTGTCCACTAAGATAGTCTTGGCAATGAGTCATGACTAACAAGAAATGATTTTCCATGATTATGTGTGCATGCCACAAAGTTTTAAGTTTTATGTTATGATTATGGGGATCTCATTTTCACTTCTATGATTTATTCCATGTTAATATATTATGATCTCTTTTGCAGGTTTCAATTTTCAAAAAGATATGATATGATTTTTATTTCCTTTATTTTCCCTTGCTGAGCACTTGAGCTCACCCTTTTATGTTTTCTTTTCCCCAGGTCAGGAAGATGGATTTTAAGTATAATATGCTAAAAGGGACCCTAGATATGATGAAATAAATAGGAGACACTGTAGAAGATTTATGAACCAGTTGTTTATGTTTCCCAGTTTCTAAAGACACTATACCTATACGGTCCTTTGTGGTTTTGTCATATGTTGTAATAAGTGTGCTTCAATTTTGAAGTATTAACAATGTATGTAAAGTATGGGTCGTTATAAATATTTATGTTTATAAGGTGTATATAATTCCCATTTAAAATTTTCTATCCCGAATCTAATTTTTTAATTATATTTAAGGCTTTATTTTAGTTTATTATCGCATGGGTCTTATGATAAAAACGATTCCAAAGTGGTAAAGGATTTATGTTTTAATCTAATTTTAATGAGGATTGTCTATGATTGAATTTACATTGAGGAAAATTATATGATCCTTATTTAGTAAACCCCTTTAATTGTATTTTACTCTGTTTATTCCTATAATATTTAAGCAATAGTGCAATTTTACCCTCATTGGTTCTTAAAGTGATTAAGAAAATTCCTTTATGAGAAACATACATCATTTCATATTTGGTCAAGAATCTTTGTATTTAGTGTCCATGTTTTATTCAACATCATCCCAATAATGTTTTTACTATTATAATATGAGTTTATAAAATAATTTTTACTAATGTTTTAATTTATATAAAAAACATTCAATGTAATCTTCTTTTAATTTTCTAAAAGATATAGTTTTGATGTTTTATTACAAATTTCAAATAAAACTTTGTTTTAACATACTTGGTATGAACAAAATTTACCAACATAATTATTGATAAATAATTTGAAGCTTCGTTTTTTACCGTAATATATTTTTAATTTTTACATTTTAAATAGGTGATAAAAATGAAAAGGGAATTTTCCAAAAAAAATCCAGATATATTTTAATTGATTTTTTCATTTATGATAAAATAATTTGATGTTACATATGATTTAATATGAATATAATCCAATGATACCTTAATTATTATTTAATGTTATTTTTTATGACAATTATGACTTCATTATTATGAAACCAATTTATTTACCCCCGCTATGTTATGACGAAATGTTTATGAAATTCTTTTCATTTCCATATATTATGATATGTTTATATGATGAATGCTTTATGATCTTATGGAATAAATATAAATGTATTATGATTGTATGATTGGTGGAATGAGAATTATATATCCCTCAAATTCACTAGTTTATGGTTGATATCTCATGAGAAAATAAGAACTGTTATAGGGAGTGAACTTGGTTTGATAAGGGATTGTGGCCACTATGATAGTAATGGGGGTAAACCTTGAATAATGACATGAGGTGATGGGGAGTGAACCAAATCCACTATAATAGTATTTCTAGTGATCCTTGAATAAGGAAATTATTTTATATGGTCATGTTTTCTTGAAAAACTTTTGTCTTGGGCCAAGGTTTTCCTCTCATTTCTCATTTTCATTGATCCCTTAATGATTCATATAATATGATCTACCATGTTTTATGCCATGACCCATGTTTATGATATATGTTATTTTGGGTATATCTTCAAAATTTTACTCTCTTGTTATCATACCCTTATATTAATCTTATTCTTAAATCATTACTGAAATATACATTTTTTACACTTACTGAGCATTTGACCCTAGCCTTTCATATGTTTCATTTTTCCAGGTATATGAAGAATGTTTTTATGTACATTATGTCTATGAAGGGGGGTAGTAGTAAATAACATAATATAAGATCATGTAGATATTTTATTTTCTATTTTTTATGTACCCCTGTTTCCATAGACACTAAACCTTTATTAATCTCATTTTTATTGTAATATTATCTAATGAATATTAATCTAGTTAGATTTATTATCTCTATATGAAAACTATAGGTGCATACCGTTTTTATTAGAGAATGGTTTTTTCAATATTTGGACATTTTTAATAGATAACATTAGTGAAAATCATAGAGATAAGTTTAAATATACGATAATGTAAAAAGTATTTGATAAATAAGATATTTTGTGGTTTTTGAAGAAAACAAAACCCTCTAAATATAATAAAACGTGGATGTGGTTGTGGTATATATACACCTTGTGGTAAAAACATTAAATGAGGAAGATTGTGTATTAACTTGATAAATACTAATACATGATGAGTGGGATCAACACTACACACCTATCGAGACACCCTTGGAATATATGATTTTGTTAATTCTGCTTTTATTTATAATGAATTACAAAAGATTTGAATAGATTATGTCTGTTTATAAACTATATTAAACCTAATATTTCATATATTAAAAATTAGGTGTCATCATATTTACATCATATGAATGATTTTTCCTGATTATGGGATTTAAAACTATGATTATTATTGTTCATGCTATGATTTTTTTCATTACTCTATGGTTAGAACTAGGATGATTCATATTAATGAGGAATGTGATGGTAAATGGAATGATTTTCCATTGATAAACCAAATTAAATGGGATATGGAAGGTGAAACCTAGTGCTAATGAATTATAATCTATCACAATGTATGATTAACAACATAAACTTTTGTCAGTTTACAAACACATAAAATATGAGAAAAATATAATTTTATGGAAGTTCATGTGGTAATAACCATAAATGAGAGAAATATCAATTTCCTTATTGTTAATAATATGAGAAGAAAGTACAATTATAATGTATCAAATGAGGGGGAATATGTTTTACATGTTGAAAAAAAGAAAATATAGATAAATATCCAAAGTAATTTGAGGTCCTCTATAGGGATAAATTGGGAATTATCTGATCTGATGCCCTATTCCAAGGGAAAACTTCTAGAATAAATAAGGGAATATATTATTCCGGTCATTATAGTGGAATTATTATTGTTTTTACATATTGATATTTAATAATTATATTATAGATGTTTTTTATCAGTTCTATTTTGGTTATATAAATCATGAAACACATAATGATGTTTCTTAAGTATTTTTCATTATAGATTTTTCAATCATATGTTGAATGGTACCAATAACATAGAAAATTTATTTGGTGGTAATGATATATTTTGGGAAGAATATTGGTTTAGGTAATGATAAACCTTAATATGTTACTGATATTGAGACAATAATTTTTATTTGAGACAAAGAGAGGATTAATCTAGAAAAATTAAATGGGAATATATTGGAGACCTTGAAATTGGTTATTGGTTTGATGATAAAGTGATTTAGGTCATCTTTGATGAAGTTTATGGAATTTATATATTTAAAAAATATATATGATAGAGATTATTTATAGAATAATATATAAATTAATTGCATTTTTATTGAGATTTACATTATTTAAAGAATATATGTAAATGATTCTATAGAATATATTATAATGGTATTCAAATATTTGGTAAATGAAATTTTGAGATACATTATGTTTTGTGGATAAATATTAATTTATATCTAGAAAAAATGTGATCGAATATTTTATATTTCATTGATTTTAAATTTTATAATAAATATTTTTGAAGAGTTTGAAGGTCAAATATTTTTAGAATGGTATAAGTTTGTCTTTTATTGTTATTGAGGATGTTTTAGAGATTAATGTGTAATATTGGATAACATATGATAACCATTTGGTTTTTGGTAACTATTTTGATAATGAGGGAATTTATTATCATTATTTTATGGATATTATGACCCATTAAATGTTAATATTTTGATTTGAGGCCAAAATTTGTTTCTTGAATAATCAGTTCATGGAGTAGGAGTTGAAGTGAAAATTGTTCTAAGAACAAATTAATGTTAAATTTATTCTTACAAAATGGAAATAAATCAATTAAGTATATTTTATCATATCCACTACCATGATAGAAAAATAATTCATCAACATTATAAAAAATGATCTTACAAAAATTATTCCCTTACCATTATTTTCGATTAATTGATGGAATTTTCACTGGTCACAAATTTATAATTTCATAGTTATGTACTTTTTAATGACCATGTTCTACACACTTATATTTTTGTTCATGAATGATAGTTTATAATATATATATATATATATATATATTACAATAATATTACATTTATCCAAGGACAGAATTATGTGTTATTTCATATTTCCATTATGTTTCCCGTATTCCCTTTTTCATGGAAGTTTTATTGTCCTTATGTATGATGTAGGTTTTGAAAAAGGTATTCTCAAATATAGAACCTCTAATCAACACTATAAAAATATGGGTCTAAAATTAATTTATTATTTGGGAATGAAAATTTAGTTTAAAATAATAATAATCTTGATATCTTAACAAACACACAACACTAATCTTCAAGTGAATGGAATAATATTATAAAAATATAGTTTTTAATATGTTCATTATAAAAATGTTGTTGAATTAGAGAGTATAAAAATGAGTAATAAACATATAAAGTATATGAATAATGATCCTGATCAATACAAAAGTATTTATTAATTCATAAGAAATGAAAACTTATTTATTTATTGAAGCCTTTTTAGGCTTTAAAAATGATTTTTATTCAAAAAAACATCTTATGGAATTTTTTCTATTGAATTTATAATTAATTTAAAACAATTTTATAAATTTTAGTTCATTAAATTAATATAATTTCTAAAATAATCATATCAAAATTAAGTTAGGGTAAATTTCTGTGCTTTTTCTTAACAAAATTATTTTTTAGTGATTTTTTAAGGATAAAAAATTTTCAGATAATGTCATTTGAATTCATTAAATCAAGTAATTTAAATGTTAAATTATAGTTTTTATTTACTATTAAAGTAAAATGTGATCTATTTTATTTATAATAATCTAATTAATTCCATTTTTATTATAGATATTAATGACTTTGATATATGTTAATTTTTATGTTCAATAACACATTTTTTTAAAACTATTTTTCCTTGTGTTTTAGGAAATTTTACAAAAAATTAATTCTTCCACTTTTAAATATATAAAATTTAAAAATGGACACTATATTTTTAGTTTTGAGGTTCAAATATTATAAGTAGATGATTTTATTTTTTTTAATCATGAATTGTTTTCATGGTAAATGTTTTCCACCTATATAAATGTATAATTGGTAAAACATAGTTACAACTATGAGATATGTTCTAAAAGTAAACCAGAAACATTGATTTATTTAACTATATTAGTGTAAATTGACTATATATGGATCCTGAGGAATGACTTCAAATGCTCCGCCCCCTACTATTGCGCCGACCATCCCTAGTTTCACGCCTCTTGGTGTCCCTGTCCCTCTAGTGCCCAGCATTTGTGAGGATCGGCCTCCCCCACCTTCGTTCAATGAGGTGTTTTTGCGTTCTTCTCAGGATCATTGCCAAGGTTAGTTAGGGCCACTGGATGTTCCCTTGGATTCTTCTTCATTCACGGAAGATGGATGCCCCATCCTCGTCTTTTCTGCGGCATCCTTTTCAGCGGCTGCAAGCAACCTTCAATGGACCCTGGTTTTGAGATTCAGTGCCGACAAACCTCCCCTCCCTGTTTTCCATGATTGCGTCAATCGATGGGGACTCATATTTCTGGAAAAGTGTCGATCCTCGATCGGAAGGCGTTCTGTATTGTCATGGATTCTCAGTCGGATTTTTTTAGAGCTTAGAGCAGGAGTCCCCGTTGGGTGGGGCGATGGTGGTTTTCTCTCTGTCGTTGGATGATGGACGCTCACTCTGGGAGGGGTAGTCCCCTTGAGAAAGTATGGAACTCCCTCTTTGGGCTTCCTCTTTCCCTCATGTCAGAGTCCTTCTTGAAGGTGATAGGGGACTCCTTTGGTTCATACCTATGCGCGGATGATTGGATTCTTCTCTTGGAAGAGACGTCTATTGCACGGATCTGCATGGAGATGGATATTTCTCGACTGATCCCAAATCATGTTGTGATCTAGATTGAGGGATTAATGGATCATTGTCATGCCCTATTCTTCCCTGTCTATCCCCAATTCTGCTCATAATATCACCATGCATGTAACTCATTGTAGGTGTGTCTCAAGGGATTTGGTCTTTTTTAAACCCGATGTGGGTGGGAATCTACCTTTTCAAACCAATAGAGTGGGTCCATCTCCCAAAGGGACGCTTCCCAACAGTCTTATCAGGTTTGGTCCACAAGTTCTATGGGTCACCTCCCAGAACATAATTTCGGAGTGCGTTCAAATGGATCGCGGGTCTGATGCAGATTTTGTTTCTGAGTTTCACCTGCCTAGTGAGGTTCTCTCTCTGCCTTCGCCCTCGCTGAAAATAGTGCCATATTCACCCCAACTTCTTTCCTTGATGACATCATCACCTCCTTTTCTCTCACCTCCAACATCTTCAGATCTCAGTTTAAGGGAGGTGATGAGTCTCATTTCTCCTGTGATTGATATCAGGTAGTGGCCTAGAGGAGAGTGCACTCTAGAGGCCATCTGCAAGAGTGTGTGTAGTGGAATGTGAACCCATTATCATTCTAAAATTAGTGCTTCATGCTCCCTGATCTTGTCTCCTCCATCTAAGGGCCAGTTGTATAGGGCCAAAACTAGATGCCCTTGGTTTGATTTATAAAGTTCTCCTATGGAACGATAGAGGGATTGGAGCACAGGTGAAGATCGATTTTATCGCCAACGAACTAGTTAACCATTTAGTATCTTCGGTGTATATTCTTGAACCAAAACAAGTAGAAAGAAACCTGAAGCTTTTCTTGCAGAGGCCCAGAGTAAAGGGATGCATGCACGAGAATATTTTTAACTCCCACGTCTAGCTATTCTGGAAGGACCACGTCTCGGTCGATTTGTTGAGCATGTCGAATCAGAACCTTTCTACAAGGGTATCGGTAGGCACTCATGTCTTCTTTTCTATTTTGTTTATGCTAAATGAAATGTTCAGAAGAGGGAGAGCATGTGGCGTGACATAGAAGATCTCATTGATGATAGTTCCCCTTGGATAGTCGGAGGTGATTTTAATACTATAACATCTCTAGAGGAGGAATTTAGGGTTCTTTTCTAAGGTGTGCTATTCAGTCCTCCGTTTCCTTCCAAGCCTGAATAGGTCTAATGGGTATGGGGTTTGAGGGTGATCGCTTCACCAGGAGTAACAACCAAAGGGGAGCGAGGTGCACCTGGTGTCGTCTCAATTGCTACATGACGAATGAGGCCGATGTCTCGCTCTTTCCGGATATGAAAGTCTCCCACCTGGCATGGTGCTTATCTGATCACTCACCACTATGGCTCGACCTAGGATTTAGTGCTGCAAGAGTCGATTATGTTCAGTTTTCAGGGATGTGGGTGGGTGATTTGGGCTTCAATGATGTAGTTAGGGATTCTTGGATGTGTTCCTTACCCTGGAACCTTTGGATTTCTCTCCATAATAAGATAATGTGGCTCAAACATATGCTTCGGAGGTGGAGGAAGTTTATTCCCGCCCATGATCAGGACCTACTGGGGATCAGTAAGGAGGTCGATTTCTTGGAGGCTATCCTGGATCAATCTTGGGATTATAATGTTTTTGATGTACTCAGGACCAAAAAGGGTATCCTTACCGACATTCTTTTGAGGAGGGAGAAGATTTCGGGAGAGGGTGCTCGTGTAATATGGCCTCGTGAGGGGTACCGGAATACTGGCTACGTCTATGCTTTCAATAAAGAGAGGCGGAGGTTTCAAAGGGAAAATATTCTCAAGGAGGATGGCTCATATTCCAATGATAGGGATGAGGTTGGAGAAATTTCCAATGCTTCTATCATAGATTTACTTGCAGCCCATAATCCTAACATGGAAATATGTTATCCTAGTGAGGAGAAGTAACTCTTCGAGTACATGCTAAGAAGCGTTACAGAGGAGATTGATGAACACTTGAGAAGGTCTCCAGAAGAGGATGAAATACATGAGGAAGTATGGACTTTGAACCTAGATAGTTCACCAAGACCAGAGGGAATACATGGTTTTTTTATAGGGCTGCATGGGATATGGTAAAAGGGGATATAGTACGAGCTACGAGGGATTTCATCCAAGGAGGAAAACTCCCGTGTATAGCTACTGCAACCAAGGTGGTCCTAATATCGAAAGTGGGAAACCCCCAGTCTGTTGATCAGTATAAGACAATAATCATGTGTGGCATTCTTTAAAATATTCTAGCTAGCATCCTTAACAAAAAATTAACACCCCACTTAAATACAGGGATGGCAGTGGAGCAACATGGCTTTATTGAAGAGATTTCCATTTAGGGTGCGATTAGAGTTGTGCAAGAAGTAATCAGTGGGATTGAAAATAAGATCTTCAGGAATAATCTAGATATCAAATTATACATGAGAAATCCCTACGATAGGATATACTGGTGGTTTATTTTAAAGGTCCTGGGCTACATGGACTTCTCAAATTGGACCCGTGACTTGCTTTTCTGTTGCTTCAGCTCGGCATGGATCTCCACCTCATTTTTGGGAAAGTAGTTTGGCTTTTTTTCAAGGGCTTCGATAGGTGGACCCTCTTTCTCCAGGAATATTCATTCTATCTCAAAATGTTCATAGTCATTATATAAAGAAGGATATGCGGATAGGTAAATTTCATATTTATTGCGACAGACATGTTATTCAGGGTATATCTCATCTAATGTTCGCAGACAACACTATCTTGTTTCTCAATGGCAGTAGAATATCAAGTGTTTGAATGAACTCTCTTCTTGAGAAATATGGCAAATGGAGTGGGAATGTGATTAACATGGAGAAAATTATATATTATACTTATAATTTACTCTCAGAAAGGAGGGTGAGGGTCCTAGATGATACCTTAATTATGAGGAGAGGATATTTTTCCATGGCGTAAATTGGATCACCGGTCAGTCCCTACCTTATTCACATTCATCATTTTGACAACGTTGTGGGTAAGATTATGGGTCACATCTTCAACTGGAAAAACATGCTTCTTTCTTTTGGAGGTTACATTACCATTGTCAATAGCATCCTGGTTTCTATTCCCATGAATCACTTTTCGACCTTGAAGACCCCCAAAGGAGTGGTTTCTAACATGGAGAGGATCATGATTTCATTTTTATGGGATGGTCATCTGGAAGGAAAACATCACTGGGTAGCGGGGAAGCATCTTTCTAGGCCTATAGATGATGGATGGATCAATATGCGGAGTGTCTCCTTGACCATGCAGGGGATGCATGCCAATCTTTCATGGTAGGGCATGAAAGGAAACTCCCTCTGGGGAAAGATTGTGCAAGAGAAATATGGACTAGAAATGGTGGTGAAAAGGTCTCGATCGTCGAGGATATGGAATCTTATTCACCCATATATTGGGGTTATGTGGCCTCATTCCAGGGGGTTGATTGGGCGAGGTGAAGTGGACTTCTGGCATCAGAATTGGGGGGTGGATGGTTGTGGTTTCCTGGATGCCCCACAACAGATATGTCCTTCAGGGATGAATGCGTCCATCTAGGCTTCATTCAAGCCATTCTTGATGATAATTAGTGCGCTGTCTTCAACAAGTTTTTTCTCAGTGACGTTCCAGACAGACTAATATTCACAGACTCATCCTCGGGTGAGTTATCAATCAAGGCATATGCATATGTAAGGAGGAACCTGGTCAAGGGTGACTAGTGGGGTGATATGATATGGTGCAAGGGGATATCTCCAAAATTCAATATTCTAATGTGGCAGATAAGGAATAACATGATGTCCACTGATGATAATATCCAACATATGGGGGTGTCCATGGTCTCTAGATGCTAGTGTTGTAGAAATACCAAGTAGGAAACAGTGAAGCACCTATTCTTCGATAGCGAATGGGCCTGTTGGACTTGGCAGGCGTATGGATGGTTAACCAAGTGGCATGAGCTAGATGGGATTCATGAATAATTCTTCAACAGTTGGTTCAATGGCGCTGGTGAACATAGTCCAGAACAAAAGGGATGGGTGATCATCCTTGTTGCGAGTTGTTGGATCATTTGGAAAGCAAGTAATGATGCTAGACACATGAATATATGTGGCACCAACATCAGTATTTCCTTCAAGATGAAGAACGCTTTGCTGGATTTATCTGGTGGGGTTTCTGAGTGCAACAGTGCTCCATCAGTAAGGGATTTAAACCTAGGGGAGTATAACCAAACTGGGAGGAGAGGGAATGGAAATTGGGTACATTGGCATCCCCAAAGATCTAGGATAAATCTCAACACAGACGGCTCCCTCTTAAGGGGGGAAATGAGGGGTGGAGGCAACATTTGGGACCAAAGGGGCTATGTAGTGGCTGCTTTCTCATCTTTTTATGGTAGAGGAGATGCTTTTCAGGCCAAGGATAAGGCGATGGTTACGAGGATGGAGTTAAGTTAGCAAGGTAATTTAAATTTGTAGGCAGTGGAAATAGACTCCATAATTCTCTATAATACACTCACTGAAATTGGTAGCTACCCTTGGAATATATATTATTATGTTCGTAAATGCAAACATATTTTGGGAGTCAACATGGAGATAACCCACACTTGGAGAGAGGGGAATATGGTTGCGGATTTGATGGTGTCTCAAGCTTCTCCAACTCAAAGATTATCATTCTTCCTTAACATAGGTTCATTTCTGTCAGGCAACAATATCTTTATTATTAATGATGCGTTGGGTATCCACTACTTTAGACCACCATTATGTTCTTTTTTTTGTTTTTGTTTCATTTTTTTCCCAAATCAATAAAAATGATAGTATTCATTCATTCACCATATCTGAACAAAATTATAATATATGGAATTTTAGTTCTTTTTTACTTTGATAATGACATTTATATTATTTAAAGTAAAGAAAATTACAAAATTTCACTCACTTAATTTTAAATTTCTATTATATTTTCACATACGCATAATAACATGTTTTGAAAATATTAAATTTAATTTAAAACATGATAGATTTAGTTTTATTAAGGTATTTTTTTAGTAATGTTATAATTACAATAAATGCTCAAAAAACATTAACACGGTGGTTGTTTAAGGAGTAGAAAAATCAAAGTAAATTATTTTAAAAATATCAAATGTAATATTTTTTGATTAATTATGGTGTAACAATAATTTTATGGTTTAAAATAATATTTAATTGGTGTTAAAATAGGTTATATTCTAATTCCATACCTTTCTTGATACCTTTTAAGTCAATTTAAATGAATAATCTCAAAAATGACATTAATGAGAGTTTATGTTAAATAATAAATTAATTCAATGTAATAAAAATATTTAAATATGAATATTATGATGATAAATGATATAAAAGTTAATCCCTTTTACATTTATCATTTAAATTTAAACTTATAATTAAAATTATAACCCTTTAATAAAAAAAATGTTGTTCCAAAAATTAATGTTACATTTTTTTAAGAAGGGTTAAACTGAAAGATAAGGTTTAAAATAACACCTAAACCTATCAAAATTTAATTAGATGAATGTATTTAAAACATATCCCATATTATATTCAAAATTATGACCACATTTTTTCACATTAATATGAAAATGAAATAATGATATGTAAATATTTTAACAAATATCATGTGTGTCCTTTATCACCCTTATAAAAGAAAAGCCCTTCATTCTCTTCATTACACCACATTGATCCATCTGGATTGAAAAAAACCTATAAATTTATTTTTTAAACATCTATCACTAAGAATTTTAGGATGTTTTGTCTTTGAATAACATTCCAATGATCCTTAATAATCGATCTAATGGAGGAGTTTCAAAGAAGAGGTATTCATTTTTACACAATCTTTCATGTTTATTTCCTTTTCTAATTCTTATAAATGTAATATAACTATAAGGAACAATATGTAAAAATAACTTAATCATTGTTTTTAACTCAATAATTCATTCTCTTACATTTGTGGTTGTTTTTAGGCTTAGAGTATTATGATATTATTCCATTACTTATACATAACAAAACCATAAAATACAAAGTGGTCACTTTTGATTAATAACCATTTTCCCCATAATATAAAACTATTAAAATAAATCATGAATTATCATATAAGAAAGCATGGATGAATTTCAACATCAATTCATCATTTCCCTTAATCATCATAAAATCTAGAGAAAATTAATTAAAACCTGGGATAATGAAAAAAAATCCATAAGGGATACAAAAATAAGGAAAACCGTTAATCCAATGAACATATGAAAACTTATATAAAATTTACCTTTATCTTAAATGGGTTTTAGAGTATTAACTTAAATATATTCACATGAAAAAAAAACACATTCTTCTTAAAGAAAATCATTAAAGTTCATAGTAATAAATCAAAACTCTTTTATTTGAATTAGAGTATCATATTCAAAAAACCATTTAAAACCCCTTTTAATTTGAATAACCATAGGGATGAATTAAAATTTAATCATTACCTAGTGAAATGGATATCATTAATAGGGATCACCCTTCATATCAGCTATATCGAGCTCACCGATGAGGCATAATGAGGCTCAACCCTTCATATAATATATATCAGGCTCACCCAATTTCAAGGAGATATAATGGGGATAAACCATTTATATAAGCTATATTGGGATCAACCATGACCTATAATGTGACTTAACCCTTTTTATAAGCTGTATTGGGCTCAAAAAGAGTTATAATTGGGATCAACCCTTCATATAAGTTGTATAGGTCTCAAGTGTTTCATATAATTCTCAAATACTATATCAGGAACAAAATACATTATTCATGTAACCCTTCAAAAAACTATTTTATACCTATACTAAAAACACCTTCGGTTAAAAATACCATTTTATTATAAAAATGCATTTTCAGTACCAAAACATCATTTTCTTGAAAACCCATTATCATTTCTAAATGTCTCCAAAAAGTGGAAAGGGTTTTTCATTTAATAATACCTGTAGGATTTAAATAGAATCTATAAATGGAAATAATGTTCATAATGGTGGAAAATTCATTATCATTGTGTAAATTAAGAATAAAACATTACATTTATCATTTTTCAAAACGTTCCATATAAAAGATGTAAAAAATATTCCTTTTTAAAACCTTTTAAATAATGTAAAAATATACATAAAAAGTACATCATAAATCATTAATATCAATAAAAAACATTAATAAAATAATTTTAAAGACCTGGATGTGAAAGATAAAGAGTTCAAAAAAAAACATTAAATGATTGATCTTTTTAAAAGAATAGTCCCTTATCACTTTATAAATGCTTGAATTATAAAAAAAATTATATAATTAAATTAAATAAAACATTAACTATCAAGATAATAGAGAAATTAATGATATAACATGTCAATGGTTATTTATATACACCACGTAAAAGACTATAGGTGTACAAAATCAAAATATGTCACAATGAATGGAAATTGAGATGAAGTCCAATACCATGAGTATGACTTTCCACATGTGTATTTATGTTACTGAATAATAAAATTATGGTAACTATGTTAATAAATTTATAATGTTTTTAAAGTTTATTATTACATTTACTTCACCTATTAACAAGTTATATAAAATTTCTTAATCAATTATTTTTAGGATGGGCATTATGACCTCATTCTATTTATATGTCAAAAATGACTTTGGTTGGTTTACCTTCCATGTGACACATTAGTGAAAAATGCTTCACATCGCCTCACGAGGTAGTAGTCCATTGTACAAAAAAAGTGAGGTTATACCATCCCTTACTGTATGAAATATAAAAAATTTGAATATGATATAATGACTCTAGAGGTATAATTAAGTTATAATTATTATAAATATCATATATAAACATTATTTCCATCATTGTTCCCAGCCATGGGAAGTGATAATGGGAAAATGAATTACATTTTTTCCTGAGGGGGTAGTCCACTTTACACATAAATGATGGTTTTGTAATCCATTGGATTGAAATTTCTATTAGAGTAGGTCTTGGACTTAATGTAAAAAACTCTCATTATTTTAAATATACTAAGGATATTATATAATCATTATATAAAAATAATTTAAGTGGGTTGAGGAAGAAATAAAACAAAACCGTTTGTTGATAAACATTACCTCTTCTTTGAGTATCCCCTTCTGGTTTCCACAATGGGCATTAATTGGTAGGATTTATAACCAAAATGTTTATAATAGGATAAGAGGAGGGAATTTGGGAATTAATTTTGGAACGTTTTGTTCTATCTAAATTATTTTGGAAATGTGATGAAGTGGTGAGAGTTAATTCCCTTTTATTGTGTTGGAATATTGACATTATTATAAATAGAAAAAAGTAAACAATATTAAGTGGTCTCTTTAGCCTTATGTGCCTAAAATAAAGAAATAAATTTTATGAAATATTATATATTCTATAAATATTTCCATCCAAAAGGTTTTGTAAAAGTTTTTTAGTCACTTCCATACCTTATCTTTTAAGATTAACCACTAAGTAAACTCATTTTTACCATAATCACTGTAATTAAATTTAATTACTTTCAAAAAAATTGGTAAAAAATAAGTTTAGGTTAATAGAAATTAAAAATCATCATGATTCAAAATATTTAATCAATTTTCAAAATTCAAAACACATAATTGGATAAATTTAATTTAAAATTTATCTCATCGATGAGATGAGAATGCAGGTTTTAATGTGAAACAGGTCAAAAGGATACAAAGTTTTTATATCCAGTTTGAATATGAAATTGATACCAATGAATTAAATTGATTTAATAGATACATTATTAATTTAATTTAAATTTAAATCCCACTTAAAAAATTATCATTTGTATTTATTAATATGAAAAGTTTGTTTTAAATTAAAATTAGTAGTTTCTTTAGTATTCATCAAAAGATGAATCTTTTTAGATAAAAAAACAAAAAATCACCCTAGGAAAATTTTGACATTTATATTTCAAAAAATAGGTGTATTTTTTCAAATATAATTTATTAATGATTTAAAATTTAATTTCAAAACAAGTCTTCTATTAAATAGTAGAAAAACTGCCTTTAAGAAAAATATAGCCTTTTATGTGTAAACTTGAATTTTTTTCATATATTATGAATATATAACATATTTTTTTAATATAAACGTTTCTTAATATAAATTTAACTTGTATAATCCATTAATATAATTTATTATTATAAAACATCATAGGAAAATAAAAATAGTTTTTTTATAAAATAATTTCCTTTATAATCAATTGGTTTTTTTATAAATCTTAAATTAATTAGTAACCAGTGAATTCAATCATATATTTTAATAATATAGATACTTATATTTATACCCTCAAATCCAATGTCTAGGTTATATATTAAATATTAATATTATATTTTTTTGGAAAACACTATCTATCATGTAACAAAATTTATCGAATGTCAAAAATATAATTATCTGTTATCAAGATTAGGGTACAACCATTTCCCATCTATTTTTCATCCTACATATAGAAAAAATACTACTCATTAATCTGTATGACTTACCATCAGCACGTACCGATGAAATTATTTTTTCATCACTATTTTATAAGGATATTTATATAGATGAAAATAATATATATATATATATATATATATTATATTTGTGAAATAATTATTACTATGGAATTATAATATATTATCTACCTTCTAACCTTTCAATATGTTGAAAAATGATAATGTTTCTTATGCGTAGGTGTGGACTACCACCTCCATAGATTTATGTGATTAATTTTTCATTTTTTACTTACATAGATAGTAATGATGATATATTTAATTAAAATATATAAAATATATGATATAATTTTAATTATTTTATGGTGAATTATTATTTAGCAGTATTTTTTTTCAACCATCGAAAAGTTGAAACGTCACATGTGTGTACGTACGGACTACCATCTACACAATGTGATGTAATTAATTTTCCATCAGAAAATTATTTTATTAATTATAAAGAATATATTATAAATTAATATTATAATTAATTTATGAATAATAATCTGTAGATGGTTTAACCATGTTGATGGGGAAATTACTGAAACCACCTAACTAAAACAGACATGAAAAACAAGAATTTATCAATCAAAATGGTGATTTTAATAAGGAAGTTTTATTAAAAACATCATAATAGATTATAATTAAATAATATTTATATATATTTAAATAAGGTTCAATAATATATTTATAATAAATATATATTTATTATATAGGATATTTTAATGCGTGCAAATTAATACAAAATGTGAGTAAAGTGGATTTCTTATCTCACTTTTATTTCTGTAAGAAATACATCATATTCACCACTTGTTAGTTTTATGAGGTGTATATAATTATCATAAATTTATTTTAGGATTATATTCATAAAAATAATGATAATTTATAAATATATACAAGGATATCTCTTTTAGGAGGTTTTGATTCATAGATTATGAAATTTATAAGAGTTCTTTATCTAAGTATTGTTTTATTAAGACATGTCTAATGTTATGCATGTACTTATGTTCATGAGGTGTATATAATAACCCTTTTCCATGTTGTATTATTAATATCCTTATTTTTATGATATTTAGAGTGTCATTTGAGGTTATTCTTTAATGTGGCTTATGATACAAAAGATATCAATGTGGATAGGGATCTGTGTTTCACTCTCATTTTAATTGGGTTTATTTACACTTGAGTTTCTATTGGGATAAATTATATGATACTTTTATAATAATAAAATTTTTATCCTATTATTGATATTAATGAAATTTTCATATAATACCATTTTTCTCTCTTATATGCATAAAATGTATTGAAATGTTTTTAACAAAAAACTGACATTATTTCTGATTTGTTCAAGAATCTTTTTATTCCATTTCAACATTTTCATTAAAAATATTTCACAACTATTTTTAATATTATTATATGATTCTTTAATTTCATGTTTACCCATAATTTTACTTCTATAATAAATTATAAGGAATCTTCTTTTCAATTTATCAATGAGTTACTTTTTAATTTTTACCGAAAATATGAAAGGAATCTATGTTTCAAAATACTCATCAAGAATTAGAATTTCGCATTATCATGACCACGTAATACTCTAACTCATCCTTAAAAACTTTACATGGTATTTTTTAAATATAATGCCTTCAATAATATTTTATAAATTTTTATATTTGAAATTAGTTATTTCAAATTGAAAAAGGTACTTTCATAGAGAAATATTCTGGCGATCTTTTAACTAAAATTCTCATCCATGATAATATCCTTTGGTGTTATGTATGTTTAACTATGGGTATGATCCAATGATACCATCCTTATTTTTTTCTATGTATTTTATGATTATGATGTTGAAATTTTTTTTGGAATCCATTTATTTTCCAGGGGGTTGGGTTATGTTGAAATGTTTATGATACATGTTTTCTTTCCATGAGTTATGATATATTGATACGATGAATGTTTTATAATCTTTTGGAATACATATAAATGGATTATTATTATGTGATGGGTGGGAAAATAATTTTATATCCCTCCAATGAATTATTTAATGATGGATATCTCATGAGATATAAAGAATTATTGTTTGTATTGAACCTATATTTTTAAGGGATAAGGTCCACTATAATAGTTTTGGGAGTGATCATTAAATAATGATACAATGGGAATGGGATTAAACCCAATATACTATTATAGAATTAGTAGTTATACTAGAGTAATGAAATTATTTTCCATGATTATGTGTTTATGAAAAAATTATTTCATAATTTAATGTTATGTTATCATTGATCATGTTATTTGATCCATGTATCATTCATATCTTATGATCTTCCATGTCTTATAACATGAATCATGTTTATGATAAATGATTTAATAGGTATGGTTTTTAAATTTTATGATCATTTTAAAATACCAATATTCTCGTGTTATGATTAAATGATAATTGGAATCTTCCTTGTTGACTGTTATTGAGAATTTCAACACACCCTTTACTATGTTTCATTTTATATAGGATGTCGGGAAAGGTTTTATGTAATTTATATCTAAGAAGGTGGATAGTTGTGAAGAAATTAATTGTAGATTATGTAGATCTTTTACGTACTAGTTTTTTAGATACTCATGTTCCCAAATACACTAAAACATTAGGGTTCTAGTGCGGATCATAAATTTATTTAACAAATAATCATATAATATGGATTAATAAATATTCATGAAATTTATGGGTAACTATATATATGCATACCATATGTATGTAAAAGATAGTTAAAAAGAACAATGTTTATGAAGATTATAATTACACAACTCCCCTTCATGAAAATGATACCCTGAGATGATGGATATACAGGATAGGATGATTATAACACATGACATGTTTTATGTTTGTACAAAATTGATCATGCTTATGTAGATAGAAGATGAAGGTTATATATGGTACTTTTCCGTTAATGAAACATAGAGAAATATTTTTATGTAGACTTGGATCATTGTTTATGCATCCTTGAATTATATTTATACAAGTAAAAACTCAAGGCTACATAGATTTGGGAATATTTAGATACAATTTATATGATAATTACATCAAGACCCCTCATCCTTACACATCATTAGATGATTCGTACACACACCATGAAAATAATTCTTATGCACTAGGGATACATCGAAATTATAAAACCTACTTCAAAACAGATTTATACAGATTAATATGAATTAACTTCTAGCCTTCACATATCATTTGATGATATTATCCATGTTCTATTACATATCAATATCATACCTTCATTCTAAACATTATCCAAAAATTGTTTTCTATTTTAAGACATCTAATAACTAAGGTAAAGAATCTATATGTGTCAATATCTAAGTCATTCATGTAATATTTCACGTTTGTAAGTCCTTCAAGGTTAAGTTCATATCAATACACCAAGAATCAATTTAAAAATCATCCACTTGTATTTTCAATAAATATATTTTACTATATTCTATATCTATTCTCAATAAAGTCAAAAGAAATCCATAGGTTAGAAAAATATCAATCCATAAAAAATGTTGACAGTTTTTCATCATTTTTTAATTAGGTTATCACATAGATTTCACAAACTTGTTATTAATCCAATTTACATTTAATATCTTGTTTATCTGATCCTGTAACACATACTCTATAGTTTAAATAATTTGGATAGACTCTTCCTTATAAAATAAGTTTGGTTCCCTATATATTTCTTTGGCAGTGAGTATGTGAATTTGCCCTTCAATATACTTCCTCAACAATGACAGATGCAATACATAATGTACTTTTTAGTGGTTGGGTAGCATAAATATATCACATGATACAACTCCAATTATATCCTAAATTTAGAAAGTACCAATTTCTTTGAAATCACCATCCCCATTTTACCAAATTTTATAACTCCTATTCATGGTTATACTTTGAAGAATTCATGACCCTCCCCTTGAAATTCCATGTCCTTCGATTTTCATCATAACACTTTTATATTCTTTAATATAACTTGATATGATTTTTAATAACTTAATGTTTTTCAGTTATATATTAAATGATTATTATAGAATCTATCTTTCTTTCTCTTACTTTATCACAATATGTTATAGTATAATATCGGTTTCTATATAATGATTTTAATGGTTCTATTTTAACGTGATAATGGAAATTATAAAATTATAGAAATTCCAAAAAAAGGTAGATAATAGACCCATATTTCATGAAATCCATGTGATCATAGATTATGTATTTCCTCTAGTGCTTCGATAGTCTATTTAGACTTCCTATAATTTTGAATATGATAAACTGCTATCAATTTTATCTTAGTTTTTCGAGTATTTTGATGACTACCCTTTAATTTATATGTGAATCAAAGGTCATGATACAATATAATTTATAAAGTCTCACCATTAAGCCTTTACACTTAATTCATATTCATCTATTCAAGACACTCAAGGGGTAGTTCCTCCCTTATTTATATTAAATATGTAGACTCGAAAAGAAAATCTATAATAACTCTTGTTGAATCCTTCCTTAGAGTCTGGGAGTCTGATAAAACATTCCATTGTGATATTATCCCACTTCCACATTGGTATTAGGAGAGGTTTCACTACAAACTTATGACTATGTCTATTTGGATTTTATTTTTATCACACCAAGTATCTGTACACACAGCCAGTAATTTCTTACTTCTTATTATCCTACTATAATTATTCTCTTAAATCCATATACATATTGGTGTTACATGAGTGTATAGATAATTTAAATTTAACATCTTAATCTAAAAATTACATCTTCAACTCATGTATAAATTTAAAACATAGCCTCTTTCCAAACATAAATACACCTTCTTAATATATTATGTTTTCAACCTATCAATAATTTTTTTCATTAATATATTTTGAAAACATTTGTCATATTATTGGGGCTTCCTTATCTTCTCTAGTAAGTATGTTGGGTAATGACTTGGAAAAGGAGTATAATTTTTTATTCCCTAAATATATTCATATCCAACATTCCTAAATCATTGAATATAATTTCCTTTTCCATCCTAATCACTGATAGAACATCTTTATCCTTCATACATAATTCACAATCCACCATATCTCACATTCTAGGTTGTAATTGTATGAAGTAGTGATAGTCCTTCATTAGTCAAATCTATATCCATTGTCACATGTCAATCACTTTTCATGTGAATATATACTTAAAATGTCTATTATAAATATATATGTAGAATTTTATAACATATATATAACAACCCAGTCTTGGAATGCATGGATATTACATCATTTTAGATGAATATTCATCACATTACAATAATACATGCCCCATGACCATAATAGTTCAGGGTATTTGGAAATATGAAAACAAAATATTCTATCTTGGTGAAATATATTCAATATCTCCCACAAATATATCCACCTTTATTACTTTTACCTAAAATCGATCTTAATAACTTGGGGAAAATAAACATAAGAAAGGGGTGTGCTCAGATGCTCGGTAAGGGTAAATAAAGTAAATGTGTTAGCGTAACATAAAAAAACTTTATTGAACTTACACATAACATTTGAAGATCATACCATGTATATTTTATATCTTAATAAATATTTTCAAATCATAAGACATGAATAAAAATGAAATAAACAACATAATCCATGAAATCATAACATATGAATAAAACATGAAATTTTTGAAAACACATAAGCATATAATATTATTTCCATAGTAGCAAGTGAATTTCAACCAAAATCATCTGTGTAGTATGAGTTTTCTCTCCATACTATACTCAGTGGTCATGGTTCACTCCCATGCCCATATTAGAAGAATTAGTTCACTCCTCATACTATCTTGGTATTCATGGTTCACTCACATGCCCTTTTTACCAGTCAAGGTCCATTACCAAGACCATCTTAGTCTATCTGATGAGATATAAATCATTACCCAATGAATTGGATGGATATATAGGTCCCACCCATCTCATTATGAAATCGTAAGAACATGTTCCACAATATCATATATAATCCTAACATAACCCATGAAATGAAATGGGTATCATAAATATATAATCATATCATAACCTATGGAAAGACACAGGTTTCATAATCATTTCAACAACATAATAACCCATGAAAGAGAAAAAAAATTTATAAACATAATACACGTGAAAGAGAAATGTGTTTTATAAATACCATGACATTAAGTAATATACATTCATTGAAATAATATTTATGTAACTATTAGATCATTTCCTATCAGTGAATGAGTAACATCAATAAATTTTATCTTAAATGAATTTTTTTTTGAAATATATTTCAAAAATGATTCTTGACGAAAATATCCATTCTTGTATGAAAAATAATTTTTAATATATAAAACCTTTTGAAATTTAGTTTTGTATAAAATACCTTAAAAACATATAAAGAATATATTAAATCATTTTGAAAACCTTTTTCCATAAAAACATATAAAATAAGCTTCAAAACATTTTAAAAATAATTTTTCTTCTAAAACATATTGAAAATTTATAAATAATGCTTGAAAATGTTTTGAAAATAATTCCCCTTAAAAAAAATTTAAAACCAATAAATAATACTTGAAAACATTTCAAAAAACATTTTCCTTGAAAATATATAAAATTAGATTAAAATAATTTTAAAAGCCATTTCCCATGAAAACTTATAAATTTATCTTTAAAACATTTTGACGACTATTTTCCTTGAAAACATATAAAATAATATTGAAAAAAATATTTTAAACCATTTTTCTTTAAAACTTATAAAATATGCTTGAAAACATTTTTAAAACCATTTTCCATAAAAACATATAAAAGAAGCTTCAATTTTTTTTAAACCATTCTAAATGAATATATATATATTAAAATCATTCTTTAAAAATTTAACCTTTATACATGAATATAAATCAATAAATTATTTGAGTTTGATAAATATGTACCTTTTTTAGAAGGTAAAAAGAACATTCTTTTTACATGGTAAAAATGCTAGAAAAATTACTTGTTTAGAAAGAGAAAATAAAATTACATTGAAAAAATTGTTTAAATTAAAAAAGGTAATAACATCTTTTAATAATCATTTTATATTAATATAATATTATTTGAAACCCTTTTTATAAAACATGGTTTTAAAATAACACAAATTTTCAACCAAAGAGAGGGTAATGTAAGGATTTATTAGAAACAAATTCTTAAATATATTATGTGCTATAGATTGGAATAAATAGTAAAAATATATTAATTAATCATTAATAAACATATTAGATGAATATTATTGAATTTTCCTGAGATATGTATCATATTATTTCATCAAAATAATCATAAACATAAACAATCTTGAAAAGCAATGAGATTGTTTCAATAAAATCTTATAACTTGGTAACTTGGGATCATACTATATATGTTAGAAAAGTAAATTATTTAAAAAATAATATATCATGAAAATAAGTAAATTCATGATATAATATTTAAAATATTAGTATATACACCTCGAAAGAGTATTTAGGTGCATAATAAAATATGAGTCTCAATAAAGGAAAATTGAGACAAAACTATTTCACCGATTTTGTAACTTTTGAAACTTAATCCCCATGAAATAAATAACATAAAAATGATATGTTAATACCCATAAATTTATGTATAATATAAATAGAATAAATTAATGGGTAGTACATACACCACACAAAATGATTGAGTGGCGAACATATCATTTATCTCATAGAAATAAAAAGTGAGATGATATCCCATTACTTTGTGTCATGGATCTCTTCGTAATCATACAAGATTTCAGTATAATTAATATAATTTTATTATAAATATTTTATAAAATAATATTATTATACATAATACCAAATATGGTTTTATTATGACCTTATATTACCATATTTTGTTTTCAATCATATGTTAATGTTTCACTTTGGGTAATATTCGTTATGTTCTTCGCATGTGTCTTAATTAGTTATATCATTAGTCCTTATACTTTTGTCATGATTCCAGAATGTATAACATGAAATAAATATTATTTATATCTACTATATGTGTATTATAATTGAATATAGAATATAGTATTATTAAATGGAATACACCATTTATGGAGATAGTAATATGTACGTACGCATGAATGCTGGTGCCATTTTTATTATCATATTGAAAGAAAGAAAGAAAATAAAATATATGTACATGTAAATAATATCATTTAAGTATAATTATAATTATATATATATAATATACTTTCACTAAACCTATCCTTAATGCATTCCATTTATTTTGAGAATGAATCACATCGCCTTGAGGGGGTGGTAGTCCACTATTCCTCAAACCAAGTTATTCTAATTACACCAATTAGAAAATATAAATATATGTGATGTAATTGGAATAAATAAGTTTAAATAAATATTAAATATAATATATGAAATATATTAATATATTTTCCATGATAATGACCACCAATAGAGGCAGTGAAGGAGAAATGAACAATAATCGATTAGTGTGGCGGTTGTTCTCCATACACATAAATAGTATGTTCGATATCCATTAGACAGAGATATTTGTAATTTTAGGTCCAAACAATTATATAAAAACATCCTAGAATATTTATGATAATATTTTTCTAATACTATAATGTAATAAAGAGATTGGAGGGGTTGAGAAGGAAAATAAAGGAAAGAAGTTTGAGAGAAGAAAATATAACTTAATGAGGTAACTCTTTTTGGATTGTACCAAAAGGCTTACTTGAATTTCCTTATGCCCAAGGTAAGGATTATAGTAATAATGGATTTAAGTTGGGAGTGTTTTTTAGAATATTTTGGATTTTAAAAGGTGCTTGAGAGGTGTGAGGAAGTGGTTAGAGGTGGTTTCCTTTTATAGGGAAGGGAAAAGACACACTTGGAATTTGTGAAAACAACTAACGATCTCCCACATTTTTACATAACAAAAGTAATAAAATATAAATAAAAACTCAATAATTAAAGGTGAATGGATGAATAATTTCTAGGAAATGGGTGTTTTGCAAGTGTTTAGGTCATTTTTGGTCGTATATTCATGGTTTAGTACTTTATTATCATTATTTTTCTCTTAACCGATGTAATAAATTTTAATCACTTTCACTAATATATTTGGTAAAAAAATATGACCATATTATACATCATAAAATATTCTAATTCCAAATATGGATTCCATTTTTTAAATTTATAATCACATAATTTGTAGAAATTAATTGAAAATTATTTCATCTAATGGGACAACACTAGAATTTTTAACATAAAAATTTCCACAAGTTTTTTATGTTTTTATATCCAATTTCAATGTGAAATTCGTTCCAATAATAAAATTTGGTTTAATTTATAAAAATATTATCTAACTAAAATATCAAACTAATTAAAAATATAATTTAACCTTAAAAACAAATTAAACAGTTTTGAATTAAAATACATTATTTTTAACTTTTCATTAAAAGGTGTACCTTTATAGAAAAATAACAAAAAAATTATCCTAAATTAATTTTTATGTCTCATTACAAATTATGATGATTATTTTGACATATTAAATCAATTTAATTCTGAAAAAAATTAAAATAGGTTCTCCATTAAATGGAGTTAAATATATTTTTATAAAAAATAGATTTTTATACATAAAATTTTGTTTCTTTTTACCTTTTCCCTATTACATAAATTGGGTGATTATAAAAAGATATTATTTAATATATTATATATGTATCACATTAATATCAATTAAAAATTGGAATTAATTTAATTTACTATGTTAAAATAGCATCGTGATTATAATAATATATTTCTTTATATTCAATGAGTTTTCAAATTCATTTATAAATAATTTTTAAACTATAATAGTAACACCCCAAGCTTCAACGGTACGCTTCCATTTAAATAATACAGTAGCATGTGTTGTATGCAACTTCGATTTCTAACACACCTCACAACCAATCAAACTACCTGTTATGAATAATAATACTCACTTTTTGAAATTCTATAAATTTTATCTCTAAAAATGGACTTCATTTTTGGATTTTTAATATTGAAATTATCCTAGGGTAAAATTTTGGAACATTTTGGATAACATTTATATTTTTATGAATACTGAAAATTACTAAATTTTAATTAAAAACAACTTTTTTAATCGAAATAATTAATAGTGATAAATTATGAATATGAGTGTTTTTAAAGTATATTTTGAATATATTTTTAACATTTAATAAAATTTCGGTCATTGGACATAATTTCACAATTAAACTGAACATAAACAGGAGTCAATCATTTGATAGTTATTATCTCCTAAAAACACGCTTTTTGTTTTAACAACTGGAATTAATTTTAAATTAATTTCTTCCACTCATGTGTTTTGAATTTAGAAAAATGGATTCCATATTTGGAATCAGGATGTCCAAATTGTGTAAATAAGTAACTTTTATTTTTATACATTTTGAATAATTACTTCTGTAAATATTTTATTTACCATGGTTAAAGGGTAAATCCGGTAAATAAGGGTAAACAAATAATATTATAATAATAATAAATTACCATAAAACGTGTGCTAACCTTATTTTTTGATACATGTCCGACCATGGGCATCTTTGGGTCGATTTTGGGACACCATGGAGCCACTTGTAAGTGATAATGACACTTTATATTAATTAAGTTAAAATAAATACAAAAATGACATAAGCATATATCTTTTAGAAAAACAAATTTTTTTATAGGGTTATATATGTTGGATTTTCGACTATAAATATTAATTATAAAGCTAAAAATATTTCCTACATAATGGTATTTTATTTATAATTTTTAGACATTTAATAATTAATATTATTTATGACACAATAATGATGCAGTATTTTCCTTATTAATGAAAGAATCAAATAATTGGTATTATAAATGTTAAAATTATTATAATTTGAAAGTATTGATGAAATAAATGAATTTTATTGATTAATATGACATTATAGGATTTCTTAAATGAATTTGGTTCTAATTAATAAATTTATTAAGACTTTAACAAAAATCAATTATTGAATAGTGTTAAAATTCACATAAAAGAGTTTTTAAAACAAATATTATATTATTAATTGATATTAAATTCCTAAAAAATCTAAGATTCGGCCAAGAAACTTATATCATGATAGGTGTATCATTAATGGACCACTTGTGGGCCGTTTAGATGTATATAGTAGGATTATTAAATATATAATATAAAAATACAAAGAGACATGATAAGTATCAAACTAATTAACTAAGAGTTAAAACTAAAAGATAAGGTTAATATAATAACCCAAACCTGTCTAAAATCTATTTTTTGAGTGGTTTTCGACCCATCCCTACCTTAGCCTTTAAATAATCCACTTTGGAGCCATTAGAAACAGAATATGAATTTATTATAAAATAATATTTCTAGCTTTTCCAAAGCTGCCCCTCACCCCTCTTATAAAAGGGCACTCCCACTTCTCACTAATTCACACATTCAAAGCCTTTTGGATCAGCCAAACCCTGCCCAAATAGTCTCTCAACTTCCCTAAATTCAAACTAGAGGCCTTATTTTGATCAGAAAGCCAACCTAAAGAGCCCTTTTGATCAAATCAAAAGGAAGAACCCGAAGAAGAGGTAATGTTTTCCCCACCCTCTTTCAAGTTCCTTTATTCTTCAACTTCTTATTTCTTTGTTATTCCCATCCTAAAATAATAACTCCAGTATCTTATATACATACAGTTATGTTGTTATAAATATGGTAAAACCATATTTATTATTCTATCCATCCTTTGAATGACATGTCACCATATGTTCGTACGTACTGCTTACCGTCTCCACGTCGTGGTGTAATTGTTATTCAATAAATTATTATTTAGATGGGTATAATAATGATGTTTAATTAATGTAAATAATAAATATAAAAATATAATGATCTTGTATATGTGATATATAATCCAATTATATATTATTTTAATATTAAAATAATGATATTGTCGCTCGTGCATACGTACGGACTACCATCTCCATGAACGCGATGAGATTCATTCCCCATCGTATCCATTCAAGAATAATTATCATTTAATGATTAAAAAAATTTTTTAAGGACATGATATCATTCTGGATATGAATAAGATGCAACATATCCATAATAAACACGACTTACATAACAAAACATATAAAAGAAAATGTAATGGCTCAGACCTCTCTATCCCATTCCTTTGTCAAAAGAAGGTCAAGAAGTGTTCTGGAGGGTGAAATGGACTTTTTCCACACTTTCCAGAATTTTGAAACTACACGCCGTGTAGTTTGAGTACATGTTGTGTACCCTCTTGCCGGGTATACCCTGTGTGGATGGCCATGTCTTTGTCGCATGAAGAAAATGGGTACACATCCTGTGTCCAGTACTACACGCCGTGTAGTCCCTCCCCGCGTACGCGTTACTGTGTGTTGACCAGTCGTCAGCCGTGTGCCGTGTGAAGGTTGTGTCCTTGCCGTGTGGAATAAATGACTACACACCGTGTAGTACCTCCCCGTATATGTGTTACCTTCAAACCGTGTGTTGACCAGTCAATGGCCGCAGAGCCGTGTTGGAGGCCGCGTGGAGACCATGTGAAAACGGCCGAGTACACATCGTGTACCATAAGTACACGCCGTGTACTTTTTCTTTTCACGCCAATAAAAGGAGGGGTCCCCTCCTCCTTTCAAATCACACCTCTCCTCCCCTCTCCTCTGAGCAGAGCTCTCTTAAGAGACTCGAAGGCTCTTTCTTCCATAACTTTTTCGTCCGAGCTCCGATTTACGATCCGTCAGTGGCCACAGGATCATAACGACGAGGCGGAACATCCGAGCTTGGATCTGCTGTCTTTCCTTCGGCTATACCTTTCCACCCATTGAGGTTTTTTGAGGACACAGACGAACATCTTCTAAAACTGATCCAGAGGAGCGTTGCGATCAAGAAACTGTTGAACTAGGTATCTTACCTTCATCTCTCTAGTTTGTGCATCATGCAGGGTGGGTGTTCTCTTGTTTACGTGAAAAACTTTTGAACCGGATTAATAAAGATAATAATTGGCTTATATAATTGGGTGGGGAAGTTTGTGATTGATGTAACTTTATCTCCTGGGATATTATGTTGTGAAATTAATAGGCTTATGCCTACTGAAAATAACAGTCATTGAGGGCCTTTGATTGTGCAATTAAATGTTTCCCTATCTTCTAGATCATTTTGTGAATGAAAACTTCATGGAATGTGGAAATTGGTTAATCACGTAAAGTTGGCAGTTTAAATGAAAATCTGGAACCCTTTTGTGATCACCCCGGTTGAACCAAAATGTAATAATGAACATGTGGGTGTTGGCTTGGTTACGTGGCATGTGATGGGGGTGTTTTGTGGGTTGTTGTGGTTTGGGTGAGCAGCGGTGCTGCGGTTGACTTGGATGTGGGTTGGTGTGAATGTTATGATGGTGATGGGAAGCGGGGCTGCAATAAATGGTATTAAAGGGGGTAATGATGTATGGTGTGGTTATGGTGGTTTGCAGCGGGGCTGCAAGGATGGGATTGTTTGTGAACGGACTATGGGTTGTGAATAATAAATAATAGTGGAAGAGTTAATGAATAGAGGGGATTGGTAATGAAACGGAAATAATAATCAATGGTTTGGTTGGTTAATAAGAAGGGACTTGGCATGTTTCTTTGTTTTCCTAACTTTCTTTGTGTATGGCAGGGATATGCTTATGAATGATCAATGTGGTTGGTTGTGGATAGTTGCCCAGTAGTTAAGGAACTAATAAACTAATTCTTCTAAAACGTGAAAACCATAATGGGGTTGGGGTTGTTTGTTGTATGCATGCTTCGTGGTAGTAGTGCCGAGGTACGTGCTCAGTTTCTCTTTTTAGAATCCATAGGTTGGGAGGAGTGGTTGTTATATATATGAGTATATTTTTTTTTATCACACCGCACCCATGTTGAGAACTTAGTGTCGAACACTCCCATTTCATGGGAGAGGGTGTTTTCCCATAGTTACTAGCTCCTTCCTGCTCCTTCTCCCCTAGGCGGTGATTGTTTGAGGCGACCTTACACCCAAGACTCTTTGGGTAGGTTTTTATTGGGGTGGTTAGTCCCAAGACCATTCGAACAGGATTATAGGATATAATGGATTGAGGCGACCTTACACCGAAGACTTTTCAGGTAGGTTTCAATTTTAGGCCCAGGTGTCTTCGGGTGAGAGTTCTGTTACTATTACTGTTCCCAATAATCTTCAGGATAAGGCCCAGGTGTCTTTGGGTGGGGATGTGGTTGTGGTTGTGAGGCCCAGGTTTGTGCAGGCGGGATACGTGGTAGTGAGGCCCAGGTGTGTTCGAGCGGGATCTGTGGTTGTGAGGCCCAAGTGTGTGTGGGCGGGATGTGTGGTAGTGAGGCCCAGGTGTGTGCGGGCGGGATACGTGGTTGTGAGGCCCAGGTGTGTGCGGGCGGGGAGAGTGTTCCAACATCAGGACGTTCAGCTAACTAATGGGAAATGGTGCGGGGTACCCAATTCTCTTGTTCTTATACTACTACAACCTATTTTGATTGTGTTTTGGTGAGTGTGGTTGGCGAGGTTGTGTGGATAGATTTCTTTGTTTGGTTTCTTCTGTTGTTCTCACGGGACATTAGGATGTCTTCCAACTTGTACAGGAGAGCTTTAGGATTCCCTTCTGAGTATACTTTTATGTTCATCCTACGTTTACTTTCAGGTTTCCAGGAGGACAACCAGAGTCGTGCGGGACCCTACTAGTCAGGCAGTTGGAGTTTTTGCAGTTTTTGTTCTCTTGTTTTCTTTTGGTATTGTACTTTTGAGCTTTCTTGTACTTGTACTATATTATAAAATTGTTTAAACATGCATGTGGGATTGGTTTGGGTTTATTTCTATACAATTGTTCTTTTCCTTTTTGGTGATTTACTCAACCTATTTCCCAATCCTAACTAATAAAAAGGGTAATGCCTCCCAAATTTGTGAAAACTCATACCCTTGGTGCTAGTCACCAACCCGGGGCCTACTGGAGGTGGGACTCAGGGGTCATTATCTCCCTTTCACCATTGCCAGCTCAGGAGGGGCATCTTTGGTGGGAGGGGGTCGTGACAGAATGGTATCAGAGGTGATGGTTGAGAGATAGGATGGAGTCTGGAGTTAGGCACAATGATGATTGCATGGGATGGTAGGGAAACAGTGCTAGTTAACCTTGGTGCGTGACATAGGCCAGGGAAGACCGGCTAGGACACGGGATTTTAGGGGCCCCCGTGATTCGATGCAAGGACTCTGATCCTACCTAACAACCAATTAAGACTACATTGATTGCAGGGTAGAGACCCTAGGGAAGGTACGTGCATCATCATGATTTTGTTTTACTTAATTTGGGTGTTCTGGGAATGAAATTGAAATAAAATGACAATTGCAACTTTGAGAAAATTCCTTACTACTTGGTCTTATGTGATCCTTGTTTACTGTATAGCTATGGCACCTGGACGTCGTCCCTGTGGTGGCTCAGACGGACGAGGCCCAGTAGATTTAGGCGGTCGATCAGTTGAGGATTGACCGAGAGGAGGAAGATATCCAGTGGTAGAAGACTCTTCGTTCCTTCCAGTGGCATACCCTCAAGAAGTACGAGGGTAGTACTTCAGATACAGAGATGGAGGGGTGGCTTAAGGAGCTAGGGATTTCTTTTACCTTGATCCGTGCTCCGAGGGAGTACTGGGTTCCCCTGGCAGTCAGTCAGCTAAGAGGTGCGGCACGACAGTGGTGGACGCTCTACCTCGGAGAGAGGATAGAGGTAGAGGTTCCATGGGCTGACTTTGAGAAGGAATTTCGAGAGGAATTCCTTTCTTCCATGATCAAGGAAGAGAAGCGGTAGGAGTTACTCTCCCTTCAGCAGGGGAGTATGTTGGTACGAGAGCTGGGGATCAAGTTCAAGGATCTCCAGCACTTTGCTCGAGATCTCTTTCCGGATGAGGAGTCTCGGGCGAGACGTTTGGAGGAGGCGCTTCGTCCTGCGCTACAGTATGCTATCACCCCCTTCACCCTTCCGACGTACTTGGCGGTGCAGAAGAAGGAATAGTTCGTAGAGAGGATGCAATCGCTTGGAGGGGCACCATGTGAGGTTTTCCAGCTAGGTTCGTCGAAGGGGAAGGTTGTTAGCAGCAGGTCTCCGGCAACAGGACCATCCAGGTTCAGGCCAGTGGGGAGCAAGCCCTAGCAGTTTCAGTTTAGATATTCGGGTCCTCGTCCCTTTTCCATGAGCCCCGGACCGTGGTGTTTTTCTTGTGGAGGTTTCGGGCACATTCAATGTCAGTGCCCGGCCCGAGCTCCGTACGGTGGAGGTGGGCATGTTCAGCGCCCACCGCAGCAGCACCAGTTGCCGGCGAGGACCTTCCAGTAGCAGCGGGACCATGCTCCTCTGAGGGCAGACTTTGCAGGAGGAGGCCAACCTCAGGGTGCTCCTCAAGGGCCTCGACCAGGGCGTGGTCGGGGAAGTGGACAACATCAGAGAGGTAGAGGAGCTGGGCGTGGACAGTTTCACGCAGCAGATTTGGAAGCTCCAGCAGGACCAGCGGTGGTGCGAGGTACATTTTGTTTGTTCAGCACTCTTGTTTCTTCTTTTTCGATTCTGGAGCATTGCACTCCTTTGTTGCACCTAGTCTAGCCCATGTTTTGGGATTAGATATAGAGAGACTTTCCATACCACTGGTACTGAGTACACCAGTTGGAGGCCAGACCAGCGTATCTTTTGTTTGCTGGGGATGTGGGCTGACGTTGGGACCACATCGATCTAGTGGGGACCTTCTTCTGTTACAAATGCAGCCATAAATTGTCATCCTAGGCATCGACTGGTTGTTTTCTGTTAGTGCCGTTATCGACTGCTTTCGAAGAAGATTCGTGTTCTCTGATGTAGATGGGCAGTGCGTATCTTTTGTTGGAGAGAAGAGCTATCAGGCGGGAAGCCGGCGTGTGGAGCCTCTCCTTTCCTTTTTGGACGGGCTATCAGTGGTTCCAGCCGATACAGAGATGATGGATGTCCTAGAGGTTGTTGGGGAGTTCCTCGATGTTTTTCCTAAGGAGGTTGTGACTCTACCCCCCCCCCTGATGTGATGTTGAGTTTGGTATAGACTTACAACATGGTGCCCCGTCCGATTTCGATGGCCCCTTATAGGATGGAACCTTCGGATATGCGGGAGTTGCGGATTCAAATTGACAATCTGATGGAGAAGGTTTTTTTTCGACCCAGCGTGTCGCCATGGGGTGTTCCAGTTTTGTTCATGAAGAAGGCAAATGGTGGTCTTAGGCTATGCATAGACTACCGATGGCTGAACCAGGTAACAGTCAAGAACTGTTACCCCCTTCCAAGGATAGAAGATCTCTTCGACTAGCTAAGGGGAGAAGGATGGTTTTCTAAGATTCATCTAAGATCGGGATATCATCAGCTGAGGGTGAAGGATAGTGACATCTCGAAGATAGCTTTCAGGTGCAGGTATGGGCACTTCGAGTTTGTAGTGATTTCGTTTGGAGTTACGAATGCACCGGTTGTGTTCATGGGACTTATGAACATTGTCTTCCAAGAGTTTATGGATCGATTTGTCGTTGTTTTTATCGATGACATCCTGATCTACTCAAGATCAGAAGAGGAGCACGTTGAGAATCTCAGGGTAGTCTTGGAAGTCCTTCGACACCACCAGCTTTATGGGAAATTGTCGAAGTGTAAGTTCTTGACACAAGAAGTACACTTCCTTGGGCACGTGGTGTCTCAGCATGGAGTATCGGTGGACCCGTCAAAGGTGGAGCCAGTTGTTGCTTGGGCAGAACCCAAGAGCGTGGAAGAAGATCGTATTTTCCTGAGGTTAGTAGGTTACTATCGGAGGTTCGTTTCGGACTTCTCTTGAGTTGTAGCTCCATTGACAGCTTTGACAAGGAAGAATCAGGTCATCCTATGGAGCGATCAGTGCCAGAAATCTTTCGACTACATGAAGGAGAAGTTGGTTAGTGCTCCTGTGCTCAGGTTTCTAGAGGAGGGGTTGTTGTATGAAGTTTTTTGTTATTCTTCTGGCCTTGGTCTGGGGTGCGTGCTGATGCAGAAGAAGGGAATGATTTGTTATGGGTCTAGGCATTTATGCCCTCACGAGCGTAACTATGCAACCCATGACCGGGAGCTTGCAGCAGTAGTGTTCTCATTGATGTTGTGGTGACATTACCTCTTTGGGGAGCGCTTTGTGGTCTTCTCAGATGATAAGAGCCTGCGTTATATCTTCTTCCAGTGTGACCTGAACTTACGGCAACAGAGATGGGTCGAGTTTCTCCAAGACTATGACTTCGAGATCTCTTACACTGAAGGTATGGGAAATGTTGTGGTTGATGCCCCAAGCAGGAAGTCACATATGTATGTGGTTCGGGAATCCGCTGATGCTTGTATGGCGATGGGAGAGTTGGCTAACCTATACTTAGATGCAAGGGAAGATGGTGTTAGAGGCTATTTGTTCCAGGTGATGGTGCAATCCTCCTTGTCGCAACAGGTGGAAGAGTCTCAGTGGGGGGGACTCCGAGGCAGAGGTGATGCAGGATCGTGTCGATCAGGGGAATGCTCCAGAGGGATGGTCAGAGGACAGCCGACATCAGATGCTTTTCCAGGGAAGGTTGTTTGTTCTGGAGGCAATGCGTGAGGGAGTTCTCCATGAGTTCCATAGATCAGCCTTGGCGGTACATCTAGGAGTTTAAAAAATGTACCGAGGCCTGAAGGATCAGTTTTGTGGGCCCGGGGTGAAACGGGCAGTGGCGGAGTTTGTGGCTAAGTGCCTAGTGTGTCAGCAAGTGAAGGCTGAACACCGTGTTCCCGGTGGTTTGTTGCATCCTTTAGATGTCCCCGAGTGGAAGTGGGATGACATCTCAATGGAATTTTTCACAGGACTACCTAGAGCTCAGGGTGGTTATGATGCTATCTGGGTAGTGGTGGATCGTCTGATGAAATCGGCTCACTTCTTAGCAATCAAGGAGTCGGGCCCAGTGAGTACCTTAGCACAGAGGTACGTAGATGAGGTGGTGCAGTTGCATGGAGTTCCGAGGACTATCATCTCAGATCGGGATACTCGGTTTACTTCACGAGTCTGGAGGGGGCTAAAACATGATTTTGGCACCCATCTACGCCTTAGCACTGCTTTCCACCCCCAGACCAATGGGCAGACGGAGCGGACTATCCAGACATTAGAGGACATTCTACGATCATGCATTCTGGATTTCGGAGGATCATGGGTACGACACTTGCCTTTAGTAGAGTTTGTCTGCAACAACAGCTTCCACTCTACTATTGGCATGGCACCATTTGAGGCGTTGTATGGAAGGCCATGTCGTTCACCCATTTGCTGGAAAGAGGTTGGTGAGACAAGTTCTCTTGGGCCAGAGGTAGTGCAGATCACCACGGAGAATGTCCAGCTTGTACGTGAGAGGAAGAAGGTGGATGAGGACCGACAGAAGTCTTATGTTGATCGTCGGAGGAGGCCCTTGGAGTTAGAGGTGGTAGACCATGTGTTCTTGAAGGTTTCCCCTCGACGGTGGAAGCGGAGATTTGGGAAAGGGAGAAAGATCTCACTTAGGTTCATTGGACCTTTTGAGGTGCTAAGGCGAGTCGGTGAGGTGGCATATCAGCTGGCCCTACCACCTCAGTCGGAGAAAGTCAATGACGTCTTCCATGTCTCCCAGCTTCATCGGTACTTACATGATGACTCTCACGTTATCGACTGGGGAGATTTGGATATGGTAGACGATGTGACCTTCGAGGAACGACCAGTCAGAATCTAGGATCATAAACAGAAGGTGCTCCGTGGACGAACCATTCCCTTGGTTCGTGTGTTGTGGAGGCATGGCGGCCTCAAGGAGAGCACTTGGGAGCGGGAGACCCAGATGCACTCTCAGTACCCGGAGTTGTTTTGACTTGTGTTTTCCCTTGTTCTTCTAAGCTTTGTGTTGATGTCGTACTCTGTACCTTTGATATATGGAATGATTGGCTTGTCAGTTGTGAGACCATTTGTTTACTTATTCCCTGGTAATGTGTAACATGTCCGGATGTGTGGGAAGGGGGAAAACCTGACCCTTAATCCAGACGCATTAATTCGGATGCGATTAAACCTGTGCGGGTGAGTCAGTGCCGCCTAAAGAAGATAATATCTGGACATAGGTGAAGTAGGTTCCCAAACCCACGTGTTCGGAAAGTGTGTTGGTTTTGTGGTGTTGGGGGGCAGTTCGGGTTGGAAATCCTAATGTATGGAAGTGGGAAGACCCAATCCTTAATCAAGACGCATTAATGTGGATGCGATTAAACCCATGCAGGCAAGTCATTGCCGCCTAAAGAAGATAATATCTCGACATAGGAGAAGGAATTCCTAACACATATGATTAGGGTTGTTGGTTGGGTTCCTGTTATAACGAGAACCCTAAGAGGTATCTTGTTGGGTTCCTCTGGGTTGGCTTTTGAATTCTCGGGGACGAGAATGTTTTAAAAGGTATCTGATGTCATGTCCCAGACCTCTCCAGCCCATTCCTTTGTCAAAAGAAGGTCAAGAAGTGTTCTAGAGGGTAAAATGGACTTTTTCCACACTTTCCAGAATTTTGAAACTACATGTCGTGTAGTTTGAGTACACGTCATGTACCCTCTTGCCGGGTATACCCCGTGTGGATGGTCGTGTCTTTGCCGTGTGAAGAAAATGGGTACACACTGTGTGTCCAGTACTACACGCCGTGTAGTCCCTCCCCGCATACGTGTTACCGTGTGTTGACTAGTCGTCATTCGTGTGCTGTGTGAAGGTTGTGTCCTTTCCGTGTGCAATAAATGACTACACGCTGTGTAGTCCCTCCCCGCGTATGCATTACCTTCAAACCGTGTGTTGACCAGTCAACGGTTGCGGAGGCGCGTTGGAGGCCGCGTGGAGACCGTGTGAAAATGGTCGAGTACACACCGTGTACTTTTTCTTTTCACGCCTATAAAAGGAGGGGTCCCCTCCTCCTTTCAACTCACACCTCTCCTCCCCTCTCCTCTGAGCAGAGCTCTATTAAGAGACTCAAAGGCTCTTTCATCCATAACTTTTTCATCGGAGCTACGATTTACGATCTGTCAGCGGCCACGGGATCGTAACGATGAGGCGGAACTTACGAGATTGGATCCACTGTCTTTCCTTCGGATCTTCCTTTCAACCCAAGTAGGTTTTGCTGGGACATAGACAAACTTCTTCTAAAGTTGATCTGGAGGAGCGTTGCGATCAAGAACCGGTTGAAGTATAGATCTTACCTTCGTCTCTCTAGTTTGTGCATCATGCGGGGTGGCTGTTCTCATATTTACGTGAAACACTTTTGAACCAGTTTAACAAAGATAATAATTGGCTTATATAACGGGGTTGGGAAGATTGTGATTGCTATTACGTTATATCATGTGATATTATGTTGTGAAATGAATAGGCTTATGCCTACTGAAAATAACGGTTGTTGGGGTCCTTTGCTTGCGCAATTAACTGATGCCCTATCTTCTAGACCGTTTTGTGAATGGAAACTTCATGGAATGTGGAAATTGGTTAATCACATAAAGTTGGCTATTTAAATGAAAATCTAGAACCCTTGTGTGATCACCCCGGTTGAACCAAAATGGAATAATGAACATGTGGGTGTTTTCTTGGTTACGTGGCATGTGATGGGGTTTTTTTGTGGGTTGTTGTGGTTTGGGTGAGCAGCGGGGTTGCGGTTGACTTTGTTGTGGGTTGGTGTGAATGTTATGATGGTGATGGGCAGCGGGGCAGCAATAAATGGTATTAAAGGGGGTAATGATGTATGGTGTGGATATGGTGGTTGGCAGTGGGGCTGCAAGGATGGGATTGTTTTTGAACGGACTATGGGTTGTGAATAATAAATAAAAGTGGAAGAGTTAATGAATAGTGGGGCTTGGTAATGAAATGGAAATAATAATCAATGGGTTGGTTGGTTAATAAGAAGGGACATACCGTGTTGCTGTGTTTTCCTAACTTGCTTTGTGGATGGCAGGGATATGCTTACGAACGATCGTTGTGGTTGGTTGTGGATAGTTGCCCAGTAGTTAAGGAACTAATAAACTAATTCTGCTGAAACGTAAAAACCTTAATGGGGTTGGGGTTGTTTGTTTTATGCATGCTTCGTGGTAGTAGTGTTGAGGCATGTGCTCATTTTCTATTTTTAGAAGCCATAGGTTGGGATGAGTGGTTGCTATATATATATATCTGTATCTTTTGTGTTTTATCGCACTGCACCCATGTTGAGCACTTAGTGCCGAACACTCCCATTTCATGGGAGAGGGTGTTTTACCATAGTTACTAGCTCTTTCCTGCTCCTTCTTCCCTAGGCTGTAATGGCTTGAGGCAACCTTACACCCAAGACTCTTCGGGTAGGTTTCGATTGGGGTGGTTAGGCCCAAGAATCTTTGGGCAGGCTTATAGGCTATAATGGATTCATGCGACCTTACACCTAAGAATCTTCAGGTAGGTTTTGATTTTAGGCACAGGTGTCTTTGGGCGAGAGTTCTGTTACTATTACTGTTCCCAAGAATCTTTGGGATGAGGCCCAGGTGTCTTCGGGTGGGGATGTGGTTGTGGTTGTGAGGCCCAGGTGTGTGCGGGCGGGATACGTGGTAGTGAGGCCCAGGTGTGTGCGGGCGGGATGTGTGGTTGCGAGGCCCAAGTGTGTGCGGGCGGGATATGTGGTAGTGAGGTCCAGGTGTGTGCGGGCGGGATAAGTGGTTGTGAGGCCCAGGTGTGTGTGGGCGGGGAGAGTGTTCTAGCGTCAGGATGTTCAGCTAACTAATGGGAAATGGTGCGGGGTACCCAATTCTCCTGTTCTTATACTACTAATACCTATTGTGATTGTGTTTTGGTGAGTGTGGCTAGTGAGGTTGGGTGGATAAATTTCATTGTTAGGTTTCTTATATTGTTCTCATGGGACATTAGGATGTCCTCCCACTTGTGCACGAGAGCATTATGTTTCCCTACTGAGTATACTTTTATTCTCACCCAACGTTTACTTTCAGGTTTCCAGGAGGACTACCAGGGCCGTGCTGGACCCTACTAGTCAGGCAGCTGGAGTTGTTGCAGTTGTTGTTCTCTTGTTTTCATTTGGTATTGTACTTCTGAGCTTTCTTGTACTTGTACCTTGTTATAAAATTGTTTAAACATGCATGTGGTCTTGGTTTGGGTTTATTTCTATACACTTGCTCTTTTTCTTTTTAGTAGTTGACTCGTCCTATTTCCTGATCCTAAATAATAAAAAGGTTAATGCCTCCCATATTTGTGAAAACTTATACCCTTGGTGCTAGTCGCTATCCCGGGGCCTACTGGAGGCAGGACTCGGGGGTCATTATCTCCCTTTCACCATTGCCAGCTCAGAAGGGGCATCTTTGGTGGGAGTGGATCGTGACAGAAAATGAGTAAGTTAACACCCGAAACAACGATAATACAAAGATATTATTAACAAATAAATTTTAAAAGATCAAATATGATATCATATTAAGGTTTATGGTTATTGTATTATTTAATAACAATAATTTCACAATTATACAGGAGGTTAACCTACCCTAAACCAAGTAAAGTACAAAGTAAGGGTTTATTTCACAATCTCTTCATTATATGAGGTTGTTTATACATATTCATCTATTGGGACATCTTTATCATCCAAATCCATGTTTATTAAAAATTTGTTTCAAAACATTCTTACTATTTTATAGAATATGAGTTAAAGTAATTTATACCCTTTTTTGAATTTTTATAAGATGTTTATAAAGAAATCTTTCTGTCGTTTTCCAAACAAGGTCATTTTTAACCTTTTAGATAGAATTAAGGTAAGAATGTATTTTTTTAACTTATACGGTGGGTGTGGATATTTTCCGCCATTATAAAATATTAGAAGCTTCCCTTACAAGCTTATAATAATATTTTCAATGCAAAGTTTTATTTTATATTTATTTGACTTTTAAATGATTTCAAAAAAAGAGATATTTCTCTCAAATAGTTTTTATTTCATCTATGTCAACATCCTTTGATAGATTTTATGCTTATTTGAAGTTTATTTATTATGATAAAAATCTTCCATATTGTATTGAAGGTTTTGTGATATGTTTGACTGTGGATGTGTTATTTTTATACCATTCATGGTTTATGGAGAAAGTATTGACATTTCGTATGGTAGTTTTAATACAAATGTTTATGTTATGTTTAAACCTATTCATATGAGGAATGCATTGGACTTAATAAGTGACGAGTGGAGCCCACAATAGCTCCTCAATGCATCGGTAGGTCTAATGAGACAAACTAGTGTCTTGGCACAAGGCCTTGACAAAATCTTATTTGTAGCCTTGGCACAAGGCCTTGGCTCTGTGGTTATGATAGTATGGAATTATGCATTCCATCATTATAAAATTGGTTATTAATATTGCATGTGATTATTCAACTAGTAGAATATCCATGTGAATAAGTAAATGGAATTATTTCATTTTATTTTTTTCCATATTATGTCAAAGTTCAAGTTTAAAAAGGATTTTTTTTAGTTATACATTGCCTTAAATTTTTATGTTTATTTATAAAAGTTTCTTCCATATTGTTATCCTTACTGAGAATTTGATCTCACCCTTTTATATATTTTATTTTTCCTAGGATGTGAAGAATAATTTTATGAATGACCTGTAGGGATAGTATAAGGGGATATGAGTGTGGAGACATGATGTTGTTATAGTTTTCAATTTATGATGTAATGTAAAATTTATGAATGTATATAGTGTTTCCATGAATACTAAACTAATCAACCTTTTGAGACATGATCTTTCTTGTGATCATAACAATGTTATGTAATAATGCACCGACTCTAGGCAACTGGGGTCAGGGCGTTACAATAATTTCATATTATATTTATTTAAATCACATATTTTTATAATTTAGTTAATAATTATCATATCCATCAACTTAACATCTAGGTTATATCACATTATAATAATATTTTTAATACTATATTATAGTTAGGAAACACTTGGTCTTTAATTTCATGCAAGTCATCAAAGAAGTTCAATATTACATTTAAATTACACTAACCATTTTTCCATGTATTGTATGCTTATTCAGTGTTTCATGAAACATATGACAAGATGGTTCCATGTGAAAGGAAGGTCAGACTTAGTGAAGAACTATTTTATGTCTTACGTGAAATGAAAAATATAAAATGATTAAATTAATTCAAAAAAATAGATCCCAAAATTTTGGGATGTTACATTCTACCCCCTGAAAATTAATTCCTCCATAAAAATTATGCTATATTATCAATGTTTTAATATTCTAAAGTTTCATTCTTAAACACCCAAATTGTAAAAATGGATACTAAAAATTCCCTTTAAAAGAGAAAGGTGAGCCATAATGGTTAACCAAAGTATCATATAACAAGGTTTCCACATATTAGAACATAGGATGGGAGTAAATATTGGACATCGAGGAAAATCATAAATATTTTTAGAGAGTGATTGAGGTCATTAGTCAGAAACAATTTAATGATTAATGAATTGTTTAGGGCCTCAAATTCATAAATATATGAGGATTTATAAGTCCACTGGTTCAATAAAATTTTAGGTATTGGGTCAACATATTTTGTTATCATTATCTTATCTTTGAGTAATTCTTATATTGAAAAATAATATAAGGAGATATACATAAATGATATGTTTCTATAAACAAAATTTAATACTTTGGTACCGCCATAATTTATTTTTAATTCATCCATTACTTTAAGAAATGGATTTCTAGAAATTATCTTTCATGCCGGAAGCACTAAAATACACTTTTATTAGATCCTAAGTCACATAAAATAATGAAATGTAAAGCTATTATCATTGAATTTCCAAAAAATGAATCAGTTTAATCATAAAAAATAACACTATAATTTCATCATAATTATTTATTCATCAAAAAAATATACATTAACTAGGACATCATGTAGGCTAGTTCTAGGCATGAAACCCTTATCATCCTTCAGTCACAGGTTCAAGACTTACGACCTTTTCATACATTATTTCTTGTTACCTGAAATATATATTTTAATTTTCTAAAACCACACTAATATAATTTCTAAAATATATAATATGGATCCCTAGGAGCATGATCGAAGATGGATTTCCCCCCCACCCTCCCCAGAGATGGGAGGGGGGAGGGTGGTGTAGTGGTGCCTCCTCTGGTTCCGCAGATGCCTTTTATTCCTTTCTTTAACCATAATTTTATCCCTGAGTTCCTGGCAATTTATTTAAGCCCAAAGGTTCCTGATATTCACCTTGGTTCCCCTCAGCTCTCAATCTCGTTGCTAGAGTTCTATAAAACCTCGAGTTTGTTGGATCTGACCCTGGTGGATCATTTATTCTAGAAAAGACCATCGGTGGATGGATTTGATCATTTTGATTTTGAAAATTGGGATATTCAAGAGCGAGTAGTTGTGGGTCTTCTGGATAATCATCATTTGATGATTCTCTTTGCTTCAGAAGAAGATCTGGTTTGTGTGTGGTAAAGGGATCCTTATAGATGCAACGGTTGCAGTTTCTTTCTTCTTTTCTGGTCGTATGATCTTTGTATGAACAGGGACTCACCCTCCATCACAACATGGGTAAGTCTTCCTAAACTTCCTTTTCCTTTTCTAAATTCAGCTATAATCTGTAAGCTAGGAAATTTGGTGTGTTGTTTTCTCTACTCTGATACTCGCACTACTACTATGACTCATCCAATTAATCTATGGTTCTATGTTGAGGTGAATGACTCGAGGCCACCATGTGAGTGGCTCTGGATTTTGGTTGGAGAGGAATTTAGGTGGAAGCAAGCTGTTGTGTTCAAATCATGGGTAGAGTCTTTCTCGACCTTCTGTCGGCCGGGTCACTTGGCTTCTAAACGTAAAGGTGGTGTCTCAAACAAGATTCCCTATGGTCCGGGGGAGAGGAGGGGGAAGGATGTTGAGGTGCCATGTGTTCAGAATAATCAGGCTCTAGCCATTAGGGAGATAGCTGAGTCTATCTCTGTTAACGCAGTGCATGGCTTTCTAAAGGAGACAGCGGAGAGGAACCCGATAGTTGATGAGGTTTTTGAAAGGCTGAAAAGTGACTTGGGGTGTGAAATCCAGGGGTAATAGTGACTAAGGATTCTGTAGTGTGCATGGATGCTAGAACTGAAGGTGTGGTGACACAGTAAGGCAAAGTCGGATCTTCAGGCTGTATTGAGGAGATGAGGTATGGGCATGCCAAGCACTTGCAGGTGCCTAGGCATGGTGGCTCCTTTGATATCATTGGCGAACCAATGGATACTTGTAATGGGGAGGCTATAAATGCTGAATTAATTAAGTCTGCTTTGTATTCTGATGTTGTACTTACTGGTCTGGGCTCATCTGGAAAAGAGCACCATCAAGATCCTAATGCTATGAATAGGCCTTGTCTAAGGAGAGGGTATCCAGTCATCATGCAGGGTAACCACTTTTCGGGGTTGGTGGCTGAAGGATCTGATAAGGATGTTGATTTTCCAAGGGAGGTGTTTGATGATGAGTCATCAGGTCAGTCTGATAAAGACAGTGAGATGGAATTTCATGTTAAAGATATCAGTGATCAGTGGATGAGGAAGGGGAGGCAAGGCAGTAAGAAAAGGCCACAAGGACTATTCCTATTTACCTTCACCTATGGAGGCTCGATCTTCTAAAAAAGTGAAAGAAAAGAAGAAATTAAATATTTAAAATCCTACTAGAATATCAGTTAGTTTGGAGGAGGGGGGCTATGGGGCATTCCTTCTTAGGAGAGATCAGGTGGTGTGTCCTTTTGAGCTGATATTGCATTCCGAAGAGGATATAGAAGAAGAATCTCTTATGATAAATGCCTCTGTAGAGGATGCTGAGAATATGATGGGAAGGCCTATTCGAGTGCAAACAAACATGAACAGGGCGAGTGGATTGACAAGAAGAATCTGATTTTAGTTCGATGTTTCAATGATAAGAAGATCACATAGGAGGAGTACATGAAAGTGTGGGATCAGATGGAATCTCACTTTGAAGTCCTGTTAGATGATGCTCAAGAAACACCGGTAACTTCTCTATCCTATAAAATATTTAGGGATAAGAATGATGATAGGGTCAAGTTTCATTTCAATAGATATTTTTTTCATTTAGTCCATGTCTTGGATAATCTTGCTTTTTCTTTCTTTTTCCATAAAAGTGTTTTGATAATAAAAATTTTAATTTTCAGTCATACTTGAAGTATGTTTAATCATGAAATATACTTTTGACTAAGGTCTTCAATACAAACTTAATGCATTAATACTTCCTCAAAAGTTTAAATTAAAATTTTTATGAATGGTAAACCCTATAACCCTACTCAATGATGAAAATCCAAAACATTATAAGTAGAGTCATGAAATCTACTAAATATTGATTCCCTCGTATATCACAAAGTAGCTCTTTTTTTCACCTTCCAAACATGTGAATACACTCATCACCTATTCTATTAAAACATGATAAAAACCTAAAATTACCATAAAAACTTCTGAAAAACATAAATATTTCTTTATTACATTGATTATTAGATATATTCCATAAATACAAGAATTTGTAAACATTGTCAATGATGTCACAATCTACTTGTCAACAAGTACATAATTAGTTCCAAGGTAATCGGTACCATCCTATTTACTTATTCATATCCCACATATCTTTATCCAAACAAAATTATCATAGCATAAGGAACATATTATGGGTTACCTTTAACTTAATCATTTGTCTTTCATAGACATAACCATGCCATTATATCACTTTATTATTCCATCAGAACCATTCAATGTGTTATTTTAAATTTGTACTGAAAAACATAATTGGAATAATCATTATATACTTCACCATTCATATATCATACTTCTTGAATCCAAATACATAAAAACATTTATTACTTAATCCTGCATACATTGAGAAGGCTACCTTATCATAATATGTTTAATCATTCACATTTCATTTTTGGTCTCTTCATTATCCTTAATGTCACCATCACTTGTACCACCTTACATATCCTTTTCATGAGCTTTACTCCTTGGAAAATAAGTTGCATAATGACTATTTACTCAACGCTTAAAACAATTAATCTTTAATGAAAACCTATGGAAGCCAAAACTCTCATCCATTTTTTTAACTAAACCCTTCATTTTCATCTCATAGTCACTTTCTTTGTGTCATTCTCTACCGCAGTCAAAACATATTCTTGTTCCTCTAATTCACTTAGGTGATTATTTATACATTCCAGAAATAATGTAAACCAAATCATCTTTCCTTCATGGCCTCCATTACTCAAAATCTTAGTGAAATCCCTCTTTTACTTCCTTGGTTAGTCCAAGAGTTGGTTATGGTACATGTTGTTAATCATGTTCTGTTAAAAATGATTAGGCTTGATCACAAAATCTCTTACTCCAGTGATGATCACACTTGACCTATCATCTACAAATCATATGTCGCATTCAACATTAATCCAGTTCGTTCTTGTTCCTTCCATCGACTAAAACCAAAAGAATATTGTGATCTTGTCACGACCCGTCCCCTAGGGTCTATACTGTGACTACCCCAAGCCTTCATTCCATAGTCCCGGGGATGGCGACTAGAACCAATGTCATAATTCCCTAAAACTGGGAAGTCATTTCCTTTATAACCTGTAATGCACACAACAGAGCACACAGCTTGATTCAAAGCACTAAGTAAAATGTATTACAAAAGAGTGCTGAAAAGTTAAAGGGGCCGAAAATACAAGCCCAACTGTAAATTACTAGGAACTGGAAGTACAAATACAACTGATGAAAGGAAAAATAGCTGATGGGTCTTCCTTCGGAATTCCTACCTAATGTGTAGGTACATATAGCCTCCTCAGTACTCCATGTCCGTCTATCTCCTCCGTGTACCGAGTCGTCGTAAGTTCCACCTCCAGGTACCATTCAGTCCTTGTACTCTCAGCCTCAGTCAGCATTGCCCATTGTCTCCATCCAACACAATGAGGTGCAGGAATAGCCCATGCTGGGGTGAGTATAATGATACTCAGTAGGTAACATGATACCCTCAATGTCTCATAAAATCTAACAAGGATAAACCAAAAAGTATGAAATCAACAGATAACCCCACTCAGGTATATGCCCACACATATACCTAAGTCATCAAGTAATCCATCTCATTCATGAGAAAAACACAAAATTTACTGACTCAGCTCACATAGGTATAAAACATATGTAGATAGTTAGATATGATTAAATGTAGCCACTAAATCAACTTTTCTATCGAACCCACGTAGGATCTAGGAACAGTAGACCGAGCTGTCGAACCCACACAGGATCTTTGAACAGTAGTCGGAGCTGTCGAACCCACACAGGGTCCAAGAACAGTAGTTAGAGATGTAAAACCGACACAGGATTTAGAAATAGTAGTTAGAGCTATCGAACCCACATAGGATCCCGGAACAGTATTCAGAGCTGTCGAACCCACATAGGATCCTGGAACAGTAGTCAAAATGCAGCCAGCCATAGGGCCCTGCACAAATCATGCTTGATTTTGAGAGGGTCCGCTCCCCAATACAAGTTTCTATACATCAAATTCCACGAAGTCCTAAGTTTATGTATCCAAAATATCCTTCCTTACAAAAGAATCCCAACGTGATAGACGGTTCATCAATCATACGCCCGGTCTGAGAGTTATTGGAATTTCTGTTCCGAGGACCTAGTTAGATTTATGTTAGATCCAACCCGGCCATACCCCACCTGTTTCCAAACATCAATTGAGGTATACCAAAAGAACTGTTACCCTCCAAGGTTTCCATCTCTATAGACGGTTCGTCAACTGGTTTCCCGTAGCTCAAGTTACAAGAAAAATAGTGGAAACAAGTCAAGCAGGTCCGGGTCCGGTCCGGCCCAATCGGACCGACCCAGCCTAACCCAGCTCGAACCGAGTCCGGACTAGGGTTCAATAGGGTCTGTGGGTCCTACACGGTCTGCGGGGGTAGCCCAGCTCACGGGGGCGGCCCTGCCTGCGTTGGGTCCGACCCGCGCTGGGTCCGGCCTGCGCGACACCGGTGGCTGGTGTCCCGTGGGGTCCACCCTAGCTGAATCTAGGGGGAGGTTGTGCCCCCTCAAATCCCGAACAGCTCAGTCGTTCGAGGGTTTCAAAGTCGTCACCACATGATGCCAGTCCGTGTCACGCGGGACCCACACAGTGGGGCCCCGCTATTCCCTGCTGGTCAAGTGGCCAGCTACCTCCCACGCGGTGTGGTTATGTCATGCCACCTCCGACGACCAGAAGAGCCAACCACCCATCCCAAAACACTACAGCCAAGTCCGCGGCCCCTTGGTCCCTCGCACGGCGTGCAATGCACCGCGCCTTCCACGGCAACCCGACGACTCTGGCATCTAGTTCTTCTCACGACCGGCCTTATGCCAACCGTCATTGCACCGTCGTATCCCATCGGTCGTGGCATACTCCTCCGGTGGTTTGGTTTTGCCGCTGTAGTCCTCGTAGCCAACCGAAGTGCCGACCACCCTTCCCATCGTCCCAATGGTGACGTTCGTTGGTTCCGACCTCCGAAGAACCTTCTGTGAGTCATTGGATGAGTTTCGGTGGCGTGATTCTCGTTCTGGGAGTAGCCAGACACTCTGTGGGACGTCACCTTTGATCTGAAACCATTTTTTAAGAAAAACGCTCATACCAAACTCGTGTCTTGTTTAGATTCACATTCCACAAAGTAAGGTAGAGGGGTCGGGCCGTGTTTTTTTGACCCGCACCCTCCGCGTTAGAGTGATAGCATGCATCTTCGAATAATAATCCTCAACGGAAAACAAAGAATGAGAAACAAAAACAATGTTCTAACCCCTACCTTTGCTCGTTGTTCGTTGACGGAGTCATGGGGAAAAATATGATGTTGTCATCGTTCTTCACGTCTGTCGCACACTTCTAATCCCGAGCTCGTGCATCGGTTCATTAATGACGATGAGGAGGAAAGTTCGGTCGAAGACTTCCCACATTGGTAGGATTCCATGGATGAAGGACGAAGGAGATCGTTCTTCATAGTCGAAGGCATTCTTCATTGGGATCGTCCTTTGTTTGTGAGATATTTTCTTTTTAAGATCTCTCTTCCCCATTGTTTCACCCAAAAACAAATGCCAAGGAAAAAGTTATAATCTCTTATTAAATCATTAGCATAATATTAAAAATGGGTGAATTAAATTAGGCCGTCTCCACTTAATTAATGTGTAGGATTTGGAAAAAATTAATTGTTGGGGAGTTGAAGAGGCTACCCTACAATTAATTGAAGGTGGAGGGTTAATCCCCATTAAAGGAGAGTTTCAAGGAGGTTTAACCCCATGTGGTCCCTACCACAATAAATAAGAAGAGTTGGTTTAGACCTCTGGTGAGCCCCACCACCATAACCTCTCAAGGGAGTTTAATGTGTGTTTGTACCCACCTCTAACTTCCACATGGAGGTTCTTAACCGACAAATAAAAATAAAGCTTCACATCTTCATTTTTTATTTTATTCATTCACTAAAAAACCCACAAACTATCTTTCACTCTTGACCCACTGCAGTCGAGGTCAAAGTCTCCTTAAGTGAATATCGGCACTATGAGTTCAATGGTGCCCTTGGATTTCAATTATGAGCAATGATTAAAAATTTATAAAAACCTACTCATACTTTTACTGAACGTACCCAAACAAAACTTCATAAATAAATTCTGGGCACACCGGGCCTCGGAATCATGCAACATCAAATTTCACGGACTCGTAAAATTCCAATGTATTTAAGAAGAAAAAAAATTCCCAAAGATATTTCAGGTCTTTACATTCTCCCCACCCATGTCTTTATGTCCCCATAAGCTAAAACTTGAACTAAGGGAACAAGTGGGGGTACTAAGAATGCATCTCAGCGTCCCACTCCCATGTGCTCTCCTGGAGGTTCTCGTTCTTCCAGCGAATGTGAACCAGAGGTATCTACTATCCATGAAAGACTTGCTCTTTTAAACCCTCAATATCTACTGGAAACTCCATGAAAGTCACCCCATCGTCAACATCCATCTCTCCATGTTCGATTATGTGAGAAGGGTCGTGCACGTATCTCCTCATCTAGGAAATGTAGAAGACGCCGTGCACCCGGTGCTACTGAGGCGGAAGATCTAAGCGGTAAGACACATCACCAACTTTTCTGAGGACAGGGACAGGTTTGATGAATCTCAGAGATAACTTTTCACCTTTTTCAAATCTTTGTAGACCTCATCGAGGTGAGAACCGTAGAAAGACGCGGTCTCCATCCTAATACTCTAGAAGTATCCATCTCCTGTCGGCATACGACATCTGTCTGCTCTATGCAGTCTTCATCTGCTCATCAATGATCTGCACATTCTCCTTGGTGGCTCATACAATCTTTGATCCCACCAGTGATGACTACCCTAGGTCAGTCCAGCACAAGGGTGATCTCTAAGGTTTCCGGTTTAACCCCTCAAAATGTTCCATCCCTATGGTGGAATAATAGTTGTTTTATGAAAACTCCACCAAAAGTAAGTGATCCTCCCAGCTACAATCGAAGTCATGCACACAAGCATGGAGCATGTCCTCGAGGGTCTGAATGGTCCGCTCAGTCTAACCATATGTCTGAGGATGGAAGGCGGTTCTCAGACGAAACTGCATCTCGAAAGCCTCCTGCAACCCCTTACATAGCTGGGATGTAAACCATGCATAAAAATCAGAGATGATAGAAGAAGGTACTCCATGTAGCTACATAATATTTTGCACATAAAGGCATCCCAAGCTCTGTACCAAACCCTAATATCTGATAGGTGGGAAGTGGGATGACTTGGTGAGTCAGTCAACGATCAGCCAAATCGAGTCATGACATCTATATGTACGTGGAATTCATGTTACAAAATCCTTGTATATCCCATCCCACTTCCAATTTGGGACCTCTAAAGGCTGAACCAGGCCTGCTGGTACCTAGTGCTCTGCCTTCACTTGCTGACAAGTGAGGCACCAAGAGACAAACTCTGCAACTGCCTTCTTCATTCCTGGCCACCCATGTTATCACCAGAGATCCTGGTACATCTTCGCCACTCTTGTATGTACCACTAAAGGGGATGTGTGGAATTCTCTCAACACTTAATCCTGAAGTGACACTAATACCATAGTACTTCCTTTGAAGAGGATGACATGCTCCCAACCTTTAGAAAATCCATCAAGTGTCTGCCTTGTGGATATCTAAGCACGTCATGTCTCGTAGTCAGATTACCCATGATATGCCTCCCTGAATCGCTAAAGTAGTGAGGGAGTGACTGTAAGAGACTGGAGGAAGGCTGCTCCATCTCTATCCACAAAGGATACCTGTGAAGCAGCCAGCTGCTCTGTCGCCACTCCTAGAAGTTGTATACCAGTTCTCCTACTGAGTGCATCTACAAAAACATTACCCCTCCCATGAGTATAGACTATCTCAATGTCATATTCCCGGAGGAACTCAAGCTAACGCCATTGTCTCCGGTTCAGGTCCTTCAGGGAGAAAATATAACTTATACTCTTATGATCAGAGTACATGGTAAAACGTTCACCCATCAGATAGTGCCACCACATATTCATGGTGAATACCACTACTACTAACTTCAGGTCATGGTTAGTGTAGTTCTGCGAATTTTGTCTCAGTTGTCATGAATTATAATCGATCAATTCTCGCTCCTGCATCAAGACAAATCTGAGTCTGGTCCCTGATGTGTCACAGTAGACTACGTACCCAAATCCTTCCTCTGGAATCCTCAATATGTGGGCACTAGTCAGCCTCTACCTCAGCTTCTGAAAGCTCTGTTGGCATCTCTCTGACCACACGAAGGGTTTCCCCTTCTTTGTTATGGCTGATAGAGGTACTGCAACTCTGGAGAAATTGGGCACAAACCTCCAATAATAACCATCCAAACCCACGAAACTCTGTATCTCCATTAAAATCTTATGTGGATTCAAAAAATGTACCACCTCAATATTTTCTGGATATACTAAAACACCATCCTCTGAGATGACATGTCCCAAAAAGTGAACCTCTTGGATGAAAAACTTGAACTTCGAGAGCTTACCATAATGATAGTGCCCTTGGAGTGTGTCCAGTAATACCTGCAAATGGTAGGCATGCTCCTCCTCAGTATTCGAGAAGATCAGAATGTCGTCGATGAAGACTACAATAAAGCGATCAAGGTATGGCTGTAAAATCCTGTTCATGAGTCCCATGAACACTTCTTGAGTGTTGGTTATGCCAAATGGTATAACGAGGAACACATAGTGGTTATACCAACATCTGAAGTCCATCTTATGCACATCCTCATCTCAATCTATGAGATGGTGATAGCTTGATTTGTGGTCTATCATCGAGAACCACCATGCTCCCTTTAGCTGATCAAAGAGGTTGTTAATCCTCGGGAGTGGGTACTTGTTCTTCACAGTCACCTTGTTCAGGAAACAGTAGTCGACACAAAGCCTCAAGCTCCCATCTGCCTTCCAGGTGAACAGAATTGGGGCTGTCTAGGGAGAAACAATAGGTTGAATGAATCCATTCCTCTGAAAGTCCTCTAGCTGTACCCGCAGCTCACAAAGCTCCACGGGAGCCATCCGATATGTTGGAGTAGATATCGGTGCCATCCTGGGGTACATGTCAATATAAAATTCCACCACTCTATGAGGAGGTAGACTTGGAACATCATTAGGGAAAACATATGTGTACTATTCCACCACTACAGGATAGCTCGGACTCTCCACGTCAACTACTCCAAGGGTATGGAAGGCCAACTGGGGAGTGATCGTCTGAACCCTCCTCAAAGCAAGTCTGTCATGTTCTGCAAAGGCTCCCTTCTCACCGTTGAAGGTAAACCTGGTCCCATCCGTGCGGACACACTGCACTTTGCGCCTAATATATTCGATCTGAACATGGACTATAGATAACCAGTCCATACCCAAGAAGACGTCATAAGGCCTCGATGTTGCAACTAGGAGATCCCAGTTGAAGATCTCACCTCCTAGAGTAAGCTCACAATGAAGGAACCATTGCGTAATCGTCAAATCAGCTCCCATAGGAGTCTTTATCGATAAAAATTGATCCAACATCTCTGTTAGAATCTTTGAGCTCTGAACGAGAGCGGTGGAAATGAAAGATTGACTGGAACATGTGTCTATAAAAACTACAGCTAAGGTGGAGTAGACATAGACCGTACCTCAAATCATCTCTGGGGCACCCTGATCGTATGCCTCAACTGGATGGAGTTGAGCTCTCCCCTTTCCACCTACTCCCTACAGTCGGGGTGGACCTCATGGTGGTGGTGTGGTAACAGCTCGTAACGTCATCCACCACCATCTGCACGACCATATCCTCTTCCATGTCCTCTTGTTCCCTATGGATTGCCTCGATCAAATCTCTGCCTCTACCTAAGAGGTCCCTTAACTGTCTGCTGATCATCCGAATGGTGGGTCGGATAGTCACGAGCCATGTGACCCTGCCCGCCGCATGTTAAACACTACCTATTCTTCGAATGACTAGCTCTATGTCATGTGCCTCACACAAACGAACACGTGTCCTGAGGTCATCCACCAGATTGTCTGGTCTGTTTGGATCTATGAAACATATGTCTGCTACAAGCTGCAGAAAACTCCATTACATGATTCTCGGTGGCAGGTCTCACTTTTGGTGACTGCTCAGCAACGAAACTCTCTACTAAGAGGGCTCACTCCAAAACCCCCGCCTGCGTCGGGATGTTGAGGGAGATCATCAAAGACTTGATATTTCACCTGATCCCATGTTCGAAGGTCCAGGCCCTGAAGAATGGGTCTTGTACCGTATCTTTGGAGTATCGTGAGAGGTCGGTGAACCTCTGTGAGTACTATTCCACCATCATGCAACCCTTCTGCAGATGAAGTGGCTTCTATATCTTCACTGCACATAGGGTAGTTGGAACGAAATCAGCTCGAAACAGCCTCTCTAAGTCTTCCCAAAAAAGTGTCACCTCGTCATGCACATGGAGAATCAGGATCCACCATCTGCCTACTGTTTCCTGAAGGAGCCTCGTGACAATGATCACCATAAGTTCGGCTGGTGTACCTACTTATCTGAAGACTCTCACCATAGCCTCTAGCCAATCCTCAGCTGCCTGTGGTTCCGTCTCACCCCTAAACCTGGGAATCCTCTGGCACTGGAACTCATGCAATGTGCTCAGACGATGTGAACTCTCTGCTTTTGGGGATGGTGGTATCGAAGTCCCAATAGGTAGTGGTACAGCTGGTACCTACACTGTGATAAGGCCCTGCACCGAGACCTCATCTCTCAGTGGGCTCCCATCTCGTACAAATCCTGGAACCCAGGCTGGCTGTCTACATGGGGCCATCCTGAAAAGAAACAGGTGTACCACGGTCAAAAAGATATACCTAGTGAGCTGACTCAAATAATTCACAAAGACGGCTCATAAAAACACACATTCAATTAGTGTTTTCGTGCCCTGAGTCAGAAATCAGAAGTCAGGGTCCTGGTGTATGGATAAGTCGGCCGCCGCACAAACACTGGACTCCATGAACTGAAAACCACACTCACAAAACATAACATTATTGCTTCACATAAAATATCATAGTACTAAGTTCTTCGGTAGAACCGACTCCTCTGAAACCAATTTGTCATGACCCATCCCCTAGGGTCCTTGCCCTGACTACCCCAAGCCCTCCTTCTATAGACCTGGGGATGGCGACTAGCAACAAAGGCATAATTCCCTAAAACTGATAATGCATTTTCTTTATAACCTATAACTCACAAAAAAGAGCACATAACTGGATATAAAACATTATGTAAATTTTATAACAAAGGAGTGCTGAAAAGTAAAAGGGGCCGAAAATACAAACCCAACTGTAAAGTACAAGGAACTGGAAGTAAAAATTCAACTGATGAAAGGAAAAACACCTGATGGGTATTCCTCCTCAATTCCTACATGAAGGGTAGGTACACATAGCCTCCTCAGTACTCTACATCTAATGGTGTCCTCCGTTTACTGACTCATCATAAGGTCCACCTCCAGTTACCATCCAGTCGTAGTACTCTCGGCTCGAGTCAGCGTTGTCTGTCGTTTGCATCCAACACAACAAGGTGCGGGCATATCCCGTGCAAGGGTGAGTATAATGAAACTCAGTAGAGACCCCGACACCCTCAAGGTCTCACAAAATAAAACAAGGATAAACGAAAAAGTATGAAATCAATAGATAACCCCACTTAGGTATATGCCCATACATATACCTAAGTCATCATGTAATCCATCTCAATCATCAAGAAAACACAAAAGTTACTGACTCAATCTAACACAGGTATACATCTTCTGTAGAGAGTTATAGATGATTATATGTAGCCACTAAATCATCTTTTCTGTTGAACCCATGAAGGATCCAGGAATAGTAGACAGAGCTGTCGAACCCACACAGGATCCAGGAACATTAGTCAGAGTTGTCAAACCCACACAAGATCCAGGAAATGTTGTCAGAGCTGTCAAACCCACACATGATATAGGAACAGTAGTCAGAGCTGTTGAACCCACACAGGATCCTGAAATAGTAATCAGATCTTTCGAACCAACATAGTATCATAGAATAGTAGTCATAATGCATCCAGCCATAGGGTTCTGCACAAAGCATGCTTGATTGCGGGAGGTTCCGCTCCTCAAGACAAGTGTCTATACATCAACTTTCATGAAGTCCTAAGTTGATGTATCCAAAATATCTGTCCTTCCAAAAGAATCCCAACGTGACAGAAGGTGTGTCAATCAGACGCTCAGTCTGAGAGTTATTGGCATTTCTGTTCTAAGGGCTTGGTTGGATTTACATTCTATCTAACCCGATCATACCCCAAATTTATCCAAACCTCGAGTGGGGTATACCAAAAGAACCATTACCCTCTATGTCTTCCATCACCATAGACGGTTCGTAAATCTTTAGACCATAGCTCATGTTACGAGAAAAAGAGTGGAAACAGGTCAATCGAGTTCGAGTCTGGTCCGACCCAGTCGGACCGACCCCGCCTAACCCAGCCCGACCTGGGTCCGGACTGGGGTTCAACTCCGTCCGATGGGGTGGCCCAGCCCATGAGGGTGACCCGACCCAAAAGGGAGGCCAAACCCATGAGGGCTGCAAAGCCCACGGGGGCGGCCCGACCCGCACTGGGTCCGTCCTGAGCTAGGCTCGGCCCGCGCGACACCCGTGGCTGGCGGCCGATGGGGTCTTCCCTAGCCGCGTCTAGGGGGGAGGTTGCGCCCCCTGCAATCTCGAATGTCTAATCCATTCAGGGGGTTTCAAAACCAGCTCCACGTGGCACAGATCTGTGTCCAATGGGACCCACGCGATGGGATCTCGTTGTTCACGGCTGGCCGAGCGGCCAGCCGCCTCCTACGCAGCACGGTTGCACCGCACCTCCTCCAGCAGCCAGAAGAGTTGGCCGCCTGTCCCACACCATCGCGGCCATGGTCGCGACCCCTTGGACCACCGCGCGGCACGCGATGAGCCACACCTTCCCCGGCAACCCGGCGGCTCGGGCCGCCGGTTCTTCTCGCGGCCGGCCTTGCGTCGGCTGCCGCTGCACCGCCACCGCCCATCGGTCTCATATTACTCCTCCGGCGGCACGATAGCACCCCTTCCATCCACCCAGTCGGCTGGAGTGTCGTCCACCCTTCCCTTTGTCCCACTTGTGACGTTCGTCAGTTCTGACTGCCGGTGAACCTTCCGCGGGTCACCGGATGAGTTCTAGTGGCCCAAATCTCATTCTGGGAGTAGCCACACACTCCGCAAGTTATCGCCTTCTATATTCAACCATTATTGATGTGAATCACTCATCCTAGGCTCATGCCACATTTATCATCAAATTTCACAATGTAAGGCATAGGGGTCAGGCCGTGTTCGTTCGTCCCACACCTTCCGCGTTAGAGTGATAGCATGTAGCTTCGAATAATTATCCTTGATAGAAAATAAAGAACGAGAAACAAAAAAAAATTGAACCCCTACCTTTTCTCATTGAATGTTGATGGAGTCGTGGGGAGGAAGATGGTGTTGTCATTGTTCGTCTCGTCCGGATCTGCCGCACACTTACAATCCCAAGCTCGTGCATCGTTTCATTGATGATGATGGGGAGGAAAGGTCGGTCTAAGACATCTCACGTCGGTAGGAGTCCGTGGATGAAGGTTGAAGGAGATCATTCTTCTTAGTCAAAGGCATTCTTCATTGGGAGCATCCTTAATTGGCGATAGATTTTATTCCAAAGCTCTCTCTCCTCCAATGATTCACCCAAAAACAAATTCCATGAAAAAAATTATAATCTCTTATTATATTGTTGGCATAATATTAAAAATGGGTGAATTAAATTTGGATGCCTCTACTTAATTAATGTGGAGTATTTGGAAAAAATTAAGTGTTGGGGAGTTGAAGAGGCTCCCCTACACTTAATGGAAGGTGGAGGGATTCTCCCCATTAAAGGGGAGTTTCAAGGGGGTTTAACCCCAGGTGGTCCCCACCACAATAATAAGAAGAGGAGGTTTTGACATCAGGTGGGCCCCACCACCACAACCTCTCATGGGAGGTTAAGGTGTAGTGGTCCCTACCTCCAACTTCCACATGGTGGTTATTAATCAACAAATAAAAATAAATCTTCACATCTTTATTTTTATTTGATTCATTCACTAAAAAACCCTAAAAATGTCTTTCACTCTCGACCCACTACCGTCGTGGTTAAAGTCTCCTTAATAAAATATTGGCACTGTGAGTTCAACAGTGCCCTCAAATTTCAATTTCGAGAACCTATTTAAAAGTTATAAAAACCCACTCATACATTTACTGAACATACCCGAACAAAACATAAAAAATTGATTGTGAGAACACCGGGGCTCAGAATCATGCGCCGTCAAATTTAGCAAACTCTTAAAATTCCAATGTATTTATAAAACAAAATTCCACAGAAATTCTAGGTCTTTACAGATCATTACATTTCATAGAGGAAAAGCACATAGTAATGAAAATATTTACTTATAAAATGTCTAAATCATGAAACTTTTTTAATATATAACACAATATGTTTATCCTAGGTTATATGTAGACAACATCAATTTTAAATCATTCATGATGGTTCATGATGAGTTTGTGAATTTCCAAATAATATCACCTGGGAGTGTCAAACTAGGTTTCTAGTAAGGACCGTTCTTGTTTACCATATTACCCTGACTCAGGCCCAAAACAAATTTTCATAGTTGTTATCCCTAGAAACATATGTTCCAGATCCATATCCCATTATATTATCTAGATAGGGATGTATTTTTAGGAATCCACTCAATCTATCCTTCACCAAAATTCTAGGACATTTTTTCTAAATGTTAACTCATCCTTATACTTATCCTTATAAATATCCCTAGACATATCCTTATAAATACACCTAGGGATCTTCCTAATGTTTTAATATCCTAATTTCAAAAGGCTGACTAAACCTTTCCTATGATACAAACTAAAATGATCGAGGATTGACATGCATGATGGATATTTAGTACAATACAAAAATACATTCTCGGGGACCATAAAAGTTTAGAGTTTTTGGAAACATGGAAATAAAATCTTCTATATGGTTGAAATATCTTCAACATAACCCATAATGATCTCCACCTTTAGTACATCTACCTAAAAAATCCCTTCATAACCTGGGTAAAGGAAACATAAAAAATGCGTGAGCTTGGATACTCAGTAAGGGTAAATAAATGAAATGTGTAAGCATAACATGAACAATAGGGTATGGAACTTTGGTATAACATTTTAAGACAATACCATGTATATTAAAGGTCATAATAATGACATGAAGATCATAAGACATGAATAATAAATAAATAAAGAACATAATACAAAAATTCATAACATATGAATAAAATATGGAATTTTTGAAGAAATATAAGCATTTAATATGATTTCCATAGTAGCCAAGGCATTGATACCAAGACCATATTGGTAGTGTGAGTTTACTCCAAATACCTTTTTGGTTTTCATGGATACTCCCATGTATATCATTGTATCATGAGTTCACTCCACATACAATATTGGTAGTCATGGTTCGATCTCATGTCCATATAAGTAGTCATGATTCATTCCCATGACCATATAAGTTTATCTCATGAGATATAATTATTTTCCCAATGCATTGTAGAGAGATATAGGTCCCACTCGTTACATAATGTAATCATACATACTTGTGCCGCAAGATCATAAATAATCATTTCATTACCCATGAAATTAAATGTCTTTCATAAACATTTAATCATATCATAATATATGGAAAAAAGATAGGTTTCATAATCATTTCATCAAAATCATAACTTATGAAAGAAAAATAGATTTCGTAATCATATAACCCATGAAATATAAATAAGGTTCATAAATAACTGGAAATTAAGTATAACCCATTCATAGAAAGAATATAAATGGACCCTTCGATAATATCTTAGAAGGGCATGAGTAATATCAACAGATTCCATCTTATATGGGAAATAATTTTAAAATATATTTTGAAAAAAATTATTGAGGAAAATATCATTTCTTCTTTGAAAATGGATTTCTAATACATAAAACCATTTTAAAATAATTTTCTTATAATATACCTTGAAACCTTATAAAGAATACTTGAAACATTTTGAAATCTTTTTTCCTTGAAATCTTATAAAATAAGCTTCAACACACTTTAAAAATACATTTTTTTCGAAAACACTTTGAAAACATGTAAATAATGATTGAATTTTTTTTGAAAATAATTTACTTTCCAATAATTTGGAAACTTATAAATAAGGTTTGAAAACATTTCAAAAACCATTTTCCTTGAAAAATTATAAAATAAGATTGAAAGAATTTGGAAAATGATTTTCCCTGAAAACTAATAAAATAAGCTGGAAAAAATTTTCCAAACCATTTTCCATGAGAACTTATAAAATAATATTTCAAACCATTTTATTTGAAAACCAATAAAATAAGCTTGAAATAATTTTGAAAACTATTTTCCTTGAAAACTTATAACGGGAGTTTGAAAATATTGTGAAAACTATTTTACTTGAAAATAAATTCTAAAAACATTATTTTAAAAATTAACCGTTAAACATTAAATGAAATATTCAATGTATTGATGGTAAAAAAATCGGTACATGTTATATGAGGTAAAAAGAACATTCATTTTTCATGGTAAAAAGATTAAAAAAATTCCTCATTTTGAATGTTACAAGAAGATTCCTCTTAAAAATTTGGTAAAAGAAAAAATGGTAAAATATATATTAATGAACATATTATATTAGTTGAATATTCTTATAATCCCTTTTTAGAAAACATGGGTTTAAAGGTACAAAAATTTATGACTGAAGGGATGGTAAAGTTAGGATTTTTTTAAAAACGCTTTCTTAAATATTTTATGTACCATGTATTGGAGGATATTTTAACAATATACGAATAAAACAATAATAACAATAGGATAAGAAAATTCATGAATTTTCTCGATATATGTATTATAATATTTCATCAAAAGAAGCATAAACATAAACAATCTTGAAAAGAGAAGATATTTTTCCCATAAACTCTTATAACATGGTAACTTGTGATCGTACTCTCCATGTTAGAAAATGAAATTAATTTAAACCTAAAATATCTTTAAAATAATTAAATTCATTATATATCACATAAAAATGAAGTATATACTCTCAAAAGATAATTTAGTTGCATAAAAAACATGAGTCTGAAAAAAAGAAAATTGAGACAAAACTATTTCACTGACTTATTAACGTTTAAAATATAATCCCCATGAAAGAAAGATCATAAAATCTATATGTGAATACCAAAATTTTTTTTAATATAAATAGAATACAATCATGGGAAGTACATACATGGAGCACAAGGAAGGGGTGTCAAAGATATCATGTACCTCGTAGAAATAAAAAGTTAGATGACGTCCCGTTACCTTATGTCTTTAATCTCTTTATACTCATACAAGCTTACTATTTAATAAATATAAGTTTATTTTACAAATTTTATAGTTAATAATTATTATAAATAATAAAATATGTGGTTTTACTATGAACTTATACTACCCACTTGTTAATAATCCTATGACAATGTTTCGGTACGTGTAATATTCTATTATTTCTTTGCATGTGTTTTAATTTGTAATATCATTTTTCTTTATACCTATATCATGATTCCATAATGTAGAATATGATATAAAAATCATGTATATACAATATATTTTTAATATAATAATATATATAATATAGGGGTAGGAAATGGAAAACACCGTTCAGGGAGATGGTAAGCCGTATGTATGCATTAACGATGTTTCTGTTTATATGGACGCATTAAAAGAAAGAAATACAATAAACTATATTTAAATTTATATAATATCATTAAATTATAATTATAATGTTATAAATATCATATATTTTCACTAAAACCACCCTTAATATATTTAATTTAGTGTTTGAGCGGATCACATTACTTTGAGGGGGCAATCATTCACACATCCTCAAAGAAAATTATCATAAATAAACCAAAAAGAATGTAAAAATATTTGTGCTTTAAAGAAATAACTAAGCATAAATCGATAATAAATATAACATATTATATATATAAATTTAGTTTACATCAAAATTTCCACCTGGATAGGCGGTAAAATAGAAATGAACAATCATTATTTATTGAGGCAGTAGTTTACCGTACACGTAAATAGTATGTTAGATATCCATTATATCGAGGTGAGTTAAATTTTTTGTAAAACCCGCAATATAAAAATATAAAAGTATATTATTGGTACTTGTTTTCTTAAAAAATAACGGAATAAATAGAGTGGAGTGGTGGAGAATGAAAATAATTTAAACAGGCTTGAGAGTAGATGTTTTCTATTAGTCAGGTAAATTCTTTTGGTTTTTGTGAGAAGGATTCTTTGAGTTTCCATCATCCCAAGGTATGGAATCTAAAAATAAGGGAGTTATGTTTAGAGCTTATTTTAGAATAATTTTCGTAAGACAAGGGGCTTTAGAGGTGTGCGTAAGTGGGTAGAGTTGGTGGCCTTTTATATGGAATGAAAAGGACACACTTTGCATTTTTTTAAAATATGTTAGGTGTACCAACGTTTTTACCTAAATAGTGTCATAGAAAACCAGAAAAACTCAATAATGGAAGGTTAATGGTCAAATAATGTATATATAATGGTTTTCGGACAAGTTTTTAGGTTGTTTTTCATCTTATATTTATGGTTTAGTACTTTACTAACCTTATTTTTCTCTTATCCAATGTAATTAATTTTAATCACATTCACTAATATTTTTGGTATAAAACAAAGTTAACCTTATAAGAAATTTCAAATTATTCAGATCCCAAATTCAATATACATTATTTCAAATTCTATTCTGTAAAGACCCATAAATCCCATGGAATTATTTTCATTACATGGGATTTTTATGAGTCCACAAAAACTGATGGCGCTTGATTCCTAAGCCTGGTGTGCCCGGAATCAATTTCTGAAGTTTTGTTTAGGTACGTTCAGTAAACGTACGAGTGGGTTTTTATAAATATTGAACTGGTGCTCGAAATTGAAATTTGAGAGCACAGTTGAACTTGCAGTGCCAATTTTTTCTTAAGAAGACTTTCACTTCAACTATAGTGAGTCGAGGATGAAAGTTAATTTTTGGGTTTTCGTGTGAAGTAATAATATAAAGTAAACTCACTTTATATGTTTTTTAACCACCATGTGAAGGTTGGGTGGTTAAAATATCCTCATGGGAGTTGTAGGTAGGACCACCACACCATAACCTCCCTTTGGAGGTTATGGTGGTGGGGCCCACCCGAGCATAACCTCCCGTGAGAGTTTACGAAATGGGGACCACACGAAGCTTAACCCCTATTAATGGAGGAGGGTAAAACCTCTTCAACTCCAAATTAAATGTGGATAAACTCCTTGACCTCCTCCACCTTAATGAATCGAACTCCCCTTTAATCTAATTTGTGCCACCTCTAAAGCATTAATTAGGTGGAGCCAATTAATTTAAATATCCAATTTGAATTTTTATGTCAACTCCACCCCATTAATTAAATGAGTCAACTCATTTAATTAAATCACTCAATTTTAATTTATGACAACGAACATAGTAGATCCTAATCTATTATTTGGATACAATTTCATTTTGGGTGGAGTGGAGAGAAAGGAGGAACTTGGGAGAAATATTGGGAGAAGGCTCCCAACGAAGAATGATTCCAATGAAGAAGAACTTCAAAAATGAAGAAGGATCTTCCTGGGATTTCTTCTTCAGAACCCCCTTAGACGTGGAATGTCTTCGACCGATCTTCCCTCCTCATCAAGGTCAATGAACCAATACACGATCTTGGATTCGAAGTGTGTGGAAGACGTGACGAACGATGAGAACATCATCTTCTTACCACGACTTCATCATCGAGCATAAATCAAAGCTATGGGGTTTAACTTGAGTATTATTTCTTTCATTCATCCCATCTTTGTTTAAAAGTAATCGATGTAATGTATTGTAAACAATTGTTGTTCAAATTTATTCCTCTTTGTTGAACCAATTGTTATCATCCCTAAACGTGGAGGGTACGGGCCAAACTAACATGGCCTGACTCCCTATGCCGATCTCTTTGTAAAGTTTCTTTTAGCATGGCGACGAAGCAGAAACAAGGCGATGAAGGTTCCAACAACAAAAGCCGCAGTACCCGCGGCCTCCGTGAACCGCATCGCCCCCATAACACACCGGTGTTTCCGGCCAAACACTGTAGGCTTGCGCCCCACCGAACTGGCCTGCCCGGTAGCCACCGGCCATCGGCCTGACTGCCCGCGGCCTGCCCGCGCACTGCCCGCGTGCTGCCTGTGCGCCCTGTGTCCTCCCTGCATGGCCTGCCCACGCGCTTCCCGCGAGCCCTTCTGGCCTACCCGTGCACTGCACACGCCTCGCGTGGCCTGCCCGTGCCCTGCCCAGTGCCCTCTCGGTCTGCCCGCGCCCCAGGCGGCCTTCCCACGCCTTGCACGGTGCCCCGCATAGCCTGCCTGACCCCGTCTCCTAGTTGAACCAGCCTAGTTGTGCCAGCTCACGACATCCTTTGCGGCGTCGCTGGCCGAACCGGCTCGGCATTCCTGGCCGAGCTGCCTGAGCTGCGGCCCACATGGTGCTGGTCGAGCCGCCTACACGGTGACCTTCGAGACAAACCACGCCTGCAGTCTTCTAGGCCAGGCCCAGTGGATCAGGCCAAACCTAGCAGACATGTCGACACTTGGCTTGAGGTGAAAACCCTCCCTGAATCAAGCGTGCTTTGTGGAAACCATGTGGCTGGCTGTACACTGATGAGTGTTCCTGGATCATTTGTTGGTCTGAAAGTTCTAGCATCTGTTCCTGGATCATGTCTTGGTCCGAGAAAATAGATGGTCCTAGATCATGTGTTGGTCTGACTTCTCTAATGACTATTCTTGGATCATGTGTTGGTCCAATAGTTATGACTTCTGTTCTTGGATCATGTGTTTGTCCGACAGAATAGCTGGTCCTGGATCATGTATTTTTCCGATAGCACTAATGATTCAGTAGCTATATCTTATCATCTCTATCTCTCTACATAGTTAGTATACCAATGTGAGCTAATTCAGAAACTCTTTCCTTTCCTCATGATTGAGATGGATTACTTGATAACTTACGTATATGTGTGGGCATATACCTATGTGGGGTTATCTGTTGATTTCATACTTTGTGGTTTATCCTTGTTGGATTTTGTGAGAGCTTCAGTGTCTCGGGGACCCTACTAATTATTTTTATACTCACCCCTACACGAGATACACCCATACCACGTTGTGTTCGATACAGATGATAGACAACGCTGACTGAGGCTGAGTACTAGGACTGGACGGTACCCAGAGGTGGACCTTACGATGAATCGGTTCACGGAGGATACTGACAGATGTAGAGTGTGGAGGAGGCCATATGTACCTACCCTTGAGGTAGGAACCCCAGAGGAAGACCTTGTGGCTTCTTTACTTTTCTTCAGTTGTACTTGATTTTCAGTTGTACATGTACTTTCCTGTTGGGCTTGTATTTCAAGCCCCCTTTACTTTTTTAACACTCTTTTGTATATTGCTTCACTTAGTGTTTTACTTTCATCTCGTACTCTATTGTGTGAGTATCCTCTATATAAAAGCAATTCCTTCCTAGTTTTAGGGAATTACGCCTTTCGTGCTAGTCACCAGCCCCTGGCCTCTGGAAGGCGGGCTTGGGGCAGTCACGACACGGGCCCTGGGGGACGGGTCGTGCCAAATTGTTATCAGAGGGGTCGGTTCTATCGCAGAACTTAGGACCCCGACATTTCTTTTCTGTGAAGTAATAGTGTTAAGGGTACTAAGTGTGGTTTCCAGTTCAAGGAGTCTAGTGTTAGTACGGTGGCTGGGGTATCCATACACCAGGACCCGAACATCTGATTTTCGACTCAGTGCACAAAAAAAATGATTGCGTGTGAGTTTTAAATAATTGTTTTTGTGATATCTTGAGTCAGCTCAACAAGTATAACTTATTGACCATGGTGCATCTGTTTTATTTCATGATGCCTCCACGCAGACAGCCAACCAAGGCTCTGAGATTTGTGCATATGGATAGCCCATCGAGCGACGAGGCCTCGGTGCAGGGACCTATCACTGCAGAGGCACTAGCGGTACCACTACCTGTTGGGATAATGATGCCACTATCCCCAACAGTAGAGAGTGAACGCCACCTGAGCGCATTGCACTAGTTCCAGTGCCAGAGGCCACTCAGGTTATGGGGCGAGACAGACTCGCAGGCAGCTGAGGATTGGCTGGAGGCTGTGGTTAGAGTCTTCATACTAGTAGGTACACCAGCCGACCATATGGTGATTCTTTCTGCGATTATCCTTCAGGAAGCAGCTGGTACATGGTGGAGCCTGATGCTCGAGGTGCATAACAAGGTGACACTACTCTGGGCAGACTTCGAGAGCCTATTTCAGGCGGAGTTTTTCCCAGCCACCCTACAAGTGGTGCAGATATAGGAGCTACTGCATCTACAGTAGGGTAGCATGACAGTGGCACAGTACTCAGTGAGGTTCTCTGACCTCTCGCGCTACTCCATAGATATGATTTGGGACCTATTATTCGGGGCCCGTGCCTTCGATTAGGGGCTCCGGTGAGAGATCAAAGCTTCGATGATCTTCCTCAACATCCCGACGCAGGAAGGGGTGTTAGAGAGAGCCCTCCTAGTAGAGAGTTTCCTTGCTGAGCAGCCACCTACAGTGAGACCCATCACTAGTCAACATGTAGCGGAGTCTTCTACAGCTGGTAGAAGATAGATGTCAAAGAGGTCCAATCAGACTAGGCCATCAGGTGGACAACCTCAGGACACAGGTTCAGTTGTTCGGGGCACGCGAGACGGAGCTAGTCATGCCAGGAGTGGGAAATACTACTCTTGCGGCGGGCAGGGTCACATGGATCCTGAATGTCTGACCCACCATTCGGATGATCAGTAGATTGTTGAGGGACCTCCCAAGCATAGGCAGAGGTTTGATTGAGGTGGACCGTAGGGAGTAGGCATATGTGCTAGATGAGCTGGTTGTGCACTAGTGGCAGAGGATGATTCGAGGTGTTACCGCCACCACCACCAGGAGGTCCACCCCGACTATAGGGATTAGGTGGACAGGGAAGATCTCAACTCCATGCAGCTGAGGCATACGACCATGGTGCTCCAGAGATAATTTGAGGTATGATATGTGTCTACTACACCTTAGCTACAGTTTATATAGACACGGGATCTAGTCACTCTTTTATTGCCACTTCCCTCATTCGGAGCTCGGAGGTTCTGATAGAGCTGTTGGATTAATCCTTACGGCTAGAGACGCTTATAGGAGGAGACTCGATGATTAGGCACTGGTGCCGGCAGTGTGAGCTTACTCTAAAGGCAAGAGCTTTGGCTAGGATCTCCTCATAGCGGCGTCGAGACCATACAATGTCATCTTGGGTGTGGATTGGTTATCTACAGTCTATGCTTAGATTGACTGTATTAGGAACAATGTGAGGTGTGTCCACACAGATGGGACCAGGTTCACCTTCACCGATGAGAATGGATCCTTTGCAGCACAGGACAGACTTACTCGGATGAGGGTGTAGTCAATCACTCATCAGTTGGCCTACCTTACCCTCGAAGAAGTTGATGTGGAGAGTCTGAGCTATCCTATAGTGGTGCACCAGTATGCAGATGTTTTCCCGGATGATGTTTTAGGAATACCTACATGCAGAGAGGTGGACTTCTACATAGACCTGTACTATGGGATGGCACCAATATCTACACTAGAATATCGGATGGATCCCGCTAAGCTTCGTGAGCTGAGGGTACAGCTAGAAGACTTGTAGGGGAAGGGATTCATCTGGCCCAGTGTTTATCCCTGGGAAGCCACAATTCTATTCACCAAGAAGGCAAATAAGAGCTTGAGGCTCTGTGTTGACTACTGTCACCTGAATCAGGTGACCGTGAAGAACAAGTACACACTCCCAAGGATCGACAATCTCTTTGATCAGCTGAAGGGACCATGGTGGTTCTTGAAGATAGACCATAGATCGGGATATCACCAGCTCATAGTTTGAGATGAGGATGTGCAAAATACGGCCTTCAAATATTGGTACGTCCACTACTATTTCTTGGTTATCCATTTCGGCATAACGAAATCTCCAACAGTGTTCATGGGAATCATGAACAAGATCTTCCAGTTATACCTCGATCTCTTTGTTGTAGTTTTCATCAATGACATTCTGATCTACATGACTACTGAGGAGGAGCAAGCATACCAATTTCAGGTAATACTGGACACACTACAAGAGCACCATCTTTATAGTAAACTCTCAAAGAGACAAATTTGGATCCGAGAGGTTCACTTCTTTGGACATGTCATCTCAGAGGCTGGAGTTTCATTAGATCCAGTGGAGATTGAAGCAATACTTGCTTGGGAGCCACCCATGAGTGTGACAGTGGTACAAAGTTTCTTGGGTTTGGCTGGATACTATCGAAGGTTCATACCAGAAATCTCAAGAGTTGCATCACCACTATCAGTCTTGACGAAGAAGCGAAATCCCTTCGTATTGTCATAGAGCTACCATCAAAGCTTCCAGGAGCTAAGGCAGAGGCTGACTAGTGCCCCCATCTTGAGGCTTCTAGAGGAAGGTGTAGGGTACGTAGTCTACTGCGACACATCAGGGATTAGACTCGGGTGTGTCCTGATGCAGGATCGAGCAGTGATCACTTATGGTTCTCGTCAGCTGAAACAGTATGAGCAGAACTACACTACCCATGACCTGGAGTTAGCAACAGTGGTCTTCGCCTGGAAGATGTGGTGACACTATCTTATGGGCAAACGTTTATCGTGTACTCTGATCACAAAAGTCTCAGGTATATATTCTTTTAGAAGGACCTGAATCTGAGATAGTGGTGATGGCTTGAGTTCCTCTAGGACTACAACTTTGAGATATTCTATACTCCTAGGAAGGGTAATGTTGTTCCAGATGCACTCAGCAGGATGTCTGGTATACTACTACTAGGAGAGGCGACAGAGCATCTAGCCTCTTTGCAGATATCATTTGTGGATATAGACGTAGAATTCTTTCTAAAATCTCTTACTTTCACTCCCCCAATCCTTCAGCAAGTCAGAGAAGCAAAGCCTGAGGATGATGACTGCGAGACACGACATGCTTAGATATCAACAGTGCAGGCACTTGATGGATTTTATGAAGGTAGGGAGCACATCCTCCTCTTCATAGGACATACCATGGTACTAGTGTCACTTCCTGAGGAAATGTTGAGGGAGTTCCACAATTCCCCTCTAGCGGTACATCTTGGAGTGGTGAAGATATACTAGGTCCTTCAGCGACAGTACTGGTGTCTAGTTATGAAGAAGGTGGTATAAGAGTTTGTCTCTCGATGCCTCACTTGTCAGCAAGTGAAGGTGGAGCACCAGGTACCAACTGGATTGGTCCAACCTTTAGAGGTCCCAAAGTGGATGTGGGATGGGATATCCATGGACTTCGTGATGGGTCTTCCACGTACATCTAGGGGTCATGACTCGATTTGGGTGATCGTCGACCAACTCACCAAGTCCGCCCACTTCCTACCAATCTGAGAGCAGGGTTCAGTAGAGAACATGGGACGCATCTATGTGCAACATATTGTGCTTTTACATTGTATACCTTTGACAATTGTCTCTGATCATGATGAACAGTTTACTTTTCGGCTATGGAAGGGGTTTCAGGAGGATTTCGGGACACAACTTCCTCTCACCTCTGCATTCCATCCTAAAACAGATGGTCAGACTGAGCGGACCATTCAGACCCTCGAAGACAAGATACATGCTTGTGTCCTCGACTTCGGTCGCAAATGGGAGGACCATTTACCTTTGGTGGAGTTTTCATACAACAATAGTTATCACTCCACCATAGGGATGACATGTTTTGGGGTATTGTACGGTCGACCTTGTAGATCACCCTTGTCCTGGACAGACCCTAGGGAGTCAGCATGGGTGGGACCAGAGATGGTATGAGATACCACGGAGAAAGTGCAAATCATCCAGGAGAGGATGAAGACTGCACAGAGCAGGCAGAAGTCATATGCCAACATGAGACAGAGACCTCCGGAGTTCAATTATGGTGACCACATCTTTTAATGAGTCTCACCTCAATGAGGTCTACAGAGCTTTGGCTGAGGCAGAATGTTATCTCTAATATTAATCGTACCTTTACAAGTCCATAGAAGAGTAGGTGAGGTGGCTTACCACTTGGCTCTTCCACCTCAGTTGCACCGGTTGTACGACATATTCCAGGTATCCCAGTTTATGGGATACGTGCACGACTCTTCTCACATCATCGACCATGTAGAGATGCACATCGATGATGTGGAAATTTTCACGAAGGATAAAGTGGAGATTGAGGATCGACAAGAGCAGGTCATATGTGGATGGTCGATACCTTTGGTGCATCTTGGCTGGCAGCACAAGAATCTCCAAGAGAGGACATGGGAGTGGGAGGCACAGATGCGTACTCAGTACCCCCATTTGTTCCCTTAGTTGGATTTGTAGCTTACGGGGACGTAAATCCCTAAGGTGGGGAGAATTTAAAGACTCAGAAATCCCATGTAATATTTTTTAATACATGGTATTTTTATGAGTCTGTGATAATTGATAGAGCTTGATTTTGTGGCCTGGTGAGCCCTGAATCAATTTATGAAGTATTGTTTGGGTACGTTAAATAAATGTATGAGCAGGTTTTTTATAATTTTGAACTGATGCTTGGAATTGAAATCTGTGAGCACCATTGAATCCTCAGTGCTGGTCCTCGCTTAAGAAGACTTTCACTTCGACGATAGTGATTCAAGGATAAAAGACAGTTTTTGGGTTTTCGTGTGAGGTTATAAAATAAAGTAAACTCACATTATATTATTTTTAACCGCCATGTGGTGGTTTGGTGGTTAAAACCTCCTCATGGGAGTTGGAGGTGGAACCACCACACCTTAACCTCCCTTGGGAGGTTATGATAGTGGGGCCCACCCGAGCATAACCTCATGTGAGAGGTTATGAGGTGGGGACCAAATGAGGCTTAACCCCTACTAATGGAGGAGTGTAAAACCTCCTCAACTCCCCCATTAAATGGGGCGAAACCCCTTGACCTTCTTCACCTTAATAATTCCAAATCCCATTTAATTTAATTTGTGCCACCTCTCAAGAATTAATTAGGTGGATCCACTTAATTTAAATCTCCAATTTGAATTGTTATGCCACCTCCACCACATTAATTAAATGAGTTAACTCATTTAATTAAATCGGTAAATTTGAATTTACGCCAATGAACATAATAGATCCTAATCTATTGTTTGGATAAGATTTCTTTTTTGGTGGAGTGGAGAGAAAGGGGGAACTTGGGAGAAATATTGGGAGAAGTCTCCCAATGAAGATTTCTTCCAATGAAGAACACCTTCGAAAACGAAGAACGATCTTCCTAGACTTTCTTCATTGGAACCCCCTTCGATGCAGACCGTCTTCGACAGATCTTCCCTCCTCATTGTCGTCAACGAACAGATACAAGATCATGGGTTGGAAGTGTGTGGCAGATGCGACGAATGAAGACAACATCATCTTCTTCCCATGACTTCATCGTCGAGCAACAATCAAAGGTAGGGGTTTAACTTGATTATTATTCCTTTCCTTCTTCTCATCTTCATTTAGAAGGAATCGATGCGATGAATTGTAAACAACTGTTGTTAAAATTTCTTCCTCTTTGATGAACCAATTGTTATCATCCCTAAACGTGGAGGGTGCATGCCAAACTAACATGGCCAAACTCCCTCCGTCGATCTCTTTGTGAAGTTTTTTTTGGGCATGGTCATGAAGTGGCAACAAGGCCACAAAGGCGCAAAAAAAAAGGCCGCACTACCCACAGCCTCCAGGAACCGCGCCACCCCCACGGCACACCGGTGTTTCCGGCCGAACACCGTCAGCCCATACTGGCCCGATCCACACCGAACCGGCCTGCCCGGCCGCCACCGGCCACCGGACCACTGGCCAATGGCCTGCCGGCGCCCTGCCTGGCACTCCACCGGCTTACCCGTGCGCCCCACGGCCTGCCCGCACGCTACCGACGGGCCCCGTGACCTTCCCTCGCATGGCCTGTATGCCCCGCCGGCATAGCCATGTGCTTCTCGTGCCCTGTTAGCCTAACCACGCCATGCTCAGTGCCCCGCTGCCTGTCTGCGTGCTACCCGTGTGGCCCACCGGTTTTCCCATGCGATGCCCGCGCCTCGCGCGGCCTTCCCGTGCCTCGCGCGGCCTTCCCACGCCCGGCCCGGCACCCTGCCCACCTTCCCGCACCGCGCGTGGCCTGCCCACACCCTGCTCAGCGTTCCACATGGCCTGCCTCTGCCTCTGCTCTCGTCCGAACCGGTCGGGCCACACCGGCCACCTAAGCCAGCCCGCGGTGTCCTTCGCGGTGTCGTTGGCTAAACTGGCTCGGTTTTCTGGGCCGAGTCACCTGAGCCGCGCCCCATGTGCTGTTGGCTGAACCATCCTCAGCCTTCGGGTCGAGCCACCTATGCAGCGACCTTCGTACCGAACCGCCCCTATAGTCCGTTGGGCCGGGCCAAGCAGAATGGACCGAACCTAGTGGGCTGACCGGGTTAACCCAAACCGGGTCGGCCCAATTTGGGTGGGGCTGAGTCGGCCGGACCAGGTCGGACCGGGCCGAGGCCCATTACCGACCCTGTTAATTTTTTTGGCCATATCATTGGAACCAGACGACCATTTGACAAACCGTTAGCGGTGCTGGTTTCTTAGAGTACGACGGTCCCTTTGAGTATACCCCACTGGATTTTGGGGTAATGATGAGATACGGTCAGGTTGGTCATACACAAATCCAATTGGGGCCCTAGGACTAAAAGGATAATAACTCACATAAAAAGAATTTGATTGATGCGTCATCTATTGCGTTGAGACCCATATTATGAGATGGGCCTTTGAGATACTTATTCATGGGACTTGGTGGAAGTTTACGTGTCGAAACATGGCTTGAGTAGAGGACCCTCTCGAAATCAAGCATGCTTTGTGGAAACCCTGTGGATGGCTGTGCACTGACGACTGTTCCTGGATCATGTGTTGGTCTGACAGTTCTGACTTTTGTTCGTGGATCAGGTGTTGGTCTGATAGAATAGCTAGTCCTGGATCATGTGTTGGTCTGACAGCTCTGACGACTGTTCCTGGATCATGTGTTGGTCCGACATTTCTGACTTCTGTTCCTAAATCATGTGTTGTTTCGACAGAATAGTTGGTCCTAGATCATGTGTCGTTCCGATAGCTCTGATGATTCAGAAGCTATATCCGATCATCTCTATCTCTCTACATAAGTTGTATACCTATGTGAGTTGAGTCAGTAACTCTTATGTTTCCTTGGGATTGAGATGGATTACTTGATAACATAGGTATATATATGGGAATATAACTATGTTGGGTTATATGTTGATTTCATACTTTTTAGTTTATCCTTTTTGGATTTTGTGAGGCCTTGAGGGTCTCGGGGTCCCTGCTGAGTATTGTTATACTCACCCCTGCACGGGCTATGCCTGCACCACGTTGTGATGGATGTAGATTACAGACATCACTGACTGAGGCTGAGTAGCAGGACTGGATGGTACCTGGAGGTGGACCGTATGATGAGTCAGTGCATGGAGGAGACTGACAGATGTGGAGTGTGAGGAGGCCATCTGTACCTACCCTTCAGGTAGGAACCCCGTAGGATGACCCTGTGGCTGCTTTACATTTCTTCATTTGTACATGCTTTTCAGTTGTACTTGTACTTTCCTGTTGGGCTTGTATTTTTGGCCCCCTTTACTTTTTTAGAACTCCTTTGTATACAGCTTTAATTAGTGTTTGGCTTTTAGCACGTACTCTATTGTGTGAGCTTACTCTATATAAAGGCAATGCCTTCCCAGTTTTAGGGAATTACGCCTTTGGTGCTAGTCTCCATCCCCTGTCCTATGGAAGGCGGGCTTGGGTTAGTCATGGCATGAGACCCGGGGGATGGGTCGTGACATAATCATATATGTGGTGCAGATTAATTTAAAATTAATCCCATTGACGAGACAACACATCGGGTTTTTAAGGTAAAATCGTCCAAAAGTTTGCAAAGTTTTTATATCCAATTTTAAAGTTAAATTAGATCTAATGAACTAAATTTGATTAATTTATAAGACTATTATCTAAATAAATTTTTCTAACCAATTTAAAATATAATTTATCCTTATAAATAAATTAAAATTAAAATTAATTTTTGAATTAAAATACAGTTTTAACTATTCATTAATGATGAAACCATGCGGAAAAATTCCAAAAATCTTCCTTAACCTACTATTTATGTCTATAATCCAAATATAAAGTTTATAATGAAATATTAGACATATAAAAGTCCCAAAAATTAAATTTCAATTGGGTTATCCAATATAATGTGGGAAAACTGCCTTTTTTTAAAAATAGCTTTTATGCATAAAATTTGGTTTGTTCTAACCTTATGTCTATCAAATAATTTTGATGAATATAAAAAATATTTGAATAAATATATAACATATGTATTACTTTAATATCACATTTCAATTTTAATTAATTTAATTCACTATGTTAAAATAGGTTACTGACTATAATATTATTATTTTTTATATTCAATCGGTTTTCATATTCATTTCTAATTAATTTGTAACCAATAAATTCATCTTATATTTTTTTAAACTGCATATTTTTATAATTTAGATTATACTATTCATATTCATCAACATAAAATCTTGGTTATATCCCATTACAATAATATTTTTAATATTATATAATATTTTGGTAACCCTCAGTCTTGTGTTTTACACAAGCCATCGAGGAAGGCCAATATTGCGTGCAATATATGCTAACCTTGTTGTGTCATGTAACATATGCAAAGTCAGTGTTACATGTAATATATTCCAAATTGGTTCCATGTGAAATTAATATAGGACTTAGTGAAGAACTATTTTCAATGTTACGTGAAATAAAAAATATCATAAGATGAAATTAATTCAAATAAAAATATTTCCCAAAATCTCAGGGAGCTACAATATAGGTAGTGTATCCATTTCCTCAATATATGGATTATTTGCACTAACTCTTGTTCATTACATAGATCGTTTTTTTCATGGGTCTAGATTTTTCTTCATACATAGGAACACAACTCTATTATGTTCCATAAGGACACACACAATTCCATTCTTTTATGAATCACTATATCTCAAAAATCATTCCCTCTCCAATGTAAAGATAATACAGGTGAATTGAACAATATTTTTATTTCATCAATTCCTTAAAATTTATTCACATTTCTTTTACCATATTAATTTTATAATTTTATGTGTTAACTTGGTTAATGAGTTGGCCAATTTGGCCAAATTTTGAAGAAATCACTTATAATAACCTATTAAACTATGGAAACTATGTATATGAGTTATATTTATTAGTGTGGTCTATTAATTGACTACCCTTTTATTTTAATAATGAATAGATACTCCATACCTATATAAAATAAATACAAAATTATAAATGTTCTTGAGATAAAATTCCCACTTATGATATTTCCTACATAACTTATTTTCTATAAGAGTCTCATGAAAAATTCATAAATGTTTCCAACAATCTTAATAAATTTGAGAGTAATCAAGACATGAAAAATAAATACTATCAAAAATTCACCAAGATAATGATCGAAAACTATATTCATTGAATCTATAATAACTGAGGGAAAATTAGTTAATACTGGGGGGATTATTATAAACTCATAAAATCTATACATCGTATGAGATTCTATATAAAGTATATCATCCTTATTTAAGCTTAATTGATGATAACTATAATGAAGATAAAACTTTGATAATTATTTAGGTCATTGATTTTGTTCAAAAAAGACATTACTATGTGGTAAAGAATACTTTTTCATTATAGTAATGAAATTTATTTCCCAGTAATCAATGAATATCATTATATACTTGTCCTTATTTTTTAAAAATATTATTAGTTATTCTAATGGTGATACCCTAGGGAATATAGACACCTAATCAAAAAATCCTTGAAATATTTCTTCAACTCCACCAATTCCAATTAGTCTATTCTATTAAGTTTCGTAGATATAGTTTTTACATTAGGAATGAGTTGAATGGAAAACTCAACTTCTCAATGCGGTATATGTCCAAGTAATTACTTAAAAATACATCATTGTATTATTGAATAATATGTACATCCTATATTCTTAAGATTTCCTTCAAATCCATAAAATTCATTTTTCTTCTCTTATAATTTTATTATAAAGAAATATAAGTGTTTGATATAAACAGGACTGAGATAATAATGTCTCTCCTCTAAATGTAAGGGATTCTATACCTACTTCTCAAACCATAATCCTCTTATCTCGATAGTAGATTATTTCATTATACTGTAAGAGCCAATAATTAATATGAACTTTTTAAAACTAAACCACATTTATAAAAATATTTTTTGTTACTATGGAATATATATTCATTATTATTGATAATTTGAAATATATTCTAGTTGAAAAGATATTTATAGTAAACTCATTTTGATAGAATTCAAAAAATTAATTTTATTATATAATCTCATTTTTGATTGGTTATGTGGTAGTCTTTAATTGAATCCACGAACCAAACACCAAAGTCATAGTATATGAATAAAACACTAAGATACCTAATTATAATGAAAGAAACAATCACCAAAATCTACTTCATTAGTAGCTATTAGATCCTAACCTCACATTGATAATTGAATATAATTTTTCAATTCAGTTATGCGTGGTACTTTTTCCTAGTGCAATAGGTACTGATGTACCTGTCATCATTCTCAATCCTATCATCTCTTCTCTAGAAACTACTACTTTCCGGGATTTTCCCATTTGTGGAATTATCATATGTGGTCTCACCTTATTTCTTCATGGACCAATGGATCTATATCCTGAAATCCCATTGATGACACAAAATCCATAAACCCAAAAACAATTAGTGGAATGAATAACCAAAGGCCCAAATCTATAGTATGTCCAATGATATTTTAAAAATTACGTTTTGAATAAAAACAACTTTCTTTATGTATTAGGGAACATTTTATTATTCTAAAACAATGAAATTAATAAAAGAGTGCATAGATCCAAAATAAAATAAAGAACCAACTAAAATTTATTTTTTTAACCAAGTACCATATATCACACCATTAATTTCATTTAAATTTTATATAGTATTTTTATAATCCGAGACATTATACCTTAGTCTCCTCTGAGGTAGATTCAAATTAATATTAAGAAATTTACTATAATAATGTACCATATAATTTTAGTTAAATAATTTTTCTTCTGTAACATTATTGTTTTTACTTACATTTGTTTTCATGATGAATTTTATCTCCAAATTTATAAAAAACACTCACTCCCTTTATTCATGTCTCGTGGTGTTTCATTTGATAATTATTTCATGTTGAAAATTTCACCATTCCCTTCTTCCCTTTTTTAAAATTTCTCTCTATATGAGGTTCAATTACCCTTTTATTCTCTTAAATTAATTTTATAATATAATACATAGAAAATTATTTCACTATATTAATGTAACTAGATCAAATCTCCTCATATACTGATAATATTTTAGAGATTAATTCCTTTCAAAATCTTGGATTTATACCACAAAAGAAGTGATCAATATTTTTTTCTAGATTATGTAAATAGTTTGAAACTGTGTTTTCATGGGGTATGACAAAAAAAGTTTTTCTAAGTTAAAATGTATTGAAGTGGTTAACCTATATTGCCTACAGATAAAAACATAAAACGATCCAATGTTTCACATAAAATTATTGGAAAAGGGGGTTATTTTTGAAATTATTTTATTTTAAAAAATTGAAATCAATTAAAAAAGATTTGAATATATATTGGTGAAAATTATGATTATTTCAAGGTCTGTCTCTCATATAAAATAACACCATTGTCTCATATTCTTCAACCATTTCTGTTATTAACTGGCATGTAATAGGATCCATGATCACTTCTATTCCCACCCCGTGTTTAATGGTGTATGTGATGATATTACTTATAAAAAATAATATCTTAGTTATCCTCATTCCAATGTGTTATAAAGTTCCAATGAATAACCTAAATTATCATAGGCAATACCTTATCAAAACTTATTCTTCCTAAACAATAAATATCATCACCTTCCTCTCTTACATATACTGACAATCACTGAGTACTTCACCACTAATATTTGATCTCTTATGTGTTATATAAACCATAACATGTTGGTGGTATATGATGTATCATTAACCTAGGAATTAAATTATAGACATAAATAAAACCAAATATGCTCATATTTGATAATAAGAACTGCTAAAAGTATTGAAATCAATTAAAAAAGAAAGAAAATTCTATTCCTAAAAATTTTCATACATAAGAATTAAAAAATTAAACTCCTTTAATTTCCCCAAACACTAATAATTTTACCCATCCAATCAAACGGTAACCAAGAATAATGATGAATATTAATGCATAATATAACTAAGAAAACTGAAAATGAAGAGGCAAAAAGATTTTATCCAGAATATGTTTTCCAAAATATTCCTTGATTTATTCTAACTGGATAATAGAATAAACCAAATATTTATTCTTAAGTGTTTTTATTCTTATATATTACATTATTATATGGAATTTAAAATCCATTTGGAAATGTGTGCAAAATTTTAAGATTGAATTACTAAATCTATATTTATTTAGACGAATATAATGTCAAGTTTCATCATTTTTCATGCACTCATTGGCTACTATAAGAAATGAATATTTACCTTATAAATGACATATAGATGAAAAATTGAGTGATATATGATTTACAAGTGGAATAAATTTATTTAAAGTTATATATTCTATTTTATTTTTCATTTATTGAAAGCATGTCAATTATGTGCTCAAAAAAAATATTTCCAATTAGATGATTAAATTATGCCTTCTAGATATTTATTCATTACTTGGTCTTGTTCAAAGAAATGAATCCCACTTTTAATTTAAGAATAAAAAATAAATTTCTCCATCTGGATCAATTGTCAAGATTTTATGGCTAAAACATCGAAGGGATAAAAATAGATAAAATTAAAAATTTAAGAAATTTTCATATTTAAAATCAAAATTATTTAACACCCAAAAAAATATTTAATTCAGCAAAAATTTACAAATTTATAGGGTTTAAATAATTTAAATACACATTAAAAATAATTGAAATATATTATCTATAAATTATGATACACATAGCCTATAGACTCATAGATGAGTAGAAATAAAAATAAAATTTGTTGAAATTTAATACACATACACATGAGATCCACTAATTTAATTTCAATAAAAAATATATCATACCATATAAAAACCGATTATTTAATGTTATCCCTGTAGATAATTCAATCCATTTCCACTTCATTTACCTTCCCATGCACACCAAAGACTTACCTCACTTGAATTTTCCCTCCTCAGAGAAATGTATATATCAAAAATTAGTTTTCTCTAACAAACAAATATACTAGTCACACAATGCTTGATAATTTTTTTTATCTCCACCGTATATATGTTATTTATTTGTGTTAATCATGAGGAACTATCAACGTTATTTAGTGTATTACAGTTGGTAGTTTCTAGAAATAAAAATTCAAAATGTATAATAGTGTGGGTTTTTCACATTACAATGTTAAATTCCATGATTATAATTTACACCCTTGTATGGTATCCTCCTCACTCCCCTTATAAGAAAATCAATGCCACGCTTCTTTATAAAATTAGTGTAAATCCCACACCAGCAACATTTCAGAAAAAAATGATATCACCTCATACTCTCTAAACAGAAAGGAATTATTGAATGATATTTTCCAATTATATAGAGATTTATTTTTGATGTTTGTGAGGGATATTTGAATTTTAAATCATTTTTTATGTGTTACAGTCAATTCTCTTTAATAAAAATAAATCCATTCATCTTTAAAAAAAATATTTTTCTTTTATTATTTAAAAATTAAGTTCCTTTTATTAATTTTTCTCAACAATCTCCAACAAGGAACATATTTTATTAGTACAAAAAATTCTTCATCTTTATAATTTTTTCCCAAATAAGACCAAAGAAATGAAATGAAACTCAAAAAAAATCCCCCCATAGTTGAATTCATCTAGGTAAAATAAATTTACTTCCTTGAGGATAGAGGATAAGTATAATGGATTATAATGTACCTTTCTAACATATTACTCATAGGAAATAATGACTATTATAATTAAATCTATGATTTGGCCAATTTAAAAATTATTTCATTGGAAATGAGTTTCTTAAATCAAAGAAGTGTCTTAATATTTTTTAATACAAGTTCCTCAAGCTCTCGTGTATTGATAGAAATAAACAAAATTATGGTTAAATAAATCCTGGTTTTGTTCTCTCAGGAAATGAGTTGAATTTAAAGAATATTTACAAAATGGTTTACAAGCCTCAAGAAATAGTGAATTTATAGAAGAAGACAGTGATATATGGATTGAGATTCCAAAATCATAAGACTTTCCATGATTCTGAAAGTTTTTAACTTAAAACAAAGTCATTATCAACATTAATTTAATTATGGTTTCATGGGGTAAATTGGTTAACTCGTGTAAAATAGTTTGGAAAATAGAAAATATAATAATTTTGTCTCATAAGTTAAAAAAAACTATATTTAAAAAAAACAAATAATTTTTTTGAAAAGGAACAATTTGTTTTTTATTAAAGAAATTAGAAACCATTAACAATATGTGTTCCCTCCCAAACAATTATATTTTTCAATTTCTTCACTATGTATTGTTATATTAGAAGTGAAAAATAATAAGATATGTGGTGAAAAAAAATTGGGAAGGAAAGACAGAACCCGATTTATATGTAGTAGTCTCTATGAGTTAATCTCTTATATTATACTAATTTTAAACCTAAAAGAAAAAATATAACATCAAACAAAAGATATTGATTTAAAGAAATGTAAATAGAAATATAATTGAAATGGGAAATAAAAGAAATATATATCATGGTTCACCCACCAAGGGGGGCTGGGTTTTGACTACTTTCAGATAGGCAGTCCAATTATTAACTATTGTCTAATGGTGCGTGGAGTTTCTCTATGATGAACCACCCTATAACATTACTTATAGATTAAATCATCTTTTTTAGGTTCCTAGGGATAGAGTTCATCAAATCGAACAATTTTTACATTATATATGGATTACAAGGATGGGGAAGGATAAAATATGGGTCATACTCATTTGGTTTGACTACTTGTACAAACTATTATTCTTTATGATATGAATCATTTTCTATAACTTCCATCTCTATATAATATTAAATAGTGGTTTTCTTGGGTTACTACTCAATGTCTAGGTTCAAATTATGCATGGAAAATCATTAATCTTCCTAAAAACGAGAGTTTGTTTATATTTTAGTAAGTGATAAATTAAAATGAAATAAATCAATGGAATGATAAACTCCATTAAGGGGCTCATACATGAGCTCATGTTCTTTAATTAATGACCCTATTTTAGTTTATTCTAGATATGGATGTGGATATTTAAATATTTATTCAAATCCCATAATCTCACCTTTATTTTCCTATTTAAAGGAATACTCCAAATTTTTTGATTCTTCATTTTCCAAATAAATAGGGTATGTTTTAAGATTCATTTAAGATATAGTAAAAATAGTTCAATTTATGGTTTTTTCATCCAAATTAAGTAGATTAGCTGGTAACATGTGTTTATTTATGTGTTTCTCAAGTATCATCTTAGATATTTGTAGGGGAAAATTTTCTTCAATCTATTCTCACAACTCTATGATGTTTTATTCATAGGTTCTAGGGTTCATCACTTTTTCATCCTTTACAAAATTATGATATAACATTAAAAAGTTTTACAGGATCCTGATAGGATTCTTGGAAATGTATTCTACCATGGATGGTATGATGTCCTTCTTCAGATCCTTGAAGATCTCCAAAAATACCCCCTATACTTTTTACAACTCTAGCTTATCATAACTGGTTATGAACTGTAGAAATAGCCTCATAGTTTAGTGGGGTTGAGTCCAAAGAAGAATATATTTTTTTAATTTTAATTTTTAAAAATTATGTTTTCTTAATTTCAAAAAGGACTAGATTACTGTAACATCATCTTTTATAATGATGAAAATTATTTGCTTTGGAATAAAATGGCGTGTGATAAAAATAATTATTTTGTAATAAAAAATATAGTATAGTGGTTAATATAGGTTTTCACAAGATAGGAACAGACAAAATTAGTGTTGGTAACATTAAATTATCAGAAAAAGGAATTGTTTTTTAAATTGTTTTCTTCTGAAAATAAAGGAATACAATTCAATAAGTATTGAAAATAGATTAATAATAATTGTTATTATGTTCGGTTAAATATTCAAAATATAGTTCTATCATTATCACAATTTGTTCCAATCATTCTCTTTTTAACTAATATGTGAGAGTATTTAAGATCACTTCCCATATAACCCCTTTTTTAATATTGTGGGTGAAAATATCCCTTATAAAAATCATAGCTTGGTCTACCCTCGTTCTAATGTGTGAGAGAGTAACATAAGATACCCCCAATTGACCTAGGAAATATCTGATGAGTTCATATTCATTCTAAATAGTCAATAGCATATGCTACTTCTCATAAACATACTCACGATCACTGAGTAATTCACCAATAAGCCCTAATCTATTCCATCATATATAAACCATATCTTTGTAGGGGGAGGTGATGAATTATTAACGATGTGAATAAATAATAGAAAAATTTAAAACAATCTATAATCATATCTGATAATAAGAATCTATATATAGTATTTAAACCTATTAAAAAATAAAGTGAATTTTATTCATGAAATTATAATGACTCGTGTATTAAAAAATGAAAATATAAAATTAATATTATAAAATTTCATTTCTATAATACCTATGATAATTTTTTCATGTTTAATTCCCACTAGAAAGCATAATATCCCATCGATGTCTTCTTAAGAGTTTTTGATCTTTGAGTTTAATTTCGTATCCCAATATCTAAATACATTTTCACAAGTTTATGAAATTATTTTCCACAATTATTGAAGCTCATTGTTTCTACTTAAATAGAATATTTAGTTTCCCCCTTTAACACATTCTCATATACCACCATAATAAATTAATATGGATATATTACTTTACATAGTGATTAGTCATTGAGTCCACATTATATTAAAAGTATAATAAGTTCATTTTGAGTTGTATATACCATGTTATATTTATTTTATTGAAGGATGGTCAATTTTTTCAACCAATTCTTTTTTCAAATTTCATGATTAATTTGTGATGTATAGAGTTTTATTAAGAACTTATTCTTGATTAAATAAATTAATCACATTAACAATAGAATCCCAAAAAAATAATTTTCCAATTTGGATTAGTATTGAAAATTTAATTGTTAGATACTCACTGAAGAAAGAAAAAGTTAAAAATCCATAATTAACTAATTCTCACATTTAAGCTCGAAAATCACCAAAAACCAAAAATTGATGATATTAAACTCACATTTATAAATGGGTGTGGATTATATCAATGAATTACGTCATGACCCGTCCTCGGGGCCCGTGTCGTGACTACCCCAAGCCCGCCTTCCATAGGCCAGGGGCTGGCGACTAGCACCAAAGGCGTAAATTCCGATAACTGGGAAGGCATTGCCTTTATAAAAGTAACAAAACACCACAGAGTACAAGCGGAAGTAAAACACTAAGTACATAGAAAGTGCTGGAAAGTAAATGGGCCAGAATACAAACCCAACTGAATGTACAGCTACAACTGAACGAAAGTACAACAGAAAAAGACAAACAGCTGGAAGAAAGGAATCAGCTCATGGGTCGTCCTCCCTGGATCCTACCTGAAGGGTAGGTACAGATAGCGCAGCTCCTCAATCGTCCACCACGAATCCTACCTAAAGGGTAGGTACAGATATCATCCACAACTCTCTCACCCGTCAACCTCCACTGAGTGTCGTCTCGCCGTGAAGTCCACCTCCGGATACTGACTCGTCGTGTGGTCCACCTTCGGGTACCGTCCAGTCCTCGAATACCCGACCTCTGTCAGTGCTGCCCATCGTCTGCAACGAACACAATGAGGTGAGGGCATAGCCCATGCAGGGGTGAGTATAACGATACTCAATAGGGACCCTGAGACCCTCAAGGTCTCACTAAAACCAACAAGGATAACCACAATGAATATCTCAATAGATAACCTCTGCTTAGGTATATGCCCATACATATACCTAAGTTATCAATTGACCCATCTAAATCATGAGGAAACACAAGATTATGAAATCATCGGATAACCACTACCTAGGTATATGCCCATACATATACCTATGTTATCAAGTGACCCACCTCAATCAAGAGGTAAACACAAAGGTCATATACTCATCTCAAACCATGATTTTCATTATCGAAACCATAACTGCTGAAGTGACCCGTCTCTGGAGTGTACAGTGGTCCTGTCATGACTATGAGGTACTTCTCACTAACCTATGACTGCTGAGGTACTCCTCTTGTTGAGTACCGCGGGTCTGCCACCTCACAGAGTAGTGCTCCCCCTCATACCCTATAGAGGTACTCCTCCTGTCGAGTACAGCGGGTCTGCCCCCTCACACATTAGTGCTCCTCCTCCATGGGTCTTCCACCTCACAAAGTAGTGCTCCCCATGGGGCTATGCTAGTCACTCCGAATCGAATCGAACAAGCAGTCATCGGTCACAGCCAGCTACACGTTCTCTGTACTCTGTATACTCGTCTCTATGAGGGTCTGATCCATGAGCTACAGGTCGATACTCCACGTATCACATGTTCAACGAAGAATTATCTCAAAGGACCGCCTTGTCATAGGGGTCTCAACGCAACAGACGGCGCGTCAATCGGACACCCGGTCTGTTAGTTACTAACCATTTCGTTCCAGGGGCCCGGTTGGTTTCGTGTGCAAACCAACCCGGCCGTATCTCAACTATACCCCGAACTCTCATTGGGTATACTCATAGGGAACGTTTTTCAATGTGATCACCAACTCTTCTGATGGTTCGTCAAACGGACGTCCGGTCTGAAAGATATCAGCTTTTCCGTTCCAGGGGCCCGGTTGGATTTCGGGTACAATCAAACCTGGTAATACTCCCACTACATTCAAAACTCAGTCGAAGTATGCCAAAAGTTCTGTCTCATCAAGTGGAAACCAACAAATTTGATGGCACGTCAATCGGACGTCCGGAACTCAAGATATAAGCGTTTCCGCTCCGAGGGTCCGGTTGGTTTCGTATCCGAACCAACCCGGCCGAACCCAAAGATCTTCGAAACCTTATGTGTAATATACTGAAACGACCGTCTCGATCCAAGGATTTCTACGAAACTAACGGTGAATCGATCGGAGGTCTGTACCCCATGTTATGGGTAAAAGACCAAAGAGGTCCGAAAACAGGGGATCTGGGCCCGAACCGACCCGGCCCAACCCCCCTGGGTCGGCCCGAACTGGGTCGACCTGACCCGGGTCCAGGTTCGACCCGGCTGGGCACGGCCCGACACAACTGGGCACGGCCTGGCCTGGCTGGCGCGGCCCGACCAGGCGGTCCGGCTGGGCGGCTCAGCCTGGCGCGCTGGCTCGCTTGCACTGGCCAAGCGGCCGCGCAAGGGGGGACCACCCCCTTGGACGAAACAGCGGCCCCCATGCGGGGGCTGCTCCCTGTCAACGGACAGGGCACGATGCCGTGTCCCTCTGGTCACGCGCGGCCGCAGGACCAGCAGCACACCACCACGGCTGAAGCCACGGTGGCCCCTTCCCCGTAGCGCGCCGGGCGCCGCCACCTCCTGGCGGCCAGCCGGTGCTGGCTGCCGCCTCCGGCCGTCGGCACCGCCGTGCCGGCGTGGCGCACCGGGGGAGTCTTCCACGAACCACCAGACGCGCTCTGGTGGTCTGTTTTGCTCACTGCTTTCGCCAACGGTCCTCCCGGGACCCGACCTTTACTACTGTGGCTTCAAAATGCATTTGTGGATCGCCCCACCATCGTCCATCGATCCACACTTCGACAACAAACTGTGGGGTCTTCGAATCGCCTCCGCTGCCACGACACCGCATGTGGTTTCGTTCGGCCTCAACGGCACGGCACGACGACGTCGTGCTTCTTTTCCACATTCTTTCTACTTTCCACACGGTGCAACGGCACTGCGCTGCCTGTCAAGTGCCACAAAAAATTCAAACAAAAATGGGGGGGAGGAGGGTCAGTCGTGTTCATGCGGTCCGACCTCCTTCCATTATTATGATAACAGGCGGCCTAATTGAAACCAAGAAAGGCGACAGGTGAGATAACGATCAAAAATAAAATAAACCCCCAGAACTTCCCACAATAAAAATTCCCAACCCGTAAGGAAAACGTTTGCGGATCAACTAGATAACTAGTTGATCCGTGTTTCTTTGTTTTCTTTATAATGAAATAATCAAGGTAATAAAAATCATTCTCAAATAATTCCCTCCCTCAATGTTGTCGTCGAAAGAGAGTTCATCACGGAATTTACCGTCACAGAAGAAGAGGATCGCCATGGAAGAGAAGGATCGTCGTGGAAGAAACATCACAGAAGGAGTGTCATTGATTTCCAAGGAATTTGCGTTCTTCGTCGGAGATCGGTGTGTTCTTCGCGTTCTTCGCATTCTTCGCGTTCTTCGCGTCTTCGCGTTCTTCTTCGAAGAAGAACTCTTTCCTCTAAATCCTCTCCACACAACAAGTTCCAATAGAAATAAAATAAGAATAGTCTTATTTTATTAACGCACGAGTCAACCTTTGAAACTCAAAAAGAAACAATCAATTCAATGAATTAATTGTAACGATTTAACCACCCAAATTAATGAGGTGTTTCTTAACCAGAATAAACGCACGGTTTGACTTCATTAATAGGGGGTGGGGGTGCGTTACTTATGAAGAAAAGAAATGGTGGCTAATGTGGGTCCCACCTCACAAAATATCCTACCATGTGGGTAGGATATTGTGGGTCCCACGTCATCCACTTAACATAGGTTAATCGACTTAAATAAAATAAAAGATCGGTTTCACCACTTTTATTTTATTCCTTAACTTTATCCCAAAATTAAAAACCACACCCGAGAAAATGCAACTCCAATAAAGCTGCTTCTAAGTAATTACGGGCGCTGCGATTCTACCGGTGACTTCAGATTTCGATTCTGAGCACATGTTCAAAAGTTAGAAAAACATGCTCGCTCGTTCAATGAACGTACCCGAGCTAAAATTCTGAAATTAATTCCGGGCACACCGGGCCTCAGAATGAGGCGCCGTCAGAAACTGCATTCTTGTAAAATCCCAAAGAAAATTTAGAAAAAATTTCCCTTGAATTCTACAGGTCTTTACATTACTCCAACCTCAGGGATTTACGTCCTCGAAAAGCTTAAACACAGACTAGGGATACAAAAATCGATATTGAGCACGCATCTGAGCCTTCTGCTCCCATGTGCTCACCTGGAGGTTCTCGTGCTGGCAAAGAAAGTGCACCCAAGGAATCGAACATCCTCATAGGATTTGCTCTTGTCGATCCTCGATCCCCCCTAGAACCACCGTGAAAGTCAGCCCATCACCAAGGTCCAGCTCGTCATGGTCGATGATATGTGAAGGGTCAAGCATGTATCTCCTCAGTTGAGATACATGAAAGTCGTTGTGCACCTGGTGCAACTGAGGTGGATGGTTCAAGTGGTAAAACACCTCACCTACCCTGTTGAGGACCTAGAAAGGTATGTTGAACCTCGAGGCCCATCTCTGTAATTCCACGTTGAGGTGAGACCCGTAAGAAAACATGGTCGTCATCCTCGAACTCTAGTGGTCTCTACCTCCTGTCAGCATAAGGCTTCTGTCAGCTCTAAGATGTCCTCATCCGCTCTTGGATGACCTGGACCTTCTCTAGTCCCACAAGAGCTGCTATGATTTCTTCTTTGCTGATAAGAGAAATCTGGTCTCATCCCCTTGATGAACCACGTTATTTTCCTAATACAGTCAATACGGACTTGAATGATGTATTCATGCCATGGACGGCGTCGTAAGGCCTCGACGTTACTACCAAGAGATCCAACCATCACCCTCGCCTCTAAGGGTCGAGTCACACTGTCGGCATCAGCGTGAGGTCACTGGGTCTCTTCCAGTAGGAATATCGAATGTGAGAGTCAAGTCAACAGTTTAAACCGGAACCTCTTAGTACTCAAAAAGGAAGGAAGAAAATGTCACAAAGGTAAGTGACTTTATATTATTATAGCTCATGGTACAAAGACACAAATGTAACAACAACAACATGGAACTTGAAATGCACCACTAGTTCCGCTCTTGTCCACTCACTTCCGGAGCTCCGTAGTCATAAGCTTCTGCTGCCTGATGTTGAGCTCTCCCATGTCTACATGTTCCCTGCGGTCGGGGTGGACCTCCTGGTGGTGGTGGTGGCAACACCTCAAAGCGTCGTCCACCTCCATCTCCTAGAGGTCTGCCTTGATCAAACCTCTGCCTCTGCCTGGGAGGTTCTTCATTCAACTAATGGTCATCTGCATGGCAGGTCGGACAGTCACATGCCATGTGACCAATCCCGCCATAGGAGTAACACTGCATGGCAGGTCTGGCTCTGTAATTCCCCTTGGTGCCTTGCACTACTGACCCTGAGTCATGCTGTTGAACACCTATAGGTCTGGTCCTCTTGGACCTCTGCGTCATATGTCTACTGCCTGCTACAGAAGACTCTACCGCATGTCGGCTAGCAGTGGATCTTGCGGCAGGAGACTGCTCAGCAAGGAAACTCTCCACTAAGAGGGCTCACTCCAACAACCCTGTCTGCGTCGGAATGCTGTGAAAAATAACAGAATCTCTAATCTCTCGCCTGATCCCCTGATCAAAGGTTCATGCCCTAAAGAACGGGTCTCGTACCATATCTATGGAGTAGCATGAGAGGTTTATGAACCTCGCTGAATACTGTGCCACTGTCATGCTGCCCTGCTGCATCTGAAGTAGCTCCTATATACGCACCGCTCGAAGGGTGGCTGGTACAAACTCTGCCCGGAACAGGCTCTCGAAGTCTGCCCATAGAAGTGTCGCCTCGTCATGCATCTGAAGCATCAGGCTCCACCATCTGCCTACTGCTGCCTGAAGAAGGCTTGTAGTAAGGATCACCATGAAGTCTATTGGCATCCCTACTAGCTTGAAGACTCTCACCACAGCCTCCAGCCAATCCTCAGCCACCTTCGAGCTCGTCTCTCCCCTAAACCTGGGTGGCCTCTGGCACTAGAACTCGTTCAGTGCGCTCAAGCGACATGCACCCTCTACTGCTGGGGCTGGTGGCATCGGTGGACCAACGTGTAGTAGTACCGCTGGTGCCTCCACTGGTGCCTCATCTGGGATAGGGACCTGTACTGAGGCCACGTCACTCGGCGGGCTGTCAGTACGAACAACTCTCGGGGCTCTAGCTGGTCGTTCGCGGGGAGGAATCCTGAAAAAAAACAAACATGACATGGTCAAACGATTTATACTTTGTGAGCTGACCTGGTTTGAGCTGTTTTAAGGGAAAACCTTTGAATACACACACGCAATCAGTGTTTTCATGCACAAATTCGGAAATCTATTTTCAGGGTCCTGGTGTATGGATACGTCGGCCGCCCGCACCAACACTGGACTCCCTGAACTAAAAACCACACTCGGTACCCTAAACACTATTGATTCACAGAAATAAAATATCAGAGTTATAAGTTATGCGTTAGAACCGACTCCTCTGATACCAATTTTTCACGACCCGTCCTCGGGGCCTGTGTCGTGAGTACCCCAAGCCCGCCTTCCATAGGCCATGGGATGGCGACTAGCACAAAAGGTGTAAATCCCGATAACTGGGAAGGCATTTCCTTTATAAAAGTAACAAAACACCATAGAGTACAAGAGGAAGTAAAACACTAAGTACAAAGAAAGTGATAAAAAGTAAATGGGCCAGAATACAAACCCAACAGAATGTACAGCTACAACTGAACGAAAGTACAGTAGAAAAATACAAATAGCTGGATGAAAGGAAGCAGCTCCTGGGTCGTCCTCCATGGATCCTACCTGAAGGGTAGGTACAGATAGCGCAGCTCCTGGATCATCCACCATGGATCCTACCTGAAGGGTAGGTACAGATATCCTCCACAGCGCTCTTTCCCGTCAACCTTCTCTGAGTGTCATCTCGCTATGAAGTCCACCTCCGGATACTGACTCGTCGTGTGGTCCACCTCCGGGTACCGTACAGTCCTCAAATACTCGGCCTCTGTCAGTGCTACCCGTCATCTAAAACCAACACAATGTGGTGTGGGCATAGCCTGTGTATGGGTGAGTATAACAATACTTAGTAGGGACCCCGAGACCCTCAAGTTCTCACTAAAACCAACAAGGATAACCACAAAGAAGATCTCAACAGATAACCTCTACTTAGGTATATGCCCATACATATACATAAGTTATCAAGTGACCCATCTCAATCATTAGGAAACACAAGATTATGAAATCATCGGATAACCACTACCCAGGTATATGACCATACATATACCTAAGTAATCAAGTGACCCACCTCAATCAAGAGGTAAACACAAAGGTCATAGACTCAGCTCAAACCAGGATTTTCATTATTGAAACTGTAACTGCTGAAGTGCCCCGTCTCTGGAGTGTATAGTGGTCCTGTCACGACTCTGAGGTACTTCTCACTAACCTAAGACTGCTGAGGTACTCCTCCTATTGAGTACCGTGTGTCTACCACCTCACATAGTAGTGCTCCTCCGCCATGGGTCTGCCACCTCACAAAGTAGTGCTCCCCCTCATAGCCTACAGAGGTACTCCTCCTGTCATGTACCGCGGGTCTGCCACCTCACACAGTAGTGCTCCTCCGCCATGGGTCTGCCACCTAACAAAGTAGTGCTCCCCACTAGGCTATGCTAGTCACTCCGAAACGAATCGGACAAGCAGTCATCGGTCACAGCCAGCTACACGGTCTCCGTACTTGGTATGCTCGTCTCCGAGAGGTTCTGATCCACGAGCTACAGGTCGATAATCCAAGTATCACAAGTTCCATGAAGAATTATCTCAAAGTACCGCCTCGTCATAGGGGTCTCAACGCAACAGACGGCGCGTCAATCGGACGTCCGGTCTGTGAGTTATTAGCCTTTTCGTTTTAGGGGCCCGGTTGGTTTCGTGTGAAAACCAACCCAGAAGTATCTCAACTATACCTCGAACTCTCATAGGGTATACTCATAGGGACCGTTTCTCAACGTGATCACCAATGCCGCTGACGGTTTGTCAAACGGACTTCCGGTCTGAAAGATATCAACCTTTCCGTTCTAGGGGCCGGGTTGGATTTCGGGTACAATCGAACCCAGTCATACTTCAACTGCATCCAAAACTCAAGAGAAGTATTCCAAAAGTTCCGTCTCATCAAGAGGAAACCAACAAAGTCAACGGCACGTCAATCGGATGTCCGGAACTCAATATATAAGCGTTTCTGCTCCGACGGCCCGGTTGGTTTTGTATCCGAACCAACCCGGCCAAATCCAAAGTTCTCTGAAACCTTGAGTGTAATATACCGAAACGACCGTCTCAATCCAAGGATTTCTATGAAACTGACAGCACGTCGATTGGAGGTTTGTACCCCATGTTATGGGAAAAGACCGAAGAGGACTTAAAACGGGGGGTCTAGGCCCGAACCGACCCGGCCCCACCCCCCATGGGTCTGCCCGAACCGGGTCGACCCGAACCGGGTCCGGGTCCGACCAAGTGGGGCGTGGCCCGGCGGGGCCCGGCGGTCCGGCCGGGCGGCTCAGCCTGGCGCGCTGGCGCTGGCCAAGTGGCCGCGCAAAGCGGGACCGCCCCCTTGGACGAAACCGCGACCCCCACGCAGGGGCCGCTCCCTGTCAACAGACGGGGCGCAATGCCGCGTCCCTCTGGTCCCGCACAGCCGCGGGACAAGCCACAGCGGCCCCTTCCCAGCGGCGCATCGGGCACCGCCGCCGGTGTCGCCGTGCCGGCGTAGCGCGCCGGGGGAGTCTTCCACAAACCACCGGACGCGCTCCAATGACCCGTTTTGCTCGCCGCTTTCGCCAATGGTCCTCCCAGGACTCGACCTTTACTACGACAGTTTCAAAACGCCTTTGCGGATCTCCTCACCATCGTTCGTCGATCCGAACTTTGACAACAAACTGCGGGGTCTTCGAATCGCCTCCGCTGCCCCGACTCCGCCCATGGTTTCGTTCGGCCTCAATGGCGCGGCGCGACGGCGCCGCGCTTCTTCGTTGAGTTCTTTATCGTTTCCGCGCGGTGCAATGGCACCGCGCTACCTTTCAGGTGCCTCAACAAATTCAAACATACAAGGTGGGAGGAGGGTCGGCCGTGTTCGTGCGGTCCGACCTCCTCCTGTTATTATGATAATATGCGGTCAAATTGAAACCAAGAAAGGAAACAGATGAGATCACGATCAAAAATAAAATAAACCCCCACAACTTCCCGCAACAAAAATTCCCATCCCGCAAGGAAAACAATCGCGGATCAACTAGATAATAATTTTATCTGTGTTTCTTTGTTTTCTTTAGAATGAAAGAATCAAGGGAATAAAAATCATTCTCAAATAATTCCCTACCTCAACATTGTCATCGAACGAGAGTTTGTCGCGGAATTTACCATCGCGGAAGAAGAGGATCGTCGTGGAAGAGAAGGATCGTCATGGAAGAAACGTCTTAGAAGGAGCATCATTGATTTTCGAGGATTTGGCGTTCTTCGTCGGAGATCAGTGCGTTCTTCACGTTCTTCGCGTTCTTCGTGTTCTTCGCATTCTTCGCGTTCTTCATCGAAGAAGAACGCTTTCCTCCAAATCCTCTCCACGCAACATGTTCCAACAGAAATAAAATAAGAACAGCCTTATTTTATTAATTCATGAGTCAACCTTGGAAATTCAAAAAGAAACAATCAATTCAATTAATTAATTGTAACGATTTAACCACCCAAATTAATGAGGCGTATCTTAACCAGAATAAATGCACGATTTGACTTCATTAATAGGGGGTACGGGTGCGTTACTTAAGAAGAAAAGAAACGGTGGCTCATGTGGGTCCCACCTTACAAAATATCCTACCAAGTGGGTAGGATATTGTGGGTCCCACGTCATCCACTTAACTTAGGTTAAGCGACTAAAATAAAATAAAAGATCGGTTGCACAACTTTTATTTTATTCCTTAACTTTATCCCAAAATTAAAAACCACACCCGAGAAAACGCAACTCCGATAAAGGTCTTTCTAAGTAATTATCGGCGCTGATATTCAATCGGTGCCTTCGGATTTCGATTCTGAGCACAGGTTCAAAAGTTAGAAAACCCTGCTCGCTCGTTCACTGAACTTACCCAAGCTAAACTTCTGAAATTAATTCCGGGCACACCGAGCCTCGGAATGAGGCACCGTCAGAAACTGCGTTCTTGTAAATCCAAAAGAAAATTTAGAAAAAATATCCCTTTATTTTTACGGGTATTTGAAATTTATACCTGAAAAATATTATAAATATCATTTATATCGTTGTCCATAACATGTATTCCTTAAATTTTAATTCTAATCTCATACTCAAAAATATTTTTATCTTCCATTTGTTTAAAATTTGGTAAATACCTTTCCATATCAGAATATTTCTCTTGAGGAAATTAATTTTCAAATAATATAAACATATAATCATTCTATTCCATACTATCTATCTCCACCACTTTCTTAGTGTTTTGAAGGAATGGTCACCATAGATAAACACCTCCCCTTTGATGAAATACTTCCATGTTAACATTATATATTTCAATACTTCCCCAAATTGAGGAATACATTATCAAGGGACTTGATCCATTGATCAAATAGTAATGGATTACTGATTCCATTTATGTAAGTAGATTGATTCTACATAAATTGGTCCAATATTATTACTCAATAATATGAATCATCGGGTTTTTTTATATGGGAGAGCTTATTGGTCATAACTCGAGTCAACTACCCAAATATATTTATAATATATTTAACTCTAATACATGCCTCATTGACATTATTTAGATGGAAATTCCTATATAGATTATTGTTGTTGCCACAATTTTAGTCCATTTATTTAGATGCAATTTTGAAATAACTGCATATAATTAGTTATCAAGTAACATAATTAATATTGAATCATAAAATATAATTCATATATTGGTAATTTAATATTGAATTTTTTAATAGAATATCTTAAGGATTTATTATAATATTTCTTTGTCAAAATTTGTTCTTCTAAATGCATTTCCCAAAGCTTCTAGGAAAGTTTTTATGAGAAAAATTTTAATACCCTCACACTAGTAACCCAGATTCTTTTTGAGATTTACACTTCAAGGCTTTCCCCATATAAGTACTACAAGATCTATATTGGTTCATTTGATGAGATAATAAAACAAGAGATGTTTTTCAAAAAATGGAGGCTATGCGTGAGTGTTTAACCATGGATATTTATGAGCTCAAGAAAGTTGTGGGTAAGATATTTTCATGACTTTAAGTTCAAATAATGAAATAATATAGTTATTTTTCTATTATTGTTTGATAAAATTAACCGTCTTCAGTTCTTGGATTTGGTTTTACTTTATGGAGAATATTATGTCACTATTGATTAATGTTGCTAAAAGTATTTAAAAATATTATACTGGTATTTGTAAAAAAAAGTGACTATATACATGCTTGATCCTTATATTATATTCAAAAACATAAAATATACTATAAAAATTAAATAAAAATGTAATTATCCTTCCTAGAATATCCTTGGATGATTCATAGTACCCCCACCCATTTTTTGGGGGGAAAATAAATAAAAATAACTTTTGAGGTCAATTTCTTAGTAATGGGTACCATACAATATAATCTAACATGTAATAAACAATGAATAAAAAATATTGCATGAATAAATAATAATCAGTTAATGTCATATAACTGATTCCATGTGAATGAACTATATTTATGGATAACATAAAAATGTAAATAAATAATCACATATATCATAATAAGTTATTTCAAATTGGTATAATTCATGATTCCAAATATCATAAATATAACATGATGGCCTTGGGCGAAGACATCATACATAAACAAGCAATTCATGTACCAAATTATTGAGTTAGGTTGTCTCTTGAGAGATCCCAATGCATTAACGGACTACATAATTCTATACCCCAAATGTCCTAGAATAATTCAAATGAATATATCATGTGAAATAGTTTGGATATCAGTACATGTCATAATATTCCAAATGAAAAACTTACAAACATGTGTATTAGTAATCAATACATGTTCTTATTGAAGTAATGAGTATATAAATTGTCAAAGATTCATAGGTAAATTGAAATACATGGATATGAATGTTAATATCCATTAATCATTAATTTGTTATATAATATTCACATTAAAGTAGAATGTATTATTGGTGATGGTATATTAAAGTGAAATACTTTCATTTTTAAGAGAATTATATGGAACTAGTTAATGAATACAATGGTAATAGGCCAAATAAGTTAAATTAAAAAATTCATTCTAAAAAATATTAAATTTGTAAAAAATATATTTCTTATGAGGGTGGTATAATAAGTGAAAATTCTAGATTTTATTCACAATAAAATCACGGAGTTTTAATAATTAAAAAAAATATAATTACATATAAAAATCTTAAGTAATTCAAATGACATTCAAAATATTAATGGAGAAAAAGGTATGGAAACACATACCTTGTTATATCTCCTCAAAAATATTTTTCATAAACTTCTTATATTGATAGAGTTTGGTATATAAAAAGATAAATATAGATAAGGGTTTGGGAACCCTTACCCTTATAAGTACCTTTAAAAAAAATCTTAGGACAAGCTTTAGTGGAGAAATTAAGATATTTTTTGGAAATCGTATCTACCTAAGAATCCTCTCAAATTTTCATAAAGGGGAAATTGAGAGAAAAACCCCACCTAATGGTTTTAAATTAGAGATGAATAATATAATTGGTGTGTATTTATATCAAATAAGGTGGATTTATTTATTAATTTCTAAGCACCATCCTTGGACTATAGGTTATAAAATAATAGAAAACCATTTTCCTTACCGTGATTTTAAACAAACAAATTTGACATTTAGGGACTATTTTTTTAAAATTGTATAATATTAATAATTAATATCTCTTGAATTTTATTATTTTGGAAAAGTAGAAATATTATTCATAAATGATTGTTTTTAAAATAATAAAATATACTTTATGATTTTCAATAATCATTTTAGGCTTGAATAAATAATTATCTTATTTTAAAATACTATATTTTTATGAATATAATTTTTGGCCCTTAGATACTTTATATTATTTATTAAATAATTTATGAATCATTGCGATTCCACAATACTTACCATATATTTATACTGTATTTTACAATATTCAAAACAAAATCTCAGAACATTCACCATGGGATAATTTCAATTTGCTAATTGGGAATTTAATTGGTTTTTGTGAAAATAATTTTATATCTATGATAAATTTAATTAATAAATAAAATAACTTGTTTATTTCATAAAAAATGAATTTTATTCCAATATTAAAAACATATTCCTAAATATTATTTATATAGTGTCATTTTTACCAGAAAATCCAGGAACCGGTGGAAGCCAGCCCTAAAAACATTAAATAAAAAGGAAACGAGTCGGGCGTACAAAGGGTTATGACATATATGAGTGTGTATCACAGCATATATATCTGCCACAACCAATGGGGCACAGTAGTTCGGGGCCGTGAAAGACCACATCTCTCCATGATCAATGAGCGCCCACTTTTCCAATGCATATGCCACCTGATTAGCCTCCCGGTAGACGTGTGAAACGTCCACTTGCATATGAGCAATATCACTAAGACAACCAACCCACTGAGGCAGCATGCACCAAGGGACCTGGCACATCTTGGTGCTCAGGGCATGGACCGTATTCTGAGAGTCAGATTTAATCCATATAGAATTACAATTAAACTGGACAGCATACCTGATGGCATATATCATTGCCCAAAGTTCGTCTTCAAAGGCAATGCCACTTCCAATGGCGTGGTGGAAGCATCCATTTACAAACCCACAATATGTGTGGAACACTCCCCCAAAACTCGATGGACCTGGTGCACCAAGCGCAGCCCCATCGACATTTACATTGAGACATGGTCCAATGGGTGGGATCCATCTAATATACTTTAGCATCCTAGGCTTGCGTGACCGACCTGAGACACCAAGCATTATCAGAATTTGCAGATCAGGAACTGTATTATCCATGGAAACATCCTTTATAAGGGAAGCATCATACACATCTCTTTGAACTGCTAGCATTCCTTGCTGAACTGTGGAGTTCACATTAGTGAACCCTGTAGCATTTTGGGCCTCCCAAATGGCTACAATAGCAGCATAAATAGTAGCCAAAAACATGTTATGAATCTGCACACTGAAGTGAAAGTGGGACAAACCAGACAGCAGCTGCAGAAATGACCCGTAGGTATCCGGAGTAACTCTAAACAAGGCACCAGTATAGGCCCACAGTTGCCTGTCATGGCAACATCTCATGAACACATGCTGAACAGAATCCTCATCCTTTTTACAGATGGCCCACATAGAAACCAGCTGAATACCGACCATCTTAAGAACATCTGTTATGCAAATTCAATTTTTACAGATTCTCCAGATGAGTGAGAATATAGAGGGGTAATAAACCTGGCGCTGAAATTCATAATCCAAAAAGGTGTAGGAACTAGAACTCCACATAGATTCCCATAGATGTCCCTGCAATTTAATTTCCCGATTCTACTATGTATCCATATCAAAGGGTAAGGATCCATAAAGAAATAATTGTTGATTTCAGTGTCTACCTGCACAGGAACCCTAAAAACAGAAGAGTGCACCTGAGAGAGTAAACACGAAATAGACCAGGGGGCTTCATCAGTTGGCATGTTTAGATCAAAAAGGGACTGTGTGAGCCACTGCGTGTTCCAGGAATTTAGTGAGGAGTCCCTACAAACCATCCATCTAGTATCCTGCATAATGCTCACATATTCCTACTTGATAGAGGCCCAAACTGATGGGCCAATATAATACATGTATCCATTTATAAGTCTCCTTATAACTCTGTTTGAAAGAAATTCATCATCAACTTCATGAGAAAGAAGGTTCTAAGTAAATTTCCCAATCAAACCATCATTAAATGTACGAAGATCCTTGAGTCCTAATCCCCCCAGCTCCTCAGGCTTGATGCACTCCTTCCATGCTACTGTAATCAATTTCCACTCATGTGGTGACCCCGTCCATATAAAATTCCATACCATGCTCTGAATCTCCTTGAGAGGTCCTCTCGGCCATCGATAGACAAAGAAGGAATAAACAAACTTCGATGTGATCACTGAGTTCACAAGACAGAACCTCCCAGCCAGGGACATATCTTTCCCTTTCCAGCTAGCCATCTGGTGTACAATACCAGCATAAATTCCTTCCAAGTACTAATTTTTCACTTTTCCCCAAAATAGTGGGATCCCAAGTTATTGGAAAGGCAAGGAGCCCATCCTCACCCCAAGCTTCTAGACAATTCTGTTCCTTTTCCCAACTGAGATTCCATTCTCAAAAACAATAGATGACTTGTCACAACTGATGGCTTGACTTGCAACCTCCTCAGAGTGACTGGAAAGTCCTTTAATAGAGGAAATAGTTTGTCTTGAAGCATGACCAAGAAGAAAGATGTAATCTGCATACAATAGATGAGGTGGAGCGTGTTCACTCCCACCAGCCCTAATCTTCTTATAGAGTCCCAATTGGGAAAGATCATTGATACACCTACTAAGGTAATCCTCTGCAATGGAAAAAAGCAGGCCAGAAATTGGGTCACCTTGCCGCACCCCCTGGTTCAAGGGAAGAAACCCCTTGGGGCGCTATTGACAATAATTGACAACCTAGAAGAAAAAAGAATGATATGAATCAGATTCACGAAACCATTCGAGAATCCATATCTTCTAAGGACATCAAGAAGGAAGATCTATTTAAAAGTGTCAAAAGCCTTGTAAATGTCAATTTTGAGGGAAAAATTACCATCCTTTGTCTTCCTTCTCATAAGGTTGACACTCTTAGAGGCCATAAAGACAAACTTTTGGATCAAATTCCATCAGTCACCTTACCCTTATTCTAATCATACTATTTCTTATATATACAATTTATTATAATAACTAAAATCATTCACATCCTTGTTTTTGTTACTATACCATGTCTATTACACTTATTGATTATTCTTTATAATAATAATATATGTTGTATTATTTTCATTATTTTTATAGTATGATAATTTTTATTTCAAGATTATGGTGGATCCATATATTTTTATGTGTTTTATAGCACTAGTTGTGGCCATTATTGTGAATGTAATTTTATAGTTTTCCTTTTTACTATTAATTTTATACTATATTTATGAAATAATATAATGTTATTTTTGAAATGGGTTTTTTGAGTTTTTTTATAATAGAGTAAAATCTATGGTCTTAAAAAATCTATCACCATCAACCACCCTAACCTTCCCATAAGTAAGATATTTACAAAATTGGTATTGTATATGGGAACTACTATATAGATATTAATCGATGAACTATTAAACAATTCATTTAATATTGTGTCTTGGTGGAACACAATGAATTCTATGTCATAGACAAGATCTTTAAATTTGGTCTTCGACTTGATTCGACCATGGGGTCTCTACACACACTCGTTGTATCCTTAGTTTTTCAGATTCAATTATAGTAAATTGGATAGACTATATCCCAAACATATATGGGTTTTGAATGGTATGAGATTGATTATAGACCCATTTTTAACTAAATATCATTGAATATCGACATCACCGAGTTTACTAATGACATATTTGGTTCTGATATTCCACTATATCATAGTTTATTAGCCTTTCTCAATGAAAAAGTTACTATGTGACACTATATGAAACCCATTTCTACACAGTATGTGTTAGGTATAAGCACATTATTCATAAATTGATGAGGTATTCAATGGGTCATCATGAGACCTTCCATGATTTAGTTAAAGAGATATAAGGTTTCCGAGATAGAAAGTATGTTACATATGAATGATATATGCTTTAGTACATTGTATTCATGGGTCAAAAGACTATACAACTATTCATATGAAAACTCATGAGCTTGGGTTTTTTGTACTATGATTTTCTATATGGAGGATTTTCTCCCTTGACTACACTATGGATTCCCTCCCTTTAATATCTAACTACTTTCACTCTAATATTTTTACTAATATGATTGGATCAGAGTGATCCTTTTAAGACACTGGATTAGATTTGTGCACTTATTAAAATCAATAAAAATATTGAATTTGAGTCTCAACCACCTGTATGATATTGAAATAAATGAAACCTAAACCTTGGGTGCCACCATAGACTCACCTATATCAGACTCTATGTCTTCCTCTATGGGCTTTTAGTGGAGAAATCTATTTTATAACAACATTATTCCTCAATGAAAGGGTTTTACAAATATTTTTCATTAAAAAACTATATTTTCCATCTTATGGATCCTCATTAGATGAAAATTATATTTGGTGGGGTTGTTCTCATCCTCCTAATGATGTGGGAATGAGGTCCAATAGTGTGTGTACTAAATTGGTTTTCTATGGGGGATATTCTTCATTTTATCTTACATTTTGATTTCATTTTAAATGAGTTTTTTCTGATTATAATGATTAAGATGTGTGTATGATATTTAAGGGGGATTTGATGTCAAATGTATCTGATTTAGTCACTCTGTAAAGATATCATGTACATGATTGACTGGTTTCTTAGTCATCTACTCATAATTTCTTTTGGTATTTCATCATGAAATATCTTATCATTCTCTTTCCTATAGTATATAATTAAGAAGAATAGTCTTATAAATTAAATTTTAACCCAAATATACATTTCTAATGTCAATCATATTATAGAGTAAGTATTTGATGACAAATATATCCAGGTTGTTGTCCCCCAAAATCTGATGGTAAGGGTATTAATTAGCTGAATAGTTTTGAGTAAACTTATTTATTATTTTGATTTATTGTTGTATTAATGGGTTATTCTATAAAATGGTGATGAAATAACCCAAGACCTATATTTTTTAAAAGAATTTACATTTTATTTCTATCCTAAAAATTGCATTGATTCTGTTTATTCTTCCCATCCTAATGAGGGTTTTTTTCCTAATACCCTAGAGAAGGAACTTCATTTTATTTTGTTTCCTCAAGGGATTGATCTAGAACTAGATATTATTTAATAATGATATGAACCAACTATTAATTTATTGATTCATTTCCCTATTTTAAGGATGTTAGTTAGGATTTGTATTTAGATCATTAAAGGAAATATGATTACCATTTTTTCATTATGGAAAACTCTAAGAATCCTCTAGGATACTTCATTGGGGAGAGTGATGTCAATATCGTATATCATATATTATCTATAAGTATTTCAAATAACTATTATTGTTGGAGTTTCATGCATTATGAAATATGATAAAATTTTCTATTATGGGAAGAAATCTATATATTTCGCATTCCTCTTCTTTCATTTAGTTTCATAGGTCAAGGATACAAAACCCCAGCTCTAGTAACAAAGATTAATTTCTTACTTATTAAATTGGTATAGGATACAAGGGATCACACCACCTAAGATTGAGTATTTCAATACTAGATACATACCAGACCTATATATTACATAGGAAATTGATAGAATAAAATAAAAAACATTCTTTCATCTCAGAAAATTATTCAAATATTCCATCTCTACATTCTAGTCAAAGGGAGTAAATAAATAGTGTTATCATATTCCTGGTAAGAGTTACATATAGTGGAATCTATAATGAGTAAAAATGGTATATCCACTTTAATAGAGTGAATAATCAAAACACATTTCATTCAATCAACACCGTAAGTTTAATGGACATATACTTATAATATCATAATATTAATTACATGTATAATTAAAACAAAAATCTTAATAAAGTTAATTCATTATTATATACAATAATGATCAATTACTCTCAACTAGGATATCATGAATAATACTATTAAATCAAATACCTATATAATTTGGCTACATTTTATTGTCTCAAAAGCCATGTTAATGTATTGATGGGATGTTTATATCCACGAAACACCCATAAAAATATTTTTAATTAATCATATATTTAATTATTTATACAATTAATTCTCATAATGACTAATAAATCAAAATTTATCTCTATCTAATATATAATAAGGAATATTTCAACATTAAAGTAAAAAAAACAACATGATCAAAAGATATATAGAGAAATAATGTGGAATGTACTTTTAGAGTTTTTCTCTTGTAAATAATAATAATAATTAATTTATTTCATCATATATTGAAATAAAATTAAAATAATATTCAGGTTCTTCTTTGAAAATAAGATAAAAATAACATTTTCATTTGATAACATTCAAATTAAAAAATTTACAAAATATTGATAAAAATTTCATTATCTGACAATTACATGGGAAAATTATAATGAAAATTTCAAATAAAATTATGATAATGATGGTGTAAAAATAAATTTATTTCGTATATATTAAAAGAGAATGTAATTTTTTTACTTTTGTAAAAAGTCAATAAAATGAATTATTTGTAAAACTTCTACAAAGATTCAATTTTAAAAAAATACAAAAAGAAATTAAAATATGTTTACAAATGAATTTAAATTTTATTTAGATCATTTAAAATAACATTTTTAAAAACCTTATCAATAACATAAACCTGGAAGAAAATGTTCATCAACTAAAGAAGAAAAAATGTCAGTTTTTTCATAAAATATTTTCTTGATCATTTTATGTAATAATGTAATGAAAAGTGAACTATAAAAAAATATCATAGGGAAAATAAGAGGGGAATAAAATTTATGGGTTTTAAAGGATAATATTATAAAATTTATTCTATAAAATTTAAAAACAAACAGTCTTGATTAAAAAAGAGATTATTAAATAAATTTTTGTTACTTTAGTTACTTTTGAATCAAAGACTCCTAAAAGAGAATAATTGAATCATGAACATTTAATACCATAATAAATATGGATTTATGATATAATATAACAAATGGTCTGAATATACACCATGTAAAATAAATTAGGTGCATAATTTATAACATGTCTCTTTGAAGTAGAAAAGTGACGAAATAACCCTTACCTTGGGTCTCAGCATAATCGAATGTGTATGTTTATTATATAAATTGAATATACACCAATTAAATACTTTCATAAGAAAAAAATTAATTAATATTCCATTTTAAGGTACTTTTATATAAATTTTAAATCCATTCATTGAACTTTTCTTTCTTATATCAATAATTAATGGTTGTTCGGTCAAATTCTCCAAAATTAGTTTGATAAAATGACTATGGTTAATGGTGTTATTAAATGGATCCATAATTTATATAATATTAATAATGTCATGAATATAATTTATATTAATTATATAAAACTTTATAACCAACCATGAATGGTTTAAACATTAAAACTAATCACATCACATCATGGAGGTAATAGTCCACACGTAGACACGAGTGATGTTATCATTTCACAATGGATAAAAGGGTAAGAAGGTAGATGATATCTTATATTTTAGGAATTTTAATTATTTCATAAATTATATATATATATATATATATGTATTCACTAATTCCACCTTCATAAGAATACATGTAAAATTATGATGAAAAAAATTACACTGCTATGTGCAGAGTAGGTCATATGTATGCACGAGTGATGTTTTCTTTTTCTAGGGGAAAGTGAATAATGTTTTCCCCCAGGAAAATAATATTTCATTACATGGAAAATATTTATGTTTTTATTTTATTATATTTATACAATATTATAAGTTTTTTGAAGAGAATATAAAATGAAAACACCCAGTTAACAGTTATATATCATCTTCGGAAAACCACCTTTGGCTTACTCCATAAGCCTTCTATGTTAGACTATTGATGATAAAAGATCCTCTATATTATGGTAAGGATGGATGGTAAAGTATTTGTTTAATTATTTCTCTAGATAAGTAGCTTACTATATGCTAACATGTGATGAGAATTTGTGGCATTTTATAGGCGAGGGAACAGAAAAACGTGGAATCACATAAAAGATTTAAATTTAATATATATCATAATCTAGTCCAGTGGGATAAAATTGACATATTTTGTTGGTATTCCATGATAATTTATATATTCCTATATCCAATAAATTTTATACATGTTTATGTTTCACTTTAAACTTTATCTATTGGTTTCAACCAATTTTTAACTCTTATTAACATTAATCGATATAACACATTTGTAAACATTAAGGTTCATAAATTCACATATATGTTGAAATGTGTCTTAAAAGTATCCATGTAAGATATTTTAGACCATTTACCATACAACATGCCCCATTAAATATTTTTTAAATTTTTAAATCATTTAATAAAATATTTGTTATCATAAAATATCTTCAAAGTCAATATTTGTACTATTCATTTTATTTGACACCGAGGACATCAATAAAACTATAAAATTAAAATATAAATAAATTTATTATTAATTATACTTTATAATTATAATAAAATTCTTGTAATTCCACCATTTATTTAGATATATTAATTTTATTATTATTCAGATCATTTTCATTGATTTATCTACAACTTGCACAAGAACTATATCAGTGTTGCGTAAGCATTTAAGGTAACTATATTATCAATAGAAATTTAAAATAAATTAAAATTAAAAAAATAATTCATTTATATTATAAATAACCATGTATAACCATTATTAACTTATTTTATCCTAATGAAAATATATTATAGGTATTAAAATAAAGAGAGTAAAATTTTGTTTTTATTCTTCATTAAATATAATTGAAATGTCATTATCAAAGGGAAATGGAAAAAATAATATATGATCGAATTTAGGATGGATGTGGTTGAATTAATCACATCCAGTTAAATAAATTGACATTTTGTTTTTATTTTGATACCTTATCTCATAGTTTTAACATTAAATAATATGCCTAACAATTATTGTGGTGACAATGATTTGCAATGGGTACTATTCATAACAACCAAAAATAAATTGGAAGTATTAACTAAATATTAAAATACAAATTGCATTTAAGGAAGAAAAATTAAATATTAATTTTATAGAATTTATAGAAATAATTTTTAATATAAAAAAGTAAGTAAATGAACAACATTTTTTTGGTAAGTTAGTTTTTAAGCTCGAAAATGTACTTATATCAAAATCATGTATAAATTTGATTCAATTTAATTAATTAAATAATCTATAATTAAAGGTAAATTAAGTTACATTATTATTGGATTCAAAATATAATAAGAGTTTTGAATTAATTTATATAATAAAAAGAAATGAAATTTTTTCAAAAATCTGTATTGTTTTCACCATTTTCTTATAAATATATCTTTTCAGAAAAATCTGAAATAAATAATCCAAATACTGTTATTAGATGATGGTTTCAAAAATTATATCCACTTTTGAAACTATTATTTCCAAATTTTTTCGTAATTAATTATAATATCTACACAGAAATTAATAAAATCATTTTTTAAGAAAAATGTATTTTTTAGGCATTAAATGAAATTAATAAAAATTGATTAATTATTTATTATGAAGGAATCAATAAATTTACTTATATAAAACTTTTTTACATAATTTTATTAATTTTTTAATCCTATTTATATTCACTAACCCAATTACTAAGTGATGACAACCATATTAAAATAATATTATTTCAATATTTTTTTAAGCTCATTGTGGCATGTGTTGCACGTTATTGATCATGTAATTATTTTAAAAGGAAAATATATAAATATATAATTATTTATTAAATTCTGATATCCATATATAATGTTTTACCTTATACTTTTAATTATTATTTTTAAACTTAATATATCATAACATAAAATTAAAATCGGATATATATTTTATCATGAAATTTAATTTCTACGTTGTGATGATGAAAAATATTAGGCATGTAACACTAAATTATTTTATAAAAATTTTCCATGGTAGATGAGTGTTAATTTACACATAAGACTTCATATCTTTAGCTTCTTTTTTCTTATGAATGAAATATTCCTTTACCATTAGGATATAAAATCTGATAAATTTCACTTAATTGATTTAATTAAATTCTAAAAGAATGATTTTGTCCATTGATGAGTATTATCATGATATTGATTATATTATTATGTGTAAAGATACAAAATCAAATTTCAATCAATTATAAGATCCATAAAATTTTGAATAGTTATTTCTCCTCTCTAAAAAACAAATTACTAGCACATGTTAAAATAATAACCAATATGAGTAAACAATCATAAAAATTAATATCTAAAATCATAATAATAACTATAGATTAATTTAATGATATAGAAATATTCTTGATAAAAATAGAGCCCAATAATCCGGAATTTTGTGTCATGAATTATTCAAAAAATAACTCATTTTGTATCCCCAAACCACTTTTATCACTCAAATATGTATATAGCCAAATTAAATATTGTGTCGGATGCTTCATTAAGGGGCCAATTCCTTTCTGGTACAACTCTATTTCCATGTATTCCAACTCTAAAAATGCTGAAATATTTCATCAAATTCATCAGTGATGCATGTACCTTAATCAAAATAGGATGATGGGATATCAGTTTCTCATTCAATATATTCATCCTTAGAACTCGTATCCTAGACTGAGTGTCCCTCATTGATTAATCTATGTTCACAAAAAAAATTTCTGATTCCATCTCAAGGTAGACAGTGGTTAATTATGGTTCCTCTATCTGAGCATGGCAGTAACCTTGGGTCTTGAGATTAGTCATGTTGGGAAGGTTCAGTCATGTCTTGACATTTTTTATATTGAACCCTGTAAAGTATTCTACTTTTGGAGGGTATATCATGTGTGAGGCATCTTAGGCACATAACCTAAGTCATCTTGTGTCAATCAAGAGGTAATTTGACACCAGTGGTGTAAGACTTATGAGTCATTATAAATCATTAATCCAATGTTTAATGAATGGGGTGGGTATTTCTTATCCAAGTAGAATTTTATCATCTTGTGGAGAAGGGCACAAGGAACTTTTTTATGGGGAAAATTATGTCATAGTTTTAATTTCCTATGGGCATGGGTGGTGGTGTGTGTCCCTAAGAGGGAAAATTACACACTTATATGACTTCATTATTGAACCTTATGATGGTTTCCTATGTATATTTTTTAATAGATAGGGAACAAACCCCACATAGTTTGATTTCTTAGTTTAATGTCATGTGAAAGGGTTGATCCATGCATTTTAACATCATGTCATAATGATTATTCTGTCACAAAAGGAGAATCAATGAGGGATAGTGTGGGGATTATGTGTGGGAGTGGCACATTATACTAGGATCACGCATTGGAGAGATGGTTTGGGGATTACATGTGGAAGCTGACTATAATATATGTTTCATCCCATGGTGAAAAAATACATTGTGAGGCTTATGCATGGAATCTACTAGTTGTGGGTTTATCATACCTTGTTGAGGAAGGATATTATTAGACTTATGAAATGAAAGCTACCTAGGGTTGTATTTTCATCCAATGGTGGGGGATATGGTGGCATCCCATAATGATCGTACATGGGGAATCATGGTTTTCTTATATAGGGTAAGGCTTCTTTTTTACATCATGTCTTGAGGATGTTGTCATGCTGTTTAACATTGTACTACTTAGAGGTAAAGCTATGTATTTTTATTTCATTTAACTCGGATGTGGTTTGTTCTTTTACCTGGTGAGGGGGTGTTAAGGTGAGAGGAATATCCCACCTACATATGAACCCTCTACCAAGATAGGTTGACGGTTTCCTGTGATGATTCCACCTCTATGGATTATGTGACCTACCATCATGTTCCTCTAGGTAGGACATGGTGTTATAAATGTCATGGAGTACTGGAAATCAGGAGGATTTACATTAGGGTACCTATAATTTGGATAAATAGGCATTAATGTGCCTATGCTTAGGAGAAATGTATGGGATGAAGCATATACCATCCTTGGAGAAAAGTGTGATGACACAGAAGTGGGTGGTACAGGTCACATGAATATTCAGTGTGATGCTGAACTCAAACTATATGATCACTGATGACATGATCACTCAACTATTCTAATGGTGGATTAGCATAAGGGAGGAACAATATAGAGGCCTAGATCATGGGTTTCTTAAAGGTTGGGGATGCAAAAAAAAAGTGGAGCTTCATGAGGGTTGTCTCATGGTGGTTACGGGTATCGAGAAGGGGTATTCGTCACTAAATTAGGTGTACCTACCTTAGGGTAATGTCTTTATTCGTGGGGGGGGGGGTTGGATTCGTGAAATAGAGTTGTCTTTGGAAACCTCAAGATCCAAAAAGGAGTTTTTATTCATTGAAGGGACGTGACCTTTATAAAATGCATCTATATTACGGGTTGAGGTTCTCAAAATTCCATGTGAGAAGGTTTTGTGAACAATGGATACCTTTGGAGGTCCACCACTTCTTTTATTCAAGGAGCTCCATAGTATCACAATCTGAGAGTTTTTCTATGATTCTTAAAGGTTATATCCCCTTAAAATTAATACATAGAGGTATTTTTAGGACAATTAACGGTGATGTCATTGGTTTCATAAAAGATAAATATAGTCATGGAACTTCATGAGATTTTTGAATGGATAGGTATCCATGAATCTAAGTTCTTCTTGGTAAAGGTTACCATCAACCCTTCACATGACATAAGACTTTTGAGAAAGGGGGATCCATGAATTTTCACTTATTTTTCATGGATTGTATCCTCAAAATTACATGTGGTTGAGACCATCATGACCTGGATCCATTCATGAAGGTGGGGCCTTCTTGAATCTAGTTTCTTAAGTGGAGTATTGGGCTGTTTTGGCCTAGATTCACTCAGAACTAGACATAGCATCCTTTTCCTCTCTCATGACACACATATTTTGATGTCAAAAAATCCCCCCCATTAGAGTGGGACAATATAAGGGAAAGGAGGGTCAGATTATGAGGAACAACAGTGAAAATTTTAGATTACAGGTCCCTTTCACAAAACTCATTCACAGAACTATACCTATTCATATCCCAATAAATATGTGTATGTGACCCTTGGTGGACCAAATAATGTTCATGAAATATAATAATATGCTCCATTTTTTTATAAACTAAAGAACTTCATGAGAGATTTATGGTTTTTAAGACTATCTATTGTGAAATTGAACGCTTCCATAAACTTTATTACCTGAACAGATCTCCAAGAACCCAAACATCGCAGATAGACCTATGTGAAACAAATCTTTGGGAATCTGAAATCCATTAGAATAACATCTCAAACCAACCAAAAAACCAATAATTCTTGGAAAAAATGGTTGTTGAAGGTGAAAATGTTACAAATACTCATTGAAAGGAGATGGACAAAAACCAAATAATTGGGGAGAGTGTTTGCAGCACACCATATTTCATTACAATCACTATACTACTGACAATCAATCAAACTAAATACCTTCCCTAGAAGAGGCTTCCATTGTATGGATTTGGGATTTGGGATGATAAGTTCATTCTTGACACTAATCGAGATGATCCCACATACTAGTTTTGGAGCTCGCCCTTAATATACCAGTGGAAAAGGTCTAATAGAGTCCATATCATAAAAGATCACAAATCCCTTATGGTTTAAACCCTTTGGATCCATCTAAAAACTGTAAATAGTTAGGCATTGTTGGTCGAGGCATATCACCGCCCTCCCCAATAGCATGAGAAAATTATCAAATCGGGTTTGGGGGACTCACTCAAAGAGTGAATATATAGTTGAGACTTATTTTATGGTGGAAACATAATAGATAAATGGGATTGTGTATATTAGGGATGTCATTCATTTCATTATTTTGAAGTACAAATGAAGTATGCAGGGCATTACAAGGCAATATGGACCTCGTAGTTCCATTTATACCACCACCTAGAAATCATTCCCAAACATCTAAGATTGTTTTTACCAGGGAGAAACACATTCCATCTACACCATGGAGAGTTCAGCATTAGAATTTTAGATCATTACCATATTTTTGGGATCCTAATTCAAGGAGAAGTGCTTGATGAATTCCTTCCCACAATGGATGTCTGGGAGTACCAGGAATAGCTACCATCCTCAGAAAGGTCACTATATTGTGTATTTTATGGGATAGATGAGAATAATATAGGGATAATTAACATGTAATTTAATATATGGTTAAGGTACTTCTTGAATGAACCAACATACAAGCTATCTGGGTGGTAGTGTTTATGACCTTGGGAATTCTAGAGAGGTAAAGAATAGTCATAAAGGGTGATTCTGGATGTAATCCAATAGAAAATATGAGAATATAGAGTGAATACTATGGCTCTCAAGGTATATCTGGATGGATTTTTCACCACACTAATCAATTGATGGATGCTCTCAATGAGGGATGCATGCATGGGGGTTAAGACAAGAACCTTCATCATTGAAGGGATGCTGGTTATGGGGAAGTGCATCAACCTGGCTATCCTAGTATTGGTAAATCTATAGAAGGTGCTCCAACATATCATCCATGGGAAGACTCCTCTCCACATGTGCGGGCCCTTCTAATTTTTATATAGTTTGGTTACCACACACGTGGGGGGATATGAGTAGTTGCACCCCATTATCCCTCCCAAAACTAACTTCTGACTGTCGATATTGAACATCTATAGGATTCACTATCTCAACTCAAGCTCAATGGATGTGCTAGAAATGATTGGGTCATAAAGACACATCATTTCCCCCCTTACCCCTTCTCATGTGTAGAGTGAATGATAATAGCATATGGACCGTTGATTAGTGGTCGTACATCCTCACCTTCTAAGGTGGGGTAACAGTGACAAGGTTTGACTTCAAGATGATCTATGAGACATTTTCACCGCATCAGTTCATGAGGTTGTTCTAATTCCTATAGTGATTGACCATGAATATATAAACTATTATATGTTATGAGTTACAACATTCATTCCTCAAGAATATATAGAACATGTTTACACATGATGATGAAAAATGGTGGAATGAGTTATGATCGCCTACTGCTGATTATAGGATCACCCACATCGATGTGTAGAGTTGGGAGAGAACATATCCTAGGGAAATACTGAGGCACCAAAATACTTGGACTTACAATGGTTAGGTCCCAAGATCATGTGGTTAATGGTTAGTGATAGGCATAACATACCATAGAGGCAGGTCTAGCCTGATGGGTAGGGCATCATCTATAGTGCCTGCAATCCTTGGCCTAATAATACCAGAGTCTGTTGGAAGAGGTGTAAAAATAGGGTCTTCTCTTCATGGAAAGAAATTAATATAATAAGTAAACCCATTTGGGGATGTCCTGAGGGAATGTTTCTAAGGTTCAGAAAAACCTTTACGTCATGCAAAGGTGCTTAGTGATTCTCTCTTTCGAAGTGCTTGGGAGAGTTAGGGGTGTCTACAAAAAAAATCACCACCCTCCATAGGATATAGAAGAACCTCATCTAATATAGGATATTCTTCACAAAATTGGTTCATACCAATCTTGGATTCTAGGTTTCTGAGTTGAGGCAGTGTGATATATAATATAGATGGAGGATTTAATACACTCTCTGCGCACTTTGTGTCCTCCGACCACCTTTGTGATGGTGATACTAGGATTTACATCACCCTCAAATATCTCAGAAGGAAAGTTAGCCATTTTTGAACCACCTCAGGTAGGTCTAGATGAGTCTTGGTAGAGTGGCGCATGTTGGGATTCCCCTAGTGATGGAGTCCCTGTTGTCGATCAAGTAAATATTTTCACATTGAAAAAGTTTAAAATTCCAAACCAATAAGATTTCTTCTCATCTCCATTTTTCACTTGTGTAGGAATTGGAAAGAACAAAGGGGGGGGGGGGATGATGAAAAAACTCAGGAAGATAGAAAGGGAACCAAAACACTTGAAGGGGGGTATGGTGTCCCTCCTGAATGTAGTGGCTAAGGGAGGCTAACCATCTTTAGAAGGATTAGCTGTTACTTTGACCATGACCGCTGGGGGATACCCTTGTAAGGGGTATTTCTCATGAATATCTATTATATATTTGTTATGTTATACCATTAATGTAATATTTATCCCATTTATAACCCATTTTCTACCATTCCATTCCTTTCTAAATATAATAGACTAGTGATTAAATGGATGTTAGAGTCGTATTTGGGGCCCAGTCATCGAAAATACTATCAGATTCCCAGGTGCATGAAGTCATGGCATCAAAAATCATTGTTAATCTCCCATGGGAGATGGTTGGGGAGGTCATGGTGGTCAAATACCCCACAATGGATCCATATTAATGGGATACAGAGTCTGTTTCCATGATGGAGGAGGTCAATATTGGTTCCACAGAAGGGCTTGCTGAGGGAGGATTTGGTAGATAAACCTATTATAGAATCACCATAAGAATCTGCTACCGGAGATGCAACCTCAATGGAGGAGTTTTAATTTACAGTAGTGTCTTAGGTGATCAAGGGGTTTGTGGTGGCAATGTTTTACTTGGTGGTTTTATTAGAATTGGCTGCTAGAGTAGAGGCCTCAATGAAGGTGGTTGAGATCTTGCTAAAAAAGGGGTCGGGTGAGGAGTCTACGATGGTTGCATCTACCTCAGAGGCGATGCATGAGGTGGATGGGAATCCAACTATAGGTGATGGGGCTGTTGAAGAACCATTTACCTTATAAATGGATTTCATCTCACCCAAGGTCATGACCATTGATGATCCATCCACAAACATCATGGAAGTCATTCCACTATTCAACCATACTCCACTAAAGGAATTTGGTGATTGTTGGTGAGATTAAATTGATAATAAATGAGTAGTTAATAATAGGTCATGTAGTTATGTACATAATTTCATCCCTTGTACCCTAATTATAGGCCTTCAAAATTGAGTGTAATATCTCTACCATTAGCTAGTAATCCTAGGGACTAGTGGGGTGGACATTGGTGGCCTCTATGCACTACTTGGTGATTTTCTCGAAGAGTGGGAACATTCAGAGTGGAATTATTTTGATCTTTAATGGAAAACAAATTTGCCTAAATTCCATAAGGGGATTTAGTTTTCCATGGAGAATATTTAAAATTCAGATAGTTAGGCATAGGATAATGTGGTTTACATTTATACCGAGGCTGAGATCATCACCATCTAATGGCCTAGTTGGTGGGGTCTTTGGCTTAGGTAGAGGAGGTGGAATCCCTGGTGTCCTAATGTTTGGTTGATAAAGACCATATTTGTATTAGGGATTAAGAGTTCTAACCTAATGCTATGTAAGAGGTGGTTGGTCTAGAGGAGTGATATAGAACTCTGGAGGATACTCAATAGAGGTTGGATGAGATCTGGAACATTATCTCTAGGGTTAAACCTTGTGGGATTTGGTTTTATCCAAAAAAATAAAGGGGTGGCTCCAATATTTGGATAACCCTCATTGACATTAGTTCATTTTTTAAAATTCATTTGGTTCTTGGAAGCATTTTCTTTTTGATGTATCTTTGATCATATTAATAGGAAAACAGACTATCAATCCCTAATAACACATGGTTCATGCCTGGTTTGGGAAACAAGGGACAAACAATAGATTACCCATTTATACGAGAACACTAGGAAAGGTTTGAATACTTAGGGTAATAACATGCTTATCGACCATAGGGAGTTTCTTGACCAAGAAATTATATGGATGGAGAATGGGTTTCTTTGAATATACGACATGGTTTCTCAATCTGGGCTAGTGCATGGATAGGGTAATTATAAGGAAATTTAATTCTACCCAAACGAAGGGGATGATGATCATGAATCAAGACTCCAACAATTTGGAACCTAACGAGGATGGTGTGATGATATGGTATAATTGTTGACCATGTTTGAAACCGAACATAAATTATCACTTTTCCATGGATGGTGAAAAACAAATGAGGGTTGACTACTGACCACGTACAGAACATGGGACATATTTAAAAATTTCATCTGAATCCTTTTAGATTTTTTTTCTGAGGATGATATGTGTGTTATAATGTCATGGGACTGTGATATCAGGTGGGTATGTTTTTATGTTGAGGAATAGGATCCAAATTAAAAGACATGTGAAGCATACAAGTGAAGTGATGGAAAGTTCATATGGAGTCCAACACTATTGTAATTAATCCATCCTATATTTGATCACAAGTTATATATGTATTTGTTATAAAAAGGTCAGAATGGTCATCCACGAGGAGATTAATCTCTGATTCCAAGAAAAAAAATGAAGATCATGACCAATACTGAATGAGGTTAGGGGAATATGATGAAATTTCCTAATATTCTTCTTAGTTTAACATCATGTAATGAGGATGATGGACACACAATTTAATATTGTACGGTGAGGAAAACAGAAGCATAGTTTAAAATCATATAGTTTGGATGATAGATAACATAGTTTAACATCGTGTGACTAAGACATTGAGTTGTAAAGATTAATTTATTGTGACTAAGATGTTAAACTTTTAGGTTAAGGTCATAAATATCAGACCTTAGGCTCTTAGTTTAATGTTATAGAGTTCAGAATAATCACAAATAGTTTAAAATTATGATAATTTCATTATACGGTTGTGTGTCTTGGGGAACATGTTCAACATCGAAAGAAAGATTCTCAATGTGAAAGGAGGGTTTATGAGTCCACCCAACACCACAAAAAATGTATATAAGACCATTTTCACATAGTCCACAGTTATGATGCTTTGATCATGGTCACTTAGTTTAAGGTAATAAAATTTGGATGAATGTAAAATAGTTTAAGATCATAATGTTAGGACCACATGGTGAGAATCCCAAAAGGGGACATGTGTAGTATGTAAGAGTGCCAAAAATAATGTGAATTAAGGGGACAATAACACCCAATGTCACACTACACATTCCTGAGGTGATTCAAACCTAGTTTAGATTCAATATTCTTTGAATCTACATACTATTTTAAGGTAGTAGAGTTTGAAACATGGGTTCTTAGTTTATGTTCATAGAATTTGGCCCAATTTAATATATTTTAATTGTTTGGCCATTGGAAATATGTGAATCTCAGACATGCATGAGGGAACTTCTTCCCAACTCCTAGCCCCCTATGATCCATTCATTGTGTGAGACAGAAAAAGTTGTATAGAGTTACCTTTATATATGGGGGAGAACATAATGAGGGGACAAAGTGGATGAAAATTCCATGAGGGAGATCAAAAATTTCATGAACTAGATAAGAAATGTGGAATATAGGGTGAGTGGGGAACAACTATTTATTATGTTTGAACCAAAGGTTATATATCTGTGTCAATCTAGGATGGGGTTAAAAATGTAGAATCAACCATTGAACGAATTTGAAACACAAGACTCATTAATCATTTCCAAATATCATTTGAGTTGTGATCCCAATATGGTAGGTGAGCTAGTGTGGCATAAGAATATTCTATTAGTGATCCCATCAGATTGGGAGGGTGATGATTATCCAATTAAAGTATGAAGTTCCTTATCAAATGTGGGGAATGTACTTGGAGAGTATTGAGTTCTGTAGGAGCTATTTCACCATATAATAAAATGTGCTATAGAAATTTCCTAGTAGGAGAGATTCAAACTAGTATCTAAGGGTAAAGACCCCAAAATGAGTCGATGGTGGACCTTGGCATAGGATGATCAATCTTGACATCATTGCATATCACGTAAGAATGGGAATCGAGCTACATATAGTTATAGAATATGGTGTTGTAAGAATCCAACACTGGAGGGGTGACATCCTTTCTGTAAAGGATATAAAACCATATCTTATTTTGATAAATCCTATTTTTATATGGGGTAATGTGTTTTGATCATCTATTACCCATCATATGAGGTTTCCTAGATTTGTATGGTATAAGGTTTTTTTGTCATCCCATAATTATCATGTGATGCCTCCTGATTTTATATGGGGTGATGTTTTAGTCATCTTATACATATCAAATTAGGAATCCTAGTTTTATATTGTATGGGATCACATTTTTACTTCATGAATTGTGGATATTGATCTTTGTAGTTTAATGTCATACAAATTGGAATATAGGGTCATTTTCTTGTTTAAGGTCACATAGTTTTGACAGAAGGGTGGACTGGGTGCCTTAAGGAGGCTTTCAAGGAAAAAAAGAGAGATAAACTAACATAAAAGTAGGGATTGAGGGACCATTTTACACATGAAACTAAAAAAACCATACCCTGAGTATACATCATGTTTTTGGGAAAGGAATGTTCCCTACATTGAGTTTATGAATGTGGATAGACCTAAGATGAAATATCTAGGCATCACTGTATATCTCATAAGAAAGGGAATCGAGCCATGCATAGTTCTGTAAAGTGGTGGGGTGTTGGCTTGCTAAAACATCGTGGATTAAACAAACCATGTCAATAAAGGGACAAGGAGGCTATATGAACATATTTTAAGGTCATAATTCATGGACCATGGCTCATAGTTTATATTAATAGTGTTCAGATTAGGGACTCTTTTTTTATAATCATAAATTTCAAACTAGGGGATCTTATTTTATGGTCATATATTTTGAACCATAGGCAATTGCTTCAAGGACGTTTGTGTGTCATAAAAAACCATCATAAATGGATACAAGGAGGATCTATGCCACAAAAATTGAACCCAAAGCTAGTTGAACATAGTTAATGGCTGTATGTAATAGACCATGTACTCCTACAAATAGGGCTTATAATAGCACTTAAAATCACCTTTAACAGTGCTAAAAAAAATGTTAATATCAAAAAAGATAAAGGGGGTCCCATTTATCAGCTCAAAACATAGCGCTGATAAAGGGGGACCTTTATCAGCACTAAAAAAGCACTAATAAAGGTGGGCCTTTATCAGTGCTTGCTTAGCGCTGATTAAGGTAGTATTTATAAGCTCTATCTTCAGCAGTGATAAATTGATAATATATCAGCACTGAAAATAGTACTGATAAATACTACATTTATCAGTGCTATTTTGAGCACTGATATATTATCCATTTATTAGTACTTAATTAGCTCTGATAAAGACCAAATGTCCTATGCAAACCCAGAACATGCACAGCACCTGCACACATATGACAACACCTGCACACAGCACAAACAACACCCACACACATATCACAGAAGTACAAAAATGCTATATACATTAACATGAAATCCTAAATAAAAAACAACACACTTTTATATACATTTCAAACAATGATTATATTAGTTACAATTATAATTATCCAACAAATAGTTAAAAAACATTGATGTTTCATCTTTTTTGCATCCATGATCCACTCTAAAAAATTTCCGTCCATGGTATTAGTTTCCAAACAAAGAATTCGAACTCAAGAAAAAGATTTCAGCTATATAAGAAAACAAATATTATGTTAGTAATACAATAATGAAATAAAATAAACAATAATATGAAATAATACATTAATAAAATGTCAATTGTACCTGTTACAACCTTTACATGTTCATAATTCCTTGAATAGCACCCCCTCCCTCCCATGGATGGCACCCCTCCCTCCCATTGTATCCCTCCCTTTCCATGGACAGCCCCCTTCTCACCTCATAGACAACCTCATCTTCTCCTGGACAGTCCCCCTCCCCTACTGGACACCCCCTCCTTCCTAGAAAACCCACTCCATCCCCTCCCCAAGATAGCCCCCCTAGACATCCGCCTCTCTACCCCTGGACAACCCCCCTTCCCTCCCCTTGTAGCCCCCTCCCTCCCAACACTCCACCTGCAATCCCCCTCCCTCCTCCTTGACAACCCCTACCTCCACTTGTAGCCCCCTCCCTTTCCCTAGATAGCCCCTTCCCACCCCCTAGATGGCCCCCTCCCCTGCTGGATAGCCCCTCCTCCCCTCTTGGACACCCCCACACACCCTCCCACCCAGACACCCCTCCCTCCTAGACACCCCCTCCCTCCTAGTTATTTCGTGTAAACCCATTAATAACCTTATTATCCAACTATATTTTCATCATCTATTTGATAATGGAATAAATATTAATCATAGACCATCATTCAACAATATGAATTATAAAATCATATATATTTTGAAGAGATATAGTTCTAAAAATCAAGGAAAAACACCAAACAAAAAATATATTGGAAGAATAGAAACGACATTTCACATAAATCTAATGCGAGAAAGGTAAATTATGCCTATGTTGGGTATTTATGACATTAAATAAGATATATTGGGCCTCAAATTGAACTGTAATATAATTCCTGGGCCTTTACATGGGCTTGGAATTGGTTTGGTTGGTTGTAATTTTTGATGCCTCACTACGGACCCACTTTAGGAAACTCTATAAGTGATCTACCAATTGTATATTATCATTATTGAATAGAATTGAATGTATCTTTGTCTGGAAACCCCCTCCCTTCTGGACACACCCCCTCCCTCCCCTCCTGGACACCCCACTCATGGTCACCCCCCTGGACACACCTCCTCCCTTTCCTCCTGGACACCCTCACACCAGGACACCCCCTCCCTCCTAGACACACCCCCTCCTGGACACGTGCCCCCACTCCTGGACACCCCCTCCCTCCTGGACACCTCCACCTACATATAAGGGAAACTAAAATTAGAAAATTGAAAATCCAAGATATTGGTTCCCATCAATATTTTAAGATGCTTGTGAGTGGACTGAATGACTATGCATCGATTGACTTCCACACTATCGACCAGTGTCGTCCAATGAGTTATGCTTTACTAGAAAGAAAAATCATTTCTAAAACAATTCTTCATAACCTAAGGATATAAAACATAATAAAGGGTGATCATATATTCTCAATAAGTGTAAACAAGAGAGATACCAATGATCATATATGGATAACATAAGTGGTAAGAATTCACCTTCATCCTATTTGTGTACAATCTTCCATTAGATATGATTTCCATTCGTTTCTAAACACATCTATATCATCTTATGAATATGAGTTTTTGCGACAGTCATGGTATTACTAAAAAAATATAAATACACAATGGATTAATAAATATTTTAAATGAACTCGTAATTATTTTTGAAAATACCTCGTTAGGGATTCTAGTTTGTTGATTAAATAAGATCTCTTTCATAAATTTACAATCATAATAACCACAGTCCTTTCTGTTTGTTTGTTTTGGACACTACAGAAACATTAACAACAATATATAATTTATTTTGATATGTGTTTGGATAGTGAAATATTATTATATATACCAGGTTACTTTTCCAGTTGTAGATCGTGTAGGCGTTCTTATCTTTAGGCCTTGGATTCATTCCCTGCAATATAAGATATTGATGCACCGCCCGATCATAACAGAATCCTCATTAAAATATAGCATAAATTATATAACTAGATGTTTAGTTTTAAAATGTTGGATATAGTGTATTAAAAATTAACAAATTCCATCATGCGTGGTTAGTTTGCTGAATATCCATGTATTGAATCTAGAGAATAAATCTTTGGAGTATCCAAATTGACTTCAATCAGCATCAAGTGCTGCCTAAAAATTTAATAAGGAATAAGTAAAGAAATAAATGAAAATATAGTTGATATGATTAAATTTTAGAGTTTTACCCCTACATCGTAGGTATTAAAAAGAGTTTGTCATCCGTAATTTTGTTTTCATATGATTTGGGTAGGGATGAAATTATTACAGCCTCTTTATCGGAATCTATTTCGTCTTTTGAAGAGGTGGTGTGAGGACTAACGAGTCCAAATTTTTGTTCATGTGCAAATCCCTTCAAGTTTTTTCATATATATGCATGAGAAAAATTTTAAATGTATTTAGTCATAATTATCATAGTATATTAGCTTTTGTAAAATCAAATCATGAAAACATACCTCATATATACATTTATAACTGAGGCACCTAGCCATTCATACTTGAGGATTTCATTTACATTTTCAGCACTAATGAAATTTGATGCTTCCTCTCCATACATATTTTTTTTCTAAATCAATGGTGTGAGAATTATCATCTGTCAACTTTGTATCCACATGATCCTACAATGATATTAACTATGGATATAGAACGGGTGGGGTGAAGATGCTCTCAGTAGACCATTTCAATCGGTTGGTTGATCCATGAGATAGTTTTGAGATGATATTTTGTTTCAACACTTATCTTTGTCATTCTATAAAAACATTCATCGGTTCAAACCTTTTTTCATTAAATGTTAAAGGTCCAGCTTGAAAAATAAATTGTAAATGGATACCTCCTTGTTGACATGTTTTTTATAGAATTTTCAGCTATGCGATGAATGTTCCAATAGCTTGTTCAACCATATGAATGTCATTAGCGTCTTTTGGAACAAGTATCTCGACACTTGGCTCATTATCTATGTTAATTGAAACTTTGAGATGATCTTTTGGAAGCTGTCTATTATGTAGCATGTCGTTCTGCATATTGAACATTGTAACCCTCGCTACAAGGTGATAGGTGGGAGTTGATATATATAAATCACAGTCATTTTCACCCTGTGGAATATTAGTACAGGAAAGGTATCAATTTCTATGTGAATCAAATTTCATATAAACAATTATTAAAACATTGATTACCTCCACTAAGTTAGGTTTTTTATGGGATTGGATCACCTCAAAGATGGTGGGGGTGGGGCGGGATCATCATGCACGGGTTGTTGTTGAGTTGTTTCTTCTCATTGCCTCTCCCCCATCAATGTTTCTATCATCTCTATCTGTTATTGTAACTCTTCTTGAAAAATAGATAATTTTTCTTGCAGATTTTCAATTTTTCATTTTGATCCCCCGCTTGTTTTTGTTTTTGAAAATATGTCGGGGTATCACCCCAAAACCTGCACCTCTAACGCGGCCATACTATTCTAGCTGCTTCAAGGATACTGAATGTATCTCTACATCTGGTGCGGCTATTGTTGATTCCTGTGACTATTTCAAAGAGAAAATATAGAAATATAAGTAGTCATTGTAATGTAATAAGGATTTAAAGAAAATAAAATTT